>OZ023263.1:60533690-61171190 GCA_964006375.1 Tillus elongatus | reverse complement strand
AGCCTGTAGTATGTTTAGGTCAAGTACAAAGTTTATATGCATATTAATAAAGAAATAAATAAATAAACTAATTGACTGTTAATATTGAATCTTGCGAAAACATTACTACAAACCACCATGAAAACAATATAGAAATCATGCATTAAACAAAGCAATTGTTAAAAGTAAATGCACTACTGTAAACAAGTAAGCAACTACAGCAATCGTGTATTAAGTAAAGTAATCGATTAAATTAAATTATAAAACAAGCGAGCATTATACGTTCATCTTACCTCATCAGGCGTGCTGCTTTTTTTACTACCCTATCTAGATGTAAATGTAAATGACATGGTGTTTAATGCTGAATATTTAGTTTTAAGATAACAAGTCTCGTTATTGCAGAAACTTATAAAGGTTTCTCATCTTGAAAATACATCTGACCAACTAACTGTCACGTCTGAAGAATAATTCTCACTGACTAACAAGACGGTGGGATTATTGACTACACGCCTGGTGGACCAACTCAATGGCAATGACGTCATTATGTTGGCAAGTGTTCTTTACTGAACAAATATTGTAAGATGTACTTATGAACCTTATAGTATGGGAAAGGTTCACTAAGTCAGTGGTAAGACACGAAGCGACGTACCGCCACCTAGTTGCGGAACCAAGTGGTATGTTGTCACTCCAGCTCCAAATAACACAAAGTGTTAAAAAATAGAGAATGTATACAACCAACTAACAATTTAGTAAAATGTCATTTCTACCCTAATATAGGGACAAATTATGTAAGGCTAGATGCATTCTCGCCACAATTAGAACCGCAGACCGGTTTCGCTCTAATTAGAACTCGTCAGTACGGCATACTAGTTGTCGCCTTCAATTTCTGCGTGCAGTTGCTCGGAAGGCATAATAATGTGATTGAATGGAGTGTCTGCAGCCTCAACAGTATTTGCAGCGAAATATGATTCTGCTTCGTTGAAAATCGAAAGAACTTTTACACATGGTTTATATTGGAAAAAATGTATAATCCACTTAATAAAAGTATCACACGTCATGCTGCCTTGTGCTTTAATGAATGCTTTGGCCCCAGGTGGTAAATTATCTGAAAATTCAGGCTTATTTCTATTGCCTTTAAATAGAACAACAGGTGGAAGTACCTGACTACACAGAGAACAATTGTAACATTTTTGGCATGTTTTGGTGCCAAAAAGGTAGCTATTTAATTCCTCTGCGAGTTGACTTAAAATGATATGAACGGTTAATAAGCATCATTTTTTGTCCATATTAAGAGTTAGCTGAGGTTTCTTCATATCATCTATGTCGGCCAGAACGGTTCTTAATTTTTTTAAAGAATCCTAAGCAATAAACCTGTTTAGCTTCGCATCTTGTGCTGGATTAACGTTTGGAGACTTTCTCCGAGTAACGTCAGGATGTCTTCTTAAAAATAGCTCAAGCGATTTTCTACCAACCACTATTAAAAAATTATGTTTGGGGGGTTAAAAATGGATGTTGTTATTAAAGCAGAAAGTGTAAACACTTATTCTTAAAACTTTAGATATAAGCGGCATTCCTATCTCGGCAAGTCTGTATATTCGAGAACACAACTCCTTTCTAGACGTCAGTTAAAAAATATTTTCAACCCAAACCTTTAATTGTATTACCACTCCAAGTATAGCATTTCAAAGTGCTTTCCGGTATATGAAATTATATGCAGCAACTGCAAACTGCAGATTGAGGGAGGGGGCTCCAGTGAACGCGCTTTTGTGGTGACCTAGTCTGAAAAATAATATACTGTGAGCTAAACCATAATCAAACGTTTGTAAAAGGCAGATATTCTAATTATGGGCACTGTCCATATTTAGCGGTCACTGCCAATATTTGAGACATGCCATTTCTTACGAGTTTCGAAACACACATTTATAATGCAGAAATCAATTAAATGTGTATAGCACCACCTGAAGGTAAAATTCATCAGCTTCAATTTCGTATGTACCAACAATTAATTTCGGTACATATTCCTTTCAAAATTAATTAAAACCTACTTACCGAAACTTACAACCTCACTTTCTCCATGTAACGACATTCGATTAAAAATATATTTTCCAGCAAGTAATAATGGAACTTTTTGTATATTTGCAGTTGTATAAGATCCCTGCTAAGGCACTTGCTGTCATCTTTCGCTACAATCGGTTACTAATTTTTTTTTTTTTTGATCAGTGCCCATATTTGTGGGAGTGCCCCCACTTGGTTATCCTTAGAATTTTTTAAAATTTTTTTTTAATATTTTAAATACATATTTTTTAAACACAGTAACAATATTTCTTTATTATAATTTTTAACTTGAACATGAAATTTTTTTTGTTTCTACCGTATTTTTTTTGTTACGTACAAAAAAAATGACATCGCCCCGCTAACAGTTACTATTTTCAAATCAATTTTCAAAGAAAACTATAAGAGATAGGTATAGGGTAATGTATACTTAAAAGATAGGGAATTTAACTTTGAACCAGCTGCTGGGAACATATGAATCCCATTCTATTAAAAAAAATAAAGTTATCTCTGATTGAATATTTTCTAATTCAAATGTATGTTATAAACAACAGTTATCTTAAAATCGTATTGTGTTTATAACACTATGTAGGAATTTTTACGCTCTATGGGATAGTTAAAACAGCATCTTTCTATCTTACATGTCTTTAAAGATATCGGCATTTTTCTAAAGCGCTCCAATCGTAATTTTTTCCACAAAATCGCGAATAAATCCGAAACGGTACGAACTAGCCCGAATATGTTGTCATCAAGTGGCCCTTAAATTGAACGTGTAATTCAAAAAGCTAATAATATACAGGGTGTTTCATTAAACTGCTATTGACATGTCAAATATATATTTTTTCTATAAAACACCCTATAAATTATTACAAAATTTTATATAAGGTACCTTAACCAAGTGGGGGCACGCCCACAAATATGGGCAGTGATATTACTACCTTACACAATCTTATAAATCATCGAAGTATTATTACAACACGAGTAACAAAACAACTCACACCTCCTAAACTAGTAACTGCTCAAAATGTTGTCGATTAACACTCAAACATTTTAGTATTCATGTCATAATGCCGCTAGTGGTTGCTGACAGAATCTCATTCCTATCTACTCTTCAAACGCCCTTCTTATTCCGATCTCTAATTCTTCACGTGAATTGACGGACGTGTCGTATGTTTTGGTTTTTATCTTTCCCCAAAGATGGAAATCAAGCGGAGTAAGATCTGGACTTCTTGCGGGCCATCTCCAGGGACCGCACTTTCCAATCCATCTGTCTTCAAATAGATCGTCGACTGTGTTAGATATTTCTCGTGTAGAGTGAGCAGGAGCTCCGTCATGTTGATACCAACAAGTTCTCTATTCTGACAATGGTAAATTGTCTAAAAAGTCTGTAACTATTGTTCTTAATATTTCCATGTAACGGTTAGAAGTTAAGGTTCCATTATAAATATGAGAATAAGAGTTATTACCTTGGTTAACACATTGAAACTAAATTTTACTTGAAATCCCCTTTCCCTAATAGCGTGAGGGTTTTGATTTGCCCAAACATGACTGTTATGTCTATTGAAAACTCCTTCATGAGAAAATTTCGATTCATCAGCCCATCTATTTTTTTAAGTCACCATCTCCTTGAATATGAATTAACATCATTTCACAAAACTGCACCCTTTTACTAGCATCTTCTGGATGCAGAGCTTGCACTAGAGTAAACTTATAGTTGTGCATTTTGTGCTTCCACAAGATTCTTTCTACAGAGGAGTAAGGAATACCTATGTCGTTCACTGCAGTGTAAATAGAGGCATGTGGATAAGCTCCGAAATAAGCCAGGACAGATATTTCGTTATCTTTATCTCTAGTCACTGGACTGGGATTAACTTTGGGTGCTTTAAAAGTAACAAATCATAGGAAATTTGACTCAATCCTTCTAAACTTATTTTCACTCATAGGTGGCATATTAGGAATTAACTCATTAAAACTTCTACATGTTCTACTAATAATTCGGTTACATTCTCCATGGATGTAAAATAAATTTAAATAATCTGCATCGGAATAATGATTTTCCATCTTAACTGTGAACATTAGTACATTGATATTTATTGAATAATTTAGAATAACAAGCATGTAATAGAAATTGTTCATCATGGTACACTTGCCTTAACGTTGACATTCAACCACAGTATAAGGAAAAATTATGCTCTGTTATGTTTTTGAATGTCTCTAGATACCTCAAAAACTGTCTTTTTTAGCCATAGGAAATACCCAATATAGGTCGAAAAGTTGTCAAAAAAGGAATCGGTTGGAACTGCAAGTTACTGTATGTTCCTTTTAAAATAAGACACTCATTGAAGGCAGAAGTAGTCAAAGGTTGGCGCCACCCCGCTGACCATTAATATATTCAAATCAATTTTCAAAGAAAACTGTATGAGATAGGTATTAGGTAGATAGGGAATTTAACGCTGAATAAGATGCTGGAGACATATGGGTATCATTCCATTAAAAAAAAATCAAGTTATCTCCGATTGAAAATTTTCAAATTCAAATGTATGTTATAAATAATAGTTATCTTAAAACCGTATTGTGTTTATAACAGTATGTAGGAATTTTTACGCTCTATGGGATAGTGAAAACCGCATGTTTCTATCTCGAATGTCTTTGAAGATATCGGAGTTTTTCAAAAGCACTCCAATCGTAATTTTTTCTGCAAAATGGCAAATAAATCCGAAACGGTACGAACTAGCCCTAACATGTTGTCAGCAAGCGGCCCTTAAATTGAACATGTAATTGAAAAAGCTAATAATATACAGGGTGTTTCATTCAAAAAACAACCGGTATAACCGGAAGTGTAGGCTAATTGAAAATATTTGAGTTAGAAAGATCAGTATCAAGAACATGCGGATACCAATTTTCAGAATTTAAATAGATGTATTTCTCCAGAAACGTCTAATAGGCCACTCACCGTGAAGCACCCTGTATAATAGTATTACCAGGATATGCAGCACATAAATTCCTAAAATTTTTGCATAGCCATTTTATTGTATCTCTAAAAATAACAGTTATTTCCCACTTACTTCACGCTTTCATCTATTTGCACATTTCTAAAATAGACGTATTATTTATTTTGACTGAAACGTAAATTAAAGCCAGTTTATATATATATATATATATATATATATATATATATATATATATATATATATATATATATATATATCCGACCGATAACTCAAAAAATAATGGACCGATCTTGATAAAATTTGCAGAGTACCTTCCTTTTGCAAGTGGCTTGGATAAGTTCGTTAGCCAGGAAAATATGACCAGGTTTTCCCGGAAAATTTTGTGTTTCCTTTATAAAAAAATTCATATCTCCGGAAATAACAAAGTAAGGGCAATCAAATTTTGTACGCATGTTTGTATTATAAAGTGTGAACTCTGTACCAAAATTTAAGTCTATAGCTTTAAAGACAAAGAAGTTATGGGCAGTTAAAGCAATAAATGTAGGAGTTTTCCTCAAAACGTCAAACTCGCAATATTAAACGTCAACATTGGCAATGTTTAGGCAAAGAATGTAAAACAAATACCATTTGTGAAAAGAAAATGTTGCAAGAAGAGTGCAAACCCTTAAGTTTCAGATTCAACCGTCATTGCCCTTCATTTTACTAAAACGTTTACAGGAAATCCATTTCAAATAGACCCTTTCTCTGGTGCTTTGGCTGTCAGTTTAGTTAAGTTTGGTAGCTGTTTGGATATTTATTTGTAGGTTTAGTGAAATTTATGGTTTAACGGCCTATAATTTCTTTAGCTAATTATCGTGGAACAAATTTGTTAATGCATTTTTGCATCTTTTATCGAAATATGATGCGTTTATCTTAAAAAAAAATCTGGACGCAGTAAGTGCGTTTTGGTTGCGAATTTTCGGTAAATTTGCAGTTAAGCTCCCGAACGCTTTTCAAAACACTGTTTTCAGAAACCTGCCTAGAGCCCCCCCTGGATTCACAAACCCCAAGAAAAATTTGTTGTTCACACTCCCCAAGGAAGTTACGGGACCAGGAGTGAGTAGGGGTGCATAATTTTTTTAGCTAATTTTTTTAGAACAAATTCGTTAATGTAATTTTGCATTTTTTGTCGAAATATGATGCGTTTGCAAGAAAAAAATCTGGACGCAGTAAGTGCGATTTGGTAGCGAATTTTCGATAAATTTGCAGTTTAGCTCCCGAACGCTTTTCAAAAAACTGTTTTCAGAAACCTGCCTAAGCCCCCACCCCTCTGGATCCACAAACCCCCCAAAAAAATGTTTGTTCACACTCCCCAAGGAAGTTACGGGACCAGGAGTGAGTAGGGGTGTATAATTTTTTTAAACTAATTTTCGTAGAACAAATTCGTTAATGCATTTTTGCAATTTTTTTCGAAATATGATGCGTTTGTAAGAAAAAAATCTGGACGCAGTAAGTGCGTTTTGGTAGCAAATTTTCGGTAAATTTGCAGTTTAGCTCCCGAACGTTTTCCAAAAAACTGTATAGAAACCTGCAGGTGAGGTCCTAGTAATGTCTCTGAAAACAATTTGTTGAAAAGCGTTCGGGCGCTAATCTGCAAATTTACCAAAGTTTCATTAAATCCTTCAAATTTCAATAACTCAATTTGCTATTAACGTAAGCTTTGTTGGATAGAAAACCAACATTTAAGTTTATTTTCGAAAAATTTTTGTGTATTTTCAAACTATAAGTAATTTTGATAAAATATAGTACATTGTTTCTACCACATAGGCTATACCGGTAATCAGATTGATGCCTGCTCGCATTTGCTATTAAAAACATTTTTATGGAAAATCACTTCCATAACACATTTGCTGCATCTAGACTTTTGAAAAATGTTTATATATTTTCAAACAATAAATTTGTTTCAATGAAATATGATACATTGTTTCTACTATATAGGCAACCAAGTTTGATGCCTGCTTTCATCAAAGAAAGACATTTGCTATTAAAAATATTTTAAAGAAAATTCGCTACCATAACGCACTTGCTGCGTCCCGAGATTTTTTAATAGATGAACCCCGTAGCGCAACAGCTTTAATTTCTAATCAGACCCATTTATTCTAAAATTATACAAAAAACATAATTAAAGTACAAGTTTAAAAGCGTTCTCTTCTTACAAGACTGAATGGTGGCGCTACACTGCTTGCCAGTATTTACTTGTTAATTTATTCCCTAACGTAGTACTTTAGGTTAGTAAGTATATGTAAATTTACTCATAATGGACTCTAGTTAAATTTCTGTTTTAACGTCTTAATTAGTGAGTTAATACAGTCAAGTTATTTAAGTATGCATGTACAAGTTTGTTCTGTCTATATAATTTTCAGACTGCAAACGGTGAAAATTAAAGACGATTAAGAGAAACCGTCATTAATTAATAAGCACATCAAAGAACTTACTTAAGAAGTTTACCGAGTCCTACAGCCTTAGCAGAATGTTTACATGTAACATGACTTTTAGATGAAAAAGAACTGTGTACAAAAGATTACTTATAATTCTTTGAAGAATATTTAAAGGCCAAAAAAAGTTTTTGCCTGTAACGCCTCAGAAAAGTCGCTAAAGTATTTATATCAAAATGTATAGGTTTTAACTTATTTTATTGGCAACTTGTTGTTCACTGAACATTTATGAAATAGCGAATTTTCTCACAATAACTTTGTTTAAGATTTTTGTGTGAGAATGCGATAACATTATAAGTGCTATTTTATACAAAAGTAAATAATAAGATACCTTATCATTTGGGTGATGGTAGCCATATCAATAAAAAGTCTGGACGCAGCAAGTGTGTTATGTAAGTGAATTTTCACCAAAATGTTTTTAATAGCAAATATGTCTCTTTAATGTAAGCCGGCATCAATTTGGTTACCGGTATAACCTATATAGTAGGAACAATGTACCATATTTTATCAAAATAACTTGTTTGGAAATGTACAAAAAATTTCAGAAAATAAACCTAAAACGTTTCCGAGAAAACTCGTGTCCTATCTAACGAACCTTAGGTTAATGGCAAATTGCGTTATTGAATTTTGAAGCGTTTAATGAAAATTCGCTACAAAAAGGCACTTACTTCGTCTCGATTTTTGTTGCAAACATGCATCATATTTTGATGAAAAATGCAAAAATGCAATAAGGAATGTTAAAAAAAAATTGTAGGTATCACCACGACTTATGGGCCAATCCTGTGTCAAAATAAGTTTATAAGATTGAGCTCAAGACACCCTATAGGTAATGGATACAATTTTTTCGCATCTTGATTAATAACAATTATATTGAGCTTTTCCGTAAAAATGCGTCAGCCTGTATATATGTAAACAGAAAGTAAACCCGGATATGGATTCTAGCGGGCCTAGTTTGCGCTCATTTGAAGAAATCTTTTTAGAATTCAAAATCCGCGGTCTCCTCGTTAACGAATTTTTTCTACGAAAATTAGCTAAAAATTATAGACCGTTAAACCATAAACTTAACTAAAACTACTGCCAAGGCATTAGAGAAAGGGTCTATTTGAAATGAATTTTCTGGAAATATCTTAGTAAATTGTAGGGCAATAATGGTTGAAGCTAAAACTTAAGGGATGCAGAACACTCTTTACACAATCCGTATTTCCTTCAGGTTCTTTGCCTAAATGTTGCCAATTTTTAGGTTTGAAATTGCGACTTTTTACGTTTTGAGGAAACCCCCAACTTTTTTTTGGTTTAAATGCCTCTAACTTTTTTGTCTTTAAACTTAAAGACCTAAATTTTGATAAATTGTTCACCATATATATATATATATATATATAAAGGCGACCCTGGATATGGGTTCTGGCGGGCCTAGTTTGCGCTCATTTGAAGAATTTTTTTCTAAATTTAAAAGTCGGGATCTCCTCGTTAGTAATTTTTTTAAAGAGAATTCACTAAAACAAGCACTTGTGAGCCACGGGAAAAGTCTACGACTGTATTAAATATGATTATATAAATTGAATTACGTCTTAAAACTTTCATCTCCTCTTTATCAAATAATTTTTTATACAAAAACTCGCTAAAAATTCATCCGAATAACAACAATCTGATAAGATAACTGTAAAGTGAAATGAGACAAACAAAGGTTATCAAAAGTAAAGTCATTAACTAGGATTAGAACTCGTCATGTAGGAGTCGATTATACGATGTACAGGGACCTAGCCCACTGAGCTACGCTCTACATGTATTTACTAGCAGGTATATCCCATAATACATGTTAATTGTTCCAGGTTTTACAATTTACTCTAAACCATTTTGATTTACAATTGATTTTTTGCTCATATTTTAACGAAATCAAGGAAAATAACGACTAAGACACATATCTAGGGGCCTGTGGTCATTTATTGTGGTATTTTTCACTCACGTTCTGATCGATCAATTTTGACGGTTAAGCTTTCTTGAATCAGATTGAATTAATTAAAAATTAATTCACCTCTATCTTTTTGTTCTTTTAAGATGGAGATTTGATTTTTGGTATATAGGATACTCTTTATGGCAGAAATCAGTGAACCAAATTTGGTCCCCTCACTTTGTTATTTCCGGAGATATCAATTTTTTTCGAAAGAAAATACAAAATTGTCTGTGAAAACCTGGGCCGATTTTCCTGACTAACAAACCTATTTAAGCCACTTACAAAAGAAAGGTATGTATCAAATTCGATCAAAATCGGACCATTATTTTTCGAGTTATCCGTGTGACACATACATATACAGGGTGGCGCATTGAAAACGAAACAGACCGATTTGCGTCCAGAGAATTTTCTTTTAAGAAACGCTGAAACACGTGAATTTTAATAATGAGGGGGACATGTTTTGACATAAAACTCAACTTTGTCACATCAACCCCTTAAGGGTGGTGATAACAACCCTTATATTTTAAATAGGGAACACGAGTCGAGTGTTCAAATGAAAGCTCTTTCTTTTCTGAATTCAGTGCACTAATGTTTTTGGAAATTTTATCAATTCGTTTAAAAATTATTCACAGTTGGAGTTGCAAGAACGTATTTCATTCATTGTGATAAGAAATGCACGGATTAGTCAATTTTTCGTTAAAAAAAAAAAAACTAAAAAACAAAACCAAACGTTCAAAAATTTTTATTCAGTTAAGTAAGTGTTCAAATTGTTGACCACCAGCTTCTATACAAAAGTACAAATTTTGTTCAAAACGAGCTCTGACATTCTGGAGCATTTGTGGAGTTATTAGAGGGCATTCTTCAACAATGCGTCGTCGTAATTCTTCCAGAGGCCCGGTTCTGTTGCGAAAATTCTACTTGTTAATTGGCCTCATGGAAAGAAGTCTAAAGGAGTTAAATCCGGTGACATAGGGAGCCACTCAATAGCACCTCTACGCCCAATCCATTGCTCTGAAAACTATCTGTTCAAAAATTCCCTAACACGTTGTGAAAAATACGAAAGAGCTCCATCTTGTCGAAACACTAATTGATTTTCTTGATAGCGATCATCATTTTCAACAATGTCAATTAGTGGAGGGTAAACGATATCTTCTAGTAACTCCAAATACGTTTCGCCACTCAAATTTCCATCAAGAAAAATTGGTCCGATTGAACGGTCTCCAAAAACGCCGGTCCAGACATTCAATTACTGTGGAGTTTGAGTGTGGACTTCGTGAAAATTTCTTGGATTATTATCTGCCCAATAACGACAATTATGACGATTGACTGTAGAGTTTAATAAAAACGTACGCTCGTCTGAAAAACAGATATTGAGATGAAAATTCCCGTTATCAGCTATTGCTGCAGTCATAACTTCACAAAACTCAAGCCGCCGATCAAAATGATCTTCATTCGGTAGTTGTACAAGATGAATTTTATACGGGTGAAATTTATGATGCTTCGATATTCGCTGAATAGTTCTTCTTTTGATGTTTGAAACAGTGGCCAATTTTATCGTGCTCAAAGTTGGGTCTGCAGCAATTTGTCCTAAAACTTCAATCTCAGTAGTATCATTTCTAACCGGAAATTCAGGTTCAGGGTCCCGTTTTTTGTTGGTTACTGAACCATTTTGTCGAAACTTTGCAGCTAACTCCAAAATGTATTTTCTGTTAACATGTCTGTTTGGATGTCGTTCATTAAACAATTTTGCGGTACGGTTGGCACAGTCGTTATTTTTGAAAAAAATAGTAATTATTTCAACTCTTTCTTCTACAGAATACACCATTGTGAAATTAATTTACGGTAGTACTATCAAGTATCAAACCGACCGATAAACTGAGGTAATAAACTGCATTTCTCTCATTCCGATAAGAAATGTTCTGATAGCCAATTTTTTGTTTACAAACCAACAAAACATTGACTATCAGCACATTTCTTATCGGAGTGAGTGAAATGCGTTTTGCATTACAACTGTGAATAATTTTTAAACGAGTTTATAAAACTTCCAAAAGATTAGTTTGCTGAATTCAGAAAAGAAGGAGTTTTCAAATGATGTAACACTCGACCCATATTCCCTATTTAAGATATAAGGGTTTTTATCACCACCCCTAAGGGGTTGATGTGACAAAGTTGAGTTTTATGTCAAAACATGTCCCCCTCAATATTTAAATTGACGTCTTTCAGCGTTTCTTAAAAAAAAATTTCTCTGGACTCAAATCGGTCTGTTTCGTTTTCAATGCGCCACTCTATATATATATATATATATATATATATATATATATATATATATATATATATATATATATATATATATATATATATATATATATATATATATATATATATATATATATAAATTTAAGCTGACTCTAGATACGCGGTCATTTGAAGAATTTTTTTCAACATTTAAAGTCGGGATCTCCTCATTAGTGTTTTTTTTTACGAAAACTCACTAAACATCGAGACTTAAATTTATTTGCTAATAAATACTGATTTTATATAAGGCCAAACTGGCTATTATTTACTGTGATAGATGGAAGCAGTCATAAATAAAATAAATAAATGTAAATACAGATTAGCAGTGTACTTTCGTGTGTATGCCGGTGCTCTTGGAATTAACTGGACGGGAGAAGGCTACTTAGTGCCAGCAACACCTCTGGACCTAGTCGTTGTTGTAAAGACCACTCAGGGCGGGCAAAACGTTTGGATTGCCATTGTCAGAGAATGCTGCGAAAACAGGTGCTTCTGCACGCCATGGTGTTGAGGGGGCTTTGAAGAAGATGGTGTTGACGGGGCTGCCCAAAACGATGATGCTGATGGGGTTGCCAAAAACGATGGTGCTGATGGGGCTGCCCAAAGCGAGGTAGCTAAAAATACTTGCCTCTGTCTATGTAGACAGTAATATGCTTGTAGAGATATCCACGTTAAGAAACAAGGTTAATTCTTATTCGTTCTTTCAATGGTTACTAATGATAGAACTTCTGAACATCACGACGTCTGGGTAGACATACTTCTAAGGTTTTACCTTAGAAGTATGTTACTAATGACATTATACGAGAATACCGCCACAAGCTATCACAAAACATGGAGAGAAGCACCAAATAATCATATTTGAAATAAGCAGTTATCATGGATTGTCACAAATCAAAAACAGCATTTAATAGCGAAGTATTTAATTTGACTCACCTCGCATGAGCGTGCTGCCTAATTGTCTTAGCTAGTTATTGTTAACATAGTTATTGTTATTAAAATCTTGTTGAAAATAGAGTGAGTTGAGGCTACACGAGCTTATAAAGAATTCTGTTATATGACAAACAAAAATAAAGAATAGATTTGATACCGAAACCAGCTACCAACTGTCGCTTACAAGATGTTCACGAACAAGGCCAGAGAATATGTGTGTTTCTATGGGCATGAATTTATGACGTCATATAAATTTCATTCAGTTAGAAAATAGTAAATTTCATTGGCTAAGAAAATAATGTTTCTTCTTCTTTTCTAGATGCACCGAGTTATAAAAAATATTCTTTTCTTGAATTCGATGTCTACAGGAAGGAAACTACCACTCTAAATTACATTCCAAATGACTCACACTATACGTTTGCACAAAAAACGGCCGGTTTAATTGTCTTTGTAAATAGATTAATTAAACTTCCCTTTGGTAAAAGTAGATATAGTATATAATTAGAGTACATTCATAGAACCTCAGTGGTTCAGAGATAAGAAGGTGTGCCTCAGAATCGAAGGGTACTGGGTTCGATCCCAGGGTACTCCTTTCACTTTTTCAGTACAAACTGTAACATTAACATCAACCGAGGTTATGGCGTTTTGTATGAGCAAGTTAAATGTCTGCACGTTCCGCTCTTTAGAGTGGTGAAAGTGCTCCCTAGCGTCGGTGATTGGCCATAGTCGCGACAATAGGCCGACGTTAAAGAAACAAAATACAGAGTACATTCAGAACCTGGCTAAGTATAGCAGATATGCAGATTGCTTAGTGGAAAAATTAATTAACAGACACAGAACGAAGAAAAAGTAAGCGAAATGCACGATATTCAGGAAACCTTAAAAAAATTTGTTTGCCTACCTTTTGAACCGGGTATAAAAAAGGGTCTCTAAAGCATTTTTAAGAAAGTCAATCTGCAGCTATCTTTTTGGATAGAAAATCATTTAAGAATTTTTTTAAGTAATACGAAAAATAAAGATAAACCCACTGAAATGTCGAGTATCTATGAGACAAGTTGTAAAGATTGTAATCTTAAATACGTTGGGCAGACTAAGAGAACCATTGTGACTAGATTTCGTGAACATCTGGCACAGCTGAGATAATTGAGTGTAAACAAGTCATGCGCAGCACATCATATTTGGGATAAGAACCACCACATTGATAAACAAAATCTGAAACTTATCAAAAATATTAGACGGCCAACGAAGGTTGATGCGTACGAAAGTAATAAAAAACAATTGTTTCTTAAACCGAGCGCTGCTGATTTAAAGTCCTTTGTTTTCCCTCTATCTCTGATACAGATAAAATGTTCCGAAACTTGCCAGGTAAAGTTATAAATGAAGTTCAAAAACCTCGTCCGGCAATAAAAATGCAATACACAAAAAATTGTCTGCGATTTAGTCTTCCTCTCAGTTTCGGTCTCTACCTAAAACTCAGTATATAAGGTGATGTTTAGTAGTAAGCAGTTTATAACTTTTCCTCCTCTGATGACGCTAACTTTGTTAGTGAAACGATCGTCAGGTCTTTAAATAGATTTATTGTGGTGATTTGGTTTTTCCAAGTGTACCGGGTGAGTATTATAAATGATAACCCCCTTATATTTTGGTTATTTCTGAGAGATTTGATCCGTTCAAAAACCTATTTTGAACAATTTTTAACGTAGTTTTTGAATCTGCTATCGCTTTTCAAAAATTTTGAAAAATGTACGAGGTGGAACAAAAAGATTTTTTTTTAATGAAACACTATTTTTTACACAATACAAATTTGTAAATTTTTTCTGAATTAAAAATTATATAGTTATAGCACATTTGGATACGCAGTTTTTAAATTATTATGAAATATGTAAAACGACAAATCTGTTTACGTATTACTCAATAATATACGAAGTAGCCTTTGGAAATAAAATTTTTACTTTGTATAAACGTCAAAAAGGTTAAGATTTGTTAGTGCTTTTTTATTAGGAATATTTATTGTGTGCAAAAAAGCGATCGTGCCTTATCATAGTTTAGAGAATAGGTGTAGAATTTTAGAAATATTATTATATTGTAATAAAAACATGACTTTACAAAGGGAGTTTAGAAGACCGTATCCGGATGAGACTGTGGAACATTCAAGAAATTTACAATAAATTTTGTGACACAAATTCATTAAAGAATGCAAATAGAAGAAAAACGTGGAATACTATTGGTGAGGAAATACAAATGAATATTCTATTATCGGTTATAGAAGAGCCAAGTCGGTCTACTTATTTTGTAGCTAAATATTTAAATGTAAGCCAGACCAGCGTTATGCAACTTTTAAAAAGAAGTAGTTATAATTTTTTTTACATTTTTTCTGTTCAACACTTAACCGAAAATGATCGTCGACGGAGAACACTGTTTTGCCAACAAATTATTGGATAATATAATGAAAACAATGATTTTTTGTGAAATGTGTTTTGAACTGATGAGTCGTCCCTTTCTACAGCTGGTTTGTTTAATAGACATAACAAACATCATTGCGCTACAGAAAATCCACATATGACAAAGCACATAAAAAACAAGGACGTAAAACTATCAACGTGTGGCGTGGGATACACCAAAATAAAATAATTGGTCCATTTTTTTTTACATACAAATCTCGAAGGTGTAGTTTATCTCCATTTGCTGCAAGAGCAAGTTGAGAAATATTTGAATGACTTGCTAGTTATTCTAAATTTAAGAGCAATCTGGAAGCAAGACGGAGCTCCCCCACATAACGTTAGACTTGTGACGAACTACTTAAACCAAAAATATGACCTCTGGATAGGGGAAAATAGTCCCATTCATTGGCCGGCTAAAAGCCCCGATTTAAATCCGCTATATATTTTCCTTTGGGGTACTCTCAAGAACAATATTTATAGTGAAGTTCTGTCGGGGGACACTGTCCAATTAAAACAGCTTATATGACGAGAAATACATTCTTTTAACGAAAATGCAGCGGTATTTGAAGATGTGCGTTAAAAAATTTTACGGAGATGTTTCTAGTGCTTAGAAAACAACGGAAGTTGTGTAGAGGATACAATATAAATCTTTATATTATTTTCTAAATTTTGTAAGCTTGATACTTTTATTTTATTTGTTTCCTTGTGTATGGTTTCGTTATATATTTTGTTGTGAGAATGATTGAATAGATATCTTAGCAAGGGGGTGCCAAGCGTCATCGCATCGTTTTGCGCGATAACATCCAGGGTATCACAAAGCCCGCCATCAGAAGATTGGCACGACGAGGTGGTGTGAAACGTATCTCCGGTCTCATCTACGAAGAAACAAGGGGTGTGTTGAAGGTGTTCCTTGAAAATGTTATCAGAGACGCCGTCACCTACACCGAACACGCCAAGAGGAAAACCGTCACCGCCATGGACGTCGTCTATGCGCTGAAGAGACAGGGACGCACTCTGTACGGTTTCGGCGGTTAAAATGCACCGCAACGAGACGACCGACCCTCACCCATGTTATCATTGTGTTTCGACCGACGGAAGATATTAAAAGAAATAAAAAAAGTTTTGTATAATAATGAACTGAATATTGACAAATCATATTTTTAGAATAAACTAATAGTTTGACGTTTGTATAAAAAATTATTTTTTTTTTCAAAGGCTACTTCGTATATTATTGAGTAATACGTAAACGGATTTGTCGTTTTACATATTTCATCATAACTTAAAAACTGCTTATCCAAATGTACTATATAACTATATATTTTTGTAATAAAAAAAATCTACAAATTATAATATGTAAAAGAATACAGGTTGTTCTATTCAAAAAATAATAATATTTTTTGGTTCACCTCGTATATTTTTCAAAATTCTTGAAAAGCGATAGCATATTCAGAAACTACGTTAAAAATTGTTCTAAATAAGTTTTTGAACGAATCAATTCGCCCAAAAATAATAAAAATAAATCTCGGGACACAGCAAGTGCGTTATGGTAGCGAATTTTCTTTAAAATATTTTTAATAGCAAATGTCTTTCTTTGATGAAAGCAGGCATCAAACTTGGTTGCCTATATAGTAGAAACAATGTATCATATTTCATTAAAACAAATTTATTGTTTGAAAATATATAAACATTTTTCAAAAGTCTAGATGCAGCAAATGTGTTATGGAAGTGATTTTCCATAAAAATGTTTTTAATAGCAAATGCGAGCAGGCATCAATCTGATTACCGGTATAGCCTATGTAGTAGAAACAATGTACTATATTTTATCAAAATTACTTATGGTTTGAAAATATACAAAAATTTTCCGAAAATAAACTTAAATGTTGGTTTTCTATCCAACAAAGCTTACGTTAATAGCAAATTGAGTTATTGAAATTTGAAGGATTTAATGAAACTTTGGTAAATTTGCAGATTAGCACCCGAACGCTTTTCAACAAATTGTTTTCAGAGACATTACTAGGACCTCACCTGCAGGTTTCTGAACAGTTTTTTGAAAAACGTTCGGGAGCTAAACTGCAAATTTACCGAAAATTTGCTACCAAAACGCACTTACTGCGCCCAGATTTTTTTCTTACAAACGCATCATATTTCGATAAAAAATGCAAAAATGCATTAACGAATTTGTTCTACGAAAATTAGTTAAAAAAAATTATACACCCCTACTCACTCCTGGTCCCGTAACTTCCTTGGGAAGTGTGAACAAGAAATTTTTCTTGGGGTTTGTGGATCCAGAGGGGTGGGGCCTAGGCAGGTTTCTGAAAACAGTTTTTTGAAAAGCGTTCGGGAGCTAAACTGCAAATTTATCGAAAATTCGCTACCAAAACGCACTTACTGCGTCCAGATTTTTTTCTTGCAAACGCATCATATTTCGACAAAAAATAGAAAAATGCATTCACGAATTTGTTCTACGAAAATTAGTTAAAAAAAAGTATACACCCCTACTCACTCCTGGTCCCGTAACTTCCTTGGGGAGTGTGAACAAGAAATTTTTCTTGGGGTTTGTGGATCCAGGGGGGGGGGGGCTAGACAGGTTTCTGAAAACAGTGTTTTGAAATGCGTTCGGGAGCTAAACTGCAAATTTACCGAAAATTCGCTACCAAAACGCACTTACTGCGTCCAGATTTTTTTCTTATAAACGCATCATATTTCGATAAAAAATGCTAAATTACATCAACGAATTTGTTCTAAAAAAATTAGCTAAAACAATTATGCACCCCTACTCACTCCTGGTCCCGTAACTTCCTTGAGGAGTGTAAACAAGAAATTTTTCTTGGGGTTTGTGGATCCAGAGGGGTGGGGGCCTAGGCAGGTTTCTGAAAACAGTGTTTTGAAAAGCGTTCGGGAGCTTAACTGCAAATTTACCGAAAATTCGCAACCAAAACGCACTTACTGCGTCCAGATTTTTTTTAAGATAAACGCATCATATTTCGATAAAAAATGCAAAAATGCATTAACAAAATTGTTCTACGATAATTAGCTAAAAAAATTATAGGCCGTTAAACCATAAATTTCACTAAACCTACAAATAAATATCCAAACAGCTACCAAACTTAACTAAACTGACAGCCAAAGCACCAGAGAAAGGGTCTATTTGAAATGGATTTTCTGTAAACATTTTAGTAAAATGAAGGGCAATGACGGTTGAATCTGAAACTTAAGGGTTTGCAGAACAGTCTTCTTGCAACATTTTCTTTTCACAAATGGTATTTGTTTTACATTCTTTGCCTAAACATTGCCAATTTTGACGTTTAATATTGCGAGTTTGACGTTTTGAGGAAAACTCCAACATTTATTGCTTTAACTGCCCATAGCTTCTTTGTCTTTAAAGATATGGACCTAAATTTTGGTACGGAGTTCACTCTTTATAATACAAACACACGTACCAAATTTGGTTGCCCTTACTTTGTTATTTCCGGAGATATGATTTTTTTTATAAAGAAAATACAACATTTTCCGGGAAAACCTGGTCCGATTTTCCTGGCTAACGAACTTGTCTAAGCCACTTGCAAAAGGAAGGTACTCTGCAAATTTTATCAAGATCGGTCCATTATTTTTTGAGTTATCGGTCGGATATATATATATATATATATATATATATATATATATATATATATATATATATATATATATATATATAAACACAGATCTCCCAATAAGCGAATTTAAAAAAAAAAATTCGCTAAATAAGGGTTATCATTTATAATACTCACCCTGTACTTACAAGTGCTCATCACCTGTTCCAATTTAAACTTAGTCACTTAACGTTTGAGTAGGTCCGATGATATCCTTAGAAGGTGAGTTATGTTATGTGTTACAAAACTCACTACCCCAACTCACTTACCGCGTCCAGGCTTTTTAAGCTTCTTAACCTAACTGTCTAAGGTAGGTTAATTTAGAGGGTAACATACTTCTGTGGTGCTATCTAGCAGCAAATTGGGTCAAATTCCTCATTAAACATAGCGCGGCACGCATAGGACATTGTGGTAACAAAACACCTATGTGTAATTGCACGATATAAATTTAGTTTCTGGTGTAGTGCTGTTTTAATAACGGCAAATACCATCGGCAAATGAGCAAGTGTTCCACCTCATAATATTTTACACCACTATATTTAACAGATAAGACATAACTGTCACATAATTCAATTATAATCACTATCTGGCTCCCCCAAGGCCTCTAAAGCAGATAACTTAATACGATAAGGAAAAACGCCACAATTTCGGATATTATAAACATATAAAATCATAATTTATGCTGCTCTGCCTTCCCTCTTCCCGACTCGGCATCACAAATATGTATGTTATTGCAGGAACCGCGAATACATTCTTCGACGCATTAACATAAACTTATAGTTTATATTACAAGATACCCCACTCTGTAGTCGTATAATATCCAGGAAAGCATATTTTGATGATAATATTAGCACTAAAACTCGATGGCTCAATTTCCACATTTCGCTTGTAGTTTTATTTTCCATCATTCTCTAACGCGCTGGTTTTAGCTGTATACTGGGCTTCATCTTGGGGCGGTTATGCAAAATTGTATACTCATCTCCATTCGGCGACACCAGTGCTGTATAAATGGTTATCTCACAATCATTATTCAATGTATTTAGCCTTTTAGGCACGAATAAATTGCAAATAATTAGAATAAATTTGTGGATGAGAAGCAAATTTTCTTTGCAACCGGCTTAAATTGTATCACTGGCAGACAGAGTGGTGCAAGGAATCTGAGGAAACTGGTTCCTAAATAATTTTGTGTTTAAAATCGTCTTTACCACCATCCAGTGGAATATAATAATAATAATTACAATAATAATAATAATAATAACCTGAAGTATATAGTTGGAGATAATTCAGTCCAAGATGACAAATGTAGATTTGGGTGTCAGTCATCAGAGACTAACCAGAACGTCACAGGAGGATGTCAGTCGTTTGCTGCAACATAGTATAAAGAGAGGCAGTTGCCAAGATACTTCATCAAGAACTGGCTCTGAAACTGGAACTTTTAAACTTTGGTAAGAAGCCCTACTATAGATACACTCCTGAGCGTATTCTAGGGAACTCGGCATACAGGTTGTACTGGGATCGAACCGTGCTCACAGATCAACGTGTTACACACAACAGGCCAGATATAATAATAGTGGATAAGTCCTGCAACCAAGTGACGCTGATTGATGTAGCCATTCCAAATACTAATAATCTAGATATAAAGGACAACGAGAAGATCATTAAGTACAGAGACCTAGAGGTACAAGTAAAGAGACAGTGGAGGGCAGATAGTGTCCGAGTTATTCCAATAGTCATGTCGTCAACTGGTGTGGTTCCTAAGTATCTTCCAAAGAACATTAAGATACTGGGCCTTGGAGACCATTTTTGGATCTTTATAAGGTTACGCAGAAGGCGGTACTACTTGCAACTGCCCACACCGTTCGGAGATTCCTGGGAAATGAGGATGTGTCGTGTTGTCGTTCAGGGTCCGATAACTTGGAAAGGGCTCCATCTAGGCTCAGTCCCTTTGGTATGTGAGATACTTGGGATGAGTGAATGTTCCCCTTTGAGGGAGTGTGAAAGCCCTTCAGGCTAAAGTCGATGATAATAATAATAATAATAATAATAATAATAATAATAATAATAATAATAATAATAATAATAATAATAATAATAATAATAATAATAATAATAATAATAATAATAATAATAATAATAATAATAATAATAATAATAATAATAATAATAATAATTCGCTCCATTCTCCGTACTAAACTGTCGGCGAGAAATACGGCAAAAGCAGTCAACACCTATGCAACATCTGCCATAACCTACAGCTTTGGTATCATAAAATGGACAAACACCGAACTAAATGAGCTGAACATAAAAACAAGAAAGGAATTTAGAAACCACAGGGCTCATCATCCAAGATCCTCTACTGAAAGATTCCATCTCCCGCGAAAGTTCGGAGGCAGGGGAATTCCGGATGTGAGTGTTAGACACCATAAGCAACTGGAAAACCTAAGAAATTATTTCTATCAAAAGGCAGAAACCAGCGATCTACATCTAGCTGTTGCCAAAGCTGATAGGAGAGCCACGCCATTAAGACTAGCCGATAAGACCTATTGCCCTCTCGCCGAGTCCACGACCCCCGAACAACAGCTGCAACAGTGGAGAAGCAAGCCACTCCATGGGAAACAACTGTCTGTGATGGAGGGAGAGATCATGCACACACAAGCGTCTACGTCTTATCTACGCTGGGGTAACCTTAATGTTGAAACCGAAGGCTTCATATCAGCTATACAAGACCAGGTAATTCCAACAAGGGGATATAGAAGACGAGTTCTGAAAGAAAGGTTAGAAAACGTCAAATGTCGCATGTGTGACAAGATGGAGGAGAGCGTGGACCACATCCTTGCGGGCTGCTCAGTGCTGGCTCCGGGGCCCTACCTAGATCGTCACAACAGAGTTGGGAGGATCATACACCTAAAGCTGCGGGAGAAATACATGGGCCTTACAAATACTGTTCCATATTACCATTATGATCCGCCAAACATCTGTGAAGATGAAGAAATCCGTCTTTATTGGAACAGAAAAATACAAACAGATCGACCAATCCCAAACAACAACCCTGATCTCGTTCTGACGTTCAAGAAAGACAAAAAGACGTTTTTGGTGGATTTTGCGATACCACTCCCTGGTAACATCCAAAAAACATACACGGAGAAAATTAATAAATATTTACCACTGTGTGATGAGATTCTCCAGTTGTGGCATATGGATACGGTTGTGGTGGTCCCCATTGTTGTCGGCGCCACAGGCGAAATACAAAAAAGCCTGAAGAAGAGCCTTGAACAACTGGGCCTAGAATGGAAATTATACCTACCCATTCAGAAATCGGTTGTACTGGATGCTTGCAGTCTCTTCAGGAGGGTAATGGGGGACACGCATCAGTATTTTTAATACATACATTCAAGCTGGCCATCTTGTCCTGGACCGATGTGTCATTGCTTTATGCCCACTTCTTTAAAGGAAATGTGAACGATGAATAATAATAATAATAATAATAATAATAATAATAATAATAATAATAATAATAATAATAATAATAATAATAATAATAATAATAATAATAATAATAATAATAATAATAATAATAATTACCGTCTGGCCGGTAGGTGTACTGTTGCCAGCAGTATGCTTACCGCTACTCGTAACGACGTAGACGGTACAGCCAGCAACGCCAGTTGTCCGCTGTCCAACTAACCTGTTTCCTCTTCTACCAATGTCCTATATTCCTTTATCTAAATTACCTTATTCGCCACTCATACAATAATATCAGTGGCGGCTCGTGAGTGTCGCGATAGCGGAGGCAGTAATTTTTTAAATTTTCAAGGTCACACGTTTTCCTGGCACTTCAGAATTTCTGTGAAGAATCCATTTATACAAAAATATAAGCTTTCACAAGATTAATTTTTGAAATTTGATACCTTTTTGAAATAATTTATTCCTGAATTACTGAGGGTATAAATAAACAAGAATAAACACATAAGGTTTATTAAATTGTTAAATATTGTTTACAGACCAAAAATAAATTTCAATAGAAATGCTATATACATTATACATGGTTCAATAAATAAATAAATTTAAGTGAGTGATCCAATCCAATGAGTGGTCTATGACGAGATGCAAAACGTAGAGGCAGGACATCTCAGTCACAGTACAGAGACAAGTGCTTTTGCATACCTAACTCTACTTAGCCAGCGAAACGCATTGTCTTATTGTTAATAAGAAATAAAAACATTAATGTAAGCATAATAATATCATGTATTATATTTAACTTGTCGCCACCAACTAATGCGATCTAGCCTTACATACTTTGTCCCCATATTAGGGTAGAAATGGGCCAGGGCTGCCAATTTACTAAATTATTAGTTGGTTGTATACTGTCTCTAATATTTAACACTGTGTGTTTTGTGGAACTGCCGTGACAACATACTACTTGGTTCCGCAACGTGATGGCGGCACGTGCTTCGTCTCTTATATCTCACTTGGTGTTGGAAGGCTGGCTACCATAGCCGTTTTACTTTATAGGTGTATTTTCGCTGCAATTAGTATGCCGTACTGACGAGCTCTAATTAGAGCAAAACCGGTCTACGGTTCTAATCGTGGTGAGAATGAATCTAGCCTTACGTGTCGCTGTTGCCTAGCAAGAACCAACGCGGACGTGTAGAGTATAACTTGCCAAGGGGTGGGGCGTGGTGTCAGGAATCAGAGAAAATGGGAATCGGGGATTATTTACATATTTACAGAAATAACTAAACAATAAATTTTAAATAACAAGAACGAAAATAAAAATAAATAAATAAAACGGAAACAAAAAATAGGTGGTGTAGAGCATCTGTTATTGAAATATTTTTGTAAATTAATGGAACATGCCAAGAGGTGGGGCGTGGGACGTGGTGTCAGGAATCCGGGAAAATGGGATTCAAAGATTATTTACATATTTACAAAAATAAGTAACCAATAAGTTCTAAATAACAATAACGAAAATAAAAATTAATAAATAAAACGGAAACAGGAAAATGGGAGGTGTTGAGCATCTGTTACTGAATTTAGCTGATAAACTAATACATTCCTAAATATTTTTATAAATTAATGGAATCTGTCTATCTTTTTGCTTGTCAAAAATATCGATTACTTTATCGTAAAATGAAGTCTGCTGTGTCAGTTCATTAACAAGCCTTTTTTCTATAGAAATCATTGATATGTTTTTTAACCTGTCTTGACTAATACTATTTCCGGAAAATGTTCTGATACGTTTAAGTGCAGAAAAACTTCCTCCCGCTGAAGCAGATGTAACAGGAATTGCGACTATTAACGCAAGCAGTTTATAAAACTCGGTTAGACAAGAAATGAACTCATTTTTTAAAATAAATGAAATCATTTTGATAGGCGTATGCCAATCTTGAAACAGTTCTGTATCTGTGTACACAGTGGTCAGTTCGTTTTTTAACACAATTGAATCAAACAGAGGATATTGTTTTAATAATAATTCAAAGATATCCTTTGGAAAGTCTTTTGAATACGAAACAAAATTGTCTTTCTTTATTAAATCTAGTTTGTTTAAATCCAAAAATCTTACTTGCACATGATTAATTATTGTGTCTAAATCTAAAATATTATTAAAAATTTGTTCGTAATTATGATTTAAAGTTTGAATAATTAATGTTGTCTTTCTTTTCTTTGGTGCTGGTTCGTTATTTCCAAAATCCTCAAATAACGAGTTGTAAATTTGATTAAAACGAGTTTCATTATTTATAAAATCTTGCAATGTAGTAGTTAATACCATAAGACGTTCCTTAGCGTAAGAAATATCTATGCTTTTATTTTGTAAAATTAAAAATACAACATCGGTATGTTCAAATATAAATTTAAAAGTGTGTAAAAGAAAAAGAAAATGGGGATCGTTAAGATAGATTCTCTCAGAATTTGTTGATTTTGTTTGAGTCCATCGTGATTCAAAATATAATCAAAAACTTCTATTAATTTGTTTCTCGTTGACAAAACTGTAGAAACTATCCTAGAAGTACCATTCCACCTTACCAACTCTCACATTAGCAGTGGAGTCTGGACTCCGAGCACGTGATTTTAAGTGCGGTTTTAATTGGTTTGCCAGAGCGCTAATGCTCAAATAAATGTGTTCAAATATGGCCAAGTCGAAAACATCGGAACCTAGCCTCCGTGACGTCACACACGCACACAAGAAGATCGCGCCGTTTTTGGTAATATACTTCTCAGCAGTGTAGCCGGTTGTAATTGTAATTGCAGATTTAGAGAATTTTTATATGAATATGGTTTGAATAATAATAATATGAATAAGTATGACTTTAATATTGAATATTTGATATTGGATTAAAGTTATATGTAACTAGCTGACTACTTGAATAGGGAGGATGTAACTAATTCTGACTAGGGAGGCCCGGCCTTCTCTGCCTCCTTAGAGAAACCGCCACTGAATAATATGCAATTATGGTAAGTCAGTACAAAACAAAGAACAATAGTTGAATAATGCTTCTCTAAACGTTAAGAGGTAAAAACAACAAAGAAATGAAAAAAATCTCCAAACAATAATGCAATTCGTATCACAGTTGAAATACTCCCGAAAACTCTTTAAGTTCAGCTTTAGCAAAAAACTCTTTAGAGCTACTTTAAAACTGGATATGATATACTTATCTCTTACAGAACCTGGTAAATGGTTGTGTAGTTTTGCCGCCATAATTAGTGATCTTTTACCAGTTTTAGTTAGGCGATGAGCAGGTACATAAACATTATTAAATTGCCTCATCTTATAGTTCTTTACCGTACCGCAGATGGGAAATTTTTCTTTATTCTGCTTCACAAAAACGCAACAATCAAATATCTAGATGGAACAAACTGTAGGTATATTATAGTTTTTAAGTAGTTCACGACACTAATGAGTTAAAGGCACCCCAGTAATTACCCCCGTAATTCATTTCTGCAGCAAGAGAAGCTGCATTGTTTGACTATCACTACCCCAACACAAAATACCATAGCTAATATAGAAAGGCAGTAGAGTGCGCACACTCAACAAGTGCCGGCGTCTATAAACAACAAAACAAAGTGATGAACAACGGGCAAATAACTTTGCAATATGGGTTGTCGAAGAACAGTTAGAGTCAAAATAAATACCCAAAAATTAAGCAGATTTTGGAGCCTAACCAAAATTCTACAGTCGTAACATTGCGGACGCTGTTAAAAACCATTATTTATTTATCTACAAAGTTCAACGGGAATAACCCAAAGAAAGAGCTCTACAACAGCCGAGAGAAAATATATCATTTTAACAAACACATACTTACTTAGCTTGTGCATATTTATATGTAATATGAAAATAAAAAGGAAGTGAAACAGCAAGCGAATTTATTTACTTTAGTGCTGTATTCGATATTATATGAAAAAGACATTATAGGCGATGAAGTGGAATGTAATTTCGGTAAACCGTTTACTGCATAGAATTTTTTTTTCAGAAACATGCTTAGAATCCCTTTGGATGCACAACCCACAAGACAAATTTGTTGCAAACAACCCCCAAGAAAGTTTTTTTGTGTATGTTCTGGGCTCGATGTTTTTTTTATTTTAATTTCAACAACACACCACGAGGGCTTACAGCCTAAATACTATCGTACCGTGGGTGTTGACAAGAATGAAAGAGGCAGCTTGTTAATTCTGGACTTGAAGGTTTGGAGGTTCGGAGGAGAAGGAAAAACATGTGCCGGCAAGGAATTTCACACCTTGGAAGTCCTCGGGACAAAAGAGCGGGCATAACAAGATGTTCTATGTGTGGTGACCTGGACAGTACAAGGGTGCATTCGCTCTGTTCCCCCTGGTAGATCTGTTGGAGGCAGCAGGTGGGGGAACTATGGAGGAAAGCTCCTCTGAGCAGTGCCCGTGCAGATATCTATAAAAGAGAGAGAGAGGTCACCAACAGCACGTCGGTGGGCAAGGGATGGCAGCCTTTGGGTCAGGTTAGGGTCACCGATGAGACGTATAGCTCTCTTTTGAATGGAGTCCAGGATAGCGAGTGTAGAAGCGGCAGCGGCACCCCAGATGTGGGAGCAGTATTCGAGGTTTGGCCTTATTTGTGAAGTACATAAGGTATAGAGATTAGCTGGTGAAAAGTATTTGCGAGCCCGGAAGAGGAAAGCTAATGTCTTAGCAGCCGCTTCTGCAATTGATGTGACATGTTGGTGCCAATTAAGATTTTGATCCACAGAAATGCCAACAAGAGAAAAGGACTCATTACTTTGAATAACTTAGTTGTTCATTGTGATGGGTCTAGGGCTGGTGTATCTTTTATGAGAAAGAAAGTAAGACTGAGATTTGGTGGGGTTGAATTGTACAAGATTTCTACTTCCCCAGTCTAATATTTTTTGAAGATCCACGGCGACAGAACCCTCCATGAGTCTGCGATCCTCATCTAATTGGACTAAAGAGACAGGCTTAGAATATTGTATATTTGAATGGAGGGTGCTGTCGTCCGCGTAGCTGTGAACTGGGTTGGATGTGCTCGAGAGGAGGTCATTGATGTGGAGAAGAAACAAAGTAGGGGCTAAAGCTGAACCTTGAGGAACTCCTGCATTAACTGGATACAGTTTAGAGGAATGGCCATCCACAACAACAGATATGCTCCAGTTGGAGAGGAAATTTGCTGTCCACATACAGAGTTTTGGTGGTAGGCCATAGGCCGGAAGTTTATTAAGCAGCGCTGCGTGCCAGACCTGGTCAAATGCTTTGGATATGTCTAGAGCAACAATCTGGGATTCACCGTGTTGTTCCATAGACTTGTTCCAAGAATGGGTGACAAAGGAAAGGAGGTCGGCAGTCGATCTGCGCTGACGGAATCCATACTGCCTGTCGTAGATTAGACTGTGTTTTTCAAGAAATTTTAGTAATTCGGTGTTTATATACTTTTCCATCACTTTAGAGACGACTGAAAGGAGAGAAATAGGCCTGTAGTTGCTGGGAAGCACTTTGTATCCTTTCTTGGGGATGGGTTGTACTCGAGCTGTTTTCCAGTTACTAGGGAATATGCGTTTATTATAAGATATCTGAAACAGACGAGTCAGGACAGGAGCAAGCTCTGGTGCGCATTTTTTGAGAACAATTGCTGGGATCTCGTCAAGGCCAGAGGCTTTACTGGTATTAAGAGAAGAGAGCATATTTCGTACCTTTTTAGAGAATTTTCTTAAAAAAAATTCACTAATGGGGAGATCTCGACTTTTGAATTTTGAAAAAATTTCTTCAAATGAGCGCTAATTAGGCCCCCCAGAACACATATCCGGGGTCAGTTTCAATTTTTATATGTTTATATATATATATATATATATATATATATATATATATATATATATATATATATATATATATATATATATGTATCACACTGATAACTCAAAAAATTATGGGCCGATTTTGATTAAATTTGGTGAGTACCTTCCTTTTACAAATGGCTAGGATAAGTTCGTTAGCCAGAAAAATCGGCCCAGGTTTTCCCGGAAAATTTTGAGTTTTCTTTCGGAAAAAATTTATATCTCCAAAATTAACAAAGTAAGGGCAAGCTCTGTAGATCAAAAGACAAAAAAGTTATAGGCATTTAAATAAAAATTTATTGGGATTTTCCTCAAAATGTCAAAGTTGCGATTTAAAACGTCAAAAATTGGCAACATTTAGGCAAATAACTTGAATCTAGTACGGGCCGTGGAAAGAAAATGTCTCAAGAAGAATGTTTTACAAACCCTGAAGTCTTAGTTTCAACCGTCATTTTCCTTCATTTTACTAAAATATTTCCAGAAAATTCATTTAAAATAGACCCTTTCTCTGATGCTTTGGCAGTAGTCTTAGCTATAGAGTTTATCGTTTAATGGTATATAATTTTTGTCGAATTTTCTTTAAAAAATCAATAAAGCTCAATATATCCGTTATTATACAAGATATGAAATTTTTTTATATATTACTTATAGGGTGTCTTGAGCTACATCTTAAAAAAATATTTCTACAATCATAGCGTGGCCCATAAGTCGTTGGTGATACAAATTTTCTTATTTTTTTAATCAACCACGCCTTATGTTATTGCATTTTTGCATTTACCATCGAAATATAATGCATGTTTGTAAGAAAATAAATTCTGGATGCAGCAAGTGCGTTATGGTAGCGAATTTTGATCAAATGCTTCATATTTGAACAGCTCAATTTGCTATTAATCTACAAGGTTGACCAAGAAACGAGTTTTTTCGGGAACACTTTAAGTTTACTTTTGGAAATTTTTGTACATTTTCACACAATAAAGTTATTTTTATGAAACATGGCACATTTTTTTTTACTATAAGGTTATACTGGTAACCAAAATTGATGCCTGCTTTCTTAAATAAAAAGAAAACAGACATATTTGCAATAAAAACATATTTAAGAAAAGTCACTACCATAACGCTTTTGCTGCGTCCCGAGTTTTTAGTTTTGAAAATGATATCCGTCATTTTATGCGCGACATTGGGGACTGTTGGTGGTTGAACATTTGGAGGTGGGTTGAGAGTATAATTGGCGGCGAACAACGAAGCAAAAAGTTCAGCCTTGCCCAGGGCAGTAGAAACAATTTCATCCCCTGAGACAAGAGGTGGAAACGTGCTTTTGCAGAAATTATTCCCAATAGATTTAGCAAGAGTCCAGAAGGGTTTGCCGCCGTTAGAGCTTAAGAGGACTTTGTTTTTGATGTGGTTATTAAACGAGTTTTTTACCTCAGAAAGAATGCGGACATAGCGGTTTCTTGATTTTCTTGACTGTGATTGTGTAGAAGCGTTTTGTGAGCTTTGACCTTTTCAAGTCTGGCCTTGTCACAGGATTTAGAGAACCAGGGCTTTTGAGTGGCTGAAGAGGTTTTATGTGTACGTGGGATAAATAATTCCATGCCAGTTTGGATAATTTCGGTGACGTTTTGTGAGATATCAGAGTGGTCAGGATGAGAGAAGCAGACAGACGCCCATGGAAATGAGAAGAAGTTATCCTGCATTTCGTCCCAGTTTGCGGAGTTGTAGTGCCAAACGATACGTGGGTGTGATGACTGTGTGACCTCAGGTTGCATTGCGCAGGAAGCAGTGACCATGCCGTGGTCTGAGCGACCAAGGGGGGCGGTGACTGATATCTTATAGCATTCAGGTTGTGTAGTAAGAAGGAGATCCAAGGGATTTGAGCTATGTGTTGGGATACGAGGTGAACTCATTCAGCCACGGTCATTTAGCCCAGAAAAGTTAAGGGTCTAAGAATTAATAGGAGTGCTGGGCGGGAAGGAAATATGAGCGGAAAATGCTAAAAAAATCACTTAGCCGAACTTTGAAAAGATACGTTTTTCACATTTTGCAGCAATAACTCATTTAAGCCCTGCCTACCTTGTCGACCCCGCACAACACCCATATTCATCCCGAGTACAGCAACTTTCTTGGGGGTTGCTCTCAAGAAATTTTTCTTGTGCTTTATGCTTTGAAGGTGGTTGTATGCGTGTACAAGATATAGGAAGCCCTCTGTGTTTTTGGGTAAAGAGGCAGAAACCCTCTTCGTCCTGGTTGTTCTTCTTCCCTTTCACCATGCATACAATTACTCTTAATGCATGAATGGGATTCTTTTGTTTAGCTTTCTAGTCTATTTTTTGTTGACTATATTACCTGTTTATCAATTGTTTTGCGAGTGTGAGTTTTGTATCCAAATTACTATTTATGTTAGAGACCATGTTTTTACTTGCCCTTCTTTATCGTATTTTTTAACGTTCCTAATTTAATAAAGCATTTTTTTTTAACTTTTAATATAAGGTTAAATCATTAGTATCTTTTATAATATTCTTGTGAAAATTCACTAGCATAACGCACTTGCTGCGTCCCGAACTGTTTAAAGATTATGTCATTCTACAAGCTTTAATTGGAAATATGATTGTGAGAAACCTAATTTATTTGCAAGAATAACTGGCATTAACTATTACATCGTTTTTAGCAGTGAGTTAACCTAATCGCTTTACACGTCCCATTTTTTAGAGCTTAATTGACATCATGGGAGATTTGGAAGCTAGTGTATCGTAGAAATTTACGATATCTTAGCACAAAAAACGCTAATAGATAAAAAATACGTCGGCCTTAATGAACATAGTTTGCAAAGGAACAATATATTCATAACATTTATAAGTACCTAAAATTAACTCAACTGTGATTTTGTAAAAAGTTTCGTAAAATGTATAACACTTAGCAACACCAAACTTAGTAGATAATTAGTATGAAATTCAAGAAAGCAGCATTAAAGTTGAGTCGACGCTTCCTAGAAACTTTGAACAGGTTAAAGATATTGTAAAAGTTTAGAGAAGTTAATTAAGGCATACTTGCGAAAACAAAACAGTCCGCGCGCTTATGCCAGTGAAAAACATTGTGTTTATTTGGGACAAGAAAATAAATACAAAGGTGCCCCGAAATTAAAGCGCCCTACTTGGACCGTAGTTGGGGAGTGCTATACAAAATTTAAATGTCTAGTACAGATAAAATCAAAAACGTTACTTGAGCAGTTACTTGCATTCTTACAAAATTCCCAGAAAATAAATTTAATTCTTTGTTTTCTGGACCAGAGGATCGCTTACAAAAAATAAAATAATATATTTCATTCCAGGAGGATTAGTTACTAGTTTCTCACATCCGTATCAATCGCTCTTTTAAATGTGTGCTACGGATTAAACATTTATATCATCATTACAATCTGAGGGCGACGTCTCCCTATTTGCTCAGCTCTCTCCATTTCATTATGGTTTTTCAGAAGTGCCCTCGTTTTCCCTATTTTAGTGAATTTTTATTTAAAAAATTTGGACCCTTGGAACCCATATCCGGGGTCAGTTTCGATTTTTATATGTTTATATATATATATATATATATATATATATATATATATATATATATATATATATATATATATATATATATATATATATATATATATATATATATATATATATATATATATATATATATATATATATGTATGTATCCAACCAATAACTCAAAAAATAATTAACCGATATAAATAAAACTCGGCAACTGCCTTTCAAGTTTATTAATAGCTTGGATGAGTTCGTTAGCCAGAAAAATCGAACACGGTTTTCCGGGAAAATTTTGAGTTTTATTTATGAAAAAAAAATTTTTCTTCGACAATTACAAAGATATTTCGATAAAATTTGGTGTACATATTGCTTTGGGAAAGACCTAACTATGTGCGAAAGTTCAGCTTTCTAGAGTTACAGAAAATTGAGCTATTCAAATTTGAAACATTTATGTTTAATATCACCGCGTTTCATTGAATAGTTTATATGAGATTTAGTATGTGGTTGTCGTGGTAACGGAACATTTGATATTATTGCGCAGGTCTGTTAGACGCTGTAACTGATGTCGTATGGTATTGGTATGAGATTATTTATATGTTTATTTGTTTGAGTCGACGAATTATTTGTGTCATTTGGGAAATTTTTATATACAAGTGCAAATTATTCCTTTATTAATGTTAGTGGGTGGATTAAACAGTGTTTGTTATGTTTTATCAACACATATAAAGGATCGAAGTTTTACAAAAGGGCTGATATGTAACAGGTTAGTTCTTACTCTCTAATGCTTTGGCGGTAGTTTTAGTTAAGTTTATGGTTTAACGGTCCATAATTTTTAGCTAATTTTCGTACAAAAAATTCGTCAATGAGGAGACTGCGACTTTAGAATTTTAAAGATTTCTTCAAATGAGCGCAAACTAAGCCCCCTGGAATCCATATCCAGGTTTACGTTTAGTTTTGATCTGCTTACATATATACAGGGTGACGCGTTTCTACAGTAAAGCTTAATATAACTATTATTATACAAGACACGAGAAAAAATTGTATAAGTTAATTATAGAGTGTCTTGAGCTGCATCTTATAAAATTATTTTGACAATCACCGGCTGGCCCACATGTCGATCGTTGGTGATCCCTACAATTTTTTTTTCGAACAGCCTTATTTTATTGCATTTTTTATCGAAATATGTTTGTAAGAAAAAAAATCAAGACGCAGTAAGTGCGTTTTGGTAGCAAATTTTCATTAAATGCCTCAAATTTCAATAACTAAATTTGCTATTAACCCAAGATTTGTTGGCTAGAAAACCAACGTTTAAGGTATATTGTCGGAAAATTTTTGTACATTTTCAAACAATAAGTTATTTTGATAAAATATGGCACATTGTTTCTACTATATAGGTTATACCGGTAACCAAATTGATGACTGCTTGCATTAAAAAGACATATTTGATATTCAAAGCATTTTTATAAAAATTCACTGTCATAACGCACTTGCTGCTTTCAGAGTTTTTTGTAATTTTTAAACGCCAATACATCTGACGTCGACACAATTAAATGATAAATTAAGCTTTACCACCGGACAGCTTTTTTACCTTCAAACGCTACGCGTTTCGGTCGCCTCGAACCATTTTTAGGAGTTAATACCTAGAATATAAAATACTGCTGTGTCAAAAACTACTCTTCTGGTGGTTTAGCATGTAAGCATGACAAAAGTTAACAAAGCAACCAGCAGCTCCAGAAAACATGAATGTACACCATGTTATTAAACGTATAACTGCAGTTTCATTGAAGTTCTCAGCTTTGTCAAATACAGAACACGCTCAATAAAATAGTGTAAACCAATTTGCTTATTTATCCAAGTTGACAATGGATTCACACCATGTATCTGCCTCCACAATATCCTATAAATCTAAGACTTAACTAAAGATACTTTATGCAATATCTGCCATAGACTGCATCAATTGCAGAGTGTTTGTTTCATTTTGACATTTTAGGAAGCAAAACTATAAAGTTTTCAAGCAATGTTTAACCAATTGCTTGTATTTTAGCGGCAAAGAGAGTTAACCTTTGTCTGTATTATTTATTAGACTTTGTATAACATGCACAATTATTTGTTCATGTGCCGTCATCTGGCCTCCAGTCGCACCCAAAAATGTTTAAATCAAAAGCGTATAACCTTTTTTCTTTGAACTTATACATCTAGATTTTTTTATATGGTATAGATAAGTACACTTGGAGAACCCAAATCACCACAACACATCTTTTCAAAGGCCTGATGATCGCGATTTGTTGTGGTGATTTAGGTTCTCCAAGTGTACTTATCAGTGCTCATCAAGGGTTTCCAATCTTCCCTTTGCTAGATATATTTTATAATGGAAACCGGCGCACCGTATTTGATTGCCACAGCCTTCTTATTTTTGACGATACGAAAATGTTTCCAGAAAACTCTCCCAATTTTCCAACTACCCAAGCAATACAATAAAGGAAGGTACTTACCAAATTTTATCACAATCGGCCCCATAATTTTTTGAGTCATTTGTGTGATACATTTATATATATATATATATATATATATATATATATATATATATATATATATATATATATATATATATATAGGAGAAGGGTTAAGGGCAAAGCCGCAAGGAGACAACCGCAGACACGTGTTTCAAGCTTATTAGCCATCATCAGTACGGTATAGCCAGGTGAAGATGGAAACACTCTGGATGAAGGTGCAAAAATACACGGAGTCACAACAGGCAACCAGTGCACATTTGCAGCAACATTTGTAAGACCCTCAATCCGAGGGAAACAACCAAAATAGCCACGGAGGCAAAGAAATCACCTACATGAGCATCCGGAGCCCAGGAAGTTATATTTTTGCATCTTCATCCAGAGTGTTCCCATCTTCACCTGACTATACCGTACTGATGATGGCTAATAAGCTTGAAACACGTGTATGCGGTTGTCTCCTTGCGGCTTTGCCCTTAACCCTTCTCCTTGTATAGTACAGAAATGCCACAACTATCTACAAATATACTATATATATATATATATATATATATATATATATATATATATATATATATATATATATATATATATATATATATATATATATATATATATATATATATATATATATATATAGTATATTTGTAGATAGTTGTGTTTCACGACATAGAAAACTAAAACTCTACTTTTACTTAGCTTTACTTTGATAAAGGATGATTAATTTACCTGCTCTTTTCAGTGCAAGCCCGTACCTATTATTATTTTATTTTAAATCCCGATGAAGGCTGAAACAGATGCCAAACTTAACTCAATCACCACAGATGATATGTTGCTCAATCTAGAATTTAGAATACTTCAAAAATCTCAATTTTTCTTAACCAAAACCGTGTTTAAAAAAATAGGTTGATGATGGTTTTTAGAGAACCAAACGCCGTACTGTTAAATTGACATTATCGCGAAAAAGCCTATAAAAAAAGCTCTACGAAAATGTTATTTATTTTACTCTAATAATAGCATCCGCAGAAAATAAAACATAATCTTTATAATTTCGTATTTGTGACTTTTTTCCTATTTCACCAAAGTTGTATCTACTACAATTTCCGAGATCCTATTAGTAGACACCCGTATCTCGAACATACTGTATATGCATATATACAGTGTGGAACAGCCAAATGGAATAAATTCGATAACGGATAAATGAGGGCGTGTTGGGAAAAACGCTTGGACACGTCGATTTGTATTTTTAACTGCGCATCTTTTTCAAGAAAAAAAAATTATATAGGGTGCGTCATGTGACAGTGGCCAATGCCAACTTTCTTATTTTAAACACAAGCCCCTGTATATTATAAATTTTTTGGATTCTTCAGAAAATTCTAGACATAATTCATGTACAATGTTCTATACCTATCTTCAACTGTTTCGGAAATATTAAGTATTTTCAGATTTATTACAAAAATTAACATTAAAAATAGAAAATTATTTTATTTCACAAATTCGCTACATTGCATTCAATACTTATTTCCCATTCAGCTCTTGATAATGAGAAAGTAAACAAAAACCATTCCTGCGTTTCTTTTTACTGATATGAAATGAAACAAAAACAAAAACAGTTTTCTTTCTGTTCGTATAAAACTCGTAGCCTTAGCAACTTGTTGTCTGCCTGCATGACAGTAGTGATTAGTGTCAGTGCTATTGTCGTTTGAATTTCGTTAACTGTACGTAATAATATCAGAAAAATGGTTCATTTAACAGAAATGCACAAAATAACCATTCTACAAATGATTGGTTATGGAGATAACACACGGACACAGATGGAAGTGTCTCGCTTATTTCACGAAAAATTTCCAGATTTGCCGCCTGTATCCCAAGGGGAACAATTAGCAAAATAGAAAAGCAGTTTCGCGAGCTTGGTCATGTGAGACAGATAAAAAAAGTAGCTGCCAATGCAGTAAGTGATGATACGAAATTGGATATTACGCTTGAGTTTCAAGAAAACCCACATACTTCTGGTCGACAAGCAGCCCAACTATTCAACGTTAGCCACACAGCAATTTTTCGAACATTAAAGGAAAGTAAAATGCATCCCTATAAAATGATACCAACTCAGGAGCTCATGGAGGACGATTTCGATAGGAGAACGTATTTTTGTGAACAAATGATGGCAATGTTAGATAACAATGTGATCCAATTAGAAGATGTTTTGTTTTCTGATGAGAGCACATTTACACTTCACGGTCATGTTAATCGTCAAAATTGCCGCTATTGGTCTAATGAGAATCCTCATTGGATGAGAGAGGAACATACGCAATATCCTGAAAAAGTTAATGTTTGGGCAGGAATTGTTGGAAATCATATCGTAGGTCCCTTTTTCATTGATGGCAACTTGAATGGGGATAAATATTTAGAACTGCTCCAAAATAATGTCGTGCCAACTTTGACAAACTTATATCCAGATCCAGCAAACCCACAAGTTCCTGCCAATAAAATATGGTTTCAGCAAGATGGAGCACCGCCCCATTACCAAATCAATGTCCGGCAGTACCTGAACCAAATTTTTCCAAATCGGTGGATAGGGAGGCGCGGATCGATAGAATGGCCAGCACGATCTCCTGATCTGTCGCTATTAGACTACTTTTTGTGGGGATATGTCAAAAGTATTGTATACAAAACTAAGCCCCTCAACTTAGATGACTTAAAAAGACGAAGCACGCTTGCGATTAGATCAGTCACGCCTGAGATGTTGAATAATGTTAGAAGACATTTCTATACCAGATTAGCATGTTGCCAAGATGTTCGTGGCGAGCAATTTGAACATTTACTACATTGACATTAATTTTTTTTTGTTTTTTTTAAATTATTAAGAAATAATCAGTATTTCTTATTAGAATTTGTGAAATAAAATAATTTTCTATTTTTAATGTTAATTTTTGTAATAAATCTGAAAATACTTAATATTTCCGAAACAGTTGAAGATAGGTATAGGACATTGTACATGAATTATGTCTAGAATTTTCTGAAGAATCCAAAAAATTAATAATATACAGGGGCTTGTATTTAAAATAAGAAAGTTGGTATTGGCCACTGTCACATGACGCACCCTAAATAATTTTTTTTCTTGAAAAAGATGCGCAGTTAAAAATACAAATCGACGTGTCCAAGCGTTTTTCCCAACACGTCCTCATTTATCCGTTATCGAATTTATTCCATTTGGCTGTTCCACACTGTATATATATATATATATATATATATATATATATATATATATATATATATATATATATATATATATATATATATATATATATATATATAGTGTGTCCCAAACTGGATGAGAATGTATTGCTATCTCCGTTATTATTAGAGATAGGGAGACGGTTAGACTAGCAATGTTTTGTAGAATTACATACTCGTTCCAAACATGACTTTTATTTTGCCCTGCCTCTTTTCGCTTCCGAGCTATTTTGAAAAAAAACAAAATTTGTCGATTTCTTTTTTCTTCAATATCTAAGTAGGCGTTGATCTGACATGTCTAAGTCTTACACATTATGGGGACATTTTTTACAGAGTAATCTATTTGTGCTATTCTCAACTTTAGATTGTCATTTATTTTTGAGCTACAGGTATCAACGTTTGTTTTTATTATGGCAGCCATATTGCATTTTTTTCTCATGTGATAGCCTGTGAAAAGAGCTTTCCAATGATATACAACATGATTGAGAGATCTTGTAATTACACTCAACATTTTGAGGACAACCGTTTTGAGGGTAGTAGGCTATGAAGTCCAATACAACAAAACAAATAACAAAAAAATGTGTTCAAAAAGCAGTAGGCCATGGACTCTAACAACAGAAATATTGTAATTTAATTTACAATACTTAATTAGGTAATAATGCTAGGTAATATTATGTGAAACCGTTTAATAACGGAACCCAGCAATAACAAACAAAAACTTAAACTCCACAAAACAACACAATTAGAAACCGAACTCAACAAATTATAAAATAGAAACTTAAAAATACACTAAATAGAAAATTATTTAATATGGCCACTGTTTTGTTCAATGCACTTTATACACCTTTTTGAAACATGCCTGCAAAGTCTGGTGAGGGTGTTTTGGTTAATATGATTTATAGCTTCCGTGATTCTGTTTTGTAATTCATTGATATTTTCTGGTGGATCTAATTTATAAACATCATTCTTCAGAGTACCCCAAAAATAAAAATCCATGGGTGTTATATTAGGATTTTGAGCACGATCCTAGAATTGTGAGCTGGAAAACCATCTTGTTGGTACCAAATCTCGTCTAAATTATCATAAACTCTTCTAATTGTTGGTATGATATCATTTCTCAATAGATTAAGATACCATTCCCCAGTTAAATTATCTTCAATAAATAACGGACCAACAATGAAGTTACCTGAAATTTTTAATATTAACTGTCTAATTTACAAATAAAAATAACAGTTTTTTACCTGATAAGCCGCACCAAACATTAATACAAAATCTGTCCTGCAATCGTCTTTCTTCTTTAGATGAGGATATTCATTTGCCCAATAACGCCCATTATGGCGATTATACACACCACAATTTATTAATCTGGATTCATCAGTCCATCTTATTTTCAAGAGAGATCTTAATATCGGGTTAATAATTGTTTTCTAGTGTAGATTGCGTTTATGTACGGTAATTATAACAGGCAATTTTTTAATATACAGGTATTTATCTTTTGCGAAATTTAAAATACTTCTTTTTTCAAATGGATCACCCTATATATTTGTATAAGTTAAATTAAATACGTAAGGAGGTACAGCTGTTCAAAAATTTTATTTGTGGATACTAGAATTCTTGTTTTATTTCAATGGAGGAAAACCGTAAAAATCAAAGATGATGTGCAAAATTTGATTAAAATTTATAAAGCATGTTCAAAAAAGTTTCCGCCTTCCTGAATGCAAACTCGAAATTGCAAAGTTTTCTTTGACTCTGTTAAGCATCGCCGGGGTAATACTTTTAAAAGCTGTTTATATACGATTTTTGATTCGCAATTCACAATACAAAAGTAGCGACTTCCTTGATAGCGAATTTTTTCTGCGAAAACTCGCCAAAAATATTTAAATTGCATAATTTCCTCGAATAAAGAAAATTATCAAGGCAGGCTTATTTTACACATTTTTTTTTCTACACTCGGGGTGTGTGTGTCACAAATCATCTTATATCTGAAACCAATCTCGTTTATATCTTCTTCACTAATAACTTTGCAGCCCCGTTTCTACCTCATGGGACCTCTAGATTCAAAAAGGGTGCGCAGGCCTAATTTATTGACTTTATATTGGTAAGTGCTTGCAGAGAGCCTGCTCAAATTACTAAATTTCATTTCAGGAGTAACCTGTTCCGGCAGAAATAGCTAAGATAAAGATGTAACTGGGATATTAGGCATTTAATAACCTTGTTGCTTACGTTATCTTTTCAAAGTGAAATTGAGAAACTCTTCTTTTATGTTTATAATGGTTGCCTTTTTAAGTGTTGCTAGCCTTATATAAAAATGTGAGAAATGGCCAGCAGCCATATGTACACAAATGAAGTCTGGACGCAGCAAGTGCGTTATGGTAATGAATTTACATAAAGATATTTTTAATAGCAAATATGTCTTTTTATAATGAAAGCAGACATCAGATTAGGTTACCAGTATAACCTATATGGTAGAAACAATGTACCGTATTTCATCAAAATAACTTTATTTTGTTAAGAATTACAAACAATATTATAAGACTTTGCTATCTATTGGTAAAAACGCGGTATCATAATTTCTGATATGTGCCAGAAACTTGAAAAGTTACAAACAATTAAAATAATTCTAAAACTATGAACGCTATCAACTTTGTCCCTAAAAGCATGCGTTATAATTCGATGGAAAATAATACAAGAAGTGTTCGATTAGAAAAATGAAATTTTGTATCGCCAACGATTTATGCGCCACCCTGTGATTGTCAAAATATTTTGATTAAATGTGGCTCAAGAAACCCTATAATTAACGTATTCAATATTTTCTCGTATCTTGTATAACCAACATATTCAGCTTTACCGTAGAAATGCGTCACGCTGTACATATGTACACACATCAAAATTAAACTTACCCCGAACGTGGGTTCTAGGGGGCCTAGTTTGCGCTCATTTCAAGAAATACTTTAAAAATACAAATGCCGTCATCTCACCAAAAACGAAATTTTTCTATGAAAATTCGGTAAACATTATAGACTCGAAGCAAAGTGAGATGTAAGGCAGGTGTCGCCATCCCGTTGTGGAACCAAGTAAAATGTTGTCACGACAGCTCCAAATAACACTTTGTGCTGTGAGGCTGGCTACCACAGGCTGGCTACCACAGCCGGATTACTTTATAGGTGTGTTGCCACTACTATAAAGTATGCTGTGCTGATGAGTTCTAATTAAATCGAAACCGGTCTACGGTTCTAATTGTGGTGAGACTACATCTAGCCTTACATACATTGTCCCTATATTAGGGAAGAAATGGGCCAGGGCAGAGAATTTACAAAATTGTTAGTTGGTTGTACCTAGTCTCTATTTTATAACAATTTCTGTTATCTCAGGCTGTCATGACAACATACTGCTTAGCTCCGATACGAGATGGCGACTCCTGTCTTATATCTCACTTTGTGATGTGAGACTGGCTGCCATAGCCGGATTACTTTATAGGTGTGTTCTCATTGCAATTAGTATACCGCACTGACGAGCTCTAACTAGGGCGAAACCGGTCTACGGTTATGATTGTGGTGAGAATACATCTAGCATGGTCCCCATATTAGGCAAGAAATGGGCCAGGGCTGACAATTTACAAAATAGTTAGTTGGTTGTACATAGTCTCTATACTATAACATTTTCTGTTATTTGGAGCTTTCGTGACAACGTACTACTCGGTTCCGCAACGAGATGGCGACTCCTATGTTACATCTCACTTTGTGCTCTGAGGCTAGCTACCATAGCCGGATTACTTTATAGGTGTGTTCTCACTGCAATTAGTATACCGTACCTTGTTACCTCCTTTATAGAGAAGCTTTAAGTACAAGAACCGTGGTATATTGTGATTGACCTCAGGTGGATATTGATCTGCTCAATGGTGAGGTCACAATTGCCTATAACATCCTACCCTAAAGTAGCTATCTATCAGATTATCAAATTTATTAAGATTAGCAGCACTTTTCAGGAGGTTAACAGATCTGGATGTAGTTCGATACTCACGTTCTCTCCCTTTGTTTGCTTCGCACTGCCCAGAGTCCTATATTTGTGGGCTCTCCAGACTAGTGCTAGGTTACATAGAAATTTAGATATCTAGATAATAGTTAATAAGAATAAAATGTTTGCGCCGACGTCAAAAGGAAAGTAGATACTAGGGAGGAATTTCTTTTCAATTAAACAGATATGTTAATGTAACAAAATATTGAATTTATTCATATAAATTAAATTTGAAATAGCGAATACAATGAAATAAAATGATTGATAAATCTCAAATAAACATTGATTGCACACAAACAGAAATCAAATAAACAGCAAAAATTTCAAGAACAAGAAATTATTAATGTACATACATATGCCAAGACAATAAGATAAAGATAGTTGTGTATTACTGAAATGTTACTGTCAATTACTTAGGGTATCGCTCAAAAATAAACATAAATGATTAGGTAAATTACTTGACGTTTGTCAATCAATTGCTAGGTTTACTAGTGAATTAACTGGCCAGTTCTTTGAGTGAGGCTCAAAAAAAAAGAAAGAAAATCTATTTAGTATATTCCTACGTGAACTTCATATATTAATTATGAAAACTAAGAGATATTAAAGAGAATGTATAGGTTATGTATCTTACAGAGAAAATTTGCTAAATACAATTTAAAAGAAAATAAAAACTGTGTGTTTAAATTTACAACAATTTACAAAATCTTAGAGATTAAACAGGAAATATATAGTTGTGCTGACAGCACCCCTCTGACATTGTATAAGCTCAAACTTGATTACGTAATTTTGAAAGTTCAGGTTATTAAAACTTCAGATGTTAGATTTCGGCATGAAAATTCTGCTGATTCAGAGAAAAGATTTGTTTAGACTCACCGGTCTTCCGGTATTAGGTTACCTGGTGACCCTGTGAAGATGCTTTCCAAGTAGGATCAATTATGAGTGCCTGACACAGATTCCAGACTCCAATAAGTGCGGAAAACTGGGGAAAACGACTGGGACTTCTCATCAGAGATTATTAGGCCGGTGTATGTTATTGCTCCAATATTCTAGACCATTTGACACCTATGTCGATGTTCTGAATTCGCTTGATGAATTTGCTTCAGTTAAATTGACTACCAATTTACTTAAGGTTCGATAATAACCAGGAATTTTTTCTAATTACGGCAAGAAGTCAACAGCTCGGAACAAAGAACCACGAGTTAGCTCGCATTTTTATGCTGAATACGATGTTTATCAAACTCGAAAATCACTTGAATCACTCAGAACACTCACTGACCATAATTACTACGCGGTACAGATAACAGAAAGAACATTACAACCCCGCTTTAAGATAATTTAATAGCCACCGAAAACTGACGGTGTTCACTCCATGAAGGTTTAGCAGAGAGTCCCTGCTACTGTTTTGGGTTCTGCAAATTGCTAGTCGCTGCACGCAAAAATTCTTATTGTGACGGTTGGTGGCTGTGCACGAGCTCTTTCTAGCCTCCATTCTTCGAATGAGATAACACGAGACCTCCAATCGGTGGTGAAGTTACGACGTCGCACCTCCCGTGTTCACAGTTTAAGGTTTTTGCCGCCAGTTCTCTGCAACGTTTTCAACGGTCTTTCTTGGGTGAGATCACCGGAAAATTACAGATAAACAATATTTTAAATGCTTATTTCCTTCCTGGAAATATTTGTTCAGTAATAATGCGAGGTAGTGTCCCATTGCAAACATATAATGAATTTTAACATACAAATTAGAAATGCAGTAAAGGGGTTTACGATACCTGAAGATTTAGCGACTTTTCATGAAAATAACTTCGAAACCAAAACATGAATTGCCCCACAGATATTGGATTGTCGGCTCTTAATTAAGTCTCTTACAGGTTTATCTTGAATAATTAAAGCAGTAACGAAACGCAATCGTTACAACCTCCGAGCTCTAATTAGAGCGAAACCGGAAACCGAAACATTTTCGTCAAAATAAGGGCAATGACGGTTGAAGCGGCAACTTGGGGTTTTGTAAAAGATACTTCCTGTGCCATTTTCTCTACATAACTAGTTGTCGTTTCATGTTCTTTGTCAAAAAGTTGACACTTTTATTGTTCCTGATGAATTGTCCCCAAAATTCAACTAACCCAAAGGTGACACTTTTGACGTTTCAAATTGCGACTTGGACGTTTTAAGAAGAAAAACTATAAAATTTTCAAAGTATTTTTTTCTGGTTTTTCTTGACCTTCTTGCGCTAAAACTTCAATTTTTATACATGTCAAACAAGAACGAGAATAACCCCAAAAACAACAAGATAATATAAAAGAGTTATGCACCAGATACGTATTTCGACAACGAAGTTGTTTTCATCAGTAGCTGACGCTAAATTAACTGTTGGGGCAAAATGGTCATATTTATATACCTATACTAACTCCACTACAAATTATATAATACCGGTGATGCAATACCGGATAATTTAATACCGGATGATGCGATACCAGATGATGCAATATCGGATGCCTGAATGCCACCGGGTGACACAATCCAAGAACTTTTATTGCGTCAGTAAATAGACCTAACCGGTTGTTTTGCAGATGCTGAAAACAACCTTGTGTTTTAGAAAGTGTTGAATTAACCAGACCGGGTCTAAATGTTTTAAATTCTCTGGATTCCTAAACATTTCAAAGCATCTAACTTTCGTGGTTACCTGCAATAGCTTAAGATTACTTTTGCCTACTTTATGCCCGAGTCAATCATATGTTGGAAAACGCCAACCCAAAATTCAATTCAATTCAAATTATCGACTTTATATACAACTCTGAAGTCGCATTCTTTGAATATTTTGATTGATTTTGATCTTTTGACATATGATTGACTCTGGACATGAAGTAGGCAATAGGAATGTTAAATTATTGGCAGTAACCATGTATTATCGCTTTGGAAAAATGATATATACCTACAGAAAGCGAATCCACAAAATCTTAAGTTCAGACATGGGTCCCGTCAGGTTCTATCGAGGCGGCAAAGACGCGGAAGAGCCCTAAGAGAAGAAATAAAAATGGGTCCGGTCAATTCAACACTTTTTAAAATAGCACGAAATTATCCAAAGTTGCTTTCAACATCGACAAAGCAACCGCTTAGGCGTATCTACTGACACAACAATAGGCCTTGAATTGCGTCAACCGTTATTACGTAACCCGGTGTTGCCTCATCTGATACTCAGTTGCATCCTGCGGTGTTGCCTCATCCGGTATTACATCACCGATATTGTACCACTGGCATTGTAACCTCCGGTACTGCATAATTTGTAGTGTAGTTAGTCAAGGTAGATAGATATGATAATTTTGCCCACATAGTGGTTTTTGGTGTCATTCTGTTCTTTGGTGAATTTTCTTAAAAAACATTACTAATTGAGGGATTTCGCCTTGAATTTTAAAAAATTTCTTTAAAAGATAGCGAACTAGGCGCTCTAAAACTATACACACACACACATATATATATATATATATATATATATATATATATATATATATATATATATATATATATATATATATTTATATATATATATATATATATATATATATATATATATATATATATATATATATATATATATATATATATATATACATATATATATATATATATATATATATATATATATATATATATATATATATATATATATATATATATTTATATATATATATATATATATATATATATATATATATATATATATATATATATATATATATATATATATATATGTATATATATATATATATATATGTTATGAATACAATCTATTCTCGTATCTTGTATAATAACAATTATATATGTAAACAGAAAGTAAACCCTGATATGGATTCTAGAGAGCCTAGTTTTCGCTCATTTGAAGAAATCTTTTTAGAATTTGAAAGCCGCGGTCTTCTCATTAACGAATTTTTTCTACGAAAATTAGCTAAAAATTATAGACCGTTAAACCATAAACTTAACTAAAACTACTTCCAAAGCATCAGAGGAAGTGTCTATTTGAAATGGATTTTCTGGAAATATTTTATTAATATGAAGGGCAATGATAGTTGAAGCTAAAACTTAAGGGTTTGCAGAACACTCTTTACATTACCCATGTTTCTTTCAGGTTCTTTGCCTAAATGTTGCCAATTTTGACGTTTCAATCGCGACTTTTTACGTTTTGAGGAAAACCTCTTTTTTTCTTTAAATGCCTCAAACGTTTTTGTCTTTAAACTTACTTGTGAAGCCACGGGAAATGTCTACGACTGTATTAAATATGTAATGGTTTACTGGGTTAGGGCAAGAACAAACAACCAGATATGCTATTCAAATTCAATTAAGTTTTAAAAGTTTTCATCTCTTCTTTATTAAATTATTTTTTTTACAAAAACTCGCTAAAAAATTAATCGAAATAACAACAATCTGATTAGATAACGGTAAAGTGAAATGAAACTAAAAAAATTGATAAAAAGTAAAGTCACTAACTAGGATTAGAACTCGTAACGTAGGAGTCGATTATACGATATCCAGGGACTTAGCCACTGAGCTACGCTGCACATGTGTTTACTAGCAGGTATATCCTATAATACATGTTAACTGTTCAACGTTTTACAATTTACACAAAACCATTTTGATTTACAATGGATTTTTGCTCATATTTTAACGAAATCAAGGAAAATAACGACTTAGACACATATCTAGAAGCTTGTTAGTCATTTCTCGTAGTATTTTTTAGTTACATTCGTACTCAATCAATTTCGACGTTTTAACTCTCTTGAATCAGATTTAATTAATTAAAGATTAATTTACCTCTACCATTTTTGTCTTTTAAGATAGAGATATGAGTTTTGTTACACAGAATACTTCCGATGATATAAAATTTTTATAAAGAAAACACAAAATTTGTCGGAAAAACCTAGGCCGATTTTCCTGGCTAACGAGCTTGTCCAAGTCACTTGCAAAAGTAAGGTATTTACCAAATCTGATCAAAATCGGCCTATTCTTTTTTGAGTTATCGGCGTAATACACACACACACAGTTATATATATATATATATATATATATATATATATATATATATATATATATATATATATATATATATATATATATATATATATATATATATATATATATATGTGTATAAACTGGAACTGACCCTGGATATGGGTTCTAGGGAGCCTAGTTCGCGGTCATTTGAAGAAATTTTTTCAAAATTGAAAAGTCGGGATCTCCTTAGTGATTTAAAAAAAAATTCATTAAAAAAAATAAACTGTCGTAACTCAATTGTTTTAGATAGAACGCCTGTATTTTATGATTTAGAAGTGAATCGCATAAGAATAAATGTTTAACAAATAATTAAATAACAGTGTTTTCGGATTTTCGTGCAAACAATATTTGTAAATTTTCATGTAAAAAACGTTTTCGGGAGTCTTGTCGAAAAGCTTATTTAGTGAAATATGTTTCATTGTTTCTACCATATAGGGTATACGGGTAACAAAAAATGTATGCCTCCTTTCATGAAAAAAGGACATATTTATTGTTAAAAATATTTTTGTCAAAGTTCACTACCATAACACACTTGCTGCGTCCAGGTGATTGTGTACTGATCAAAGTTCAAGGCTCTAGCTCAATAAGAAAGTGACTTATCACTTATTAGTATTTGAAAGGTTTTTATGAAAATATGCTACCACAACGCATTGGCTGCCTCCGGACTCCTTATATGCTACATTAAGAAATTGTTGAATTTTGGTTGTCCATACATCGCATCCAACAAGTTTAAACAAGGACACGCTAATTATAATAGTGGATATCGTCATATAAAATGTCACTGCTAAACATTTACAAAGTGCATGCATCAAGGTATGGCTTCCAGATAAAGCACTATAATAGATAATTTTAATATTAAGTTAATCTAGTTGATAAAATATTTAATCTTTGTACCAAGAAACGTATTAAGATTTAATTACGTTAAAATAACTTGGGTAAAATTTTGATTTTGTTTTCAGGTCATGTACAGTGCTTACCGGGACGGCTGTGGTACTGCTATTACTGGCATGTTTCTTCGCACTTTTAGGACACTGTAACAACGACAATAAAACAATCATTGCCTGTGGATTCTTTATTCTTGCCGGTGAGTTTTATTGCATGAATTTATTACAAGTATATTACTTCCCATTTAATTTGCATTTTGTTTAATGTCACTCGGTTTATTTGGGTGATTTCGCATTCATGTTGGCAACTTGATTTCCTCGTGGTGTTTGAACGAAAAAAATTAAAAGTTTTACGATAGCGGCCTTTCGCTTTTACTGATGATTACCCAAATTGAATCAATTTGGTTCAGCTGCCACCTATATTCTAAATATATGTATGCATATGTTGGTTTTTATACAGTCAGCTCTAATTGTTATTATTCTTGCTTTTATATACATGTTAATAATTGTTAAATCTAGCCACTAGAAATAGCTAGTGATTTACACAAATGACTAAGTGTTTTTGGTAATATTTTATACAGCTCTATAAATGACTTTATTGTAATAATAGTAATAATAATCACAACAATCATGTTAATAATAGAAATGAATCCTGTAAGTGTTGTTTGGAATGGTCAGGTCAGGCGGCTGTGGGAACATTCGGCGGTCTCCGACAGGGCAGTGGAAAACCAAAGGCCTGACTTTTTTTTAATTTCAACAACACACCACGAGGCCTTACAGCCTAAATACTATCGTACCGTGGGTGTCGACAAGAAGGAAATAGGCAACTTGTTAATTCTGGACTTGAAGGTTTGGAGGTTCAGAGGAGAAGGAAAACATGTACCGGCAAGGAATTCCACAACTTGAAAGTCATCGGGACAAAAGAGCGGGCATAACAGGATGTTCTATGGCTGGTGACCTGGACAGTAAAAGGGTGCATTCGCTCTGTTCCCCTGGTAAATCTGTTGGGGGCAGCAGGTGGCGTAACTCTGGAGGAAAGCTCCTCTGAGCAGTGCCCGTGCAGATATCTATAAAAGAGATGGAGGTCACCAACGGCACGTCAGTGGGCAAGGAATGGCAGCCTTTGGGTGAGGGTGGGGTTACCGATGAGACGTACAGCTCTCTTTTGAATGGAGTCCAGGATAGCGAATGTAGAAGCGGCAGCTTCACCCCAGATGTGGGAGCAGTATTCGAGGTTTGGCCTTATTTGTGAAGTATATAAGGTATAGAGATTAGCTGGTGAAAAGTATTTGCGAGCCCGGAAGAGGAAACCTAATTTCTTAGCAGTCGCTTCTGCAATTGATGTGACATTGTTGGTGCCAATTGAGATTTCGATCCACAGAAATGCCAACAAGTGAAAAGGGCTCATTACTTTGAATAACTTGGTTGTTCACTGTGATGGGTCTAGGGCTGGTGTACCTCTTATGAGAAAGAAAGCAAGACTGTGATTTGGTGGGGTTGAATTGTACAAGATTTCTACTTCCCCAGTCTAATATTTTTTGAAGATCCACGGCGACAGAACCCTCCATGAGTCTGCGATCCTCATATAATTGGGCTGAAGAGACAGGCTTAGAATATTGTATATTTGAGTGGAGGGTGCTGTCGTCCGCGTAACTGTGAACGGGTTGTATGTGCTAGAGAGGAGGTCATTGATGTGGAGAAGAAACAAAGTGGAGACTAAAGCTGAACCTTGAGGAACTCCTGCATTAATTAGATACAGTTTAGAGAAATGGCCATCCACAACAACAGAAATGTTGGAGAGGACATTTGCTGTCCAGGTACAAAGTTTTGGTGGTAGGCCAAAGGCCGGAAGTATATTAAGCAGCGCTGCGTGCCAGACCTGGTCGAATGCTTTGGATATGTCTAGAGCACCAATCTGGGATTCACCGTGTAGTTCCATAGACTTGTTCCAAAAATGGGTGACAAAGGAAAGGAGGTCGGCAGTCGATCTGCGCTGACGGAATCCATACTGCCTGTCGTGGATTAGACTGTGTTTTTCAAGAAATTTAAGTAATTCGGTTTATATACTTTTCCATCACTTTAGAGACGACTTAAAGGAGAGAAATAGGCCTGTAGTTGCTAGGAAGCGCTTTGGATTCTTTCTCGGGGATGGGTTGTACTCGAGCAGTTTTCCAGTTACTAGGGAATATGCCTTTATTGTAAGATTTTTGAAACAGACGAGTCAGGACAGGAGCAAGTTCTGGTGCGCATTTTTTGAGAACAATTGCTGGGATCTCGCCAAGGACAGAGGCTTTCTTGGTATTAAAAGAAGAGAGCATCTTTCGTACCTTTTTAGTTTTGAAAATGATATCTGTCATTTAATGCGCGACATTGGGGACTGTTGGTGGTTGAACATTTGGGGTGGGTTGAGAGTGGAATTATCGGCGAACAACGAAGCAAAAAGTTCAGATTTGCCCAGGGCGGTAAAAACAATTTCATCCCTGAGACAAGAGGTGGGAACGTGCTTTTGCAGAAATTATTCCCAATAGATTTAGCAAGAGTTCAGAAGGGTTTTCCCAGGTTGGAGCTTAAAAGAACTTTGTTTTTGATGTAGTTATTAAACGTGTTTTTTGCCTCAGAAAAAATGCGGACATAGAGGTTTCCTGCGTCGTTAAATGCTTGACGATTTTCTTCATTGGGAGTGTGTTGAAGCGTTTTGTGAGCTTGGACCTTTTCAAGTCTGGCCTTGTCACAGGATTTAGAGAACCAGGGCTTTTGAATGGCTGAAAAAGTTTTCTGTGTACGTGGAATAAATAATTCCATGCCAGCTTAGATAGTTTCGGTGACGTTTTGTGAGATATCAGAGGGGTCATGATGAGAGAAGCAGGCAGACGCCTATGGAAATGAGAAAATGTAATCCCGCATTTCGTTCCAGTTTGCGGAGTTGTAGTGCCAAACGATACGTGGGTGTGATACCTGTGTGACCTCGGGTGGCATTGCGCAGAAAGCAGTGACCATGCCCTGGTTTGAGCGACCAAGGGGGGCGGTGACTGATATCTTATAGCATTCAGATTTTGTAGTAAGAATGAGATCCAAGGGATTTGAGCTGTGTGTTGGGATACGAGGAAAGTAAGTAGGTTGCTGAACCATATTGGCTAAAGAATTGCTGACTGCAAAGGCCTCCGATGCTCTCCCTTGTGGATCGGTTTTTGAAGATCCTAGCCATTCCTTATTATGGACATTGGAGTCACCAAGAATAGTGACCTCGGAGGAAGGATATTCATAAATCAGTCGCTTTTTTCAGAAAGGTAGTCAAAGAGCTGGACAAAGTTGTTGTCAGAAGGTGACCGGTAAATGCAACAGATGAATTTAGTTGCAGCCCTGAGATAAAGTTTTACCCATAGTATGTCTTTTCTTCCAGCTTCTAAATTGGGGAGTCTGGTGCAGGGTATATCGCTACGTACGTATGCGCACATGCCTCCATGCAATCTAAAGGAAGTAAGGAGCTTATACCCCGGGAGATTAAGGTGATTAGTGGCTGTTTTGACACTGATTTGAGTTTCAGTGAGGAAGAGGAGTTGGGGTCTATTAGCCTGGAGCACTGATTTGGATTTCGGTGAAATCTTGCTTATTGGCCAAAAATGACTTTTATTGGGGCCATTGCGATGCTACTCGACGAAAATCTCCTTTAGAAGATAGGGAAGAAGAGATGGAAGTACCAACCACTCGCAGTCTAGTTGGCTGACTTGAACAAGGTGGGACAGTTTTAGAAAATACTAGTGGTCATGTCAATAAATGGGTTTGTAACACCAAACTGGCAAAGGCTTACCACCGTTCTTTCACTAACTACTACTAATTTAAAAACAATACATAAATCCGCAATTCTTGGGATATCCTTCGTCGTTAGGGAAGTCATATTCCTGTAACAATACAAAAAATAATGGTATGTAGTTGGCGTATAGTCTCCAGGTGGATGAATATGGACGTGATGTAAATATCTTGTTCCGCGAGGGAACGAGTGCGCTACGGGAGATGAAAAAAAAAAGAAAAGAAAAATAATAATACCGGACATAATAAGATGTCTGTCCTGTGGGTGTACTGCTCCTAGTCATATGTTTACCGCTACTTGTTGGGGCCATTGCGATGCCGCTCGACGAAAATCTCCTTTAGAAGATAGGGAAGAAGCGATGGAAGTACCAACCACTCGCAGTCTAGTTGACTGACTTGAACAAGGTGGGACAGGTTTATAAAATCCTAGTGGTCATGTCAAAAAATGGGTTTGTAAGACCAAACTGGCAAATGCTTACCACCGTTCTTTCACTACCTACTACTAATTTAAGAACCATACATAAATCCGCAATTCTTGGGATATCCTTCGTCGTTAGGGAAGTCATATCGCTGTAACAATACAAAAAAGAATGATATGGAATTGGCGTATAGTCTCCAGGTGGATGATTAGGGACGTGATGTAAATCTGTTGTTCCGCGAGGGACCGAGTGCGCTACGGGAGATGAAGAAAAAATAAAAGAAAAATAATAAGACCAGATATAATAAGATGTCTGTCCTGTAGGTGTACTGCTACTAGGCATATGTTTACCGCTACTTGTAACGACCTAGACTATAGAGTCAACGACAGCAGCTGTCCGCTGTGCTATACACATATTTTCTTCCTTCTCATCTAAATTACTGCTTTCTGAACTGCTTCCAACATCCATACCTGTGCCACTAGAGATAACTGGTGGCATACCCAAAAGAGCACGCGAGGCGTTGGGACAAAGTGTTGATGAGCCGGATGCCTGTCATTCAAAAAATTATAGCCCCACATTATAAACAGGAGAGCCATCTTCCCGACCTGTGATCGAAACATAGTCCGAGCTCACCTGCTGATCTACCTGCTGCCTTGAACAGGAATGCTCCTGTTCCTGCGACATTGTGCGTTTGGACAATTCGCAGAAGAGGATCCGAGCTTTTAAGGATCCTGCAACTCATCTCAAGGACCTCATTTCCGTGTAACCACTCCATGTTTGGTAGTCCGCTACCTCCGAGATGTCTTGGGAGGTATAAGCGAGGAACTGACGACCTCGAGTGCAAGCTTCGATGTTTGTGGAGAAGCTTGCGGGTGTCCCTATCCAATTGGTGCAGCTCTTCCACTGTGCACTTTATTACTCCAAAGAAGTAACGGATGAGTGGAGCGACAAGTATGTTGGTAGCCAGCACCTTGTTTGGCCCAGTCAGCTCTGAATGCCAGATTTGCCGAAGTCGCTGTTTATACCTACCGCGGAGAGCCTCTTTTGTTTTTGCAGCGTCCTGAATGCCTGATTGCTCAACAACCAGGTACGTATAAGTCTCTCCGGCACCTAGATGTTTATAGTGCGTCCGTTGATGAGCTGCGCATCATTTGGGTACCCTTAAGGTCGCCCCCTCTTTATATGTAGCACAGCGCACTTGTCTAAGAGCTTGTTGCAGCTCGATCTCACCACAGGTATAGATTTTTAAGTCATCCATATAAAATAGATGACTAATCCTGTGTCTTCTGTTTGAGGGTGGCCCACAGAGACAACCGTGAATTTTTCGGAGCTGCACTTAGCGGTAGCAGCGAGAGGCAAAATAGGAGAGGGCTAAGTGAATCTTCCTGAAAGACTCCCCTCCTATATGATATATGTTGTGTAAGGGTTGTTCAGCCGCCGGATGTTATGACAAACCGTGTCCTCCACAGTGACATCAGATGTTCTATACATTTCGCTAGCGGCTTTGGTACAGCAAGTTTGCCGAACAAGCAGCGTAACATATCATGCGACATCGTGTCGAACGGCTTGCGGTAGTCTATCCAGGCCATGGATAGATTCCGGAAATACTGCAGTGCGTCTTGTGTAACGCAACGGTCAATCAACAAATTATCCCTACATCCATCCATTTTTTTTCCTGGAACCGCGCTGCTCACTGAATTCCCCAAATATTGTTTCCACTGCCCGCAACAACCTAGCATACAAAATCCTAGTAAATATCTTGTAGCAGGTGCTCTGGCAAGTTATGGGCCGGTAATTCTTTGGCTGGGAGAGGTCACCTTTCTTTATGACCAGGGCGGTTCTCCCTTCGACAAACCACTGAGGAATTGGTTCCCCATGATTCAACCATCGGTTAAATATTCAAGCCAGCCGGCGGTACACACATGGAAAACTCTTCCACCAGATGAAATGAATACTGTCCGGTCCTGGGGCCGCGTAGTTGCGGCAACCTCGAAGGGCTTCCGCAACCTCAGCATCAGTGATTGCCGCGCACACCTATGGTTGTTCGGCATTGCAATAAGCCGTAAAGTGAGCCATGCCCGGAGTGGCTTCTTTAAATTGGGGCCTAGCCTCACAGATCTTCCTCCAGAAACGCTGGACATGTTGGACATTTAGTTTGTCACTGACTAGGTGGTTGGAGTATGCGAGAGGGGTTTCTCTGAAAGGTTGAGTTATCAATTATCCGCCTCAGCAACGACTTTTTAAGTGTCGCCAATGCCCGTATATTATCTAAGGCGTGTTGCTTGATGTTTTGTAGCACTGCTATGCCCAGTGTGTGATGTTTACGCCTTGCAACGGTTGCCACTCGTTGCACACACCTAGTAAACGTCCTTCCGCCTCTTATATATTCTATCACACACTGAATACGGGAAGCTTCCTGTCTTGATATTTTTATTTTTGTTTTCAACTGCGATATGCGTCGCCTCAACTGCACGACACTGCGAGAAGTTTCGGCACCTTGACCTGACGACAGGGTAGAGGCAACCTCATAGACAGCTCAGTTGATGGTCCAGATGTCGGCATCCTCCGGAAGTTCCTCATGGAGAACAGCATCCAGTTGGGCGAGCTGTTCAGGCCTAGGACTAAATCTCACCTTGAGAACAGCCCTCTGACTCAAGCCATTCTCAGTCGTTTCAGCGAGGAACGGCAACTGTTCTGTGATTGGTCGCGGTGGTGTTGGGATCAGGGAATATTCTTGTGTACCCCATCCTGTGCAGGTATGACGCATAATCCCGCAGATGTTGTGCGAAAAGAACATGCTCAGGATGCATGGATATCCACAAAGCATGCAACCTTCCCATGTAGGCGAGCTGTTGCCATAACACTGCAAAAGATCGTTCCGAAGATCATCGGTCCACTCCATTCTCGTTGGGCGGTCGTTACAGGTATCCGTCCATTGTCCTCTCCACCTTGCCTATGATCTCCATCCGATCGAGATTGGTTAGAGAGGACATTTGCACTTGTCCTACTGCAAAACAAGCACAGTATTAGGTCGGCGGAGGGTGTTGGCCTGCGTCGACCCCCACAGACTTTCGAATCTCCCAAAGGGGGTATTCGTGCCCACAGTCACAAATTGTCTGTGATTCTGCAGATATGTAGGCAGTTGCGACTCTGGCTTTACCGTCTACGTCGTTCCGGATAGCCATAATTACACTACTGGCTGTAGTGCACCTACCGGCCAGACTTTAAGGTGAGTCGAGATGAGTTTATAAAGGAATCAGGTAATTTAGATAAAGGAATATAGGACATTGGTAGAGGAGGAGACAGGTAAGCATACTGCTGGCAGCAGTACACCTACCGGCCAGACGGTAATTATTATTATTATTATTATTATTATTATTATTATTATTATTATTATTATTATTATTATTATTATTATTATTATTATTATTATTATTATTATTATTATTATTATTATTATTATTATTATTATTATTATTATTATTATTATTATTATTATTATTATTATTATTATTATTATTATTATTATTATTATTATTATTATTATTATTATTATTATTATCTTATTATTGTTCAGTGTCAATGCACATCAAATGTCAGCGGCGAAAACCCACGCCCTATTTGATTTAGCTACGGTTCATGCTAAATTTATTGATTTATATGTTTACTCATTTATTTGTTAATGTTTATAAATTTCCTTAATTATTTATATAAAACTCGTTTTACTGTGTCTTAATCTACGGTTTTCTATTTATTTATTTATTGAGTTGTTAGAAATATAGTTTTTCTTTAATTCATTATTTAATTTTCATCTCAAAAAACTTAAACAAAATCCTGGTTGTTATGGCTGTAACATCATATATTAGTAGAATTTTCATTCAGATTAAATAAAGTCGGAAAATTACTTTTAAGTGGAGGGGTTAACTGTTGCTGAGATGGTTCTAAACCTCTCTTTATATTTCTGACAGCTTGCTCACTTCAAGGGTGAAAAACATAGTAAATATATGGACACAATACTTACTTGTGAACACTCTGTAGCTAATAGTTTGCATGTTTTGGTATATAAACAGTTTGTTTGTAATGCACACTTGTAAAACCTTGGAAAGGCGCCAATTACACTTTCACTTTTGTTGTAATTTAAGGTCTAATACAAATAAACAACTCTCTTTATTTAATTTTACTTGTAAAAATGAACCTAAGTCCAAAACAGTAAACACATAAGTTTGAGGTTTTGTTTCTTTTTTAATAATAGCAATTGCCCTTAGGTATGTACTGTACCTTTCTCTCTTATGACAACTCATGTTTTTCTATCTTACTCTTCAGTGTATAGTATCATCTTTTTCATTCTCTCTCTTTCTCCCAGATATAATTCTGAAATTTATAAAATTTATTTTTAAAGGAAATATTAACATCACTTCTTATCAAATTCCAACAAGTTTTTCTTTTTTGGAAAACGATTAATATTCACATGAAATTATATTTTTACTAATATTCCTGAACACAAAGTTGACTGCAGCTAGAAGCTGGATTTTGTTACTTTACAATTAATCACTTTAATTACTAAGGTTCGGTGGAAATTATTTATATTTTGTGAAACAAGATACCTCATCTATTTGGGGTTTCTTGTCTGGGGCTGAAATCTGGTGGTCTTTTCTGCTTTAACTGGGTCAGTGCTTACCCCTCAGGGCCCAAAGAAGTTAAAGGACAAGGACTAAGTTCCAGATAAGTCCACGAAGTTTTTTGTTTGTTTATTTTGTGTAACTGTTGTTTAGTTTTGAATAGTATACCTACAATCAGATGATTATTAAGCTATACATACCTTTAAGTTGATGTTTTAACCTTGTATTTGTGTGTAAACACGAACAGTAGACTGTAAGGGAGATCTCTGCTTCTTTGTTAAATTAAAATTAAATGAATAATTACATCTCTGACACATTAACATTATTTATAGTATTTATTTAAATATCAGGTAATTGACTAAAATATTTTGTGTGGAATAATTTATTAGTTTATAAACTTCTAACCCACAAGACTGTTCTTTTAACATCTGTTGTAGACCCCCTCGTGACGCAGGTTGCTAGGTGCCAGCCTGCTAAGCGAGAGGTCCCGGGTTCGATTCCTGGGCAAGCCAAGTAGACTTTGTCTGTAAAATTGGTAAAAATAGTAAATGATGGGAAATGAATGTGCTAATGGCCTGAGATGCCGCAGCCAATAATATTAAATTAAAAAAAAACATATGTTGCACCTGTCACTAGAAATAGGCATATAGTCGTGACCTATCTGCTGAGCCTGGTACCAACTGCCGACGCTGAAGTTCCCAATTCCCGAGTGAAGCGTGAAACCATTCTCTATTATTTCTCTTTTACTCTTGCCTATGGTTTGTTAATTTCCTTTTCCATCTTCCTTTATTTTTTCGAAACCTTTCCTAAATTGTAACGGGCCAGAAGCCGGGCAAGCTTTTTTTTGTTTTTTTTTTAGAAAACCCGTGACATTGCTTGATATAGACTTACTAACAGCGAAATAGCGAAACATTGAAAAGTTTCTATTAGAGTATTATATACCTGTTATTAAAGGCTCATTCATCTCTGTGCTAAATAATACATAGAAATGAAATAGATAGACGCTTTCTTGTCAACGAAACTCATAAACGCCCGACTTGAAAACAAAGAAGATTATTATTATCAACACAAAAACTTCTGGATGGTTTGTCTGCTTGTGTGAAATCATACGTAATAGACGAGTAAACACTAGCTGTTGTGTAGAATTTTCCGACAATGTTTCAACCGAGATACGTTCTCTCGAGTGGTAAGTGCAAAGTTTTTGCTAAATTACATTTTAGCGGCAATTCGTCACGCGTCTCGCGAAATCCCACTAAAAATTAGTGCATCAGCCAGGCGGTTCAATATAGCTTGAAAACTGGCAGGTCTAGAAGGAAAAGAAATACAAGGAAAGCACAGTAAATCTCAAAATCCTTGCGGTAAATCCTCCTCGCCTCGCAGTGGCCACACCTAAGCCTTCGCGCAACTTATCAAAGCTCAAACCGCTTCTGCAGACTCCACTACCGGTCGTCTGAAAGCTGCTACTCGCTCGACACCACCTTATGTTTATCCTCATCCAATTTTAAACGCCACTCCCTTAATTACTACTTTTACTTACTACATCATAAATTTCCAACAGTCATTTTTTATATGCGAACAAGATTGAAATAGATAAGGCAACCATGTCGCATTTTCTTAGTCTCTAAATTAATGATGTTGCAAATACAAAACACATAAAACGATTTAGTGGTCAACATATGGGATAAGATAACTTATATAAAAAGGTTTGATTCACCAGGTGTGTTGCGGTAGCGAACCTCCATCAAGATTTGTCTTTGCTTTGAAATGTTGACACGCAGAGATACTGAGATCACGCAACTCAAAAAGGAGATAACTAAAGCATGTACAGGGTTGTGCATAAGTAACGCTACAATTCCAGAACTTTTAACCCGAGAAAAGCTTTGGACTCAAAATATATATATATATATATATATATATATATATATATATATATATATATATATATATATATATATATATATATATATATATATATATATATATATATATATAATTAATCGCCAGTATGATTTCGTTGTAGTCAACCTAATCAAACCGGGTTTTTGAATATCAACAATGACAAGATTATAATATCAGACTCAAAGGTGACAAACTTACTTACGCGTTTTAAACAAAAATGAGATCTTGTTCAAAACGTAAAAAATATGTGCATTATTATTTCTCCAAATGTCAAAATAAAACATACATTCATCGAGCTAGATTCGATCGAGTAACCTTCTGCTTAGGAGGTAAGCGCGATGCCCCCTGCGCCATCTAGGCACGCGTCAACTAACGTTTTATTTGAGTGATACTTTAGATGGGCTTCATTCCCGGGATATTATATTCAAAGTATACGTAACAATTAATTACAGAATTAGTAGAATTACCATTGAAAAACATTCCACGACTGTTTCGGTCTTATGTAACATGTCTTATGTTTAAGTTTAGATATAGAAGGAACTATTTTAGAATATTTTTATATAGACTTGCCTTAATTTTGTTTACATTTCTGTTATATTATGCAACAGTATAATATATATATATATATATATATATATATATATATATATATATATATATATATATATATATATGTATATATATATATATATATGCAGCGCTAAAACTGTATTTGGGGCTGTTGATAAAGCTACAAATATGTTGTATTTTAATAATGGATTGAATCCCCCAGTTAAATAACAATCACTTGACAAGTTTTGAATTACTTGTCGTCTGTCATTTTCCATAATGAGGCCGAGATTTCACGATTGGTTCGGGTAGTAACTTTTATGCCCGGTATATATTTAGTTTGGTTATCCTTTATGAATATTTTATACCTGTTGTATGAATTAATCTACGCGTGGCAGTTAAATACTCTGCTTGTCAGGCATTGAACTTTACCCACTAAATCGTTTCAACGCATGTCTTTGGGATTTTATTTTTAATTTGGAAAAAAACTCTAAATATTGTGTACCAAATTACTTAAAATTCACATGATAGGTTTATTTGCACTAATTCTAGCCACAAGTCACATTCCAGTTACACTGATACTTACAAATATATAGCGTTCTCAAAAAGTTTTCCCCGATCTTCCACCGGAAAAACTTGAGCATAAAGGCTGATTAACGAACTCGACCTCGGTTTTCGCCCAAGCAAGACTTGTGCCAAGTTTGATTGATATCAGTTTAGTATTTTTTGAGTTATCGCTCGGATACATATACAGAGTGTTTAAAAAAGATGGGCCAATATTTAACGGGTTGATTTCCAGGTCATTTTATGAAAAAATTCCCATAAACATAGGTGCTAAAATGCATTGTTTCCAAGATACAAGGTGTTAATTTTTTTTGTAAAACAACGATTTTTTTTTAATAATTCAAATATCTCTTCACCTATTATTTTGAAATTTGGCAGCATTGTTTGAATTATCAATGGGGTGATTTGGCCCTAATTAGATACAGATTGTTAAGTCCATTGGCGTTAGGGAGTGCGGGGGGTGCGCTCAACAAAATTTAGTGAAAATGTACGCCACTGACTGCAATATGATTTGTATATTATTCTGAGATAAAGAAACTAAAACTACAAGTTTTTTGTCTCTTGAAATTTCTCCGTATCTTGAATGCGTTTTAGCACCTATGTTTATGGGAACTTTTTTTCATCATAAAATGAGCTGAGAAATCAACCCCTTACATATTGCCTCGTCTTTTTTAAACAGCCTGTATATTTATTTATTTAGTTATTTATTTATTTATTTATTTATTTACTACAAATACTCAACGGGAATTATCCCAAATTAAGAGTATGAATACAATATAAAATACATATCATACACTATAAAAATTAACATAGTAAAGTTCTACTAATTACCAAGCAACGATGCAACGTGTCTCATCTCAGACTCACCACAACATAATATGTCTATTGACTGATGCACGCTGTTATAAATGGAGCACGATCTGTAAATCGGTAAGTTAAGCCTAACATTGGTCCTAGGTGGCAGTAGATAAAAGAAGTCGTGTCTTCTAGAGTTGACTCTAGTGGTGTGAAAAAGCAGAGTGCGCAACAGTTCAGGACAGACGATCCTACTGTGCAGTAAATTATGTATCAGGGAGAGAGCATAGTAAATACTCTGTATACAAGGAACTTCACAAATCTCCGTTGGACACCCTCAAGAGCCCCTATATGGACGTCATACAGAGGAGACCAGACCACACAGGCATATTCCAGATGCGGCCGCACATACGCACCGAACAAGAGCCTCAAAGTGTCTGCTTTATGAAACGAACTGGAATTGCGAATAAGAAATCCGAGTGTTTTCGATGCCCTAGCAATAGCATGTTTACAGTTCTCCACGAATGAGAGTTTCGAGTCAAAGACGACACCCAAGTATTTAAAGGTTGCAGGTCTTAGAGGAGGCTGTCCATCTATGGAGTATGGGAACTCGATTACACGGCGGTTGAGCATATAAGATTTTAAAACACATTTTTTAATAGTCAGTGGGAGGTTGTTAATGGAGCACCAGTGTTGAACTCCACGCAAACATCTCTCAAGCACTGAACAATCGCAGAGACCAGCAACGGATGAGAAGATTTTTACATCATCCGCATACAGAAGATGGGGTAACATCCGAAATATCGTTGATGAACAGATAGAACAGCAAGGGTCCCAGAACAGATCCCTGAGGAACACCTGATTCAGCCAAGACCTCCACGGACTGACACCCATGATAGTGGACAACACTAGCTCGATCACGAAGATATGATTCCATAAACTTCAGCAAGTTCGGTGAGAAATCCATGTTATCCAGTTTCCTCAAAAGAATATCGTGATTTAATCTATCAAAGGCCCTAGAGAGGTCCAGGTAGATAACATCCGTCTGCGACCCCTTGTCCATGGCAGCAGATATATATATATATATATATATATATATATATATATATATATATATATATATATATATATATATATATATATATATATATATATATATATATATATATATATATATATTCAGTTATGCTGATTAAGTTAGTGGTCGTGGAGCGGCCCTTCACGAAGCCATGCTGAGCGCTGCTAATCACATTTTTTACCGCAAACGAAATTATCTCATGCAGGACAATCTCGAGCACTTTCGCAAAGTTGTCTATTATAGCAATTTGTGTTTGGTTCTCAATCAACGTAGAATCACCTCCCTTTGGAACAGGTAATGACTTCGCCTTCTTCCAGGTGCTAGGAAATACAGAAGACCTCAGCGATATATTGAACAGTGTAGTCAAGGGCTGAACAAGTATGTGAGCACACACACACACACACACACACACACACACACACACACACACACATATATATATATATATATATATATATATATATATATATATATATATATATATATATATATATATATATTGATATGGTTTCTATAAGGGGGTCACATATACATATATACACATACATACAAGCCAACAACACACTCTTTAAAACACCCTATACAAAACCAAACAAACAACAAAAAACCTACTCTTGGATGTATAATGTCTAGGCGGTGAAAGATTAAAGTCCATGAACTGTTGGTCTGTCTGTGAAATTTTACAGGCATATCATAAGATCTGGTATCAAAAAAATTTAAAATCCAAATCAGGATTGATTCCCTAATATGTTATATGCATAGATTAAGGAAGGTAAGATGGGAATATAATAGTTGTAAATTAGTTTATAGTAGTGAAAGGTCTACACGAAGTGAAAATTATATCCAGAACAGAATAGACTGCAGAAAAATGATTTAACTTAGTGCGGACAAATAAGATACAAAGACTATAAAGCTAGATTAAAAAGACCCTAAAACTTTTTTTTTTAATTTAATGTAAATATTGAACAATAAGAAATGTTTAAGTAGTTTTTAGGTAGGTTAAGATGTTCATGTTTAGTAGAATTAGGAAATTTATGGTATTAATATTTATTAGGATTAGGCTTGTCAAACTGTATAACCTAGGATTTAGAACAGATGTTTTTGTTTAACATAAGACGTCAAATTGACACTATAAATAATTTATATAGGTTAAGAAATGTTGTCAAATGATTAAATTTACTGGCAGATATTAAACGGAGAATACAAACAATTTAGATATGTTAAGGAAGTAAAGTCAATGCAACAATATTAAAAATGAGGTAACCGCAGAAATAATGACGAGGATTGTTGTAAAAATCTGAAGAGGAATTTTGAAGTTGGCCAACAGGATTTTTCGACTGGTTACGGTCGTCATGTAAAAAAGTAAACAAGGGAGAAACAATTATTGAGTTTTGGGAGAAAGAATAAATTTAAGAGAGAAGAGCAAGACCTTATAAGTTTGGAACAAAGTGTTAAAAAAGCAGAGTTTAATCTAACAACATACTGTGAGTAAGTAGAATATAAGCGCTTACTGTGTTTGTGTGGCTAATTTTACAGCTACCGGAAATATTGTAAAAAATGCATTAAAACCATTATAAAGTTCACTTGAAAGGGGTTCCAACTGATTGAACCAACAATATTTGTCTACATCAATCAGAACAAGGCGCTTGTGGGGCCCTCGTTCGACCGTAAGACCAGTAGGCATAATTTGCCAAGAAGAAACTTCCATTGACTACACTTCAAAGTTAAGGATTTAACTTTGCTGAGCGGTTACCATTTCTTGTTGTTTTTATTAGTCTATAATTGTAGAATAAGAGACTTATATTATACCTAAGCAATTTAGAAACTTTAGTAAACAAAAAAAAAACAACTGGCCAGTCATTTCTTTCCGGGGGTTGAAATTTGTTAAAAACAAGAAAAAAAAAAGCTTTAAAAAGAATAATATAGAATTAGGTGTTTGTCATCTAGTCACTAGTCCCTGTTTTGAGAGTCAAATTAATTCATGTGATCAATTGTATGCGCAATACAGCAGTATAAAGGCATTCAATACACCAAGGTGTAATACACACACAAACCTTTGGTGAAAACACATTAACAACACATTACTCACTAAACTTTACAGGCAAAAAATAATAATTAAAGGCTAAAATATTTAAAATCCAACTAAAAAAAACTAAACCTTTCTATTTCAACTAACACCCAATCGTAGGGCAATTATATATAACATTAAAATTATTCATGGTGATATAAAAACCCAAGCATAAACAATAATATATATATATATATATATATATATATATATATATATATATATATATATATATATATATATAAACATATAAAAATTCAAACTGACCCCGGATATGGGTTCTAGGGGTCCTAGTTCTCGTTCATTTGCAAAAAAAAATTTCAAATTTCAAAAGTCGGGATCTCTCCATTAGTGAATTTTTTCTACGAAAATTCACTAATAGGCTGCTATAAACCAAGAAGTCACCATTGTGCGGACAAGGTGTTAAGATTTAGACTGTGATATGAGTCGTCTTATCTAAAACTAAATTATGTCGCCTATAACTACGAGCAAAAGCCTATTTCTACGATATATTTTACGATTTGCATGCTATATGCGCTACTATAATATACTATATTGTAAAACGAACATGTTTAATACACTTTTGACATTAAATGGAAAACTAAACGTTCACACACAGCCGAATCCCAAATGTCTAACACTTCATGTGTTGATAATCGTTGCGCACATGGGAACTATAATTCAACCAGCGTATTAAATTATTACGAACGCGTTGGCGGGATTGGGAAATCTAGTGATTATGTAAGTGTCAATTGGAAACCAGATTCATGGAAAATTTATAATCGTTCTGGTTGCTTTGCAATTAAATTCTGCTCTGCTAACGGCCCGTTATTTCTGCACCATTAGTAAAATAATATTATTAGATTTAGGTATCCACGTTGGTAGCTGTTAGTCAATTATATTAGTTTATCCAATTAATGGTGTAGTCGAATGCAGCAAAATAAATTTGCGGGCGATGATACTGGTAGAGTAACTCTATAAATTTATATTAGCTAATAGAAAGAAGTGATAGAGTTTATTAGAGGGGTCATGCCGAAAATATATTGCGAAACGTCCGAACCTATTTGGATCCTAGACAAATCGATCTGCTAAAATAGAACGATCGCACCAAATGACAAAGTATAAACAAACAAAATGAACTATACAGGGTGTATCATAGGTACATTACAAAATTTCAGGCGCATAGTATTTAGATAATTCTGAGAAAAAATATTCGTATAAACTTGGTTCACAAGTAAAGTAATTTACGAGACACAGGGTGTGGAAAATTAAGAAAATAATAATTTCAAAACACAGTATTAACAAGCTGTTCAGACCACCAGTGGCGTAGATATGGGTAATTACATTAAGATTTTTAACAAAAAACAATTGTATGTACCTGGCAAAGAAAATCAAGTTTTATTTTTACATGAAGAATCTAATGATAAACAAAAATCAACTCTTGAAACGTTTTGCTATCTGTGAACATTTCAGGAAAAATTAGATTTTTTGAATATAAATCACTGTACTTTCCAAAAGGCCTGGCGCCGGGTTATGAGGGTCTTTATTCCCAAGCCGGGAAGGGAGGACTACACGTTGGCCAAGGCGTACAGGCTAATCAGCCTTATATCATTCCTGCTTAAGGCATTAGAAAATATAGTAGATAGGTTTATGTTGGGAGAGATCCTAAATGATCACCCCTTCCATAAAGGTCAGCACGCGTACTAGCGGGGCATCGACGGAAACGGCGCTCCATGCTGTGACGCGGAAGGTGGAAAGAGCCTTACACTACGGGAAGAGCACATTAGCTGTGTTCTTCAATGTGGAGGGGGCATTTGATAAGGAAAGGACGGATAGGGTTTGTACCGCCCTACAGGATGGGGGAACGCCGAAGTCCCTAATAAGCTCGGTAGCGAGCATGCTGGAGGACAGGAGAGTTTCGCTGACCTTGGGGTGCCGGGGGATGGACGTCGGGGTGACGGGCGGCTCCCCTCAGGGCAGCTGCCTTTCGCCCCATCTATGGTGTTTGGTCATTGACGGCCTCTTGGAGCGGCTCTCCGAGAACGACTTCTACGCCCAAGCGTACGCTGATGATGAGCTGGTCTTAGTCGCCGGCAAATTCCTAGGCGTCGTCTGTAAGTGCATGTAAGCTGCCTGTAGCATAATCGAAAGGTGGTGTGGTGAGCTTGGACTCTCCGTAAACCCGGCGGAGACGGAGATGATCCTATTTACCAAGAATAGGAAGGTAGAGGGGTTTTGGGCGCCCGTGATGTTTGGAAAACTTTTAGCTCTAGTGCGGGAGGTCAAATATCTGGGGGTGATTCTGGACTACAAACTAACATGGGGGTCGCAAATAGCACGGGTTGTAAGGAAGGGAGTAGCGACCCTCTGGCAGCTGCGCCGAGTGATAGGGAGGACCTGGGGAGTTAATCCTCGGATCGTTCACTGGATCTACACTGCGACCGTCAGGCCGAGAAGCCTCTATGGGGCGTTGGTCTGCTGGTGCGGTGTAAACCAAACTACCAGCAGGAAGCTGGCCAAACTCCAAAGGCTGGCAATCCTGGGTATCACAGGCGCTATGAGGACGACACCCTCAGCCGCGCTAGAGGTCCTGCTGTGCTGCCACCGCTTCCCATCTGTGTCAGGAGGGAGGCGATGGCGCGCTTTTCAGAATGCGAGGCGCAGGAAACTGGTGCGGAGAAGGAGCAGTAATAGGGCAAGCAAGAGTCGCCAAGGAGGTGAAAAAGGAAATTCTAATTTCCGCCATAAAGCTGCGGGATGCCGAGGATGATATTAGGTTGACTAGGCCATACACCCTCAGGATCCCCAGTAGGGATCAGTGGAGGGAAAATGAGGTGGCGAATAATCTCGCAAAGCTCGGATCCCGGCGGTTGTTCTGTGGCCCGGAGCCGGCGGTAGGTATAAGTAGGAAGACAGTCTCTGTCGCCTTAGACAGGTGGACCGAGGAAGCAATGAAGAGGCACTGGGGGTCGTTTGGTGGCTGCAGGCAGGCGAGGGACTTCGTGGAGGGGCTGGACAGAGATAAAGCTGTCTGGCTACTCGGAAGGAGTCGACCTACGCTTCGCCGCATACTTGCGGTGCTCACAGGCCACTGCGCCCTTAGAAGACACCTCACATATAGGTATAGAGAGCTATCTCATTTGCCAGGAATGCGACGAGGATGAGGAAACGTCCTACCACTACCTGTGCGAATGCGAGGCTTTTGGGAGTTTTCGAGCAGAATTGTTCGGATCGAGGACCTTCATCTCGAGGTCGAGGCAGTTTGGCGACGGAACCAAGGAGGAGTAGTGGTTGCTGAGGTTGGCAAAAAGAGCCCATCGTAGCCTACTTGCTTGGCGTTGGCCTCCCCACCACTGCTACTACTACTACTAGTACTACTCGCTGTACTTGCCAACAATGCAAACCGATTTAATTACATTGAGTAGGCTGTGCTCCTGTTTATTATCAAAATTACCAGGGCTTATGCCAAATTTAATCATTCACAAAGAAACTGTCACAATTCCAGTGTCTCTGTCGTACATCTCAGAATGTTTTGGCTTGAACAACTTTAAAGGAATATTGCACTACGCTGTAATCACTTTTAAATATACACTTTATTTGTTTGCTGTACGTTTGTGATTTCTTATTGGTTTGCGCGGACTGCAGTTTCGAACCGTCCCGGTTCATCATCCGTACGCTACTTACTATATATATATATATATATATATATATATATATATATATATATATATATATATATATATATATATATATATATATATATATATATATATATATATATATATATAATTATGCTTTACCCATGCGTGTGATTTTTAACTCGTAATTCGTGTAAGAATTTTCGAAGCCCTCACGTTTGTGCGACAATTATTATGATTTATAATGTGCCTATTAAGTATGTATATTTTTGTGTATTATTTATTTATAAGTAAGTTATGTTCTCACGATTTGGTTATATAATTATTATGTTTTAATAGTGTACTTCATTTTTAATTCGTTTAAATGTTTAAGTAATTTTACTTAAAATATTACTTTTAATATATATATATATATATATATATATATATATATATATATATATATATATATATATATATATATATATATATATATATATATATATATATATATTAATGGCATTTTGAATGGAGATATTTATTTGCCAGGGTTTCAAAATCATTAGTTACTTAGAATTAATTAATTGACCTCGGAGCTCAAATCCACTGACCACAGATTTTTCTAATTCAATTTCGAAAATGCTATTCCATCGGCCCTCGTTACGATTTATAATCAAAGATGGAAAATCAGAGAGAAGTAAAAATTTCACATGGAAAACTGATATTCAATATACATATTTCCTTACATATTATAATATTTATGTATGTTATATTTATAAAATATATATATTTTTTATTTTTGCTCCCCAAAATAATGTCGTGCCATCGTTGGCAAACTTATATCCTAATCAAGGAAATCCACCTACTCCAGCGAATATAATATGGTTCCAGCAGAATGGAGCACCAGCACATTATCAAATCAATGTCCGGCAGTACCTGTGTGTGTGTTCGGAGAAAGGGATGGCATTGTAGGGTTATCCATCAGCCATAGACTTTTATAACTGTTAGGTATTTTTCTTGGTTCAGACTTGCCGCAGAAAAAAAGAGAGAGAGAAAAAGTATGTGGAAGGAGATAATTCCTCCCTTATAGCTCGTCCGCGTCTTTGCCGCCCTAATAGCACCGCAGTCTTTGGCTTATTGTGCATGTACTTTGTTTTTCTACTTCACCCATTTCAAAATCACTGTGCCTTGAACTAGTCTGCACAGCAATTGGTATATTATATCAATACATATATACACTCATTCACAATTAACTTGTCCAGCGTATGTTTGTTTAAAATTACTTTTCTTTAAAATTATTATTATGGGAGTCACAGGGACCCAATATCGCCAAGCGGCTTGTTATGACGCACAAACACACTGAAATGGGTCCGGAAAAGAGAGGACAAACAATAAGAGTGGCAAAAGGAAACTTAAACCTAATTTATACAAGTAAAAAGAAACAAATTTGCAAATTATATTTAACCTATGACTAACCTATGCGCCCATTTTGGATTTAATAGTGTCAGCTTTATTTCGGCAAAGAACTTTACTAGGCAAGTGTACCCGCAGTAACTAAACGTTAAACTCACTGTACCGCAGCAATATATTATTATGTTACGACTGCACTCACCCCATATCGCATGCGCGTGACAGTGAAAAAATAGGTAGCCGCATTATCATATCTCTTTAGTAATTGTGTCATGTGTACAATCCAAATTTGAGGCGAAATTTACAATTTGATATTGACAATTAACAATAAATGACATTACCACAGAATAACAAATGACACCAAGCTCCCGCAGGAACGCAATCTAAGAACGTTGTCAGATAGACTAAATTAGGATTTGAGAGATAAATTAAAAATGATGAGAAATGGGTAATTCGAAATTTGCAGGTATTAGATGCAGCTATGGATTACGGTATTTTTTAACTAACTGATAAAATTAAATTTTTATAAAATGTTTTCTTTATTATCAGAAGTTGTACAAATTTTAGGTGTTTATACATGAAAGATTTAGCCACATTAAATTTCTGAAGATGTGGCAACCCCGGTAAGAAACAGGTATATCTTGACCTCTTGCAATGATTGTAACTGTCATTGTTTAAATCTTTATCTACGATTTATTCAAATAGCATAGCAGTACAGGTAACGTCATCTATCTTTGTCCAACATTGTAGATATTGCAATACAGAATTTGAAGTGATGTTGAGGATTATTTTATTAGTAATTTTGAATAACCTTATTTTTCTTTGATTAAAAACTTGGAAATTCGGACACAACCACGCCTATCTATGTAAGTTTTAGATTTTCGTATCGGTCACATTTTGAAAGATATTGCGTTTTAAAAAATATTTTTTAATTTTTTGTTAAGAAAGATTGGGCGTAAAGTTCTGATGAACGAACTCATCCAAGCCAGTATCAAAATAAGGGTAATCCCCAAACTTGGTCCAAATTAGTTGAAGTATTTTTTTTTAGTTATCAGTTTGATACACACACACAGTTATATATATATATATATATATATATATATATATATATATATATATATATATATATATATATATATTGCTATGATATCATAGTTTTTGAAAAATGTTCGTCGGTAATTCATTCTCAAGATAGTAAAAACAAACAAATAATATAAAAAAGAATTTTGGTGGATGTAAAGGGAATTATACCTGGTTAAATAAATTTGTTGAGGTAGAGTATGTTGCTAGACGACAAGTAACAATAATATAACTCCTATTTTTTTGAGAAATAAATTATTTAACTTAAATTTTTGTCAACTTCATTGAGAAGTTTTCATAGTGCTGCCAGAACCCCCTCTGAGAAACAAAATATCATAATAAATTATAAAAACACTATATATATTTATACCGTAATTATATATATATATATATATATATATATATATATATATATATATATATATATATATATATATATACAGGGTGATTTATAAGTAGTGACCAAAAATGAAACCCCATGTTCTTTGAACAATTTTAGAGAGGGTATGTACTATAAAAATTTTTCCTATAATGCTTCATTAAAAAGACGTTGAAGTTGAATTTCAAAAAATAAAATTTCCCAATTTTTTAAAAAGTTGCACATATATTTTGCTGAAACTTCTCATGTGTAGGCTGCTATGTAAGGGGCGTATTCTACTGTAACAACTGAATCGGCTAATTCAGCAGTGGCCCGCGTACCCACATCTCATTGGTTATCCCTCAAGAAAAAAACGGGTAAGCCAATGAATTTTTTATTTTTTATTTTTTGAATCTTACTTTCATTTGTGAACAAAATGACTCTCCTGATAATTTTCTGTACGACGCTTATTTTACGAGTAAGCAATGAATCAAGTAACTGTTTTAGAGCACAGTTCATAATTTTTAACCAGTGGTTGTTTGGTAGAAAATCAGTACACCTCAGAAGAGTATGCAGATATAATTTTTATCAACGGATATGCTGATGGAAATGCTCTAGCTGCTTGTCGGGAATATCAACGTAGGTTTCCCACTCGCCGTCAACCTACACCAAGGGTTTTTTCTCGATCGTTTTCAAGACTTCGGCAGTGCGGTATTGGACAACGTCCTGACGCTAGAGCTAATGGTAGAAGACAACATCAACTTGAAGACGAAGAGAGAGTGGTGGATGCAGTGATGGATCAACTTTCTACAAGTACTCGGAGGATTGCCACGCAGTTACAATATTCTCAAAGCGTTGTTTGGAGAACTTTACATCGAGAAGCCTTACATCCATATCATCGACAGAATGTTCATTGCCTTTAACCTGGAGATAATGTGCATCGACGAGTCTTTTGTGAATGGATGTTGGAAATGAACAATCAAAATATCGTATTCCCTAATCTAATCTTCTGGTCTGACGAATCAACGTTTACAAAAAATGGTATTTATAATTCTCATAATGAGCATGTCTGGTCATTGTAAAATCCACATGCAACAAGTACTCGCATATTTCAACATAGATTTTCCATTAATTTATGATGTGGTATTTTTAAGGGCTCACTGTTTATGGAAGTCCTGCCACAACGTTTAAATGGATCTTCGTACTTAGCGCTCCTAGAAAACCGTGTAGAAAACATTCTAGATGACATTCTACTAGCAACAAGATGTATAATGTGGTAACAGCATGACGGTGCACCAGCGCATCATAGTCGAAACATTGTAACATGGCTACATGAACATTATAATGAAAGATGGATTGGCAGAACTGGACCAATACATTGGCCTGCAAGATCACCGGACTTAAACCCACTTGACTTCTATCTTTGGGGTGATTTTAAGCGACTGGTCTACAGTGAACAAATCAATACACCAGAGCAGTTACAAAAACTGATAAATAATGATTTTCGTCATATTCAAGCAACAATGAATCCTCAAGACAATTAAATGCTCCATATTAAAAAGATGTCGTGAGTGTATTCAGGCCAACGGAGGCATTTTTGAACATTTATTGTAATAAATAAATTACTATAAGCCTGATAAAAGTGTATCATTGCGATTTTCTACCAAACAACGACTGGTTAAAAATCATGAACTGTGCTCTAAAACACTTACCCGATTCATTGCATACTCGTAAAATAAGCGTCGTACAGAAAATTATCAAGAGAGTTATTTTGTTCACGAATGAAAGTCAGATTCAAAAAATGAAAAAAAAATATCATTGGCTTACCCGTTTTTTTCTTGAGGGATATCCAATTACATGTGGGTACGCGCGCCGCTGCTGGATTAGCTGATTCAATTGTTATGGTAGAATAGGCGCCTTACATAGCAGCCTACACATGCGAAGTTTTAGCAAAATATATGTGTCACTTTTTAAAAAATTAGGAAATTTTATTTTTTGAAATTCAACTTCAACACCCTGTATATATATATATATATATATATATATATATATATATATATATATATATATATATATATATATATATATATTAACTGATCCTGGATATGGGTTCCAGGGGCTCTGATTCACGCTCGTCTCAACAAATTTTCCGAAAGTCTCACCACCGATACCTCTCTATTAGTGAATTCACTTAAATTCACTAAAACGAAAACGAAAGAATAGTCTTAAACATATAAACAGATTATCTAGATTAATACAACAAATTTTCATTGCAAATGCACAGTTACGCAATGCATATTTGTATCAACTAATTGATATTTGCATATCATTGTGATACATGGTACGTATTGCAATAAAATTTAATTGTCCATCGAACTAAGCTTATTCGATTAAAATGCAAATTATTCAATATCGAATAGTAGAAAAAAATTAAATTGAAACATCAACGCATTTAACTTACTGTAGCAGAAATTCGGCATTATGCAGGCTCGTGTGGTATAATCATTTAGATTTCCCAATCTGAAAGTACTGCGGAACAATAGAATAATATATAGCTCAATTACTTGTCAACATAATTAAATACTCAATGAAGAGACTTCTTTTCCAGATAATAAAATTTTTCAGTTCCCTACGCGTTTCGGCTAACTAAGTAGCCATTTTCAGGGATAAACCTAAAATCACAATAATAAGGTCTGTCAGAAAACGTTGTTTTCTGGTAGGAATTTGCGCTGAATAGATCATAATGATATCAAAGCAATACCAAACACGACAAAGCTAACATCTGATGTCAAACAGTAAAAGAAGCTAAATAGCTGCAGTAAAACAAGCTAAAAAATTACAGTAAAACAAGCTAATAGCTACAGCAAAGTTAAGCATGCAGTTAAAAGGGGATCAAAAGAATACGAGAAAACTAATGCACAGCAAACAATGACAAAGTATAAAATTCATTGCGAAATGAAAAGGTGTAAAGTCAACTGACTGAGAGCAAGGCCAACAAGAGGCCACACAGTTAAGCAGGAACCTCATGAGAACCTTTAGGGGGTGCATAATTTGTAAGATAGAATCAGAAACAAAATGGCTTCCATAATTACTTTTTCAATTGTCGAAAATTGAAGTTAAAAATTGTACGAAAAGTTATCCCAGCTAAAATTTCATCTGTTGTGCCACAGGTCTAAAAACAGCGCGTCCGAATGTACCAGAAATCCAGAAATGGATTCACAATACAACGTAATCAATATAAAACGGCGATTTAATCACGAAACAGGAGAAAACTCGGCTAATCACAGCAGCCATTATGACAACGCAAAAACCGACGTGAAAGGGGTGACAGATATAACAAAGAGAGACAAAACCATTGGGAAAGAAGGGGAAGCCACATAACAGCCACCTTCATATGTATAATAACTCTGGCACCAAAAATTTCATAAAGTTCAGGAACACTGGTCCACTATATGGTTGTACAATGAAGCAAAGTTCATTATCTTCTGTGTTGGAGAAGTTCACACCTCACTAGGTGAGCAGTTGATATTCTTGAAATGCTCAAACTCTTCTAAGACAAGTTGTTCAACACCAAAACTTGATGGATGTAAAATCTTGGCAAGAGTTTCTTTGTTGAAGCAGTGACCACTCTCTCTTAAATAACAAACAAAGACTGCCGTGCCATTACCCATATGATTTCTACTCCTGAGGTGATAATAAGTGACAGAAAAATATGATATTCTCTGTAGCTGAGCAAGAGGTAGATTGTAGCTCATTTCTATTAACAGCAAGTGATGGCTCTTCTTATTAACCATCTTATTAACGATATTTACTTGGTATTCGCTGTTGACTGGGATTTGTTTAATAAGGTTTAGTTCTTTAATGAAATCAGTCCTCGAAAGTGGAACTCTGAATAATCTGTTAACCAGGAATATAATTACTGTCATTTTGTGAGACATGTGATGACAGGATTAGACCGGAGTCAGGTGATAATAAGAGACAGGAAAATATGACATTCTCTGTAGCTGAGCAGGAGGTAGACTTAGCTCATTTCTATTAACAGCAAGTGATGGCTCTTCTTATTAGCCATCTTATCAACGATATTTACTTGGTATTCGCTGTTGACTGGGATTTGTTTAATTAGGTTTAGTTCTTTAACGAAATCAGTCCTCGAAAGTGGAACTCTGAATAATCTGTTAACCAGGAATCTAATTACTGCCATTTTGTGAGACATGTGATGGCAGGATTAGACCGCAATCAGGTGCTCGGTCTTAGTGGGTTTTCTATAAATGTCAAAAATGATGAAACTGCTAGTTCAACTTCAAGTCGAAGAAACTGATAGATAAATTCACTTCTTACTCCAGACTGAAATTGATATTAACGAACAGGTTATTCAGCCAACTCAGAAACAGGTGGAGCTGTTCTATGGTACGCCACCAAAACACAAGTATGTGGTCGACATAACGTGATCATATGAAATTTAACTCAAATAGGGGTTATATTCCCTGAAAACCGAGTATTTATCCCAGGCTGTTTGACGTTTAGAAGTGAAAACTTATAAACATTGAACTTTTTAATAAACACAATTTTTTTTTTATTTTTTTTTTTAGGAAATAGTAATGAAAGGCAAAGTCTAAGGTCTCTAAGACATCGAGTGTGTGTGTTTTTTTGTTTTGTTTTTTTTTTTTGACGTCGGTTTATTCCGCGACTATGGCCAATCACCGACGACAGGGAGCAGCTTCACCTCACTATCCTGGAAATTATGCCGCTTTCTGTAGGGAGGGTAGGGATCATTAACGTGACCAACATCGCATGGACACGGGACCGACGGCTTTACAACCCCTCCAAAGGGCGGAACGTGTAGACATTCAACTTGCTCAAATACAATGCCACAACCGCGGTTGATGTTAATGTTACAGAATGTACTGAAAATTTGACGGGGGAACCCTGGGATGATATATATATATATATATATATATATATATATATATATATATATATATATATATATATATATATATATAAACACATATCTCCTTATTAGTGAATTTTTCGTTTTACGAAAAATCCGCTGATATGGGGGTTGCAGCTGTCTCTCAAAGTGGGTTGAATGAAGGAGTCAAATTTATATGCACATGGCAGTATGTCATTTATTAATCTAAGATTGGCATGTTTCGGGGCTTTTTTTTAAATATGCACGATAACTAAGACACTGAATGTATTTGATTTTGCTGTTCCACACTGTATAACTGACAAACTTGCTTTATTTAATGTTGGATAAACATTAAATTGTCAGACTTAATACCCTAGTTAAATCTGACAACTTATAATATGCAAATATAAGTGGTGCATCCACGGCGCAGTTTGGATACCAGTCGACGTTCCTTAATTTGCGTTATCACTTGGATGAGTTTGGGGACAAACCCAATGAAACCAGATTTTATTGGACAAATTGTTTATTCTCAAAACAAATATGTACATCCGAATCGAATGTTTAGGTTACTCCGTAACTTGAAATATTTTTTATAAATTCCGTACCAGGACGCACTTACTGCGTCAAAATATTTTTCTATTCGCTATCTTGTCTATATATAAGGTACATTTGTATAAACCACATCATATTTTGTGTACATTAAAGTCAGCGTAAAGGTTTGTTTGGGATGTAACGTAAAAACCCTTGCTATATGACAACCCCTTCATGAGGGCTTATCATATGTCAGTTTATAATCGACGGCACCACTCTTTGTGACACAGTATTAAAATTCTAAACCAAGCACTAAGTTTTGAGGTGGTAATTTAGTTGTTGTCATCCCGTATCATATATCTTACGCTGTCAAACATGAGAGCTTTTTTTATTTTCCCCTTCGCATTCTCGATGTGAAACGTGTACGAAACCGAAGTAAATAAGTGGCTGGTGTACTTTTTAGACTCATATCATTATGGCGTCGGTAATCTTTTACGTTGAGGAGAGCAGGAACATTATATATAAAAAAAGTTAATTATAAGTTTGCCGTGTTTCAATCGTCGGCGTCTGTTTCACCGCTTGATTGATAAAAGCGCTGAACGTTGCTGACTGCGGGCTTTTCTTTCAGGATTGAGTGGTGAGTATTTGTCATCTGTGTAATTTGTATTAATTAACTGGCTTTGAAAAATGATGAATAAATTACAAAAGACGAACAGAAGCTTGAAGTCCACTGTCACTCTTCGGAATCGTAAGCTTTTATTTTATTGGAAATTGAGTCCTGGAATTTTCTTTAAGGTTTCCTGCATTTGTTTGTATTTTAGAATACTGGAAATATTGTCTACTGTCTTTCAATCCTTAGGGCCACACTCTGCACTTGATTGACTCTATCAGCACATGCTTCGTATAATTTTAACTACCCTATCAATCAGTAAGACAAATTCCATGTGTAGGCACTAAGTAAGTGGTGGACGTGCCGCCACCTAGTTGCGGAACCAAGCAGTATGTTGTCACGCTAGCACCAAATAACACAAAGTGTTAAAAAATAGAGAATATACAGGTGTCCGGAAATTGTGAGCAAAAAATTCAGGGGGTTATTCTACTCAAAGAATTGATGCCTCTAGCTTCCATAATAGTTTTTCGAAAACAACGGAGTTATAGGGTGTCAAATAAATTAATTTTTTTCAAGTTTTTGTCGATAACTTTTTTTATCGTAAATAGATTCTTTTCAAATTAGGTGCACACGTATATAATATCACACTGTATTTATGTTGCAAATTTGACATGGATCTATCTAAATTTAAAGGCCGAAGCTGCCCTTAACCAACAGATAAGGACTCATAACTTTTTTGCTTGAATCTTCATCTCAAATCTAACAATACACGATTAAAGGGAATTATAAAATCTTAAAAAAAGGTCACCTTATTGCATCACGATAAAACTAACCTTTTTTGACAAAAAAGTTCTTAAAAATGTACTGGTATGATTGAATACGAAATCACCTTATCTCATTTTCCATATTAACGGAGCGTGCTTTGAAAACATGATCACGTGGCGTTAGTTTTGACAGATAATAATTTGTTGTGATTTTACTTGCGGAATAGTTAAGATTGTTTATAAAATACGATGAATAATAATAATTATTCTAACGTTAAACTACGTGACATGCATTATTATTATGGTATAGCTGGCGGAAATGCCCTTGCTGCAAGACCTTTGTATGCTGAAGCATTTCCAAATAGAAGGGCACCACAATCCGGAATGTTCAGTAATATCCATCGAAGACTGGGAGAATTCGGATCATTTAGAAGTACATTTCAAGATGTTCGCTGCCAGCGAAGTACTCTAACTCCTAGAGCAGAAGTCCGTGTATTAAATGCAATCGAGAATAATCCCAAATTAAGTGTACGGTTAGTCTCTACTCAGGACAGTATCCCGAAAAGTTCTGTGCATGAAATTCTCAAGGAGCAGCATTTTCATCCTTATCATTTCCAGAAAGTTCAAGATTTATCTCCTGAAGATCCGGAAGCTCGCGAGAATTTGTGTAATATAATTCGAAATCTACATAACAACGATCATAATTTTATATCATCGCTTCTTTTCACAGATGAAGCTGGATTTGGACATGTCGGTTTGATCAACCTCCATAATGAGCATTATTGGTCTAATGAGAATCCTCACTTGGCGATAGAACGCGGTTTCCAGAATAAGTTTTCTGTTAATGTGTGGGCGGGAGTTTTAGGAGACCGCTTAATTGGGCCACATTTCTTCCCTCAAAGACTCAACCGTGAGGTATACTTAATTTTTTTTAACCAGTTATCCACTCTATTGGATGATATACCCCTCCAATCAAAAAATACAATGTGGCTGCTGCAGGACGATGCGCCGCCTAATTTTAGTACAGCGGTGAGGGAATTTCTTAATGAAAGTTTTCGTGAGAGTTGGATAGAACGCGGTGGGTGCGTACAGTGGGCTCCTAGATCGGCGGATTTGAACCTAATGGATTTTTTCTTATGGGGTTACCTAAACTCTGTTGTATACAGGAGTCCAATTCAAAACGTTGAGATCTCAGGCAAAGAATTATTGATAACTGTGAGGTAATCAGGCAAAAAGACGGAATATTCGCTAGAGTTGGTCGGAATTTCCTGAGAAGAATTGATTTATGTGTTGAGATGGAAGGACATCACTTTGAAACTTTGTTATAATATTTAATTGTTATGATTTTTAATAAATTATTGTTATAATGTTTAAATGTCGCAAGTTCTAGTATGTAATAAAAAAATGAGGCCCTGTAAAATCGTTATTGCTGATAATTTTATAGTAGTAATAATAATAAAAATATAACATTTTATTTGTCAAAAAATGTGACATAATTTTTTCCCGAGGCAATTACCGCCACTGTTTTCAAAGCACACGCTATTAACATTGACATTTAGATGAAGTGATTTCTTATTCAATACCAGCAAAAATTTTGAAGAACATTTTTCTCGAAAACGGTTAGTTTTATCGTGATGCAACAAGATTACCTTTTTTTAATATTTCATAATTCCCTTCAATCGTGTATTGTTAGCTTTGAGATAAAGTTTGCCGTGTTTCAATCGTCGGCGTCTGTTTCACCGCTTGATTGATAAAAGCGCTGAACGTTGCTGACTGCGGGCTTTTCTTTCAGGATTGAGTGGTGAGTATTTGTCATCTGTGTAATTTGTATTAATTAACTGGCTTTGAAAAATGATGAATAAATTACAAAAGACGAACAGAAGCTTGAAGTCCACTGTCACTCTTCGGAATCGTAAGCTTTTATTTTATTGGAAATTGAGTCCTGGAATTTTCTTGTCAATAAGGTTTCCTGAATTTGTTTATATTTTAGAATACTGGAAATATTGTCTACTGTCTTTCAATCCTTAGTGCCACACTCTGCACTTGATTGACTCTATCAGCACAGGCTTCGTATAATTTTAACTACTCTATCAATCAGTAAGACAAATTCCATGTGTAGGCACTAAGTGAGTGGTGGACGTGCCGCCACCTAGTTGCGGAACCAAGTAGTATGTTGTCGCGCTAGCTCCAAATAACACAAAGTGTTAAACAATATTCGCTAGAGTTCGTCGGAATTTCCTGAGAAAAATCGATTTATGTGTTGAGATGGAAGGACATCACTTTGAAATTTTGTTATAATATTTAATTGTTATGATTTTTAATAAATTATTGTTATAATGTTTAAATGTTACAAGTTCTAGTATGTAATAAAAAAATGAGGCCCTGTAAAATCGTTATTGCTGATAATTTTATAGTGGTAATAATAATAAAAATATAACACTTTGTTTGTCAAAAAATGTGACATAATTTTTTCCCGAGGCAATTACCGCCACTGTTTTCAAAGCACACGCTATTAACATTGACATTTAGATGAACTGATTTCGTATTCAATACCAGCAAAAATTTTGATGAACATTTTTCTCGAAAACGGTTAGTTTTATCGTGATGCAGCAAGATGACCTTTTTTTAATATTTCATAATTCCCTTCAATCGTGTATTGTTAGATTTGAGATGAAGGTTCAAGCAAAAAAATTATGAGTCCTTATCTGTTGGTCAAGGGCAGCTTCGGCCTTACAATTTAGATAGATCCCTATCAAAATTTCAAAAGAAATACAGAGTGATATTATATACGTGTGCACCAAATTTGAAAAGAATCGATTAACGACAAAAAAAATTATCGACAAAAATTTGAATTTTTTTTTAATACCCTATAACTCCGTTATTTTTGAGTTTTAGAAAAACTATTATAAAAACTAGGGGCATTAATTCTTTGAGTAGAATAACCCCCTGAATTTTCTGCTCACAATTTTCGGACACCCTGTATATATATATATATATATATATATATATATATATATATATATATATATATATATATATATATATATATATATATATATATATATATATATATATATATATATATATATATATATATGTATATACGTTGTACATGAATTCAGCAGCTGGTGTGGCGCAATTCGAGAGAGAGCTTAAGCAGTATCTGTATCCACAGTGTTTTTATTCTCTCGATGAGTTCGAAAATCACTTAAGGGTCATCCTATGATGACCCTTAATAGATATCACAACTATTTGTTGTGATATCTATTACTTTTAGCCTTTTTGGTGTCGTATTTGTGATTTCACAGTGATATAGTGTGTGACTATTTGTATTTATGTGAATATTTTTTACATTATTTTACTTATTGATTCTTATGCTTTTATACTTTTATTGACGTGTGTATCTGAAACATTGTATCAACTCATGACAATAAAAAATAAAAAACTATATATCCATCTATCTATATATATATATATATATATATATATATATATATATATATATATATATATATATATATATATATATACATATATATCATACATAACTCAAAAAATAAACGGCCGACTTTGATGGAATTTGACAGGTACCTTCCTTTTGTACGTGGCTTGGACAAGTTCGTTACCCAGGAAAATTGGACCAGCCTTGCTGGGAAAATTTTGGGTTTTCTTTGTAAAAATCTCCTAAAATAACAACTCTATGACAATTAATTTTGACGTATACCTTGCTACTATTAGGTTTACCCTACATGCCGAGATTCAAATCTACGTTGAAAGGGAAAAGAGTTATAGGCATTTAAAAAAAATATTTTTGGTGCCCCTGGTGATCAGATCATAACAAAATATGTTGTGTGGTCAACAAAACCAATCGAGTATTACATACAACGGTTAAGTTTTCTTGAGGCAAGAAGATCAAGAAATATGAAAAAAAATTGAAAATTTTAAAATTTTTCTTCTTAAATCGTCAAAGTCGCGATTTGAAACGTCATTATTTGCAATTATTAGACAAATAATCTGAAAGAAATACGGATTGTGTAAAAGAAATGTAACAATAAGTATGTTTTACGAAGCCTTAAGTTTAAGGTTCAGTCATCATTGGCCTTCCTTTTACTAAAATATTTTCTGAAAATCCATAGAGCCTCTTTATGATGCTTTGGCAGTAGTTTCATCTATAGAGTTTATGGTTTAATAGTCTATATTTTCATTGATTGTTGTTGCCCTTACTTGGTGAAACTTGTCCATACTACATACAGACTTGGAGACTACTTCTCTGGCTTCACTGTTGGTTTTTGTAGGTGTAGGACGTAGCCAGCGCGTGAGCTAACTGGAGCAAGTGGCCCTTCGAATTCTGGAAGTTCTAGGATGTTCTTCAATGCTTCTGTGACTATAGTTTCGCTGCTTGACAGCATTTTCAGACAGATTAAAATTGAATTAGTACGAAATCATGACAACTACAAATAAATATCTGTTGCTATGTTATGATATGATGTTTTGATCAAAAAAATTTTTATCAAATTGAAAATAAAATGAAACACAGATGACAGATGAGGTTTTCAAAATGTCTATGTGATGTATGTCAATATTTAACATAATAACTAGAACTAGCCTATAATAACTATGATAACAGTTATAACAATAAAATAACTAAACAATTACACTATAAAAGTAGTCTCTATACAACGAAAATATCGACATACATCAACTCATTATTTTACTACAACTTTTTTGAAATAATAGTTAAATTTGTTTTCTTTAACATATTTAATTAGAAAGAAGAATATCCAAGAAAGGGGAATTCATTAAATCAGTTTGCTCGTTTAAAACAAGGTAGTTATTGTCGTGTGTGTGCCTTTTGACTTCTAAAGCTTCAAAAAAGTCTAGTTTACGTTTGTCATCATCAAAATGTAGTGGTTGTATGCGGTTATTTATTGTAGGTCTATGTGCGGTATCAATAATATGTTTTGCAAATGTAGATTTGTCAGCGTGGTTATTTCTAAATGCAGAAATATGTTCTTTGTATCGGATGTTAAAATTTCTAGAAGTTTGACCTATGTAGATTGCATTACAATGTGTACAAGCTAATTTGTAAACTCCAGCTTTTGTCAGGAAACAAGATTTTTCTTTCGCGTTAAATAACAAATCACGCGTCGTGTTGTAAGATTTAAAAGCTACCTTTGTATTTGTACAGGTGTTTAAAATTTTTGAAATGTTTTCTGAAATGGTTCCAAAAAACAAAAACCAACAGTGAAACCAGAGAGGTAGTCTCCAAGTCTGTATGTAGTCTATATTTTAGCAAATTTTCGTAGAAAAAAATCATTTTAGAGAAGACAGCGACTTATGAATTTAGTAAAGATTTCTTCAAATGAACGCGAACTAGAATCCCATATACGGGGCAAGCTTCTATTTTTGTCTGTTTACACATATACAGGGTGACGCATTTCTCCGATAAAACTCAATATTTTAGTTGACACGAGCAAAGATTGTATACATTAATTATAGGGTGTTTTAAGCTGCATCTACACATTTTCTTTTTTTAATAGAACACCCCAATGTTTTGTATTTTTGCATTTTACATTGAATTTTAATGCATGCTTGTAAGGAAAAAATTGATATCGTTCATCGTTTTTGAGTTATTTCAATTGTTTTCATGTTTCTGGCACATTGAACAAACCCATATCACAAACTGTAAAACGGCGTTTTTAACAATAGATAGCGTAGCCCCATGTAAATGACACATTCAGAGAGCTTTTTGTTTGGATTACACGTCGAAGAAATCCAGATATCTTATACAGGCGCTCTCAAATAGTGGCTGAATTTGCAAAGTTTTCGCAGAAATGTTTCTAGCGTTTCCGTAGAAATTATTTTTTTTTTATATTTTTGTGAAATCTTAGTGATTAATAAAAAATGTTTAGTAAGTTATTGTAGAAAAGGTTGTCGAATTTTTGCGAAAAGTATAATATACTATAACATTACTGAAAATCATTTCGGCAAAAAATTTGTGTTTTTTTTATTTGATTGGCCACGAGAATTTCCTCATTTGTCCACTGAATTTTTGTAAAAACAATTTTTTTCAAATTTTCATATTTTTTTCTTCTTGGGTCATAAAGCTGTTTGTCAATAATTATATCTTGGCAGGTGTGTAAATAGCTTGAAGAGGTTCGTTGGCGAAGAAAATCGGATCAGTTTTTCTGGAACATTTAAAGTTTATTTTCGGAAAATATTTGTACTTTTTGAAACAACAAAGCTATTTAAATGAAATGTGGTACATTGTTACAACCAAATGTCCTTTTAAAAACGACAGATTTGAGATTAAACACATTCCTACTAAATTTCGCTACCATGACGCACTTGCTGCGTTCAGACTTTTTTTTAAATAGGCCTCGGGGGCTTGCAATACCTCTTTGAAAGATCTCTTCGTTCTTCATTTAAAAATACGATGGTTTTAAAATGTATTGCAAAAATTAAGTGTAAAAAAAATGAAATTCATATGATCGACGAACTTCGCTACAACGCACTAATAAATTTATAACTAATCGCGCTTCCATCTTGATGATGAATGCATGGCCTGAATGTCTGCGCAACACCTCGATCTTCATTAAAAATGTCTTCTAAGATTAATCAACAACTGAGGCGTACGGCGGCGTCCTGGGGTCAGGTTAAAAATTATTTTTTAATAATTCTGAGATAAAAAAGTCAGAATTCTGAGTAAACTTGGAGAACCCAAACCACCACAACACATCTTTTTAAAGACTTGACGATCTTTTCACTGACAAAGTTAGCGTCATCAGAATTTTTCATGCTCTGATGACGCTAACTTTGTTAGTGAAACGATCTTCAGGTTGTTAGAAAGATGTGCTGTGATGATAGGGGTTCTTCAAGTGTACTTATCAGTGCTCATCACAGGTTCCAATCTTTACTTAGTGGAGAATTCTGAGATAAAAAAGTCAGAATTCTCACATAAAAACTTAGAATTCTGAAATAAAATTTTGAATGTTGAAAAAATTTCTTAAAATTAGTGCGATCTGGCACCACTGGGACCGAAATCAGAGGTCAGTTTCAGACTTTACATGTATATATATATATATATATATATATATATATATATATATATATATATATATATATATATATATATATATATATATATATCACACCGATAACTCAGAAAATAATGGGCCGATAAAATTTGGTGAGTACCTTCCTTCCGCAAGTGACTTGGATAGGCTCGTTAGCCAGGACAATCAGACTAGTTTTCCCGGAAAATGTTGTGACTCCACAATGCCGAAATAACATGATCTAAAGTATTAGAAACTAGAGGTGGAAATATTAACAAAGATACCGAGAGTCATAAAGTCGGAAATTTATGAGACAAGTTGACAACCGAAAAAGATACCGACAAAGCAAGCGCTACCGTTAAGCTATGAACTTTATTTGACAGATACTGGTCGAAAGGAACCGTTGGGACTGCGAGGCCTCGGCCGAGTCACTGTAGAAACTGGCGCGAAACACATGCATCTCTGCATCCCTCTCATACACATGGAGGTAGATGAGTAACTAAAGGACAGAGAGAATATCGCCAGCAGAGATGTCAACGCACCGAACAAATCCAGCCGGTTACTTAAGCGCGTGCAATGCCTGTATCTCTCTCGGTTGAGCAAGAACTGCTTTACCTCTGATGTTCAGTAATGTGAGGAGAGTTTTCTATCAGGCAAGTGAAAAGTAGCTTCCGCAGGGCAAGTACACCTAGTGTAATTATCGTGCAGGTGCTGCAAATAGTTTGAGTTTGGTTTAGTGATTTTAACATCTCGTTTAAAAGAAAAATGGATTGAACAATGAGTCTTTAGTAAACCTTTTAATGCAGCGGCAAGTTGTTGACGGAAAATTCGTTGTGGTAATTGCAAGATTCAAGTAAACAGTTTCGAGTTTTCAATTTCAGTTCCCAGTTTTAGGTTTGCCTTTATGTCCGAGTTTTCTGTGTACGCTTCAAACATACCTTTGATATCCGAGTTGACCGTTAAAATACAGTTTTGCTGTTCCGATTCAAGTTCACATCAAGTTTCAACCCCACTGCCTACCTAGCCTCTTGAATGTACATTGTACCTACACTCTCTTTCTGTCTCCACATCTGCAAGCGTTTACTACCAGATACTGACTCCTCTCTTGGGGCAATTAATCGCCTGTGGTAAGCGCTGAATGCTGATGCCACATTGTGCAGCAGCTACATTCCGTCTGCAGGAAAATTAACATCTGTTGGGGCATTAGGTGAAGGTATAGATCAGCTGATGAACCTTTAGAAGTGCTAGTGCACTACACGTGAGTCCTTTTCAACTTTTGAGTGATTTTTAAGCCTTAAGACAGACATAAACGTTTCTACATTCATAAATTTCTGATCAAATTGCAACATAAATTTTAAGTCAGTCAAAATTAAAATTTTGGTCAGTGAGATTGATCGTTATATATAAATGTATTTTGTATTTTCTTTTGTATGTTGTCAAATATGTAAATGAGGAATGTTAGTATGATCATTAATCGATTAATATTTTGCTCACGAACCTTTCAAACCTTCAAATATGTCTTAGAGTAGTAAAAAATAGCTTAAAACCTTTTAATGTTTTCTTTTGGAACATTTTTAGATCTCCGGAAATAAGAAAGCTATGGAAATCAACTTTTGTACGCGGGATTAATCATTAAAAAGAAACATGCACCAAAATCTGGATCTGTACGTTAAAAAAAGTTATAAAGTTATATAATAATAAAACACAGTTTTTCTTCTTAAAACGTGAAAGTTGCGATTCGAAACGTCAAAATTAACATGTTCTAGATAATTCTGACCTTACCTAACCTAATCTGACCTTAAATGAATACGGTTATGTAGCATAAATATCGTAAGATGTTAGAAAACCTTAGGTTTCAGCTTCAATCGTCATTATTCTTTATTTTATTAAAATACTTGCAGAAAATTTATTTCAAACAGACCCCTTATGTGAGGCTCTGACAGCAGTTTCAGTTATATAGTTTATTTGATGACGCTAACGTTTTTAGTAACGCGATCGTGAGGTCTTTAAAATGATTGTGTTGTGGTGACTTGGGTTCTCCAAGTTTACTTATCAGTGATCATCACCGGTCCCAATTTTCACTTGGTGCATTTTCTGGTAAATTCAGTTTAATACTCTTTAAATGTCTTGCTGGTAAAATCGCTATTAGTGAATTTTCTTAAAAAAAAATTCACTAATGAGGAGATCCCGACTTTGGAATTTGGAAAAAAATTCTTCAAGTGAGCGCTAATTAGGCCCCCCAGAACACATATCCGGGGTCAGTTTCAATTTTTATATGTTTATATATATATATATATATATATATATATATATATATATATATATATATATATATATATATATATATATATATATATATATATATTATATATGTATATATATATTTATATATATATATATATATATATATATATATATATATATATATATATATATATATATATATATATATATATATGTATCACACCGATAACTCAAAAAATAATGGGCCGATTTTGATAAAATTTGGTGAATACCTTCCTTTTGCAAATGGCTTGGATAAGTTCGTTAGTCAGGAAAATCGGCCCAGGTTTTCCCGGAAAATTTTGGGTTTTCCTTCAAAAAAAATTTATATCTCTGGAATTAACAAAGTAAGGGCAACCAAATTTGGTACGCTGGTTTACGTCATTATAGGGAGGTACGTACCAAAATTTAGCTCTGTAGGTCAAAAGACACAAAAGTTATGGGCATTTAAAGAAAAATAAATTAGGGGTTTCCTCAAAACGTCAAAGTGACAATTTAAAACGTCGAAATTCGCAACATTTAGGCAAAGAACTTGAATCTAATACGGGCTATGGAAAGAAAATGTCTTAAGGAGAATGTTTTACAAACCCTGAAGTCTTAGTTTCAACCGTCATCGTCCTTTATTTTACTAAAATATTTCCAGAAAATTCATTTGAAATAGACCCTTTCTCTGATGCTTGGCAGTAGCCTTAGCTATAGAATTTATCGTTTAATGGTATATAATTTTTGTAGAATTTTCGTAAAAAATCAATAAAGCTCAATATCTCCGTTATTATACAAGATATGAAAAAATATTGTATACATTAATTATACGGTGTCTTGAGCTACACCTTAAAAAATTATTGGTACCATCACAGGGTGGCCCATAAGTCGTTGGTGATACAAATAATATTTTTTTAGTGGAAAACGCCTTATGTTTTTGCATTTTCCATCGAAATATAATGCATGTTTGTAAGTTAAGAAATTCTGGACGCAGCAAGTGCGTTATAGTATCGAATTTTGATTAAAGGCTTCATATTTGAAAAGCTCAATTTGCTATTAACCTATAAGGTTGACCAAGAAACGGATTTTTTCGGTTACACTTTAAGTTTACTTTTGGAAATTTTTGTACATTTTCACACAATAAAGTTATTTTGATGAAACAAGGCACATTGTTTTTACTATATAGGTTATACTGGTAACCAAATTTGATACCTGCTTTCTGAAAAAAAAACACATATTTGCTATTAAAAACATTTTTATGAAAATTCACTACCATAACGCACTTGCTGCGTCCAGAGTTTTTTATTTAACTAAAGCCCTTTGTGTACAGAGAACGTTGCTTCTTAAAACAAGGAGGAACAATAGATTCCGTTGGTAGCAGCAATATCAGCTACACCAATCTGCATTTTCGTAATAACGTAAGACATGGAACTTCAAACGGATTAAACTTTAACAGGCAATATCAATAAGGACCTGTGTATCGCTCATTACTAATATTTCGAAACAATAGATACGAGAAATATCAAAGAATTATTTTTACGGTTTCCAGGCAACAAAGCCGTCTTAGAAAGGAGAAAAGGAAACAATGCAGCTTTACTTCCAAGCTTCGCGTTACATAACGAACGCCAACTCCTCTGAAGTGAAGGAATGTTGAAAACAGTTCTGGGTGTAATTAGTGAGACCCTGCATTTATGTATTTCTACCGCAGGATGATTTGCATTATGAATCTTCTTTCTCGTCGTCTCCGTCTCTCTCTCGGACCCTGCATTTGTCCTCAAATGAGATGCGTGTAATTAGTAAGCGCATGCATGTATACAGAGAGCTTATAATTAGGAGACTTTGAGTAAAAATTTCAATGGCTGTATTCCTGGTAGATGGTAGAGGGATGAGAAAGTTTCCGTGCAGCCGGAGTGATTAATTGCGCTGAGAAATTTGAAATGCTAAATGCGACATAATTGTCGTCGACAAGAAAATCACAGGGAATGGGTTAAAGGAATTCCGGTAATTTTGGGCAAAGTCACCGAGCAATGTTATTTGTGGAAGTACGTGAACGACACTGTTACAAGAAATATGGCAAAAAGATAATGGTGACGTTGTAAATAAATGGTTTGTGTAACTTGAGATGCCGCAAAATCTAAGTATACTTAAATTTGACCGGGTTTGAAAAGTTTTGGCTCATATAATGTTTAGACAGTGATAAATGATGTTGCTCAGTATGTTGTATATTTGCAGATATTATTTATATAATGCATCGAAACTTTAACTGCTGGAAGTTTTGAATTTGTTTGTAGACTGCCTCAGATCATCAATAAATGAAATATTGGATTTCTGTTCAAAATTTACTGATTTTCCGCCATTTAATTGGCCTCTTATATATTTTCGTATAAGCAAGCCCGACAGGCTAGAATTTGAACTTCAATCACTCACCCTTGTTTAGGTTACCATATTGTTCCAGTGGCTACACACACCTGTAAACTCAAGCTCAGATATGTAATAAGTCAACAATTCGAGTATTGCACGTTTATTCAGATTAAGTATGTACTTATAACAAACACAAAGAAATGTGTTTATGTATTAATAAAACAATTAAAATTTCAATAACTTAAAAAACATATAAACAAAGAGTTGCCAAAAAATGTAATAGCCAAATACGAAGTTTCCGAGATGAATAATCACGATTACCCTCACTGACGTAACTTGAAATTTGGCTAGACTATTGATCCTATAGCCTTTCAGTGTGGCATTAAAGGAATTGCATTACACAATAGTACTTACACCTTTATAGAATACAACTAAATTGGACAGAACATGCCACAAAATCACACTAACTTGCACTTACACAGAACTACAATTGTCATCGATCAGACCTTTTGACCCTTCCCTTGTCTGGTTGCTTTCTGCTCTGCTTCCGCGGACTTGATTTTGACTTCTTAAGCTATATCCCAATGTTTGTCACCAACAGCATGGATATTCTGGTTGTAAAGGCATACTTTGGCAAAGTTATTCCGTATTTGATAAATTGCAAGTTTTATTGTACATCATCTTCCTACCATATGCTCTGACCCACAGTTTCTGCACTGTATAGTGATACTTCTTACAGCATTAACTTCTTCCACAGAAGTAAAAAGCCTGAGATGTTGGCTTAGATAATTCTATAGATTTACAGTATTCTTGCACTTTTCCAGTCCATCCACATCAAACTGTGGTGGGTTATATTGCATGACTTAGGTACTATTGAACGTAACACAAAATTTAATTATATATTATACAATGTAGGTGTACCTAATTAGTAAGATAATCCAGTCTTAAGCAAAATTGACGAACCCATATCATGAGTGTGAACTACAGGAGATTCTTTAAAACTTGTTTCTTTCTATATGCGTCTTAGTTCTTGATAAGCTCACAGCATGTTTTAGTTGCTTCTGTACTCTGGATCTATGTTGTTTGCAATTGTACAGTTTTCCATGTTGACGTCACATTATTATTTTTAATTAATTATGTTAGAATATAACCTTATACAACGTTGACCACAGACCATTCATTTTGACTTACTTTTTATTTACGTCTGGCGGCTATCTTGCCATCTTTCTTCCCGGCGGCAAGGACATGCGCTCTCTGCCTAAAGAATGTATTTCCTAAATATACAATTTCTGATGTGTTTATCATAGACAGGTAACAGAATCAAAGATGCAGAATAGTTACAATTATAATTCTCACCACTATACCGTAATCATCATCTATCTTTTTCATTAAATTTTCAAGTTATATCATATTATAAGGACATCTCAAGCACATTCTGAGCGAATATTCGGTATAATAATCTATTCAAATATTCGCAGTATATTGATGAAGAATTTTCTTAGGATGTGATTGAATGAATGTACTCAGAATATTCAAGGTTGAAGTTTGAAATTCCATAAATGTTATTAGAACATTCCGAAACAGATATTCTGAAAAAAGAATGTTCTCAATTGTGAGAACATTCTGAGAATATCTTGTGCTGTATGGGAAGGTAATACATTTTTACGGTAAAGCTCAATATATTCATTGGTTGTTGTTGCCCTTACTTGGTGAAACTTGTCCATACTGCATACAGACTTGGAGAATACTTCTCTGGCTTCACTGTTGGTTTTTAGTGGTGAAGGACGTAGCCAGCGCGTAAGCCAACTGGAGCAAGTGGCCCTTCGAATTCTGTAAGTTCTAGGATGTTCTTCAATGCTTCTGTGACTATAGTTTCGCTGCTTGACAGCATTTTCAGACAGATTAAAATTGAATTAGTACGAAATCATGACAACTACAAATAAATATCTGTTGCTATGTTATGATATGATGTTTTGATCAAAAAATTCTATCAAATTAAAAATAAAATGAAACACAGATGACAGATGAGGTTTTCAAAATGTCTATGTGATGTATGTCAATATTTAACATAAAAACTAGAACTAGCCTATAATAACTATGATAACAGTTACAACAATAAAATAACTAAACAATAACAGTATAAAAGTAGTCTCGATACAACGAAAATATCGACATACATCAACTCATTATTTTATTACAACTTTTTTGAAATAATAGTTAAATTTATTTTCTTTGACATATTTAATTAGAAAGAAGAATATCCAAGAAAGGGGAATTCATTAAATCAGTTTGCTCGTTTAAAACAAGGTAGTTATTGTCGTGTGTGTGCCTTTTGACTTCTAAAGCTTTAAAAAAGTCTAGTTTACGTTTGTCATTATAAAAATGTTGTGGTTGTATGCGGTTATTTATTGTAGGTCTATGTTCGGTATCAATAATATGTTTTGCAAATGTAGATTTGTCAGCGTGGTTATTTCTAAATGCAGAAATATGTTCTTTGTATCGGGTGTTAAAATTTCTAGAAGTTTGACCTATGTAGATTGCGTTACAATGTGTACAAGCTAATTTATAAACTCCAGCTTTTGTCGGGAAACAAGAATTTTCTTTAGCGTTAAATAGTAAATCACGCGTCGTGTTGTAAGATTTAAAAGCTACCTTTGTATTTGTACAAGTGTTTAAAATTTTTGAAATGTTTTCTGAAATGGTTCCAAAATAAGTTATGGAAACGTATCTGTTGTCTTCTTTGTCTCTAATATTTGGATAAATTAAATTAATCGCTAATTTGTACTCTTTTCTCTCTATCGTTTTATCTATTATTTTAACAGAGTAGCCATTATTAAATGCTGTTTCCTTAATTATTGAAATTTCTTTTTTAAAATTGTTTTGTGGCATAGGTATTGAAAATGCACGATGTATCATAGAATGGTAGGCTGACAGATTTTGTGAAAAAGGGTGACATGAATCGTATAGTTTGGTTGTGTCAGTGTAAGTTGGTTTCCTATATATTGAAAAGTCAAATAAATTATTTTCTAACTTTCTAATTGTTAAGTCTAAAAAAATTATACAACTGTTAGTTAGAGACAGATTATCCTTTTATTGTAGTTTAATTTTTGACCTGTAGTTGTTTTTCAATTTTATTGCATGTAGTAATTAGTGACCATATACTTGTGTTCTTATAGCTTTTGTAGCTTGACATGTTAACTATTAACCTTTTTTGACTTAGTGTTGGGGTTAGCTGTTGTTAACTCATTTTATCTTATATATTCCTGCGTTGTACCCTCGCAGAAGTAGCCTACCGGAAAACTCAGTTTTTCTGACAAGCCTTTTATAAATTATAGATTCCCCTGAGGATGACCTGTTAGGTAAGGTCGAAACGCGTTGGGACAAGGAATAAAGTATTTGTTTGGAAAGAAAAAGCCTTTTATTCATCACCCAAAGATGTCAACCCCAAACATTTTGACGTTTTGGAACAGTACAACTGTTAGTTTCTTCTTCTAAAGTAAACTTAATATTTGTGTGAAAGTTATTAATAAAATTCAAAAAGTAGCCATTATTAAATGCTGTTTGCTTAATTATTTTTCACAAAAGCTGTCAGCCTATCATTCTATGATACATCGTGCATTTTCAATACCTATGTCACAAAACAATTTTGAAAAAGAAATTTCAATAATTAAGCAAACAGCATTTAATAATGGCTACTCTGTTAAAATAATAGATAAAATGATAGAGACAAAAGAATACAAATTAGCGATTAATTTAATTTATCCAAATATTAGAGACAAAGAAGACAACAGATACGTTTCCATAACTTATTTTGGAACCATTTCAGAAAACATTTCAAAAATTTTAAACACTTGTACAAATACAAAGGTAGCTTTTAAATCTTACAACACGACGCGTGATTTACTATTTAACGCTAAAGAAAAATCTTGTTTCCTGACAAAAGCTGGAGTTTCTAAATTAGCTTGTACACATTGTAACGCAATCTACATAGGTCAAACTTCTAGAAATTTTAACTCCCAATACAAAGAACATATTTCTGCATTTAGAAATAACCACGCTGACAAATCTACATTTGCAAAACAGATTATTGATACCGAACATAGACCCACAATAAATAACCGCATACAACCACAACATTTTTATAATGACAAACGTAAACTAGACTTTTTTGAAGCTTTAGAAGTCAAAAGGCACACACACGACAATAACTACCTTGTTTTAAACGAGCAAACTGATTTAATGAATTCCCCTTTCTTGGATATTCTTCTTTCTAATTAAATATGTCAAAGAAAATAAATTTAACTATTATTTCAAAAAAGTTGTAATAAAATAATGAGTTGATGTATGTCGATATATTCGTTGTATAGAGACTACTTTTATACTGTTATTGTTTAGTTATTTTATTGTTGTAACTGGTATCATAGTTTTATAGGCTAGTTCTAGTTTTTATGTTAAATATTGACATACATCACATAGACATTTTGAAAACCTCATCTGTCATCTGTGTTTCATTTTATTTTCAATTTGATAGAATTTTTTGATCAAAACATCATATCATAACATAGCAACAGATATTTATTCGTAGTTGTCATGATTTCGTACTAATTCAATTTTAATCTGTCTGAAAATGCTGTCAAGCAGCGAAACCATAGTCACAGAAGCATTGAAGAACATCCTAGAACTTCCAGAATTCGAAGGGCTACTTGCTCCAGTTAGCTCACGCGCTGGCTACGTACTTCACCACTAAAAACCAACAGTAAAGCCAGAGAAGTATTCTCCAAGTCTGTATGCAATATTCATTATTATACAAGATACGAGAAAAAATTGTAAACGTTGATTATAGGGTGGCTTGTAAGTCGTTGGTGATACTTTTTTTTCGAACATCTCTTATATTATGGCATTTTTGCATTTTTCATCGAAATATGATGCATGTTTGTAAGAAAAATTTCAAGACGCAGTAAGTGCGTTTTAGTAGCGAATTTTCATTAAATGCTTCAAATCTCAATTTCTCAATTTGTTATTAATCAAAGGTTCGTTGGCTAGGAAACCAGTTTTATCGGAAATATTTTATGTTTATTTTCGGTAAATTTATGTACATTCTCGAATAACAAAGTTATTTTGATAAAATATGGTACATTTTCTTGCCATATAGGTTATACCGGTAACCAAATTTGATGCCTGCTTGCATTTAATAAGACATATTTGCTACTGAAAACATTTTTGTGAAAATTCGCTTCCCTAACGCACTTGCTGCGTCCAGACTTTTAGTGAATTTTCTTTAAAAAATTCACTAATGAGGAGATCCCGACTTTTTAATTTTGAAGAAATTTCTTCAAATGAGCGCTAATTAAGTCCCCCAGAACTTATATCTGGGGTCAGATTTAATTTTTATATGTTTATATATATATATATATATATATATATATATATATATATATATATATATATATATATATATATATATATATATATAGTGTCTCCTTTCAAAAAAAAAATTATATCTCCGGAATTATCATTTAGTGGGAAGTGAAGTTATTTTTGAGAGTATGTTGATCATGAATAGATACAGCTGAAAAACACCTAAACAGCCCAATCTGAGTATTATTACTAAAATGATTGGGACTGAAATAAAATAAATTCCCTGGCTTTTAATATGTTCTTTGTTAAATTAATTATGAACCCAATTTGGTACTCAGGTTTATATCCATATAGGTAAGTTACCTACCAAAATGTAGCTATGTATGTCAAAAGACAAAAAAGTTATAGACATTTAAAGAAAAAGAAATTGGGGTTTTCCTCAAAACGTCAAAGTTGCAATTTAAAACGTTAAAATTGGCAACATTTAGGCAAAGAACTTGAATGTAATACCCGCTATGGAAATAAAATGTCTCAAGAAGGATATTTTACAAGCCCTGAAGTCTTAGTTTCAACCTTCATTGTCCTTCATTTTACTAAAAATGTTTCCAGAAAATTCATTTTAAATAGACCCTTTCTCTGATGCTTGGCAGTAGCCTTAGCTATAGAGTTTATCGTTTAATGGTATATAATTTTTATAGAATTCTTGTAAAAAATCAATAAAGCTCTAAATACTCGTTATTATACAAGATATGAAAAAAAAAAGGTTTATATTAAATATAGGGTGTCTTGAGCTACATCTTAAAAAAATATTTCTATTTCGTTGGTGATTGAAATTTTCTTTTTTTTTTCAAACACGCCTTATGTTATTGCATTTTTGCATTTTCCATCGAAATATAATGCATGTTTGTAAGAAAATAAATTCTGGATGCAGCGAGTGCGCTATGGTAGCGAAATTTGATCAAATGCTTCATATTTAAATAGCTCAATTTGCTATTAACCTATAAGGTTAACCAAGAAACGATTCTTTTTCGGGAACACTTTAACTTGACTTTCGGAAATTTTTGTACATTTTCAAACAATAAAGTTAATTTGATGAAACATGGCACATTGTTTTTACTATATAGGTTATACTGGTACCCAAATTTGATGTCTGCTTTCTTAAAAAAAACACATTTGCTATTAAAAACATTTTTGTATCTCCGGAAATAACAAGTAAAAAGTAATGGCAACCAAATTTGGTCCGCGTGTTGGTATTATGAAAAGTTCACCATGTGCCAGAATTTAGGTCTGTCAGTTAAAAGACAAAAATTCGGAACGCAGAAAGTGCGTTATGATAGCGAATTTTCATTAAATGCTTTAAATTTGAATATCTTAATTTGCTATTAACCTATAAGGTTGAGCAAGAAATCAGTTTTTTCGGGAACACTTTAAGTTTACTTTCGGAAATGTTTGTACATTTTCAAACAATAAGGTTATTTTGATGAAACATGGCACATTGTTTCTACTATACGGGTTATACTGATAACCAAATTTGATGCCTGTTTAAAAAAAACACACATATTTGCTATTAAAAAACATTTTTATAAAAATTAACTACCATAACGCACTTGCTGCGTCCAGACTTTTATTAGTTTATTGTGGCGGTTTAAAAGTTGTATCATTTACAGCTCTGGGTTAGTAACTGCGATGCTAACGTTAATTTATTAATTCTAAAAGATTCCGCTTGACCAAATAAGTTAATCCTGTATCATGTAATTTAGTGAATGTCATTTACATTTAGTTGCAGACAAAAATACAGCACCTATAAACAGTTAAATTTTATTAATCACCTAGAAAATATTCATGTTGTTATGACATCAAAATATAAAGGATAATTAGTGTTTTATATTGCTTTAAATCTTTTAAAGATGAACAAATATTATTTTCTAACTTAATAATTTCATACCATATTGCGGCAATACCAAACAGTCCATTTTGGTATAATACGCTTACACGACATTCTCCTTAAGCCCTGTTGTTTCTGTTTCCTTAATTCCCCCATTTTAACATATTACGAGCGCTTCTCATCGTATTAATAAAATCTCCGCTCGCGATGTTTTATTTCAGTTGTCAACTGTCTTCTACGATCTCGAAGCCAGCTTGATGGCGCGATAATAATCTGGATGTTTTTGTTGCAGGGCTTTCTTTGGGCACCGCTCTGGTGGTTTTTGCCTCGGCGTTGTCTGAGACGCTGATGGAGATCACACAATACCACAAGGAGCCCCCCTCGGGCCCCGTCTACGACTACCGCTATGGGTGGTGCTTCTACACAGCCGGGGCGGCCTTTATCATGACTAAGATAGCTGCAGTCTTCTCTCTTACAGGATATCTTAATAGGTTTCCTTCCGTTGACGAGATGGTATGTATTACAAATGTATGATATAATAATAAAACAAGTTTATTGACCCAAAGTTAGTTACACTCTGCTGACAACTACAAATATACAGTGAGCGGCAAAATTATGGAGTAAGTTCGTTAAAATTTGAGCGATTTGTGTTTAGACGAAATGCTTAGACATGTAAACTGTAGTTTCTAAGAAAATACACATTTTTGCATAAAATTTACGTTTCTCCCACTACTGTTTATCAAATATGACGTCATCGATTTTTTTATGACAACCCCATTTTTTTCATTTTGATAGATCATTGAATTGTTTACACGGTTCCATCAAAATTATGATACCTCACGTTGTTAAATTGTCGAATGAATGAAAAACATAAATTCCATTCATAACAATAATCAAAAGATAAAGGCTCTTATTCCTCAAATTAAAGTATTGTTTCCATTAAATATAATGTTCGAAATGCAATCCAGCGATTTTTTGACAATAAGCAAATCTATTGACATATTCCTCTTGTACATTGCGAATAACGTCAGGGTCAATTCGACTTATTTCATATCTATTTTGATTTTAGTGAATTTTCTTTAAAAAAATTCATTAATGAGGAAATCCCATTTTTTGAATTTTGAAAAAAAATGTTTAAATGAGCGTTAACTAAGCCCCCTAGAAGCCATATTCAGGGTCAGTTTTAATTTTCACATGTTACGCGTGTTTGTATTATAAAAATATATTTCAACCACATCAGGGGTCCCTCAGGGGTTGATTTTGGGTCCTTTGTTATTTAATCTTTTTATTAACGATCTCGGTGGTGGTTTAAGGGTTGAATGTCTCCTGTATGTCGATGACATCAAAATTTTCTGTGAGGTGAGGTCGGTAGATGATTGTATTCGACTTTAATTACCATTAGAGGCAGTGGTGCAATATAAATAATCTTTCTCTAAATATTGCGAAATGTAGTGGTCTTTCCTTAACTCTTAGGCTGGTGCCCATACAATTTGATTATTATCTTGATACGCTGAACAATAATATCAAAGAAATACATTTGGTAAATCAAATAATTGAACACCACTAAAAAAGCTATTGTCACCTTGAATTGCATTTTTCATGGCCTACCGAGATTCTATGTATTTTGAAAAAGAGTATAAATAGAGTGCTTGGGCCCGATTCCCAGTGACAGCTCCGTCACTGTGCCTTTGGTGTGCCTCTGATATCTTTTCTCACAAGCTGCTCAGAGCTTTGTGTCTCTGGCTAGGCCAGTATCTATCCATGATCTAGGCGTAATATATGATATAAAATTGTCTTTCTTATCTCATATTGAGAATATTTTATCCAGTGCATTTAAACTAATAAGCTTTATTATTGGGAATTGCCGCGAGTTTAGTAATATTGACACATTTAAAATGCTTTTCTGTACTTTTATCCGTAGTAGACTTGAGTATGCTTCAATTGTATGGTCTCCGGGTTAGCAGAACCATATTCTCTAGTAAGAAAAGATCCAAAGACACTTTGTGAAATATCTTTACTTCCGCCTCAATGGTATGTATATTATATATATCCCTCTGAGTATATGCAGCAGGACTTTTTGCTACCAAGTCTAGAATCTAGAGGGAAACAATCTGCACTAATTTGTTTAAATGCTTTAGTAAGGAGATCCTGTGACTGCTCTCGTATACTTGAGCAACTTAACTTTAATGTTCCGAGAATGTCTTCGTGTAATCTGGTAACCTTTTGGTTACCTACGCCGCGAACTGATTTTGTGAAATTCTCGCCGCTTTATAGATTCTGTTCTGTAGCCAACAGGCACGCGTCTTCCATTGCTATTTTTGTGTTGGATCCAAGATTGCTCAGAAGGTTAGCAGTCTCACAGTTATAGAGGACTGGTTTGTATTTCTAATTATTTTTTACTTTTTATTTATTGTTGTAATTTTTTATCTTTTTCTGTTTTAGTTACATTATGTTATCTAGTTGTAAATTATGGTGTAAAATGTTTATTTTTAGTTTTAATTTTAATTTTAATCTTGTTTTTCCCTATTGCAAATAAGAGTTTTTATTTGTTTTTCTGCCTTATTGTAAAGTTTACGTAGTTGTGTTTTTCTTTTGTTGGCATTTCTTTATTTCCTACCCAATAATTGGGCTGGTCCTGTTGGGTAATGTAAGGATAAATAAATAAGAAAATAAACAAATTATAAAGTGCGAACTATGTACCAAAATTTTGGTCTGTAGGTTTAAAGACAAACAAGTTATGGGCATTTAAAAAATTGTGTTTTTTTCTCAAAACTTCAAATTCGCGGTTTAAATCGTCAAAATTGGCAACATTTAGGCAAAGAACCTGAAAGAAATACGGATTATTTAAGACAATTTCGCAAGAAGGGGGTTCTGCACACCCTTTGGTCTCAGCTTTAGCCGTCATTATCCTTCATTTTACTGAAATGTTTTCAGAACTTTCATTTCAAAAAGACCCTTTCTCTGATGCTTTGGCGGTAGTTTTAGGTAAGTTTATGGTTTAGCTAATTTTCGCAGGAAAATATCTTTAATGAGGAGACACTTTTGAATTTTAAAAATATTTCTTTAAATTAATGCGAACTAGGCCTTAGAATCTGGGTTTGGTTTCAGTTTTTATGTATTTAAATATATACAGGGTGACGCATTTCTAGGGTAAAGCTCAATATAATTGTTATTATACAAGATACGAGAAAAAGTTGTATACCTTAATTATAGAGTGTTTTGAGCTGCATCTTACAAAAATATTTTGACAATACAGGGTGCCATAAGTCGTTGGTGATACCTACAACTTTTTTTCGAACACCCTTATATTATTGCATTTTCACAATTCTTGGCGAAATACGATGCATGTTTGCAAATTGAGACGCAGCAAATGCATTTTGGTAGCAAATTTACATTAAATGTACCAAATTTCAATAACTCAATTTGCTATTAAACGCAAACATTTTAAGTTTATTTTCGGAAAATTTTTGTACATTTTTAAACAATGTCTTATTTTGATGAAGTACGGTACATTGTTTCTAGTATATAGGTTATACCGGTAACCAGATTGATGTCTGCTCGCATTAGAGAGACATATTTGCTGTTAAAAACATTTTAATGAAAATTAATTTTCATAACGCACTTGCTGCTGACCTTTTTTAATTCTTCTTGGTTATTCGCGTCCTTAACATAGATTTTTGGTTTTAAATGCCCCCAAAAAAAATCTAGTGGCGTAAGATCTGCGAACCTGGAGGGCCACTATATTGCTCCTCGCCTACCCATCCACTTGCCAGGAAAGCGGTCAGTTTAAAACATGCGTGCACCGTCTTGCTGATACCAAATATCACCACTCTGTAAATCAGAATCATCTACATTTTGAGAACTTGCAGAAAGAGCAGGAATAAGCTTATTCCTTACAAAATTATGATATCGCTACCCAGTGAGAGTTTCATCGAAGAAGGAAGGACCTATGATTATATCGTGGACTATTCCTGCCCACATGTTTACGAGGGTGTTGTGTATGCGCTTCAGTCATCCAGTCAGGATTATCTCTACTCCAATACCTGTAAGTTTGTTCGTCCACTGATCCATTTATTAGGTGTATAAAGTTTGGATTACGGTTGCATAAACCTTGCATTATTTCACAAAAATGCATTCGTCGTTCATGGTCATATTCATTAAATTTGTGTAGCAGCTGTATGCTGTAAGAATGATAATTTTCTAGTTTTACTACACGTAATAGTGATCGCTCAGAAATTTGGTAGTATGGTGCAATGGATCGAGATGCAACATGAGGATTCTTACACACAGTTAATAAAATATCAAGTCGTCATCAATGTTCTTAGGATGCTCTACACTTTGCATGTCCAGTTTCTCGCAATTGTGAGTTATCATTTAAAAAAATATCGATTAGATCGTATTTGAAAATCAGCAGTCGGACAAGCGTAAATTTTATGCATAACGTAACTGATCATTTCGTCAAAACACAACTGGCTCATATTTTAAGAAATTTATTCCATAATTTTGCCTCTTACTATATTAAAATATTATATAGGCATTGGCTAATTGTTAAAATATACAAAGGAACTAAAATTAGTAATCTGAAAAAAGAGTTCACTGCATAAAGTGCATGTTCCGTTAACAGCTAAATTGTCAAAATTTAAAATAACAGATACAGAGTGATTCTAAAAATAAAACTATTAATTATGATATACAGACTATAACTTTGTTGCAAAAACTTTAAGCTCATAGGCACAAAATAGATTTTTAAATTTAATTACATTTCTTATAAGTGGTATAGATTTTTAGCAACTAACTAATAACTCTTCGAATTATTTTCCTGGGGGTACTTGAAACCGTTCTTTCAAATCTGTTTTGTAAGGTCCTATACATGTAATCATTTTGCCTCACTCAGGTAGCAAATAATATAATTTAAATCCATAGTATCCATAATATTTGTTGCCTATGGTTTATCTGTATTTTAATAATTTTATATATTCGTAGCGGTGTGAAATTTGAGTATGAGTTTGATTGTTACTAAACATCCATAACAATACAGACCGACTATACCATTGTAGCAAATCTAAAATCACCAACTCAACAAAAGGGTGATCACTGGGGTACAACCTTGATTTACTGTACATAACTTTGTGTACCAGTGAAAAATACAATGACCAAAAATAGTATCAACCGCGTGGCAGTTGTATTATGTACATGATGGAGCTGCAGCCCATAGTGCCAATAAGGTAGTTAAATAGTTACATATCACATTTTCCGTTCAACGGCTAGAGAAAAATAGCGTCATTCGTTGGTCACCAAGATCGCCAGACAGTTTTAGATCTCGCAGTTTTGGGAATCAGAAAATAATAAGTATGAATACATTCATGAACTGAACAGCTGATCAAGGTGCATTTGAGCGCCTCACCCCTCCTCCACTGTGGCAGCCCCTAGGTCTAGCGAGAATATATTGTGAAGATTGAAATAACCGGAAACACGATATACCAATGGTACCCGAACTACTCTTTGGGGTTCTCGATGAGGTGACCTCTAACCGTGTATAGGACTGGGCGACTCCCCCATTTGCGATCGCCAAATATACTTGTGTAATGCGAAACTGATACATGTATCTTAGACGTTGTAATCTGAAGTTTTAAAGCAAATATCTAAAAAACTAGTCAGTAGATTTTAAAATTGTGGCTTTGAATTGATAATCAAAGAAGTTTTCCAAAAGGGCGCCACACCACGTAGCTTTCCTTTCCAAATTAGGGAGGTGATGATATTCACCCCAGTAGGGGTTGAATGCTACAAATTATGTTAAGGTTCAGAAAACTGTCCCCTCGCAAACAGAATCTACGAGCTTTAGAGTTTTTCTAAATTATCAGCAGCTGTCGGGAAACCTCTGGTGCAACCTTTTGTAGTGGACACCATCTATGTATGCATATATATATATATATATATATATATATATATATATATATATATATATATATATATATATATATATATATATATATATATATATACAGGGTCTCCCAAGTTAAGTCAACTATTAGATTATTTTCAAACATATGCATATTTGAGCGGTGAAGATTTAGGGGTTTTCAGAGATGCAAATAATTTCCAAAATTGAGGATTTTCAGTTATACCGGAAATAGCTGCTAACTTCTTTATTTTATATGCCACACTCTATATATCATTTATTTTTGAAATTCTCATTTCATTTTAGATCGACTTTTATCGAAGAACTATGTGCTTATCTTCTACTGTTTTTAAGATATTTATTTTTTCTGAAAATTTTCTTCCCAAGAAGGTTTGTGTTTTTTTTTCTAAAAACCGCCAGTAACTCTAGAAAAATCAAATCTGCGTATAGGGAATGTTGACACAATTTAAAAAAGGATCTTCAAGTGTATCTAACTAAAACATAACATACAGGGTGTTCTATTTAAAAGAAACGAACTTTTTTATTGTAAATGCTATGGAATCCAGATACATTTTACAAACCAGCCTGTATATGAAAGATTTTTCTACGAAATCACATTGAATCTTAGTAATCCTGTAATGCATGAAGAAAAATATTTTGTCAACATATTGACATGAAGCGAAATCACCTTCATTAAGCCAGCCTACTGGTGAAGAGAATTTTGAAAAACAAATAAATTACTCGAAAACAGTAGAATATAAGAACCAGATTCCCTCATAAAAATTGACCTAGAATTAAATGGTCATTTCAAACATTTAATAAAATGTAGACAAATTTTCACCGATCAAATACGCATATTTAAAAAAAAATGTCCTCAACTTGGGAACCCCATATATATATATATATATATATATATATATATATATATATATATATATATATATATATATATATATATATATATATATATATATATATATATATATATATATATCATATATATATATATATATATATATATATATATATATATATATATATAATTTGACCAGCTTCGGCGGAGAAACTTTTTAATCTTCTAAAATCACAAAATCACATGGCTTATTAGCTATCATCAGTACGGTATAGCCAGGTGATGATGGGAACACTCTGGATGAAGAAGCAAAAATAAGCTTGAAACACGTGTATGCGGTTCTCTTCTTGCGGCTTTGCCCTTAACCTTTCTCCTTGTATAGTATACAGAAATGCCGTGTTAAAAATCCTGTTATAAATAGTATGACTTCTGGGCTCCGGATGCTCATGCAGGTTATTTCTTTGCCTCCGTGGCGATTGTGGTTGTTGCCCTCAAATTGAGGGTCTTCCGAATTATGCTGCAAATGTGCACTGGTTGTCGGTTGTGACTCCGTGTATTTCTGCTTCTTCATCGAGAGTGTTGCCATCATCACCTGTCTATACCGTACTGATGATAGCTAATAAGCTTGAAACACGTGTATGCGGTTGTCTCCTTGCGGCTTTGCCCTTAACATTTCTCCTTGTATAGTATACAGAAATGCCGTGTTAAAAATCCTGTTATATATATATATATATATATATATATATATATATATATATATATATATATATATATATATATATATATATATATATATATATATAAAGGGTGAACAATTTACCAAAATTTAGGTCTGTAAGTTTAGACAAAAAAGTTAGAGGCATTTAAAGAAATTAAATTGGGGTTTTCCTCAAAACGTAAAAAAATCGCGATTTGAAACGTCAAAATTGGAAACATTTAGGCAAAGGACCTGGAAGAAAAACGAATTATGTAAAGAGTGTTCTGCAAACCTTTAAGTTTCAGCTTAAACCATTATTGCCCTTCATTTTAATAAAATATTTCCAGAAACTTCATTTCAAATAGACATTTTCTCTGATGCTTTGGAAGTAGTTTTAGTTAAATGTATGGTTTAACGGTTTATATTTTTTAGCTAATTTTCATAGAAAAAATTCAGGATGAGGAAACCAGGGCTCTTGAATTCTAAAAAGATTTCTTCAAATGAGCGCAAACTAGGCCTCCTAGAATCCATATCCGGGTTTACTTTCTGTTTACATATATACAGTGTGAGGCATTTATACGGTAAAGCTCAATCTAATTGTCATTATGCAAGATTTGAGACAAAATACATAAGTCGTTGGTGATACCTACATTTTTTTTAACATTCCTCATTGAATTTTTGCATTTTTCATCGAAATATGATGCATGTTTGTAAAAAAAATCGAGACGCAGTATGTGTGTTTTAGTAGCGAATTTTCGTTAAACGCTTTAAAATTCAATAACGCAATTTGCTATTAACCTAAAGTTCGTCAGCCAGGAAACGAGTTTTCTCGGAAATTTTTATTTTCGGAAAATTTATGTAAATTTTGAAGCAAGTTATATAGGTTATACCGGTGACCAAATTGATTCCTGCTTGCTTAAAAAGACATATTTTCTATTAAAAACATTTTAAGAAAATTCACTTCCATAACGCACTTGCTGCGTCCAGACTTTTCTGTAATGCGGCACACCACTCTGGAATGAGAATCTAAATTACAAACGTAAATATCCAAAATAGCTCCGTATGAGGGAACAATACTAATAAAGATCAGAATGGCCAATATTATAAAACCAGCTGTTGCGAATCCCCCCATTCAAAGCCAAAAGACTGGAAATACTCTCGGATATGTTTATTTCAAATATCCTATCTTAGTCATTTTCTTGCACAACCAACAAGCGTGACATTACAGTTTATTAAACTGGATAGCAATATACAAGAAAATATGCGAGAATTTCCGTTACCAAATTATCGGATAAATTTTATAAATCGGTCCTTGCTAAATATTTCAGGGGAAATTCAATATCGGTACATATATATATACACACACACTGCTAGAGAATTTCAAGATTCTCATATGAAAAACGAACGTAGTGCCATTTTTCAATTTAAATTACATTGAAAATAAAAATCAAACAAATAAATATACAGAGAAAAATATCACCTGCAATCGCAGTAGAGCTATCTGATATTTATTACATGTCACGTAGCGCTAGTATAGAACCAATAAATTATTCGAAATCACAAATAGCATTCGAGATAAAAATGTTAAGCTTCTTTTTAAATATGTCACGCTTTTGGTCATTTATACGTCAACTACGTGCTGTCAAAACCGGATGTGTAACATTAAGGAGCATATAATTCTTTTTCCAAATCGTTCTGGAATATCTCATAAACATAGCTTTATAGCTGTTTTATAGCGCCTCCAAATATTGCAGTTGCAATAAATTCGTCTCTGTAATTATTTTTAATGTAGGTCCTATTGCTTTGGTTCTTAACGTCTTACATAATTCGTTTATGGTCTCATATATCATGTTTTATAATATAACAAATCAGTTACCTGGCCCAAGTATTTATTTATTGAATCAGCTAACAACTACATAACATAATAACGTTGTACTCAAATATGTAATGTCTATATTAACAACAGGCCAATGTCACCCAAATGACACCGGCGTGGCGTATCCATGTACAGGTGTCCCATTTTTGTGGCAATTGCTGGGTATCTCGGTTATTAGTACTGGTAGAATCATACGGTTTCCCCGAAATCTAGCTACTTTTTTGTCAAACAAAAGATGCCGCAAACACAACTGTCACAGCCCTATTAGTTTTCGAGCTACAGTGCGGTATTAACCCTTTGAAGCAAAGTGGTGTGACACAGAAACAACTTACCTAGTTTTTTTTTTATATGTAGACTGGTTTTACAGGGAAACCACACTTCCTACTTGGGTATTAGTGCGCCATCTATTGATCTCCATCGCAAGTTTGCAATTGGCGAACACTGTATTGCTAGTATTCGTTAGAATTTGTCAAAGAAACCACGTTTTATGAATGATTTCGTTTTTTATCTACATTTTCGTAAAAAGTGTTATAACTACTCCGTTTTTTTTTTTGGACGATTGTGTTACTGAGGCACTAATAGAAAGGTAAGAATACTTGTTTTACATAGTTTATTGTTTTTAATTTGTCAATCGGATATGGTTTTGCGGCGAAACCAGTGTGCTTGCAGTAAAGTAAATTTGTTTTTGTTGACCGGATATGGTTTCGCGGCGAAACCGGTGTGAGCGCAATGCACTAAAATAAATTTGTTTAGGTTAGGATGGAAAATCAAATTGATATGTCCCAAGTGATGAAAAAACAAATCGATTTGTCAAAACTAACCTCGGATGAAGCTTACGCTCTGCTTGATGAAATTCCTTCTGATGGAGAGTCAGTAATAAGTGAATATGAGGAAGAAGAGGAAGAAATGATTTAATACATAATTGAAAATAATAAAACTACGGAAGCGATTGCTCAGGAAACTATTTTGAGTGACGACGATTTGGCAATTGGGAGTGACATAGATGACGACCCAGGCGATTTAGAAGATGATATACCACTTATCCACTTTGTGAATTGGAGAAAACAAGAAATTGCTCCGAATCTAGATCATTTTCAGCAACTAACTGGTCCCAGCTCTGAAGTACCACCTGATGTCACAAAACCTGTAGATTTCTTCTTGCTATTTTTGGCGATGCTATTCATCTGGTTACAAAACAAACAAACTTGTATGCCACCCAGCAAAAAAGAAAGTTTATTCCGACAACTGAGGAGGAAATGAAAATTTTTATAGCGGTAAATTTGCTCATGGGTATAAAAAAGTCTCCCTCCTTTCGCGATTACTGGTCTTCGCGTCCAGAACTACGTGATGATTTCATAGCATCAAAAATAGGCGTAAACTGTTTTGGCTCCCTGCTAACTAGCCTCCATTGCAATGACAATGCCACAATGGCAAAAAAAGGGAGCCCGGTTTTGATCAATTGTTTAAAATCAGACCATACATTGAACTCCTAAAGAAAAACTTCCAGAAATATTATTGCCCATCAAAAGAAGTGTCAGTTGATGAAAGCATGGTGAAGTTCAAAGGCCGAATAGCTTTCAAGCAATATATGCCAATTAAACGTGTAAAAAGGGGGTTTAAAATCTGGGCGTGCGCCGATAAAGAAGATTATCTAAGTAATTTTGAATTATATACAGGAAAGCAACAAGATAAATCTGAGAAAGGTTTAGGTGAACGGGTAGTGCTTGACATGACTAAGGGTCTCAGAGGAAAAGGACACCACGCTTACTTTGATAACTGTTTCACAACAACTGACCTTTTACTTTCTTTACAAGAAAATAAAATCTACGCGTGTGGAACTGTACGCGCCAACAGAAAAAATCGTCCCACTGGATTGAAAGGCGATAAGGAAATAACTCAAGGTGGTTTTGATTGGGCAGTTTATAAAGACAAAGTATCTTGTATCAAGTGTAAGGACAAAAAAACTATTCAGATGCTTCCTACTACACATTCTCCTACAGATTAAACTAAAGTGAATAAAAGGGAGAAAGATGGAAGTATGACTGAAGTCAATTACCTTAAAGCAGTTGTAGACTACCGAAGGTATATGGATGGAGTTGACAAAGCTGATATGATGAAATCTTACTACGCCATCGATCGGAAATCCCGAAAATGGTACCACCGTCTATTTTGGTATTTTCTCGATACATCAGTAGTCAACTCATATATAATATTCAAACGGAGGACCAAAAGTGCTATGAGCCTCAAAATTTTCCGATGTGAAGTAATACTGAGTTTGATTGGGGCTTCCGTTTCAAGAGGCTCTTGTGGAAGGCCATCTTCTACTAAAAAAGTTGTATCCAGATTCAAGCCTTATGTACCAATAGATCAACGGCGTGATCAAGCAAAACTTCTACCTGTGCACGGAACATCAAGACGCTGTGCTCAGTGTAGTACGGCCGAAAAACCTCATCAAACCAGATGGAGCTGCATACAGTAAAAGTCGGGTTGTGTTTACTGGCAGAAAGAAACTGTTTTCTAACTTATTATCAATAATATAAAATATATGTAATATTTAGATTTTGTATGTGTTCACTTGCATTGTGGTTTCATATCGAAACCACTTGCAAAAGTTAAAATAAATGTTTTTTTGCAACAAAGAAGTGTACTACATCATTTTTCTACACATTAAGATCATATATACCAAATGTCATTAGAATTGGAAATAACATTGAAATTCGTGCTTCAAAGGGTTAAATGTATTGCATTTTTCAGGTATTTCAGTTGTCTGACAACTGGTCAAAGAGATAAAGACGAACCTCTTTCGAACTAAGAATCTAGTGGCGTAGTTAATTTTTTGCTAACTATTATTGCTTTTTTCATATTGACCAATGTTTTTTTTTTTAAATGGAACACACTGTATATTTGTCAAGAAACTAATTTGCAATTTCAGAAGATTCCCAAAGTATATGTTATTTTATAAACAACAACAAAAATCTTAATTTTCATAATTCGCAATCAAAGTTTTGCAGTACATCATGTAACATATGCTGCTGTTTATTTATTTCTGTATGATAACAATAAATCTAGGAAATTATTTAATAACAGTTATTTATCAATATGTCTATTGCTAAGTTTTCACATACAGTGCCACCTACCTATTTATCTAACAAAAGGTACTAATATTAATAAATAATGATTATCCAATAAGCCAATCAGCAAATATCAACTTGGAAAATCATAACAGAAGTTATCTAGTAAATCAAAAGAACTGTTCAAAGTAATCTCCATTTTGTTGTGTGCATTCTTCGCTTACTTTTCCTATTCGTTATACGGAATTAAGCAAAACAGCTGGATGAAGTAACAAAAGTGTTCTCTTATTGCGTTTCCAAAATCTTGAATATTATCATAATGAACTTTGTAAATTTCCCCATGGGAAGAAATCCAATATAGACAAGTCTGGGGAGCTAGGGCGCCATCTTATTGGCCCATTGATTTGGATAATTGTTCTCTAAAAATAACCTCCCATTTGAGAATTGTATGCAGGAGCCTCTTCCTGTTGAAAATTTATTTCGTTTACATGCGCTAAAGAACATCACCGAGCAATTTAGGTATGGCTGTCTGTCAAATTTCAAGGTAGCGTTCAAGGTCCCTCATATATGTAGAATTTCATCTTTCTTCATAGTATGAAGCAAGACATATTTAGACCAAATTTTCTAGGAAATATTTGGTGTTGATTTTCCTGGGACCAAAATCTGCTCTTGTTCCTATTAAGTATAACAAAATTATTAAAAGCAGCTTCGTCTGGCCACATAACCTTCATTGCAAAATCTCTAATCATATCACGTCTTTCCCAATACTAGCTGGAGAAGACTACCCTACGTTGAGCATCCCCAGTGTATATGTGCTGGACAAGCCTAAATATTTATGGGTGGTATTTGCGTTTTCTTCTAATTTTTAAACTTTAGCTTTTGGAATCGCTACGCTCCTTTTAATGGCTTTACAGGAGTTTGTCGGGCAAGCTTCTGTATTAGCCAATACGGTGACTTCCTTAGCCTCTCGATTTTCTTCATTATATGTTTTAAACGAGATTTTTTAAATAATCCGTGACCAAGTAAATTCTTTTGTATTCAGTAAAAAGTGCATATATTGGGTAGTCTCCTTTCTGGATATCGAAATAAGACTGAAGCAATAGTACATAATCATAACTGTAATTATTACCTGCTAAAATACATTCCAGATGCCGCTTTAACAGTTTCGTTGCTCCATATAAAACAAGCTAACATATCGTATTTATCAAAATGTTCGAAAGTTTGGTTTACTGCCATAGTAACAAATATACTTTCACACGATAAATAAATACACAAAAACGACCAAAATTGTAAAATAAAGCATCAAATTTATAGAATTAAGACAAACAGTGACACGGCATAGAACACATTTTGGGAACTACCCACTTGCTTCTTAGTAAACGATAAACAGCAGCATTTCCGTCATAGCATACTGCAAAGTTTTGATTGGGAATTATGAAAATTGCGATTTTTTTCGTTGTTCATTAAAATATACCCATATTGCTATATAATTTTGAGAAGCTTGTGAGAATTAAAATTCATTTCTTTACAAATATACAGGGTATCCGATTTTGAAAATGCAGTGGTCAATATTTCAAAAACGGTAATATTAGAAAAACTAACTGCGCCAGTAGATTTTACGTCAATTCTAAAAGCATTTGTTTTTACCTTTTTGACAAGTTAAAAGTATTTGAAAATGCACCTCAGATTTGCGAAAACCACAACGTTCGATCTTTATTAATAACCGAAATACCCAGCAACCGCAACCAAAATGGGACAACCCTGTACATATACTGCAAGATATAAACAAAACAAAAATAACAATTTTGTCACATTTAACCTTATATAGTGCAGGGTTAGACATATTTGCAAGGTAAAAAAGAACAGAACAAGGCTATACTCCAGACTGAATTTATTTACTCCTTCTAAAGTCTCTAAACAAATAGGCAAAGAAGCTGCAAAGGCAGGCTGCACAACCAGAGCCGAACTTTCAGAGAAAACACTGCGTTAAACCTATGATACCTACAAAAAGTAAAACCAAAATGGCCAAAAATACTTACGTTCTGTTTTTTATGTTACGTCTTCTGTGCTGCTCGGCACGGCTGGGTAAATGTCAATGTCACTTGTCTGTCACTTGTCACTTTTAGCTAAAAGTCATAGCTCATTTGTTTGCCCCTTCCCGTTCTCTTCAGATATTCGGATTTTAACTGTCCTCTGTTTCAAATGTGAAATTTTATTTGTATCGCCGTTTGTCCATTGCTGTGATTTGAGGTTTTAATGCTTATAATTCTGCCTTCACCCATATAGTGCAAAGAAACAAAAGCGACAGTCGATGAAAATAGCCACTATGATAGATTTCTTGTAAAGTTCGGTTCCTGTTATATAAAAAACAGAACGTAAGTATTTTTGGCCAATTTGGTTTAACTTTTTATAGGTATCATAGGTTTAACTCAGTCTTTTCTCTGAAAGTTCGGCTCTGGTTGTGCAGCCTACCTTTGCAGCTTCTTTATCTATTTGTTTAGAGACCTTAGATTGTGGTGTGTCTGTGCACTTTTTAAATCTTCATTTACACAGGTTTCTACCTGTTTTAGCAACTTTTACTGCTTTTGCATTGTTACTTTTGCTGCTTGGAGGTGCCTCGACTGAGCTTTGGACATTTTGATGTTTTTAATTTCTCAACTTTTAGCTTTTAGCTTTGATTTTATTAATGTAACTATTGTAGAGCATGTTACCTTTGACTTTAGTTTGTGGTTAGACTTTGCTTGTAAGACTGTTTAGAATTTTGTAACTGCTTGTATCGTGTGATACTTGCCGACCTACCAGAAACTTTGTTTCTGACACAACCACCTTTTGTAATGTTTCCGGAAGCCCCTGAAGATAACCAGATATATGGGCCGAAACGCGTGGGGCTTTTACTAACTAAATTCAGTCTGGAGTATAGCCTTGTTCTGTTCTTATATGGTGCATTTGCCTAATTTCTCCATGGAAAACAAAATTTACCTTATCATCTGGAAATACGCTAATGCAATACCGATACTAAGGGAGGTTTATATAATTGGAATCAGTGACCTGCGTCCGATTGGTTTATTATGAAAAAGTTTTGAAAAGATATATTATAAATAACTGAGAGCTTTGGATAAGTACACTCGGAGAACCCAGATCACCACAACGCATCTTTACAAAGACCTGACGATCGTTTCGCTAACAAAGTTAGCGTCATCAGAGAATGAAAAATTCTAACTAGTTACTACTAACATCACCTCTTATACTGAATCTTACGTAAAGAACGGGTAGATTTAGCTTTATTGATTTTCTACGAAAACTCGCCATAAATTATATAACATTAAACGATAAACTCTATAGCTAAAATTACTGCCGAAGCATCAGAGAAAGGGACTACTTAAATGAATTTTGTGGAAATATTTTAGTAAAATGAAGAACAATGACGGTTGATGATGCTGAAATTTAAGGGCTTGCAGAACACGCTTCTTGCAACATTTTCTTTACATAATCCGTATTTGTTTGAGGTTCTTTGCCTAGATGTTACCAATTTCGACGTCTAAAATCTCGATTTTGAGGTTTTGAGCAAAACCCTATTTTTTAATTGCCCATAACTTTTTTGTCTTTAAACTAAACGACCTAAGTTTTGGTGAGTAATTCACTCTTTATAATAGAAACACACGTACCAAATTTGGTTGCCCTTACTTTGCTATTTCTAAAGATATAATTTTTTGACAAAAGAAAACACCAAATTTTTCGGGTAAACTAGACTGGATTTTCCTGGCTAATGAAGTTATCCAATCCACTTGCAAAAGGAAGGTATTCACCAAATTTGATGAAAATCGGCTCATTTTTTTGAGTTATCAAAAACTTTACGGCTTTCAAGATATTGCCAGTTTTATGAGAAAAAAATTTAAAATTATCAAACTTTAAGGTATACAATACCCCTTAACATCCCCCCCACACACACACACATTCACATGCAGAAAAAATATTTCCCCAATGAGATAATTTCGCATGTTAATCATCAATAATGGCATTATCAAACCAATCTGAAATATTTTGTGTTGTTATTCAGTTAATCTGAAAAAGAATATTAAAAATCGGACTTTTCTTTTCAATTTTTTTTAGATTTGGAATAAACGTCTGTACTGAAGAAAAAAGTTTGTAAAATTTACATGGATGCTGTTATCGAAGAACCTGGTACGTCGACGCGGAAAGTAGAGAGACGAACTCTTGTCCCAAGGTCTACTACTCATAAAATCTTAAAAAGGTATGGGTACCATTCTTACCGTATTCCGAGGGTCCAAGTGTTGAAGCCGCGTAACTACGGAAGGCGCAAGCGATTTTGCGGAATTATGTTAAGAAAAATCAGACAAGATCCCAATTTATTTTATAAAGTTCTATAAAGTTTTATGGAGAGACGACGCATTTGAAAATGATCGATACACGAACCTTCCCAACTTTCATAGTTGGAAAATTGAAAATCCGCAGAGAGGGTCGATCCCAGCATCAACTTAAGATAAACCTTTGGGCCGGTATTTTTAACGCAACGCTTTTGGGACCCGTGTAACTGCCTCTTAAGTTTAATGGCCAAAGATATTTGGCTTTTTCACAAAATAGTTTGCCAGAACTGCTCTAGGACACCCCATTAGAACTTTGGAGGACAATATAGCTTCAAAATGATCGATGACTAGCCCACTATGCCTTAGAAGTAAGGTACTACTGGAGTAAGACATACCTGGGCAGGTGGATTGGCTGTCTAGGACCTATATTCTGGCCAGATCGCTCACCGGAGCTGAATCCACTAGACTTTTTGTTAGAAATATTTAAAAGATAAAGTTTATGAAAAACCAATAAGTAATCAAGAGGAGCTACGTCAAAGAATCAGAACAGCAGTTCAAGAAATTGCACGAAGCAGTCTAAGAAGATTGCCGTTCCTAAGACGATGTCGTTTAAGTATAAGACAGAATGGCCGTCAATTGGATGGTCTGTTATGAATAAAATATTTTTGTAGATGTCATAATCTGTTTGTTTTTATTTATTAGCTACCTGGTTTTACTTCCAAATTTACTTTCAATCCTCGACAGTAAATTACTTTTAGAGATAATGATAATCTTTTATACCATTTTAGAATCTCCATAAAACAGCAAAGTTTTTGAAATTATGAGCCAGTACGAGGGTTAATTCCAAATTAAAAAAAAAGGTGGGGAAGAAAAATCCAATTTTAATTTTTTCCTCGGATTTTCTGAATAATAGCACACAATACTTCAGATGGATTTGATAACGCCATTATTATGCATTAACATGCACAAAAATCACATTCCGGAAATGTTTTTTCAGCATGTGGAGGTGGGTTTGTCGTTTGTTGCAAAATAACTTAATATTTGACAATTTTAAGTTTTTTTATAAAACTGTCAATATCTTAAAAACTCTGGACGCAGCAAGTGCGTTATGGTAGTGAATTTTCATAAAAATGTTTCTAATAGCAAATATGTTTTTTTAAGAAAGCAGGCACCAAATTTGGTTACCAGTGTAATTTATATATTAGAAACAATGTACCATATTTCATCAAAATAACTTTATTGTTTGAAAATGTACAAAAATTTCCGAAAGTAAACTTAAATTTTTCCCGAAAAAACTGGTTTTCTGGTCAACCTTATAGGTTAATAGCAAATTGATTCACAATTTGAAGCATTTAATGAAAATTCGCTACCATAACACACTTGCTGCGTCCCGAATTTCTTTTCTTACAAAGATGTATTACATTTCGATGGAAAATACAAAAATACAATAACATAGGGCGTGTTCGATTAAAAAAATTCACTAAAAAAAAAGAAAATTTGAATCACCAACGACTTATGGGCCACCCTGTAATTGTGGAAATATTTTTTAAGATGTAGCTTAAGACACCCTACAATTAATGTATACAACTTTTTTTCGTAACTTGAATAATAACGGAAATATCGCGCTTTAATGATTTTTTAAGATAATTCGACAAAAATGATATACCATTAAACGATAAACTCTATAGCCAACACTACTGCTAAAATATCAGAGAAAGGGTCTATTTGAAATGAATTTTCTGGGAATATTTTAGTAAAATGAAGGACAATGACGATTGGAACTAAGAGCTCAGGCTTTGTAAAACATTATTCTTGAGACATTTTCCCTCCATAGATCATATTAATTTCAGGTTCATTGCCTAAATATTAACAATTTTGACGTTTAAAATCGCGACTTTGACGTTTTGAGGAAAACTTAAATTTATTTTTATTCAAATGCTTGTAACTTTTTTGTCCTTTAACCGACAGCGCTAAATTTTGGACCGTAGCTTACATATAACGATATAAACCCGTGTACCGTTGCCCTTACTTTGTTAATTTTGGAGATAACGAACATATCCAAGCCACTCGCGAAAGGAAGGTACTCACCAAATTTTATCAAAATCGGTCCATTATGTTTTTAGTTATAGGTGTGACACATAAATATATAAACATATATATATATATATATATATATATATATATATATATATATATATATATATATATATATATATATATATATATATATATATATATATATATATATATAAACATATAAAGTCTGAAACCGACCTCGGATTTGGGTTCCAGGGGTCCTAATTAGCGCTCATTTGAAGAAATTTTTTCAAAATTCAAAAGTCGAGATCTCCTCATTAGTGAATTTTTTTTAAGAAAATTCACTAAAAACCGTAAAATTTTTGATGAGATCATATAAGATTTTTCTGAAAGGACTGGAGCTAGTCTGTCTACGTGTGACGTTTGATTTTGAAGACTTTTCGGACACCCTGTATATATATATATATATATATATATATATATATATATATATATATATATATATATATATATATATATATATATATATATATATATATATATATATATATATATATATATATATATATATATATATATATATATATATATATATATATATATATATATATATATATATATATATATATATATATAAATTGCAACTGACCCCGCATATGTATTCTTGGGGGCGTAATTAGCGGTCATTTGAAGATTTTTTGTCAAAAAGTAAAAATCGGGATCCCTTCGTTAGTGATTTTTAAAGAAATTTCGCTAAAAGCGATAATTTAAAACCCCTTTTTTTTTTCCAGCAATTAAAAAACTAAACATGACACAGCAAATTTTCTAGGTAAATGATCACCATAGAAACGGGCCACTATGCCCCAATTTAACCATCATCGTATCTCTTACTTATATATATATATATATATATATATATATATATATATATATATATATATATATATATATATATATATATACTGACCCTAGATATGTGTTTTGGAGGGCCCAGTCTGAGGTCATTTGGGAAATTTTTTTTTAAATTTAAAACTCGCCATCTACTATTAGTGAATTTTTTCTACCAACGTCACTAAACATTGTCTTTTACGGCATACATCCAGTACCCACTATATATTTCTAGATTTACGTTGCAAAGTTAAAAAGTTTATTCAATTAATACGAACCTAAGATTTGTTGGTCTCATTATTGCATTTCTAATTAACGTGATATTAGATAATGTGACTATTCCGTAAACCTTATGTTATTCATAACTTTTCGTCGTTATATTTTGCGTCGGCATGAAGTTCTTTTGCTACGAATAGGATATATAAAAGCCGTTGAACTAGTAAATCTTTCACAACGTGTTGACGATGTGCCGACTATTGTAGGGCCATATTTCTCTCAGTCTATAAGTGCGAATCTCACAAGATGCGTATCTGTGCCTGAATGTTCCTTCTCTAGTAATTCCATTCAAAATCGATGTCAAGGGACGGCCGGTCTTATCTGCTTCTCCTAATGGCATTTTTACTGTTTCTAGGTTAGGAAATGGTCTCAGGGGATGTAGGGGAACTGTGACGGAGCCTACGCCTCTTGAAAAAATGCTTATGCGACACTCTGGACACCCTTAACTTAAAGCTATACAAGAGATACGACAATGGCATAGTAACCTGGATTATGTTTTCATTGCTTATGCGATGTTTGATGGAAAATGAAGTTATAGTAAACGCATTCGTTTGCCCATGGTGGCACAATATGTACAGGGTGTATTGAAATGGTTGGATACAAATGACACCAGATATTCCTTAAGTAAAAATAAATTGATTTAACCTAACATACCTATATCCCAAGTAACATAATAAAAGAGATACAGGCTGTCAAAGTGACAAATAAAAAATGGTGTTTCCTTAATAATTTCTAAATTTTTTTGCCAGACATGTTTCAAATTTTATAGCGAGACATTTTTGCAGCTTTTGGACAAATAAGTTAATAACCATTTAGTACTGCCGGGTACGCGGCCATCTATAGGCAATCTAAGGCATTAAACATGCATTAACTTTTTTCTCAACCCTCATATACCTGCTTCAGTAACACACTATGAAATATTGGAATCTTGTTGAATAAAAACGGTATACTTATTGAAAATCGTTTAGGTCAACTGCTGGGGAGATATTTTTGATTATATAAATTAGTATTTCGGATTTATGCCTCCAGGAATATTAACGTCCAAAATTTACCTTTTTGTTAAGAAATTCAGGACTCGTTGCCTCATAGCGTATCCGTATTCTAAATTATGTGTCTAAATGTGACCAAAACTTTTCATTAATCATTTAATTTCCTGCAAAAACAGACTTTGACTTTTTTTCACTAAAAAAAAAATATTAGAATCATAGTGCTATGGCGACTTAGTAGCACGGTGATCTAGTATACAGTTGTTTAAATTGATAGCTTCTGCAACTACTGTTTCCTTGTGTCTTTACTTTCCATAAAAATGCATTTTCCTACGTATGAAGATATTCAACCCCTACACGAGAGAAATCTATTTGCGGTAATAACAGGAAAGAATAATTGTTGCAAAACACAGATTTATAGTCAGCAGCTATTTGAATCGAAGAACAAAACTATAAAAACCAAGAGTCACGTAAAAACAATAAATAAAGATCTAAGAGAAGAATTAACTATTAATTAAAAAATTTAAAAAATATCTTAAAGGTTGTTTTGGAAGTAGCTTCTATTTTCTCGTAAACGGAGTCGCATGCAGAGTTACGACGCACCCTTGCAAAAATGTTTCATTTGTTCTTTACATCCTTAGCCGCTGAAACAAATTCTTGGCAAAGTATTTCCAGACTATCAAAAGCGTTGGAATAAACAGTGTTTTTAGGTGACCTCATAAAAAGTAGCCGATGGGTGTCAAGTCTGGTGAGCGCCAAGGCCATTTAACGGGTGCGTCATCCCTCAACCTATCCATCTCCCAGGAATTTTTTTTAATTTAACCATTGCCTAACACCTAATGTACTATAGGCAAAAGCTCCGTCGTGCGCGTACCACCTGGAAATACCAATAAACAATTGACAAATATATATCCTGTTAGATAAATCCACAGCAGTCAATTCTTACACAGGCTATTGGTGGTAAGGGTTTAAAAAGTATCCTGACCAACCTTGCAAATTGTGGTATGAGAAACCTTGAACTATGTCAACAATATCTTTGTACTTGTCAAGATTGTGATTTAAATTTTCGAGGACAACATCTTCAAGATTGTGAATCAGACGTCTTCTTCCAGTGCCTTCACGTAGAGCTCGAATTTGTCCGTTTTCGCTAAGTCTTCTTTCTATCGCCGCAAGGGACGCGGCAATTAGGATATCTGCAATGATGAAGTCTTGACTCAGCAGAGCATATCAACACACACGTCATATTTGTCATATTATCCAATTCCAAACCACTTTAATGTCAAGGAAAAAGCAAATTAAATCAATTAACACTTGATAATTTCTTAAAGTGACTTTTAATCATTACTATTTATTATAGAATTACATATATCTCCTAGATCGCTTTTCTTTTATTTGCCATAATAGTATGATTTTCTAAGTGACGATTAGAACATGTGATGAGCACTGGTAAGCACACTTGATGAACTCAAATCGCCACAACACATTTTAAAAAACCTGACGATCAATTAACTAATTAAGTTAGTGTCATCAGATGATAAATTATTCTAAATATATTATATCCACAACTCTATTTCTATTATTCTGCAGCTCGGTCACTGACGATTTAGGAGGTTCAACAACACTAAAAATTGACATATTTTTCTGTCGGTATTTATTTTGTAAAGTAGTCTATGAGGAGACTACCCATGGGCGGTGGAGCCAGATTCATACACTTTTTATTATTACTGTATTTAGTAATATATATATATATATATATATATATATATATATATATATATATATATATATATATATATATATATATATATATATATATATATATATATACTTTCGAAGGGATTTAGCTGTCCTGGTTGTTATTAATTTTAGATTCTCCTCATTAACGTGTTAATTATTACCCCAAATATATCGGGCGACGGAAGATCTATTTATAGTACAGTACCTTAGTTGTGCTAAATGTTCTTTGAATATAATTTCAATAGATCTTTTTGTTTGTCCGGCATATTTAAGATCACAATCTTTACAATTTATTTCTTAGATTCCTGACAATTTGGCCGTACCATATCATTGTCTTTTGGGTTACCAAGCAAGTCTTTTTAAAGTATTTTTAATCGAAAATGTTAAGGGCAAGGAAAACGCTTTTTTTTATTTGTCACCTTGACACCCTGTATCTCTTTCATTATGCAACTTGAGATATATGTATGTTAGGTTGAATCAACTTATTTTCGGTTTTTATGACATTTGGGAGATACCTCCCATTGGTGATTGGCTTGGATGAGTTCGTTATCCAAGAAAAACAAACCAGTTTTTGCGGAAAAAAATGGGTTTCCTTTGGCAATATTTTTGTAGTTCTGAAAATAACGAAGTTATGGCAACAAAATTAGATGCGTAGGTTTGTACTGAAAAATTTATCCTACATACCAAATTCTCATTGCTAAGTTGAAAGAAAACAATTTTAGGCTTTAAAAATATGCGTGCCACTGGTAATCCGAGAAAAGCAAAAGAGCAAATTGTTTTATATGGTTAACAAAATCCATTTAATAGTATAGACAAAAATTATGTTTACAGTGCCAAAAAGGTCAAATGTATCAGAAAATATTTTTAAGGAATAAAAGTCTTTCTTCTTAAAACACGGAAGTCGCAATTTGAAACGTCGGAATTCGCAACTTTTAAACAAATATTTTAAAACTAATGCGAATTATGAAGAAGAAGGGTGGTGAGATGTGTATTTTACAATAAAATTCAGAAGCTTCTCCTTTAACCAATTTCAAGAAGAAAAGTATGTACCTAAGATGATCTTACAATAAACCTTAGTTTCTGAGATAGGAGGTGTTAAAGTGCTAGGTGACAACGCTTTTACTATCATAACTTCAGAACTTTCCATTATATTTCAACTAAATTTCGCACACACATTGAGCTTTCTTCTTGCAATAAAATGGTGTTCTACATTAATTTATCCGATTAACAGGGGCATAAATATAGGGTGGGGCGAATGATCATACATCCACAGAAAACAAATTATCCAGAATTCAGCACCAATTTCCGGATCCTAGGGAAGAACATTAAAAACTACACCAAAAAAGATATTCCTGTTTCATTTTGATTCACGATCTTTGATAAAAAAACTACAAAATATGTGGTTACTTTGCCGTACTTACGCCACTGGGATGACAAACCTCATCAAATCATCTTTGAATTTCAGAGACTGGTTGTATGCACAAAGAGAAGAAAATAACTGTTTTTGAACTTGTGTACCAAAATGTTTTGTTATCGAGATACCGGGTAATAAAATCACGAGATTCAATTTTTGTCACTTTCGACTTTATTATCCAATACATTGATAACGAAAATTTTGGTACCCAAGTTCATACGAAGTTATTTTCTTGTTTTCGTGCCACAACCAGTCACTAAAATTTAAATATGATTTGATGAGGTTGGTTATCGGAGTAGCGTACTATTACGGAAAAATAAGTATATATTTTTCTTGAAAACCGTGGATTCGATCTAAATGAAGCAAGATAAGTTTTGGTGTAGTTTAAGTGAATTTTCATTAAAAAAATTCACTAATGAGGATATCGCGACTTTTGAGTTTTCAAAAAATGTCTTCAACTGAGCGCGAACTATATATTATATATATATATATATATATATATATATATATATATATATATATATATATAAGTATATATTTTTCTCGAAAACCGTGGATTCGATCGAAATGAAGCAAGATAAGTTTTGGCGTAGTTTAAGTAAATTTTCATAGAAAACATTCGCTAATGAGGAGATCGCGACTTTTGAGTTTTCAAAAAATGTCTTCAACTGAGCGCGAACTATATATATATATATATATATATATATATATATATATATATATATATATATATATATATATATATATATATATATATATTGTGCTGAGAATTGCAAAGGCCATATAAAGTTATAAAAACAAAAATGAAAACCCTTACGGAAACTACTATGATAATGTTAAATTCTGATTATTGATTAAAAAATTGGGTGACCAGATTAGTAATGGGGGGTAGTAGTAGTACCACTGGTCAATAGTAAGTAAAATACTTACGGTTTACACGTAATGCATATGGGTTATCTGTATATTGTATACATATCCACATCGTTCGACATATTTTACTGTACACTAAAACAGAAAACAAAATAATAACATTAAAACACAAGCACATTCACTATTATTGTTAGCCAGTGTCATTTGGAGAAGCAATGAAAGATATATATAGCCATCATTTGTTGAAATGATCATTAATTATAATTCTTAAAAAGTATAACTAGCAATTTGGAAAATATCTCAGTTAAAGTGAAATTAAAAGAGCCAAAATTCTATATGTAGATAGATTGAAATATTAAGCATGAAATACATACCAAAGAATTATGTTCTAAATCAATTACCTGAAGGTAATGAACAAAACAAACCCCTGTATGATGTTTTCAATATGTAAATTTAGTTTTATTTATGTGCACAATGAACTGAAATGTACCCATATATGTATCTGTGTTTGTAAAAACAATGAACTGGAGGTTACTAAAAACAGTGTTAAGTGTTGTGGAAACTTTTAAATCAAGATTACAGCATGAACAGAATTAATGTTAAAGAGAATTATTGTTGGTTATGTTATGTAGAAATAAGGTTAGGTCAGATGTCAATTTTAAGAATAGAATATTCAACTTACTCGACGGTTCCAAGATGAATAGCTGTCAAACATATATTAATTAATTGGAAGAGAGAATGCTCTGATCAGACAGGAAACACCAAATGTTAGATGAATTTGGGCAACATTTCCGCTTTTGTGAGGAATTATTGTTGGTTATTGATGAAATTGAGATGCCAGAGAGCGTCATTCTTGCTTCCCATTTTAAATATAAATATTTTAAAGTATAAATTGTGGAAGGAAAATTCAATTTGCCGCTAAAACAAAGAAGAGACGTTACATCAAGTTTTTAACGTAAGAAAGTACGATATAAGCAGTAAATATATCAAGAATACTTACATTTGAGGATACCCACTACCATTAGCAAGGAAGCCAAGGTTAGAGATTTATTTTGTTTAATGTATATCAGCTCAACAAGACAAATATTTCAATAAAAAGACAGCCCATTCTGTCAAATATCATTTTAAGCAAATGTGTTTATGGGAAACTAAGATTTAAATGCATAAAATAGAAATCTTATAGGATAATTTAACCATAGTTCAACATTGCGAATACAGAGGGAGTGCAGGTCAAGGATCCAATATTTATTAATCAGAACATTTGAATGACAGCCGAAAATTCGGGTACTAAGATTAATCATTGTAAATTGATAATATAAGTTTGATAAATTATAACGACGGATCCATTTAGATTTTAAATGTGAAATTGTGCCAATAAAATTTGTTTACGAATTTTGAAACATAATTATTTGAAACAAAATAAGATAAAATAAGGTTACTATAAATATTTGCAGGCTATTTTTTCCCTATTTTAGCAGAACTCACCACTGAGATAGTAAGTATATTAAAATATTTGAATACAATTTATTTGACATAGATATATATAGTAGAAGGATAGGCCACCCAAATAACCCTGAGATAGCTTAAATCATAATTAATACAAGAGTCATAAAACATTTTATTCAGATAAAGTTTCACATTATAAAATATACAGTCACCCATAACACATGGTGAAATATCTTTTTTTTAATATCACTTTTTCATATAAATAAAATAAAAATTAATACCTAATACCAGTAAATATAATATAAAATTCAAAAGCCAAATTAATATAATTGAAGCCCAACAGTGGGGCATTATAAAATAAAATATAAAATAAAAATTAACATATTAATAAAATATAATATAATATAAATATAAAAATAAAAAGTCAAGCCAACAATAATAGTATTATATATATATATATATATATATATATATATATATATATATATATATATATATATATATATATATATGTGTATGTATGTATGTATGTATCACATCGATCACTCAAAAAATAATGAGCCGATTTCAATCAAATTTGGTAAGTACCTTCCTTTTGCAAGTGGATTGGATAAGTACTTTATCCAGGAAAATAGAACTAGTTTTTTCCGGAAAGATTTGAGATTTTTTTCTAAAAAGTTTTATATCTCCGGAAATAGCAAATCTATGGCAACCAAATTTGGTACGCAGTTTTACAGTATAAAGTATGAATCCCGTACCAAAATATAGGTTTATACGTTATAAGGAAAAAAAAGTTATAAGCATTAAAATTGGATTCCACTGATTATCATAAAACGCGTAAAATATTGTGTGTTAAGCAAGAGCTGCTGAATACTATAAACAAAGACTATCTTTTTTTGGCTCAAATATATCAAAAAATACGAGAAAAAATACAATGAAAATTTTATACTTTTACTTCTGAAAATGTCAGTGACGATTTAAAATGTCAAAATTGATGCTCATTTGATAAAATATGTGCAAAAAAATCCTTGTAAAATATAAATTATTTGCTATTGTAAAGCATATACCTACGCACATATAACCTGTTTCTTGAAACGAACAGTCACCTGCTTCATAGCCAAGTCGCCTGGGCTCGCGTATTATATTTCAACTGAACAGAGATGACGCCAGTTCAAATCCAGCTGTGCAAACTTTCTTTGTTTATTTAATTCTTATCTTTTAGTGAATTTTCTTAAAAAAATTCACTAATGAGGAGATCCCGACTTTAGAATTTTGAACAAATTTCTTCAGATGGGCGCTAATTAGGCCCTCCAGAAAACATATCCGGGGTCAGTTTCAATTTTTATATGTTTATATATATATATATATATATATATATATATATATATATATATATATATATATATATATATATATATATGTATATGTATGTATCACACCGATAACTCAAAAAATAATGTGCCGATTTTGATCAAATTTGGTGAAAAAATTCCTTTTGCAAATGGCTTGAATAAGTTCGTTATCCAGGAAAACCTGCCCAGGTTTTCCCGGAAAATTTTGTGTTTTCTTTCGAAAAAAAATTATATCTCCGGAATTAACAAAGTAAGTGCAACCAAATTTCGCACGCAGGTTTACATCTTTATAGGTAAGTTACCTACCAAAATTTAGCTATGTGGTCAAAAGACAAAAAAGTTATAGGCATTTTAAGAAAAATAAATTGGGGTTTTTCTCAAAACGTCAATGTGGCGATTTAAAATGTCAAAATTGGCAACATTTAGGCAAAGAACTTGAATCTAATACGGGCTATAGAAATAAAATGTCTCAAGAAGGATGTTTTACAAACCCTAAAGTCTTAGTTTCAATCGTCATTGTCCTTCATTTTACTAAAATATTCCCAGAAAATTCATTTCAAATAGACCCTGTCTCTGATGCTTGGCAGTAGCCTTAGCTATAGAGTTTATCGTTTAATGGTATATAATTTATGTCGAATTTTCGTAAAAAATCAATAAAAGTCAATATATCCGTTATTATATAAGATATGAAAAAATTTTGTATACATTAATTATAGAGTGTCTTGAGCTTCACCTTAAAATAATATTTCTACAATCACAGGATGGCCCATAAGTCGTTGGTGATACAAATTTCCATATATTTTTTTAATTGCATTTTTGCATTTTCCATCGAATATAATGCATGTTTGTAAGAAAAGAGATTCTGGACGCAGCAAGTGCGTTATGGTAGCGATTTTTGATCAAATGTTTTATATTTGAACAGCTCAATTTGCTATTAACCTATAAGGTTGACCAAGAAACGTGTTTTTTCGGGAACACTTTAAGTTTACTTTTGGAAATTTTTGTACATTTTCACACAATAAAGTTATTTTGATGAAACAAGGCACATTGTTTTTACTATGTAGGTTATACTGGTAACCAAATTTGATGCCTGCTTTCTTAAAAAAAACACACATATTTGTTATTAAAAACATTTTTATGAAAATTCACTATTATTCTTTTAAAGTTATAACATCAGATTATTTAGTTGCAATAAATTTTCATCGAATTCCCATAGAAAAACTTCATTAGTGACTTAAGACTCTTAATTCAAATTGTAATAGTAGATCAGGTTGTTTTCGTTGTTCTAACTTAGTTAAACCATTCCATACTTAATACAGCTGTAGAGACTTTTTCTCTGGCTTCATAGTGCTTGTTTTCTTCCCTGCAAGCGGTTTCGCTTTTTACGGCATCGTCAGACAAAATATATGTTTTTGTAGACCCGTAAAGAAGTCTACGTCTGTATTTAGATAAAATTGTATACATTTTAATTTATTGCATAGCGAATTCTCATGTACAAGATGTTCTTGTAATAGCAAATTTTCTCGCAACTATTTTAGCAAATTGCCTTAAAAGAAAAAAATTAATTTTCTTGAAATAAAATTTTTTTCGGCTTTTTGTGTGAAAGAATATTTAGCAAAGTTTCGATGGAATTATTTACAAATATTGTAAAAAATAATGTTTTAACTAGTTTTCGTGCAAAAAAAATGGTTAAAGAAATGTTTGTAAAAAAGGATTTTTTAATCTTCCTCGTTAAATTTTTTAACCAATTTTGGTACAAGTACCTACTAATTTTTTTGCTTATTTTCATGGAATTTTTTGTACCAGATTTTTTTCTAATTTTGTTAGGAAATTCTGCTGGTTTTTTTTTTGTGATTTTTCGTGGAAAAAATCCTTGTGGGGCGATCTAGACTTTTGAATTATAAAAAAAAAAATTCCAAACGAGCCAGAACTAGGATCCTTAGAACCCATATCTGGGGTCAGTTTCAATTTTTACATGTTTATATATATATATATATATATATATATATATATATATATATATATATATATATATATATATATATATATATATATATATATATATATTGTGTGTGTATCGATGTAGGACATACTTGTTTCACGGGTTAAATCGCGTGCAGAATATATTAAAACTCATCGTTTCTGCTGCTGTTTTGGAGCCAATTTCAAGAGGTAAAGAAAATATGTAAGAACACTCTAAAGTCTCAATCTGCCAACTCCTTAGAGCGGTGGACAAAGGTGAGTTAGGTTGTTGTAGCTCGATTACAGGGCCTCAATCTGCCTACTCCCCAAATCTCGCTGTAGATCATCTCTAAGGTATCAGTGTGTTCAACCCCAGGCCTCAGAGTGATCTGGCAGTTCGTTGCACGTCTGTTATTGTATGTATCGTTTCGCCTACCTGCTTCGTTATCAGTGAAAGTAGTCGGGTCAGGGTCAACTAAGTCAGGGGCTTCGGTCACGGTAGTTAAAAGATTAAGAGGATTACCGTCATTTGTAGAGACCGATAAGGGGGCAATAAAATTGTCTATTAAATTTATTTTCTTTTTGTGTGTTTGTAATGAACATATAATCGGTTTTCGAGTAATCGAAAGGCAAAGACCATAATCTTTCTTATTTAAAAAATCGGGAAGTTTTTCGATCTCGATTGCTTCGCGGATAATTCTCGTTGTGAATTTTTAAACCAGTGCTATTGTTTTGGCATTATCGAACTCTATTTTGTGTGCTGTAAGAATATGATGCATGGCCAGCGCCGATGGGGGGTCAAATTTACTAACTGCGAAGGTGTGTTCATATATTCTATTGTGGGTGCGTCTATTTGTTTGTCCTGCATAAGTTCAGGAACAGCCGGAACAAGGAATTTCCTATCCTTGGGAGTTTTAGTCAGATTTGACAGTTTTTGCTTTGTTGTGAATACGGTTTTGATAATGTGCCGATTATAATAAAATTTGGCAATTCGACACTTTTCTTTTGTAAGTGGCTGGGCTTGTTACCCAGGAAAATCTTCCTTCGGACATTTTTTTATCTCCGGAAGTAAGAAAGCTATCGTAATAAAATTTGGTAAGTAGGTTTACGTTATGAATAGTAAACTATATACCAATACTGAGATTTCTATCTCACAAGAAAAAAGTATTTCATCGAAAAAAATGTTTGCTGCCAGACCACTTCTATGAAAATTCTCTGACATATCGCACTTGCTGGTCCAGACGGTCTTTAAATTCTTCTGAAAATTTTACTATTAATGCTCAATTCTTAATAAATGTTTTCTATCGAGAAATGATAATGATCCCCACCCCATATATACGCCCCTGTTGATCAAAGAAATTAATTTAATTTTATCGCAAGATAAAAGCTCAATGTATCCCAGGTTTCGTTGAATTATAACAGAGGGTTCTGAAATTATGACGAAAAAAGTTTGTCACCTTGCGCTTTAACACCTCGTATCTCAGAAACGAAGCTTTATTGGATAATCTTCATAAATACTGTTCTTCTTGAAATTAATCAAAGAACATGACACTGAATTTTCTACACGTGATTAGAAAACACGCTGTATACTTTAAGTTAATTAGAAATTATTTTAATCTCTACAGGTATTAATTTATAATTATTGATTTTGTATTTACTTTACAGGTTCGAGAGATGGTTCCTGGAGCAGAACGAAAACTCCGTGAACACCAGCGTCTGTCCAGCGAGTTCCTGGTGCGGCACGCAGGACCCACATGTCGCCAACAATACGACACCATCTCTTGTACCGATCGTCCCTGCAAATACGAACCTCCGGAGTGCGGTCCCCTTCTAAACAAAACACCCCCGGATGTCTGTACGACTAATAAGTGCGTGGAGTTCGCCGGTGCGGATCTGAACACTAGCGCCATCGTTTCAGGTGTATTGGAAACGAACTACGGTGCAAGCTCCCTGGCTGGCCAAACCGTTCCCATTACTATTAAAAATCACAACACATACGCCACAACGCCTAACAAATACGGAACGATGCCCCAACCTGGAAGCACCCTTCATCAAGGCTTCCTAGGGGTGTCGGAGATCGGCAGCTCTAGTTCTAATTCTTCCAGTGGCTATTGCTCGAAAAGTAAGACTCTGCAGCATCAGAGACCAAGGAAAAAGTGTGTTAAAATAGAGACTTTTCAGACGCCGGATACCGGCTTCGCTGACTTCAGTTCTAAGAGGTCGAACACGCTCAGTTATTCGGGAAGTGCGGTATGACAGATAAAAGATACAGACTTGAACAACATATTCTAAAAGTTTTTATAGGGCACACAAGTTTTCTAATATCATATAACCTGCATTACGTGCCTGTATTCACTTCTGAGAGAGGTTATCATAGCGGATACGTGTTCGCTGCACGGTAAATATGAAATATGATATAGACGTTTTTCTTGTAGAATCGGTAAATGCATGGTAAATATTTCTCAGGCAGCCGTGATCACCATGCTCTTTATTGATTTTAATCAAACAAAATTCTTCTAAATATTAAACTATACATTTTGAGCTTAAATCAAATTATTATCAGACATGACATGTTACGAATTTAAACAATCATAATAATAAAATCAATAACAGTCAGTAACAGAGTGAAAACGTCAAGTAACAAAGATTTACATAGTAACAAATTCAATTCAGTCAAGCAAAGAGTCTGTTTGTTTAACAATAAAATTTCACAATGCATATTTATGACAAACCTGGCCAGAATAGATACACTTGCAAAAATATTGCCGTTATAAACAACCTTATCTTAGCTCCGTCAATATTCACATTGCGTAGTCTGTCTGAAGTTCTTTTATTAAAAAAACTTCATTCATAGAGTTGTCTCTAAATTAAATCTGAGATTGTCTCTTTTTGCACCTGACTTTAAGCTATTTTGCTGTTTTATTTAATTTACGCTGGAACCTCTCAGGGCTGTCATCAGAACTCACAACTGATGCATCGTCAGAAAATAAAACCAAGGGACTGAGGTACAAAGGCGGATAATTTATAAACAATGAAAATATTAACGGACCCAATACAGAACCCTTGTTTACTCCACTGGAGACGGCATAGTTCAGTTCTGCAGGAGGCTCAAATACGTTGGAGGGATGACCCTAACGCCTCAGGAAACAGGAAAAATATCCCTCAAGATGATAGTGGACTACATAAAAAGTCTGAAATTTTTGTGCAACTATTAGGAAAAAGAGTCATACACGAGATACCCATTGGGGTCGCAGAGATGGGAGGTCAAAGGCCTATACGACTCATTAAATAATCTACAATCGACGTACCGCCAAGAGTATTATTAGCTAATTGGATTGTTGGTTGTTAACAGAAGTCATTTGTATCCAAAATAATAAAAACAGACCCTTGTGGTACACATGCAATAATTTCTAATGTAACTGATAAAACATTATTGAGAAAAACATGCGAAGAATTCTTCTTCAAAAAATGTATATCCATAGATACAGGCAGTATATATGATGGAAGTTCATATTCTAAAGAAAATCTAGGGATATATTGCGTATCCAGCGTTGCACGGTACACAAACACAGTGGCTTTAAGATTTTTCCAGGAGCAAAATATACAGGCATTTGCCTGTTAATGCTCAAAACCACGACCCAAATCACTGTTTGGCGGTAAAAATTAGTTTTTTTGTTAAAAAATTATCGTTGTTTAATTAAATTTAGAATTCCTGTAAATCAAAAATTTTGGACATAGTGATTAAAATTTGATACACATGGTAACTAGCAAACATTTATTTTGTTAATTTCTCTATAGTGAAACCATTTATTTAACATTTGAGCGAAACAACATTATAAATTTTATGGCACTTGATACAGTAGTCTATAAGGATCGCACAATCCATTAGCTAAAAATTATTACAATAATAATTATGATGACAGTATAATAAGCTACCAGCTACCAAAATAAATTAGAACAGAAGATAAATGGGACGTGTGTAATGTTATTCCAAATAATTTAATTATCATTTCATAGATGGGTCGTATATTCTAGTTGATGGTCATTAAAGTTTTAATTGGTTTTATTATTTGCTAGTGATACAATAAAACAAATTCAATTTTAATATTAAAAAAGCAAGTCTAACTTGATTTTTATAGGAACACTTGTTGTTTTAACCCTCATAAGGTTGACCTCTTATTATTACGTTAAGGCTGAGCGGGGTACAGTTGTTATACCCCATAGGTTAAAAATTATTGTAAAGTTGGGAAATAATATTTTAGGCACTACTACAAAAAAAAGATAATAATAAACCTTTTTTATATAAAAATCAAGTACACATATATAATAAATGATTTTATAATGGATAAAACTCTCGATGAGGGCTGCAACTAAATTCATCTGTTGCATTTACCGGTCACCTTCTGACAACAACTTTGTCCAGCTCTTTGACTACCTTTCTGAAAAAACCGACTATCTGATTTCCGAATATCCTCCGAGGTCACTATTTTTGGTGACTTCAATATCCATAATAAGGAATGGCTGGGATCTTCAAAAACCGATCCACAAGGGAGAGCAGCGGAGGCCTTTGCAATCAGCGATTCTTTAGCCAATATGGTTCAGCAACCTAATTACTTTCCTCGTATCCCAACACACAGCTCAAATCCCTTGGATCTCCTTCTTACTACAAAACCTGAATGCTATAACATATCAGTCACCGCCCCCCTTGGTCGCTCAGACCACGGCATGGTCACTGCTTCCTGCGCAATGCAACCCGACGTCACACAGACATCAAACCCACGTATCGTTTGGCACTACAACTCCGCAAACTGGGACGAAATGCGGGATTACTTTTCCTCATTTTCATGGGCGTCTGTCTGCTTCTCTCATCCTGGCCCCTCTAATATCTCACAAAACGTCACCGAAATTATCCAAGCTGGCATGGAATTATTTATTCCACGTACACAGAAAACCTCTTCAGCCACTCAAAAGCCCCGGTTCTCTAACTCCTGTGATAAGGCCAGACTTGAAAAGATTAAAGCTCACAAAACGCTTCTACACAATCCCAGTCAAGAAAATCGTCAAGCATTTAACGACGCAAGAGACTGCTATGTTCGCATTGTTTCTGAGGCAAAAAACTCGTTTAATAACCACATCAAAAACAAAGTTATCTCAAGCTCCAACGGCACCAAACCCTCCTGGACTCTTGCTAAATCTATTGGGAATAATTTCTGCAAAAGCACGTTCCCACCTCTTGTCTCAGGGGATGAAATTGTTTCTACCGCCCTGGGCAAGGCTGAACTTTTTGCTTCGTTGTTCGCCAGCAATTCTACTCTCAACCCACCTCCAAATGTTCAACCACCAACAGTGCCCAATGTCGCACATAAAATGACGGATATCATTTTGCCTAGTAACTGGAAAACTGCTCGAGTACAACCCGTTCCCAAGAAAGGATCCAAAGCGCTTCCTAGCAACTACAGGCCTATTTTTCTTCTTTCAGTCGTCTCTAAAGTGATGGAAAAGTATATAAACACCGAATTACTAAAATTTCTTGAAAAACCCAGTCTAATCCATGACAGGGAGTATGGATTCCGTCAGCGCAGATCGACTGCCGACCTCCTTTCCTTTGTCACCCATTCTTGGAACAAGTCTATGGAACTACACGGTGAATCCCAGATTGTTGCTCAAGACATATCCAAAGCATTCGACCAGGTCTGGCACGCAGCGCTGCTTAATAAACTTCCGGCCTATGGCCCACCACCAAAACTTTGTACCTGGAGAGCAAATTTCCTCTCCAACAGGAGCATTTCTGTTATTGTGGATGGCCATTCCTCTAAACTGTATTCAATAAATGCAGGAGTTCCTCAAGGTTCAGCTTTAGCCCCTTCTTTGTTTCTTCTCCACATTAATGACCTCTCTAGCACATCCAACCCAGTTCATAGTTACGAGGAGGACAGCACCCTCCCCTCAAATATACAATATTCCAAGCCTGTCTCTTTAGCCCAATTAGATGAGGATCGCAGACTCATGGAGGGTTCTGTCTCCGTGGACCTCCAAAAAATATTAGACTGGCGAAGTAAAAATCTTGTACAATTCAACCCCACCAAATCTCAATCTTGCTTTCTTTCTCATAAGAGATAGACCAGCCCTAGACCCATCACAATTAACAACCAAGTTATTCAAAGTAATGAGTCCTTTTCTCTTGTTGGCGTTTCTGTGGATCGAAATCTTAATTGGCACCAACATGTCACATCAATTGCAGAATCGGCTGCTAAGAAATTAGGTTTCCTCTTCCGGGCTCGCAAATACTTTTCACCAGCTAATATCTATACCTTATATACTTCACAAATAAGGCCAAACCTCGAATACTGCTCCCACATCTGGGGTGCAGCTGTCGCTTCTACACTCGCTATCCTGGACTCCAGTCAAAAGAGAGCTATACGTCTCATCGGTGACCCTACCCTTACCCAAAGGCTGCCATCCCTTGCCCACCGACGTGCCGTTGGTGACCTCTCTCTCTTTTAAATATATCTGCACGGCCACTGCTCAGAGGAGCTTTCCTCCATAGTTCCCCCACCTGCTGCCCCCAACAGATCTACCAGTGGAACAGAGCGAATGCACCCTTTTACTGTCCAGGTCACCAGACATAGAACATCTTGTTATGCCTGCTCTTTTGTCCCGAGCAATTCCAAGTTGTGGAATTCCTTGCCGGCACATGTTTTTCCTTCTGCTCCGAACCTCCAAACCTTCAAGTCCAGAATTAACAAGTTGCCTCTTTCCTCCTTGTCAACACCTACGGTACGATAGTATTTAGGCTGTAAGCCCTCGTGGTGTGTTGTTAAAATTTAAAAAAAAATAGTCAAACTTAACGTTTTCGCAATCTAAACAAACCACTTTTTTACGAGAGTGTTCCAACCAAACAAATTTAGAACACGTTTTACAGTTAATGCGAGTTTTTCTATCTTTATATCTTTTACACATATGACTGCGCCCTAAAGCTGTTCGATTTCTGACAGTTACTACGGAATTATTTGTTTCTAACAGTTCGGAAAACACTGCCGTCGTGTATTCTTTTATTAAAGTTTGCATAGTGACATATTTGTAACGACTTACAATATGAGTCTTTAAAAGATATTTTCCAAGATCAAGAAGAAATTTTCTTCTGATATCTAAGTACTTACATTCGGTATGATATTCCCCAATTCAAAGCGTCCATAATTTATTAGCGTTAAAAGCAGCAATGTGCAATAAATTGTAGAAAACTGCCATAGGCTTGTTTTTCTTTGTGTAGTCTATTGCTGTGCCATTTGAGCACCAGTATCTAGAGCACCATTTGTCTGATTATAGTGCAAAATACAAACTGTTTTCTAATCGTGTTTCTGTCCGTTGATTTTATCATCATGATGTTCGCTTGAAAGCAAGATGACACAATTATTTTTTTAGGCATATAAGATATCATAGTTCGGTTTTTCATAAAAGCAAATGATGAATGTACTGGTTTTGGTGATGCTGGTAGAAGCTCTTTGGATATGAAAGGTTTATTTTTTCTCAGTGTGCCACAAAAAGAATTTTTTGTCCAAAGTTTTTCCACGAAAGTTTGACTAGTAAATAAAATTTCCAACAGTTATGCCATAACCTTCTCGCAAATGACCGTTGATTTTATCATAATGATGTTCGTTTGAAAGCAACATGACACAACTATTCTTTTAGGCATATAAGATACCAGAGTTCGGTTTTTCATAAAAGCAAATGATGAATGTACTGGTTTTGATGATGCTGGTAGAAGCTCTTTGAATGTGAAAGGTTTATTTTTTCTCAGTGTGCCACAAAAATATTTTTTGTCCCAAACTTTATCCACGAAACTTTGACCAGCAAATAAAATTACCAACAGTTATGCCATAACCTTCTGGAAAATAATGAATAAGATTTAAAGCAACCCTTTTGTCCTAAATTTTTTTTAGTTATACTATTCTGATTACCTAAAATGTTATTATTATTTCATTAGATCCGAAATAAATTTAGACTAAATAACGACTCACCAACATACATTTACTATGTAAGCTGAATTACATTTCGCAAGAGCCCCGATCTTCAGAGCATATTTTGCAGGTTTGCTTTTCATATAAATTCTAAATGGCGCCGGTCCCCTAAATGAAATCAACTGCTCATCCACACAAACTTGGGTACCAGGGTTGAATGCTCTTATGTAATTGGGCACAGATAGTTGGAATATTTCCTTCATAGGAGCAATATAATCTTTTGGTTTTGCTTTTCTCCTATTCGGGGGTTGTCAAAACGCAAGAAGCGTGTAATTAACTTGAAGCGAGAGAACGAAGCTGGTATAATTGGTCGGCAGAATGCGGGTTCCGTGGACCAGAGCATTGCAACAGATTCATTATTGCTTTTCATTGCGCCCAGTATAATAAGAATGCCAATAAAGGTCTCTATTTCTGCACTATTTGTCGCAACAATTTTTTTTTGTGTTAGCTGGGTATTTAGAGTCCCAGTACTCAAAGAATGATGATGTTTTAAGGTTCATCTCAGCAACAACAATATTTATTTTATCTATCGAAACTAATAACATGAAGTAATCTTTTTAATTAGCAATAATAGAACTAAAACGGGTAAGTCCAGGAGCAGTTTTCATTGTGTTTGCATTTGACCTTGTTGCTCTATTACTACACATAGTACCTTTGCCAAACGGGATGCGCTTTTGCCACGTAGTAAGAAATACCCATATGTACAAAAAGCTTCTGCCAGCATCATCAAAACCAGTACATTCATCGTCTTTGGTATCTTATTTACCTAAAATGTCTTATTTATTTACCCAAAATCTCATTTTGGCTAAAATGTAATAATCATTCCATTAGATTCTCAATTCTTTTCATTGTGTTTGCGTTTGAGCTTCTTGCACTGCTACTACTTACAGGTACCTTTGACCAACGAGATCCGTTTTGGGACGCGTAACAAGGAAAATCCGTATGTACATCAGCTTCCACAGGAATATATTCACAAGCCGGTATAACATCGCTTCTGTCATCCCCTGCAATTTCGTCTTCAATGTTTTCTTGCTCAGAAACACTATTATAATTTTCTTCATCACTGGCAGCTTTCATCTCTACAAATTCTTAACCATATTCCACGAGACACATTATTTCTGCTGGTCTAAGATTTTTTTGTTTACGGGCTTTGAAACTTATATTTTTATTCAATTGTCGGTATTTCTAACAATACAACTCAAAAACAAAATCGAGCGTACGTAAAACAAACGAAAACTAACAATAACTTTTCATTTTTAATCTACTTTTATTTCTGTCGGTGTTTAGTTATATGTGCATTTTAGCAACGTTCTTTTACTACTGCTTATATGGTAGGAAATCTCTAAAAACACAAAACCTAAAAAGATAACAAGGGTACAAATGAACCCCGTACTTTCCAGAGCTTTGACAAATAAAAAATAAGAGGAACTGCGGAATCTGTTCTTAGTGAAAGATACTAAAGCTACGCAAAAGGTCATTGAATTATTTTTTTATTTAAAGAATAACGCTAAAAGAACCGACGGGGGGTACATTTTATCCCCGTTAGCCTTGTGATGGTTAGGTGATAATACATTAAAAAAAACTGTCCTAGATAAATTTGTGTAAAAAGTACTTTTAATTTCGTATCCATGAGTACAATAGTACCCGGCAAGGAAATATGAATGGCGCTGTGGCATTCCCTAATATGAACCACCACACAAACGGCTATAGACGTGGTTAGACGCCAAATTGTAGTTTGATTGTGCAAAGAGCAGCTTTCTAGGTGAATTAACGGCTTCAGTACAAAGAACACGAACATAGGAACATTGGGATTTTATATATGTAGACATATAGAAAGTGTCATATATATATATATATATATATATATATATATATATATATATATATATATATATATATATATATATATATATATATATATATATATATATATACAGTGTGACACAAACTGGGCGGGAATGTATTGCTATCTCCGTTATTATTAAAGATAGGGAGACAGTTAAATTAGGAATGCTTTGATGTTTTGTAGAATCTCATGCTCGTTCCAAATGTGACTTGTACTTTGATCTGCCTCTTTTTGTTTTCGAGTTATTTAAAAAAAAAAATTGTCGATTTATTTTTCCTTCAATATCTAAGTAGGCGATGATCTGACATGTCTAAGACTTGCACATTATAAGGACACTTTTTTCAGAGTAATCTTTTTGTGCTATTATCCACGTTGAATTGTCATTTGTTTTTGAGCTACAGGTATCAACGTTTGTTTTTATTATGGCAGCCATATTGGATTTTTGATCATGTGATCGCCCGTGAAAAGAGCTTTCCAATGATGTACAACACGCTTGAGAAATGTTGTAATTGCACTAACAATTTTGAGAAAACCCGTGTTGATACAGCAGGCCTTCCATGATTATTGTTTAACGTGAAGTACGAGCCAGGGTCAAATTATTAAGTCAAAGGCGAAGTTTATAAGTATAGACGTAGAGGCTTTCTCTCTGCAGGGTTCTCAATTTAAAAGTAATTTCAATTTCCCTGACTTCTCAGACTTACAATACAGTGTGTCCCAAACTATATGGGAATGTATTGCTATCTCCGTTATTATTATAGATAGGGATACGGTTAAATTAGCAGGGTCTTGTAGAATTTCATGCTCGTTCCAAATATGACTTGTATTTTGCCCTGCCTCTTTTGGTTTTTGAGTTATTTAAAAAAATATTGTCGATTTTTTTTTTGTTCAATATCTAAGTAGGCGTTCATCTGATATGTCTAAGACTTGCCCATTATCAGGACACTTTTTACAGAGTAATATTTTTAAGCTACAGGTATCAAGGTTTGTTTTTATTATGGCAGCCATATTCGATTTTTTTCTCATGTAATAGCCTGTAAAAGAGCTTTCAAATTATGTACAACATGCTTGAGAAATCTTGTAATTGCACTGACAATTTTGAGGATAGTAGGCTATGAAATCCAATACCAGAAAACAAATAACAACAACAAAAAACTGTTCAAAAAGCAGTAGGACAAGGAGTCTCGCAATAAACTTCAACTTTTAACATAATTTTCCATAATGATTCGCGATAAAAATATTGTGATTTAATTTACAATACTCAATTGGGTAATAATGATAGGTAAAATTATGTCAAACAGTTTAATAACGAAACCCGGCAATGACAAATAGAAACCTAAACTCCACGAAACAACACAATTAGAAACGGAACTCAACAAATAATAAAATAGAAACTTAAAAATTCACTATATAGAAAATTCTTCAATATGGCCACCGTTTTGTTCAATTAACTTTATATACCTTTTTGAAAAATGCCTGCAAACTCTGGTGAGGGTGTTTTGGTTAATATGATTTATAGCTTCCGTGATTCTGTTTCGTAGTTCATTGATATTTTGTGGTTGATCGAATTTATACACATCATTCTTCAGAGTACCCCGAAAATAAAAATCCATGGGTGTTATATCAGGACTTCGAGCACACCAATGAACCGGCCCATTGTTATGAAACGATTATTGAAATTTTAAACTCTTATGTGGAATACTTCATACTGTGTAGGAAACCAATTTTCATAAAATTTCGATTACTATGAAAGATCTTTCAAAAGCGAAAAGCAGTAATGCAGTTTAATGATAATTTTTTATGAAACCCTTTGATTGTTCTTTACTGTATACGTTACCCAGTTGTCTGTAAAAACAATTTAATTTGTCTGGATGACTTACAATAAGTTGTTGATACGTTTACCTCTGACAGACAAATCAAATACCACTATTCATATCGTATCTTAAATGTTAACTGTATTCTTGGTTGTATTTTATTATAATGAAATGATAACTTTGTAATTGCTGTGATACATAATGTATTATTATCATTATCCCCATATTATATATATAAGTATATAAGAAAGTTTGTGATTTGTTAAGAATTTGTTTTGTTATGGAGAAAAATAAAAGTTACTGATATTATATATGTTTGTTTATTTTTACTTTCCTGGAAATTATACTGCATCGCTGTCATAATTTGTCGAAACTTACACTTCGGCTGTCGTTTAGGAGCCATTTTCAAGCCTTTAAGTAAATATTAAAAAAACTATGAGGAATTAAGGTATTTTTAGATTCAGGTCTTTCAGCAGTCCTTTCCATCCATATTTCCTTAACCTCACGAAAATATCTCCAAAATGGGAACCTAAATGTTGAGTTTCAACAAATTCTGAAAGCGATTTAACCCAATAGCTAAGCACACACACATTTTTTCATCTAATTGATTTGTTTTTCATTGGCGGCCGTCAAAGGTATGACGTAATCTACATTTTTTTTTGAATTGCAGTATGAGGCTTGTAATACATCATTTGAAGGCAGACTCTATACATTGTAACGATTCACATTTTATCTGGAATCATTACTGGTTCAAATTTATATTAAATACTTCATGTTTCGATTTTAAAGTTATTTTGATGAAAAGTCGCTAAATATTCAAGTACCGTAAAAGCCTTTACTGCAGGCTAGGAAAGCACGTTAAAAATTGAAAGATCTAAAGACGCAATATGGCTTTGTTAATAAATGATGTGTCGCATTTTCCTAGAAGGGCGTTTAAGTAAACAAAATATCCGTTGAGAATATTCTAGAACAAATTATTAGTTAATGATATTAAAAAACCTTGAGGTTACGAATCCATTTTCAATGTTAAAGGGAAGTCAAGACCATATCTGCAATTTCTGTCATAAAATTAACCTTGAAACCCTGAACTATAGGCGAGAGACGTATGTGGTGAGTAGAAGAGAATTTGAATCTCAACGGAAACAGACGTTAGCTCGAGGAGAGTCTAGGAAAGCCTAGCGCTTATCGAGTAAACACCCTTTAGTTGCGATGGCTGAAAATTATCTTAAAAAGGGGTGATAAAATCCTTTCTGTTTCTATACTATCTAATAATAATTGTCAGTGATTGTTTAAAGTCATTCAAGCGGTTTTCGAGTTTAAATAAACGTCGTGTTTAGCATAAAAACGCGAGTTAAGTTGTGGTTCTTTGTTTCCGGCCTGATACATTTCTTACGTTAATCAGAAAGAGTTCCTGAATGTTACCGAAGTTTGAGTCAATTGGCAGTGAATTTCACCTGAGCCAATTCACGTTTTAATTGCGATTTGGAAAGTTTCCGTCAAGCGAATTCAGAACATCGACATAGTTGTCAAATGGTCTCCTAGTATTGGAGCAATAAAATCCACCGGCCCAATAACCGCTAATGGGAAGTACCACTCATTTTCTCCAGCTTCTTCTCTCTTATTGGAGTCTGTGAACCTGTGTCAGGCAGATCCCACTTTGAAGGCATCTTCATAGGTTCATCAGGTAACTCAGTGCAGGAAGACTTGGTAAGTCTATATAAATCTTTTCTCTGAACCAGCAGAAGTTTTCATGCAGCAATCTAATATCTGAAGCCTTATAACTTGAACTTTTGAAATAACGTAATCAAATTTGAAGTTAAACAGTGTCAGGGAGGTGCTGTAAGGATAACTGTAAATTTCCTGTTTAATCTGTAGAATTTTGTCAATTTTGTGAATTTAAACACATAGTTCTTAAATTTGTAATTAGCAAATTTTGTCTGTAAAATATCTAACCTGTACATTCTTTTTAACATCTCTCATTTTCAATAATTAATGTAGAAATTCCACGTAGGATTATATATTTTTTAAATGGAGCCTAACTCAAAGAACTGGCCAGTTAACACAAAAATTAAGCGAATTGATTGCCAAACGTCAAATATAATATAATAACTATAATAATATAATAATTTGTGTTTACTTTTGAGCTGTAAAATATAGCATTTGATTTTTAATATACCTTAAGTAGCTAATATTAACATTTTATTAACTTACAACCACTTTTATCTTGTTGTTTTGTCATATATATATATATATATATATATATATATATATATATATATATATATATATATATATATATATATATATATATATATATATATATATATATATATGTGTGTGTGTGTGTGTGTGTGTGTGTGTGTGTGTGTGTGTGTGTAATGATACCTGAGACCTGAGGTCAATCTCAATATACCACGGTTCTAGTTTTTGTTTAAACATATCAACACACATCAACTAATTATCTTATTATAACTGTTTAACCTGTAAAGCTTTAAGAACTGGCTAGTTTACGCTTGTGATTACCAAAATGTTGTGGTTCTATGCGGCTATTTACTGTGGGCCTATGTTAAGTAGCAATAACATGTTTTGCAAATGTAGATTTGTCAGCGTGGTTATTTCTAAATGCAGAAATATATTCTGTGTATCTGGTGTTAATATCTGGAAATTTGACCGATGGCGATTGCGGTACAGAGTCTACAAGCTAATTTATAAACTCAAGCTTTTGTCAAGAAACAACATTTTTCTTTCACTTCAAATACCAAAGCACGCATCGTGTTGTAAGATTAATAAGCTAATTTTGTAAAGGTATCAACATTTTTGAAATGTTTTTAAAATAAGTCATCGAAACATACCGATCGCAATGAAAAAGTAAACATTTTATTTCTATGACTTTTCTTCATTCAACGCAAAATCAAATTCTGACCCCACATCGGCATACAAAAATTGAAATATCTGCGGAATGGTGTGTCTAAGAGATTTCGAGTATGCGGTTTTGCTTAAAATTGATGGGGAGTTAAAAGCAGCTATACCAGAGGTCGGTATACAGGGTGTAAAACAAATTAGGGCCAATTGAATACATGCATACTCTCACAGGTGGCGCCGTCTGCAAAAAGTGTTAATTAACAATAACATACTTAAATTTCTCGTCCTCGAAAACCTCCGTATCCCAAACTGCACGCCAATATTTGAATTTTTCAGGAAATTATTCCTATATATATATATATATATATATATATATATATATATATATATATATATATATATATATATATATATATATATATATATATATATATATATATTGAAATGGTTGGGAAAAGCTCACACGCATACATATAACATACAAAAAGATTTAAAAGAAATGTGAATGAAGAAAAAATATAAAAGGTCTTACAGAACGTTTGAAGCGATCTGGTAGCGAAAAGCATCTCTGCATTTTCATTATTGTCAAAAATAGGTCCAGGTTTTTCCAATCCTGTTTGATGGAGACATGTAAATATGAAAAGGAAAAAGTTAATTAAAACAAAGTACACTAGTAATAAAGAAAAAAATATGAAGTAATTTTTGCTGAGCGCAACTTGAAGAAAGAACAGTTTTATTTAAATAAGATGATTAATTACCAGAGGGGCATACTCAAGTAAACAATGATACTGTATATTTGTTATAAATGTTGATAACTTATAATATAAGCAGTGATAATGAAAATAAACAACGCAAAAAAGAAAGTATGGTGATAAAAATACAAGAACTATGGCAGGGTAATGTAGAAACTCTCACTCAAGCCAGACCTATGACGTTGCATGCTCTTTATTGAAATTAAGCACTGAAAAAACTATAACAGTGTACATTGTTTGAAGTACATGCGTAGTTAAAAATTGTTTTAAGTAATGTTTAATTGAATTTTATGTGAATACATTTAAGTACTTCAAATGTGCCAATTCAATTGTAAAGGTGACAGATTTTTATTAAATTAAACAAACTTATATAATAGAGCTTGGTGACAAAACAACCACTAAAAGAAATCAAAGCTAATTGTTTATATATTTTTAGGCATTTAGATTCTCGAAAACATAGTTTCTTTCAAATTTTATAAAATGCAAAAGGCATCTAAAAATTATTTCATTGACTTGGAGTTATAAAACACTCATACGAACACTAATATAACTGTGGAGAGAGTATACTTAGCTTTAAATGGTTAGGAAAAGCTCACGTACATGCACACACACATGCATATAACATACCAAAAAAAATCAAAAGAAATGTAAATGTAGAAAAAATATAAATGGTCTTACAGCACGTTTGAAGCGATCTGGTAGCGGAAAGCATATCTGCATTTTAATTATTGTCACAAATAGGTCCAGGTTTTTCCAATCCTTTTTGGTGGAGATCTGTGAATATAAAAAGGAAAAAGATAGTTAAAACAAATTATACTAGTAATAAAGATAGAGAAAAATATCAAGTCACTGTGCTTAGCGCAGCTTGAAGAAGAATGGTTTAATTTAAATAAGATGATTAACTACAAGAGAGGCATATTCGAGTAAACAATGATACTGCGTATTTGTTATAAATATTGGTAAGTTATAATATAAGCAGTGATAATCAATATAAACAATGGAAAAATAATTATGGTGATATAAGTACAAGAACTATGCCAAGGTCATGTAGAAACTTTCACTCAAGCCAGACCTATGACCTTACATGCTCCTTATTAAAACTAAACACTGAAAATACTATAACAGTGTACATTGTTTGAACTACATGCGTAGTTAAAAATTGTTTTAAATAATGTTTAATTAAAGTTGATGTAAATAGAGTTAAGTACTTTAAATGCACAAATTCAATTGTAGAGGTGACATATTTTTAAACATAAACACTCTCAGCTTGGTGACAAAACAACCACCTAAAGAAATCTAAACCAATTGTTTATATATTTTTGGACATTTAAATTCTGGAAAACATATAGTTTCTTTCAAATTTTATAAAATGCAAAAGGCAGCTTAAAATTATTTCGTTGACTTGCAGTTATAAAATACTCATACCAATACTAATATAACTGTGGAAAGACTGTAGTTAGTGCCAGACAGCTCTTAGAGGGCGGTCATTTTCCGTAACAGCGATAGATTGATTATGTATTATTCCAAAGTATTTAAATTTGAGGATTAATTGTAAAATAATCAGAAGTTAAAATAAACGTCAACATTTTAAAGATCGGGTCAATCAAAATTCCCGAACGTTCAGCTGAATCGGTATATGACAAGCGGAACGAACAAATATTACAAGGTAGAAAGCCTTGATATGAATTATTTGGCGTTTTTAAACTAAAATGATTGAAAATTCTCTTTAACTTTTGCTTTGCAAAAGTAAGGACGCTCAGTTAGCGTCAGTCCTAAAAATATTGAATTTAGCAGGTTTTTAAATATAAAATAGCAGTAAAAAATTTTGTGAAGGTTAAATGGACATTTAATGAGTATTGTGTTTATAAAATTTTGTCACAGTTTGTGTAAATATACACGTTAGTAAATGATTGTAATTTACCTACCTGACGTTGTCATAGCAACGGATTTGGACGAAAGCGAGTGTGTCAATTTCAAAGTCGAAACTTTCAGATATACCAGGATAATAAAATAAAATTGAACTAAAGAAGAACACAATTCACTTAGGAAACTATTATTGTTGTCAAGAGTGATAATAGTAATATATCCAGGATCGACAACTTAACCAAATTAAGAAATTTATGTGCAGGATTGCCAGATTCAAGGGAAGACCAACACAGGTCAGACAAGGTACTATAATTCTATAATATTAAACAGTTGTGAAATATCAAAGTGAAGAATTGTTTATTTAAAAGGAAACTGTCATAATTAGTAAGATTTTGATTAAGAGAGAGGCCTCTATAAAAATCAGTCAAAATATTAAGTTAAGGCAATTTAAAAATGGATGTATAAAAGTGTTAATAATTTGTTTCTATAAAAAATAAAATCGGGACGCAGCAAGTGCACTATAGTAGTGAATTTTCATAAGAATTGTACACTATTTGAAAGGTATATTATTAAAACTAATTCTTTAAATTTAAATGGACCTGGGAGACCGGTTTTAGAAGTCCCAGTTAGCCATTATTAAAATAAGTTTATATTTTCTATGGTGCTACAAAATTATAATTTGGTAGAGATATATGTAAGTACCGCAAGTCTCGCTAATAAAAATGTGTTACAAATTTCATTAAAGTCACAAAAGTTTTCTAGAAAAAAATTATTTACAAAAGGAGTATAGCTGCCAAATCATAAATATAGCAGGTATTTTTCCTCTTAATTGCTTGAATGGTTTCGTTTACTTAATCCAATCGAACTAGTTTTTGCAAACAAAACAACAAAAAATGATTTTAAAAACCAACTTTTAGTTATCCGCCAAGCTCATTATGTTATTTTTCTTTAATTTAGTACACAGGCTGCGTCTACATAAATGTTACTATGGTTCAAGTTTGAAGATTATAACATAATGGGAAATTAAGTCATCGAATTTCAAGTATTTTTACAAAAACTCTCTACCATAATGTATTTGCTGCACCCAGACTTTTTTCAAAACTTATTTACTGTTGCTGTATCCATACTTTTTGCAAATGATGAAATATTGTAGCTCTTTATGTAAGACTCACAAACAAGGCAACCTAAGTTTGATTTTTGGAAAAATATCTTAAACAAATGAAATGCGGTAACAATTTAAACATAAATTGAAAACTGAAGATTCTAGTTTACTGAATTCTCACCATTTGAAATATTTTTACCAAAATTCGCTGCCATAACGCACTTGCTGCACCTAAACCCTTTTTAACATTTATTTACTGTTGCTGTATCTATACTTTTTGAAAATGGAATAAATAAATATAAACAATACAAGATTTTGAAATTAAAATTTCAATAATTTACACATTTGTTTATTGATATAAATTAAACTACTGCATGATATTATGTAGTTTAATTTACCTCAAATTTTCCATATACGACGTGAAGAGTGAATAATGAAAATTCACTAAAAAGTAAACAATAAGTACCTTTTTTTTTGTTCCCTGTGACTGTCAAAACTGTCTGACGAACTCATCCAAGCTGCTATTAACAAAATGAAAGGAATTGCCTAATTTGGTTTCGATTGGTGAAGTATTCTTTGAGTTATCGGTTGTATATATATATATATATATATATATATATATATATATATATATATATATATACAGGGTGGCGCATTGAAAACGAAACAGACGCTGAAATACATCAATTTTAATATTTAGGGGGACATGTTTTGACATAAAACTCAACTTTGTGATATCCACCCCTTAAGGGTGGTGATAACAACCCTTATATTTTAAATAAAAAACATGGGTCGACTGTTACATCATTTGTAAGCTCTTTCTTTTCTGAATTCAGCACACTAATTTTTTGGAAGTTTTATCAACTCGTTTAAAAATTATTCACAGTTGAAAATGCAAAAATGCATTTCACTCATTCCGATAAGAAATGTGCTGATAGTCAATGTTTTGTTGGTTTGTAAACAAGAAATTGACTATCAGAACATTTCTTATCGGAATGAGAGAAATGCGGTTTATTATTTCAGTTTATCGGTCGGTTTGATACTTGATAGTACTACCGAAAATTAATTTCACAATGGTGTATTCTGTAGAAGAAAGAGTTGAAATAATTACTCTTTTTTTTTCAAAAACGATGACCGTGCCAACCGTACCGCAAATTTGCTTAATGAACGACATCCGAACAGACATGTTAACAGAAAATTTTATTAATAAAAAATTCACTAAAATTAATGAAAACTCACTAAAATAAGGAATACCATTGCTTATTTGAGTAATTTCGGCATTTTTTTTATTATACCAGATTTTGATGTTAAAATATGAGTGAATATGTAAATTTTATATAAAGGGGAATAATATGTCTAAAATTCAAGAAATTGGAAAGGCAGAACCCACGAATAAAACCCGTAGGAGAAAGAGCGACGATAGAATTGAACGCAGAGTGAGAATAATTATATAAATTAATTTAAGTTCTCATTTCTTTTAGTCATTTGCTAAAAATATTGAGTACATATAGTTTTCTATCGTGTTTATGTGCTACCTTGATTACACGCTGGTAAAACAGGCAACAAAGAAATATTTCTTTAAATTGTATTGCCAATTTAGAACCTTAGAGCACTAATTTACCTCAATTAATAAAAAAAAGAAAACACAGATCAAAACAATATATTTATATAAAACACCACATATCGATTAATGAATAATAAATTCTAACAATAAACTTCTAAATACATAAATACAGACTATATACATAATATACATAAAAATAATATACAGGGCGATATTTTCATTCTTATAGGAATACTAGTAACAAAAATAATGATACAATATTTACACTTTTACATCAAATAAAGTCCCCAGGCATATATATATATTATAACAATATATATATATATATATATATATATATATATATATATATATATATATATATATATATATATATATATATATATATATATATATATGTATTACTAAAAGATAGGCTTATGAATTTAAGATTAGGTTAAATTTTGTTTGAGGTACAGCAATTTATTTGGGGTGCATATAATTAGACTTAATTACAATTAAATTTCACGGGCCCAATTAAAAAGAACTCCTAACAAGTTTAGATGAAAAAGGAGAATTCTTCAAAAAGTAATTACAATTGGAAATGGAAAATGAAAAGGTATTCTCTGAATAAATACCATCACTCAGATGCAAATATCACCTGTAGACCTGAGCGTTATGTTCAATTTAATTATTTATATCTGAACAGCATTCGAAATTTCTTTGTGACATGAAACGAGAGACTAATTTGATGTAATTGAGGACACTGTATGAACATTAAAGGAAAGATAAAATTTTAATTAGAGAACTTTTCATTAAGGGTAGGTAATCATATACTCGCTAATTTTACTTACGTAGCGATCTATTATTAATGCTGCACCCGGGACAAAACATAATCATATTAAAGCAGGAATAATTATACAAGAAATGTTTTCTTTTCTGACTATAGGTAAGCTTTGTCACAATTTTACTTCAAATTAAGCTTATTACTGTCTAATACGGAGATATTAGACGTTTACTTTACATTTTGTACTGTAAAGGTACTGTTTTATGAAGTTATCTTTTGTTGACGCATAAAAGCGCTGTAAAGTAAAATTCTGTGATGGAGAACAAAATATCTTTACGGCTTAATTTGTTTTTACGAAGCAGTCTTAAATGTAATATAACACACTTATACCTAAAATAAGGAATCCTTATCCTCATAAGCTTTTGTCTAAAAACGTTATATCGCTGAGCTTTTAGCAAGCTTCAGAAAAATTTAAAATCTGCGTTTAATCCAGTAAATTTGTTACGTGGTGTGTAGTAGAAATAATTATTTAAGGGTAAAACTATACATTGTGACTTAAAACCAGGACCGGGACGCAGCAACTGCGTTATTGTAGTGAGTTTGCATAAGAATAATATATCATAGTGATTCAGCCTAATATTAAAAGTTAGAAAACGTTACTTTATTTAACTAGGAACGGTAAAAAATAAGGCATAGAAGGGCAAGCAAAAACATGACCTTTAACATAAATATTTATACAGTAATTTGGATACAAAACTCAACAAAACCGTTGATAAACAGGAAATATACTCAACAAAAAATACACTAGAAAGCGGAACATAAAAATATTTTTGTGTTTCATGCATTGAGAGTGATTGTATGCATGCAGAAGGGGTAGAAGAGCCCCAGGACGAAGAGGGTTTTTGCCCCTCACCCAAAAACACGAGGGGTTCTCCTTACCCTTGTCCAGGCATAAAACTACCTTCAAAGCATAAAGCACAAGAAAAATTTCTTGCTAGCAACCTCCAAGAAAGTTACTGGACCTGGGCGAATATGGGTGTTGTTAGGGGTAGACAGGGTTTAAAGGAAATATTGCTGCAAAATGTAAAAAACGCATCTTTTCAAAGTTCGACTAAATGTTTTTTTAGCATTTTCCGCTCAGATTTCCTCCCCGCCCAGCAACCCTATTAATTCGGGGTCCCTTAAGTTTCTTAGTGGCTGTTTGCACCAAATTTGCCTTATGGCTTGTGCTTCCAAAGTGGGTTCTTAGCATGTTTCTGAAAAAAAATTATCTAAAAACCCTTCTTGCAGTAAACTGTAAATTTACGGAAATTACATTCTACATTGTCGCCTATAATGGCTTTTTTAGATAATATCGAATATAGCGCTAAAGTAAACAAATTCACTTGCTGTTTCATTCTTTTTTCATTTTTATATTACGTATACAAGCACAAGATAAGTAAGTATAATAAATGGGGCCCCTTAATTAACATTGGGGCTACACAAACTTAAAAGTAGAGCAGACATTTAGATCGTGTTTGTGTGCACACAAAAATTACTGAAATAAATTATAAAATCTAATAAAAACAACAGTTTTACGAGATTATTTTAAATAAACCAATAGGCATACGTTTCGCGGCTACTTCGCAATTCGCGAGTGTATGTATCTAGGTTTTGTCTAAGACTACACTGAAATCCGATCGACGCCGAAAGCAATCACCTTTTAAATTAAGCTCAGTATGGTTGGACGCTAAACAAACGTAGATATCTCTAATTTTAAGCGGTAATGTATCTGTTTGAACCGTACAATATGAGAAATACAGAAAGTGCTATTTACTAAACTCACTAAAAAAACTAACCTGCGAAATCATCGATAATAAAAAATGATGGATCTAATAACTTGTCTATCAGTATCGTTCTCATTTTTTGAGCAGGTTTTGATACTTGCAGAGAACATTGTCGCATGCTATTAGCGCTTTTGAAAGCAAACATTGTCCCGCTATTATAAAAGAAATGGGCCAGGTCTGACATCTACAAAATTGTTAGTTGATTGTACAAATGTGGCAACACACTACCTGGTTCCGCACCGAAATGGCGTCTCGTTCTGGCTTGTTGCAATAACATTATTTTTCTTTGATGAAAAGACCTGAAAATTGCATATCTGTCTATGTTCTTTTAATTTGTAAATTTTTGTTTTAATCACCTAAAGAATTTGAGAGATACTGCGTTTTAAGAAACATTTGTAATATATACATATATATATATATATATATATATATATATATATATATATATATATATATATATATATATATATATATATACATTCTAGTTTACCATAGAAATGGGTTCCAGGGGCCTAATTCGCGCTCATTTAAAGAAATTTTCCGAAAGTCTCACCATCGATACCTCTCTATTAGTGAATTTTCTTAATGAAAATTCACTAAAACGCTTGATGCAAAAATAAAAAGTCTGCACGCAGCAAGGGCGTTATGGTAGTGAATTTTTATAAAAATGTTTGTAATAACAAACATGTATTTTTTAATTAAAGCAGGCATTAAATTTGGTTACCAGTATAACTTATATAGTAGAAACAATGTAATATATTTCATCGAAATAAGTTTATTGTTTGAAAAAGTACCAAAATTTTTCCGAAAATAAGCTTAGAATCTTCCAGAAAAATTGGGCCAATTTTCCTGGCCAACGAACCTCCTCAAGCTGTTTAATCCCAAAAAGGTTTTCGACAAAACTCAGAAAAAAATTTTGCATGAAAATTTGCAAAGAATTTTCTTACGAAAATCCGATACCATCACTTAATGAAAATTACTATATTTCTATTACTACACTTCTGAAACGCAAAATACAGGATGTTCCATTTAAAACAATTTAGTTGGCAGTTTAACCTTTTTAAATTCAGTGATGACTTGATAGCGCCCTGTATACGGTACTTCAATTTCAAAGAAAAATACGGACGGAAGCCTCTCTGAATGCGTCAGTTTTATGGAATTCTGTTATCTGATTAAAACGCCGTCTTCTAATTTTTTATATGTGCCAAAAATGTGAAAAGTTGCAAAATAATTGAAATAACTTGAAACCTTAAATGCTATAAAAAATTTTTTCCTACAAACATGCATTATAATTCCGTGGAAAATGCAAAAATGCAATGATACCTTATCGTTTGGAGGGGAATACTCCTGAGGTAGTCCCGTTTTCACCAGGTCGAAATTGATCATGGGAATCGAGGGTATAAAGAGTGTTCGAGAAAAAAAATGTACAACCAACGACTTATGGGCCATCCGGTGATTGTTAAAGTAATTTTATAAGATGCATAGCTCAAGATACGTACCATATAATTAATGTATGTAATTGTTTCTCGTATCTTGTATAATAACAGATATATTGAGCTTTACCATAGAAATACATCACCCTCTTGTATATGTAAACATATAAAAGCCGAAAATGACCCCGGATATGGGTTCTAGGGGGGCTAGTTCGCGCTCATTTGAAGAAACCTTTTCAAAATACAAAAGTCGCATTTTCTTCTCTAGCGAGTTGTTCCTACGAAAATTCGCAAAAACTTATAGACTATTAAACTATAAACTCCACAACTAAAACTACTGCCAAAGCATCAAAGAAAGCGTTTATTTAAAATCTTTTTTTTTTTGTGGAAATGTTTTAGTAAAATGAAGGACAATGACAGTTGAAGTTAAAGCTTAAGAGTTTTTAAAACACTCCTCTTGCAACATTTTCTCTACATAACCCGTATTCTTTACAGGTTCTTTAAATAAAAGTTGCCAATATCGCGACTTTGGCGATTTAAGAGGAAAACCACAAAAATGTTTTCTTTAAAAGCTTTTCTTTTTCTTTGAACTTACAGATCTTAATTTTGGTACGCAGTTTACCTTTTGTAATATAAAATTTGGTGGCCCTAACTTTGTTACTTTTTGAGATATAAAAAATTTCCCAAAGGAAACTCAAAATTTTCGCGAAAAAACTGGATTGATTTTCCTGGCGAATGAACCTATCCAATCTACTTGCGAAAGGAAAGTACTCCTAGAGGGCCTAGACTGCACGCATTTGAAGAATATTTTTTAATTCTAAAGTCGCGATCTCTTAATAATATAATAATTTTTAAAGAAAATTCACTAAAAGTCTAGACGCAGCAAGTGCGTTATGGTAGTGAATTTTCATGAAAATGTTTTAATAGTACATATGTCTTTTTTATGAAAGCAGGCATCCAATTTGGTTACCGGTATAACATATATAGTGGAAACAATGTACCATGTTGCCTCAAAATAACTTAAGTGCTTGAAAAACTACAAAAAATTTTCGAAAATAAATTTAAAATGTTCCCGAAAAAACTGGTTCGATTTTCCTAGGCAACCAACTTCTTCGAACTATTTACTCACCTGCCACGATATAATTATTCACAAAAAGCTTTTCTTAAAAACATCCAACAATTTTTTTTTACAAAAATCCGAAAACATCTACAATAACTCATTAAACCTGTATTACTAATTACCAAAATTTCACAAAAATTTTACACTGAAATCTACGGAAACAAAAACATTGTTTGTGGAACCTCGATTTTTTTTTACGAACAATATAAACGTAAACCTCCCTGAAAGCATCATTTTCATGTGCTATATATTGATAAAATAGAAACTCCGAATCATTTTTTTTTGACATGTGCCAAAAACGTGACACAATTAAAATAAATCGAAAATGATTAACGCTGTTAAATATTTTGTTATAAACATGCATTATAGGTCGATGGAAAGTGCAAAAATGCAATAATATTTGAGGTGTGTCCTACAGACGATAGATGTCAATTTTGTTTATAACCATATTTGCTACAAATCACAACGCTCTTTTGTCTTTTGGTAAACTGGGTTCTCCAAATTGCACCTATTAGTGCTCATCATAGCTTCAAGTCTTTACTGAATGCATCACTTGGAGTATTTCAGATCAGGAAGTGTTTAAATAATGTGAAAACCACATTGCGATAAGAAGACTGAAAAAAATCTCGGGACGCAGCAAGTGCGTTATGGTAGTGAATTTTCATAAAAATTATTTTATTGCAAATATGTGTGTTTTCTTTTTAAGAAAGCAGACATCAATTTTGGTTACCAGTATAACCTATATAGAAAAAGCAGGCATCAAATTTGATTACCAGTATAACCTATATAGTAAAAACAATGTGCCATGTTTCATCAAAATAACTTGATTGTTTGAAAACGTACATAAATTTCCAAAAGTAAACCAAAAGTGTTACTGAAAAAATCCGTTTCTTGGTCAACCTTATAGGTTAATAGCAAATTGAGCTTTTCAAATATGAAGCATTTCATCAAAATTCGCAACCACAACGCACTTGCTGCCTCCAGAATTTCTTAACTTACAAACATGCATTATATTTCGATGGAAAATGCAAGAAAATAAGGCGTTTTCGACAAAACAATTATTTGTATCACCAACGACTTATGGGCCAGCCTGTGATTGTCGCAATATTTTTTTAAGATGTAGCTCAAAACACCCTATAATTAATGTATACAATATTTTTTCATATCTTGTATAATAACGAATATATTGAGCTTTATTGATTTTTTACGAAAATTCGACAAAAATTATATACCATTAAACGATAAACTCTATAGCTAAGGCTACTGCCAAGCATCAGAGAAAGGGTCTATTAGAAATGAATTTTCTGGAAATATTTTAGCAAAATGAAGGACAATGACGGTTGAAACTAAGAGTTCGGTGTATGTAAAACATTCTTCTTGAGACATTTTCTTTCCATAGCCCGTATTAGATTCAAGTTATTTGCCTAAATGTTGCGAATCTTGACGTTTTCAATTGTCACTTTGACGTTTTGAGGAAACCCCCAATTTATTTTTCTTTAAATGCCCATAACTTTTTTGTCTTTTGACCTACAGAGCAAGATTTTGGTAGGTGGCACACCTATAACGATATAAACCAGCTTACCAAATTTGGTTGCCCTTACTTTGTTAATTTTGGAGATATAAATATTTTGCGAAAGAAAACACAAATTTTTCCGGGAAAACCTCGGCGGATTTTCCTGGCTAACAAAATTATCCAAGCGACTTGCGAAAGGAATGTACTCACCAATTTTGACGTTTAAAATCGCAATTTTGACGTTTTGAGGAAAATCCAAATTTATTTTTCTTTGAATGCCTGTAACTTTTTTATCCTTTAACATACGGAGCTAAATTTTGGTAGGTAACTTGCCTATAATGATATAAATCCGCATATGAAATTTGATTGCCCTTACTTTGTTAATTCTGGAGATATAATTTTTTTTGAAAGAAAACACAAATTTTTCCGGGAAAACCTGGACCGATTTTTTTGGCTAACGAACTTATCCAAGCCATTTGCAAAAGAAATTTGTTCACCAAATTTAATCAAAATCGGCCCATTATTTTTTGAGTTATCGGTGTGATACATATATATATATATATATATATATATATATATATATATATATATATATATATATATATATATATATATATATATATATATCTGGGGGGCCTAATTAGCGCTCATTTGAAGAAATTTTTTCAAAATTCAAAAGTCGGGATCTCCTCATTAGTGAATTTTTTTTAAGAAAATGCACTAAGAAGTTATAATAGAAGCCAGATGCTCTAAAAATTATGTTTTTTAAGGATATTTCAAAGCGAGGGGCCCCATATCAGATCACCTGTCAAATTATTGAGCACTAAAACAGCAACTTTCATTCACTGCTATATATTGGTAAAAACGCTGTACCACACTATTTTTGCTATGTGCCAAAAATGTGAAACAGTTGAAATGAATTGAAAACTATGAACGCTGTCCATTTTTTTGCAAGCATGCGTTATAATACGATCGAAAAAGCACACACGCAAAAATGCAATATTTGAGGCGTGTCCTAAAAAGGATAGATGTCAAACATGTTTAGAACAATATCTGCCACATGTCACAACACCTTTTTGTTTTTGGTAAACTGGGTTCCTCAAAGTGTACCCATTAGTGATCGTCACAGCTTTAGGTCTTTACTGAATGAATCGCTGGAGTATTTCAGTTCAAAAAGTGTCTAAATAATGCTGAAACCTCATCGCCATAAGACGACTGATAAAAAAGTTATACTAGTATCTTTACGCTTTGAAAATTAAGCTTTTTTCAGGATATTTTAGAAACGAGGGGCCCTGGATCATATCACTTGTCAAACTGTATATCACTAAGACAGCAACTTTTATGGGAGTCTGCTATATATTAAAAACACCGTATCACAATTTTTTATATGTGCCAAAAATTTGAAACAATTGAAACATTTGAAACACTAATGAAAGATAAGGACATTTAAGACTTTTAATTTAAGTTTAATTGCAACTGTTGTTGCACTTACTTGGATAAACCCTTCCACAGTTAACAAAGACGTAGCGATTTGCGATTCCACAAGAGTTTGTTTTCTTTTCTGCACCGGATTCAAATCATACAGCATCGACAGGCAAAATATTTTTCTCTCTATGAAGCAACAGAAAAAGGAACTACATCTGTATTTACATCATATTTTACATATTTATTTATTTATTTAATTTATTTTTATTAGCGAATATTCTTGTACAATTTATTCTTTTAATAGCGAATTTTCTTATAAATCAATTTCAGGAATTTTCTGCGATCACGGTCTTATAAACGTATCAATCTATCTAAGATGAAAGTGTATGCGATCAACCAACTTTGGTGAAATGGAGGTGATGGATAAGCAAGAGAGAATAATTACAATTTTCTGAAAACATTCCAAAAAAACATATAATGCGTAAGCTTGCCAGAGCTGAGAACGATGAAGCTCTACAACGTTTACATAAACCAATTGTTGAGCTACTAAGTGAGATATCTAAGAACACATCAACACTTAAACGCTTCTCTCGGAGATTTGCTACTTTTGTGCCAGTTAGCCGAATATATTTGGGTTATTATTGGTATAGCACTGGTGAGCTCTAATAAGACCGAAACTAATATGTTCGTCCAATGAAATGCATTTACTCTTATATATATATATATATATATATATATATATATATATATATATATATATATATATATATATATATATATATATATATATATATATATATATATATATATATATATATATATAGGGTGGCGCATTGAAAACGAAACAGACCGATTTGCATCCAGAAGAGAATTTTTTTTTAAGAAACTCTGAAATACGCCAATTTTAATATTGAGGGGGACATGTTTTGACATAAAACTCAACTTTGTCAAATCAACCCCTTAAGGGTGGTGATAACAACCATTATATTTTAAATAGGGAACATGGATCGAGTGTAACATCATTTGAAAGCTCTTTCTTTTCTGAATTTAGCACACTAATTTTTTTGGAAGTTTTATCAACTCGTTTAAAAATTATTCACAGTTGAAAATGCAACAACGCATTTCACTCATTCCGATAAGAAATGTGCTGATAGTCAATGTTTTGTTGGTTTGTAAACAAAAAATTGACTATCAGAATATTTCTTATCGGAATGAGAGAAATGCGGTTTATTATTTCAGTTGATCGGTCGGTTTGATACTTGATAGTACTACCGAAAATTAATTTCACAACGGTGTATTCTGTAGAAGAAAGAGTTGAAATAATTACTCTTTTTTTTCAAAAACGATGACTGTGCCAACCGTACCGCAAATTTGTTTAATGAAAGACATCCGAACAGACATGTTAACAAAAAATTCATTTTGGAGTTAGTTGCAAAGTTTCGACAAAGTGGTTCAGTAGCCAGCAAAAAACGGGATCCTGAACGCGAATTTCCAGTTAGAGATGAGACTACTGAGATTGAAGTTTTAGGTCAAATTGCTGCAACTTGCCCAACTTTGAGCACGAGAAAATTGGCCACTGTTTCAAACATCAAAAGAAGAACTATTCAGCGAATATTGAAGCATCATAAATTTCACCCGTGTAAAATGCATCTTGTACAACAACTGAATGAAGATGATTTTGATCGGCGGCTGGAGTTTTGTGAAGTTATGACTGCACGAATAGCTGATACCGGGAACTTTATGTTCAATATCTATTTTTCAGACGAGTGTAAGTTTTTATTAAGCTCTACAGTCAATCGTCATAATTGTCGTTATTGGGCAGATAATAATCCAAGAAATTTTCACGAAGTCCACACTCAAACTCCACAGAAATTGAATGTCTGGACTGGCATTTTTGGAGACTGTTTAATCGGACCAATTTGTCTTGATGGCAATTTGAGTGTCGAAACGTATTTGGAGTTACTAGAAGATATCGTTTGCCCTCGACTAATTGAGATTGTTGAAAATGATGATCGATATCAAGAAAATCAATTAGTGTTTCAACAAGGTGAAGCTCCTCCGCATTTTTCACAAAGTGTTAGGGCGTTTTTGAACAGAGAGTTTTCAGGACAATGGATTGGGCGTAGAGGTGCTATTGAGTGGCCCCCTAGATTACCGGATTTAACTCCTTTAGACTTCTTTCTATAGGGCCATTTAAAGAGTAGAACAGAACCGGAGTCTCTGGAAGAATTCCGACGACGCATTGTTAAAGAATGCCGTCTAATAAATCCACAAATGCTCTAGAATGTCAGAGCTCGTTTTGGACAAAATTTGTACTTTTGTATGGAAGCTGGTGTTCAACAATTTGAGCACTTACTTAGCTAAATAAACATTTTTAAACGTTTTATTTTGGTTTGTTTTTGGGTTTTTTTTTAACGAAAAATTGACTAATTAGTGCATTTCTTATCACAATGAATGAAATACGTTCTTGCAACTCCAATTGTGAATAATTTTTAAACGACTTGATAAAACTTCCAAAAAGATTAGTGTGCTGAATTCAGAAAAGAAAGAGCTTTCAAATGATATAACACTTGACCCATGTTCCCTATTTAAAATATAAGGGTTGTTCTCACCACCCTTAAGGGGTTGATGTGACAAAGTTGAGTTTTATGTCAAAACATGTCCCCCTTAATATTAAAATTGAAGTGTTTCAGCGTTTCTTTAAAAAAAAAATTTCTGGACGGAAATCGGTCTGTTTCGTTTTCAATGTGCCACCCTGTAAATATATATATATATATATATATATATATATATATATATATATATATATATATATATATATATATATATAAACTTATATAAATTAAAACTGATCCCAGATATGCGTTCTAGGCGGGGGCCAGTTAGCGCTCATTTGTATAATTTTTTGCACAATGCAAAAGTTGCCATCTCCGGTCTTTCCTCATTATGATTTTTTTCTACGAAAATTTAATAAAAGGCAAGGGATGCGCGCGACTTTATGCTCTGTTACACCGATTTTGTTAGCTCCCGGCAGACACCCAACAAATACGCAAATTAAATGTGCGATAAACTAGTGTGTTAGGTCAAAACACGCACGAATGGTGAGCTTTGAAATTGGCCAGTGCTTGCTCTTCTGGAAGTTTGACGATGACCATTGCCCAACTCAAACACGGACAATGCCGCCAACTGTTAAACTGTTAGCTGCTCCTCACCTCACCCGCCAGTTCAACAGCCATTACACAGTTAGTTAGACAGAAACAAATGTCAAATTAGGTAAATGCGAATTCCACGTTAGATATGTGTCACTTCAAAGAGCAACCTGTTCAGGCTGATACAAACTTTCTAATTGTAAATGCAAATTCTCGACCTCTTCGTTAGAATCATATACAATAAAGCGATGTATCTTTAACTTCCTTAAACTTCTGAGTTAACACGTTAAACGTAACAGTGTTAAAAGCCAGATATACAGCAAGCCTTCCATGATTATTGTTTAACGTGAAGTACGAGCCCGGGTCAAATTATTGAGTCAAAGGCGAACTTTATAAGTATAGACGTAGAGGCTTTCTCTCTGCAGAGTTCTCAATTTAAAAGTAATTTCAATTTCCCTGAATTCTCAGACTTACAATACAGTGTGTCCCAAACTAGATGGGAATGTATTGTTATCTCCGTTATTATTAGAGATAGAAAAACGGTTAAATTAGCAATGTCTTGTATAATTTCATGCTCGTTCCAAATATAACTTGTATTTTGCCCTGCCTCTTTTGGTTTTCGAGTTATTTTTAAAAAAATATTGTAGATTTCTTTTTGTTCAATATTTAAGTAGGCGTTCATCTGACATTTCTAAGACTTACACATTACCAGGACACTTTTTAAAGAGTAATATTTTTGTGCTGTTCTCAACTTTGGATTGTCATTTGTTTTTGAGCTACAGGTACCAAGGTTTGTTTTTATTATGGCAGCCATATTGGATTTTTTGCTCATATGATTGCCTGTAAAAAGATCTTTCCAAGAAGATAGTCAAGATAGCGAAACCATGAATTCTTGCTTTTGATTTCTTCGTTGTTTCTTCCCACCTTGGTATTGCTATTCCTTTGATTTCGGGAATAACCTGAATACCTCTCTTCTGCCTGGTAGTGGGTACTACTTCGTCCCACCTGGGTTGATTCATCCATAGTTCGGGAATTATCAGCTTGGCCTTAATTACCACTAGTGATAGCCGCCCTAATGTGTCAAATAACTTGGCTATTGCCGATAATATTTCCTTTTTTTTACTTTCTCTGCACTTTTTGAGTCTAGTTTCCATTTGAATGTATATTCCCTTGGTGTCCAGCAGATACCAAGAGACTGTTTTACCCCATTGTCTAGTAGCTGCAATGCTTTGCCATTTTATCCATCTTGTGGCAACTTCGCACTAACTTGTGACTTTTTGCTGGACCATTGTTTCAAACTGAACCCACTTGATCTGAACATTTCTTCAAGTTCTGTCGAAAATAACGCTGCTTCTTGCTCTGATTTGGCTCCAGATATAAGATTATCCATATAACATTCTTCCTTTGCTACCTTCTCCTTTATTTGAAATTTGTCTTGCTCGTCTCTGGATTCTCCTACCTCTGGTACCTTTCTGTAGAGATTCTCAAATTTTGAATCTATTACCTTTTGGACTAGTTCATGGAATGCAGTCAGTTCCTCGTATTTTCCTGTGAAGATTGGTATTTTTATTTTTGGCAGTTTGTTGCTAATTTGCCCTGAATTTGGTTGTGTTTGTTTCTTAATTGATTTTGACAGCTTGTCCATGGCGTTCTGGTACCATTGCCTTAGCGTGCTTCACCTTGAATTTCTTTTTCTGTTATTATATTTATCCCCATTATGTTGTCTTCTATCTTTTCCCATAGCTTATCTAATTTTTCCATTATGCTTTCATACCTGTAAAGTATATTGTCACCGTCCATCATTTCTGCTTCTTCTAATATTAGGATAAATCGGCTTACTAGTCATTTTAGTTTTGTCGAAAGTCTTGTGATTTCTATTTTTTCACTAGCGTTTGGTTCCTAGATTTTGCTTCCTTAATTTTATTTTATTTAATATTTGTAGTATTTTGTTACCTTGTCTGATTCCTAGTTCTTTTTCATTTGGTTTTTTGGTCGCTTGTGGCCTATATTTTGAACTTAACCCTGTATTGGTGCTTTTTGTGGACGCGTGTGTCCTTGATTACTTTAAATTTGACCCTGTATAGGTGCTTGCTTTATAACTGACCTTGTATAGGTGCTTGCTTTGGAAATGCCCTTGTATAGGTGCTTTCCTGGACGCTTTTGTCCTTATTTGCCTTAAATTTGGACGCTTGTGTCCTTATTTGACTCTGTATAGGTGCTTGCTTTGGAACTGACCTTGTATAGGTGCTTTCCTGGACGGTTGTGTCCTTAATTGCTTTGAAATGACCCTGTATAGGTGCTTGCTTTAAAACTGACCTTGTATAGGTGCTTTCCTGGGCGCTTGTGTCTTTAATTGCTATGAATTGACCCTGTATAAGTGCTTTTTTGAACGCTTGTGTCCTTTTGATTGTACCTAAAAACGTAAAAAAGAGTATTAGAGATTTGGGAGGATTAAGGATTTTTTAAAAGGATAGTTGATTTAAAAGAAAGGAATTTTTAGTGCACACTGTATCATCAACGGCACTGGTTACTTCGTCGAAGGACCATGTTTAAGGAGCGGAGGGTAACTTGAGGGGGTTATCGGGGTAAAGGTTATAATTTGGGCTATACAGACATAGTGGCGATCTAACGAGTTTTAATAACAAAATGAAATAAAGTATTTAAAAAAAAAATAATAGTCTCTTAATATTTACAAACACTTCTATATATAAACTTATGTGAACTAGATTCCTAACACTATGTAAATATAATTAGTCAACATTCCTCAATACCGCAAATTAAGTCATATAGTATTGCAATCGGCAATCGGAAAACTTATTGTTTACATAAACATGTAAAGTGATGATGCCAATTCAACGATTACAATATCTATGTGAGTTAACCACGTAAAACTTACTCTAATTTTTACGTTTTCCCAGATTTTATCTTCAAATAAGCTTAGCACTAATTATAATAATTTAAATAATATTAAAATATATTTCCACCCTAAGGCTGCACTCCTGGATAGCTATCTGTTCCATGAACAATTAGGAAAAATAGTCATGCATAAGAGACACATTAGGCTGGCAGCGCTGAGAGTCCAAAAGCATATACGCCTGATCAAACAACCTACAATTTGCAATGTCTTTTATTTGTAAATAATGGAAGAAAAAAGAATGTATCCAAAGAAATAGCAAAGATAATCATAACAAATTACATAAAAAGGGACAATTATTGAAGAAACAAACGGAAAGGCTTTAATACGGTACAAGATGGTAATGGGTGTTGTAACATTGTGTATAGAGATAAGGCAATTTCTATGTCGCGAGTGCCTACCTAGGTATATTATTACATAGATGACTTATAATTATTTGGTCGCAAATTAAAAGTGAATGTACAGTTTGTGGTTAATGAAATGGGCATTCAAAGCACAATAAGCCAAAATTTGCAGTGCTATCGGGGCGGCCAAGCCGCAGACGAGCCCCGAGGGAGAAAAAACAGTGAATATACAGTTTGTGGTTAATGAAACGGGCATTCAAGGCCATCTACACCACAATACAATACAATACAATACTCTTATTGTATTGTGGTGTAGATCGCCTTGAATGCCCGTTTCATTAACCACAAACTGTATATTCACTTTTTCTTTTCTTCAGACTTTTCTGAATGCAGCAAATGCGCTATGATAGTAAATTTTTATAAAAATCTTTTTAATAGAACTTTTGTAATTTTTTTAAAGAAAGCAACCATCAAATTTGGTTACCAGTATAACCTATATTAAAAACAATGTGCCATATTTTATCAAAATAACTTTATTGTTTGAAAAAGTACAAACATTTTGCGAAAATTTACATAAAATGTTCCCCAAAAAACTGGTCCGATCTTTCTTGCCAATGAACTTCTTTAAAGTTTTCGGCAAAACATACAAAGAAAATTTTCATGAAAATTTGTAAACGATTGTTTCACCAAAACCGGAAAACAATTTTGTTCTGCATTTTTTTAATAGCAAATATGTATTTTTAATGAAAGCAGGCATCAAATTTGGTTACCATTATAACCTATATAGTAGAGACAATGTACCATATTTCATTAAAATAATTTTGTTGTTTGAAAATGTACAAACATTTTCTGAAAAAAAAACTTAAAATATTCCCGAAAGAACTAGTGTCCTGGCTAGCGAACCTTAAGTTAATGACAAACTGAGCTATTTAAATTTAAAGCATTTAATGAAAGTTGACCACCGTAGCGCACTTGCTGCGTCCCGAATTGCTTTTCTTGCAAACGTGCATTATATTCAGATGGAAAATGCCAAAATGCAATAATATGAGGCGTGTTCGATTGAAATAAAAAGAAAGTCTCTATTACCAACGAATTTTGGGCCACTCTGTGATTGCAAAAATAATTTTATAAGACACCCTCTAATTAAAGTATATTTTTTTTCTTGTATCTTGCATAAAAACGGATATATAGAGCTTTACCCTAAAAATGCATCACTCTGTATATAAGAAAATATATAAAAACTACAAGAAACCCCGGGTTTGTTTTCTAGGAGGTCTAGGTGGCGCTCGTTTAAAGAAATTTTTTCAAAATTCAAAAGTCGAGATCTCCTCATTAGTGATTTTTTTTAAAGAAAAGTCACTAAAATCAAATAATGTTCGAAAGCATTAATAATTGGAAGTTTATAAAAATTTGCTTCAGTTGAAAACATGTGTTTGTATTTCGTCAGAAATTTGTAAAGGAATGCAGAAAAATAAAATATGCCTATTAAAATTTCAACCTTATTATTTTTCAAAGAAAAGATTTATTTTCTCTGCTCGGGATACATTCATGGTGTACTATAATTTATTCTGGTTATACTACATTACAGTTTTTATAATCAAGAAGACTGTGCATTTCACAACTCCGGTTCCAGGAAACAGGAGCTTAGGACAAAACAACTGAGGCGGCCTTGCATTATTGTTTTTGTGCCGCGCGAGCTAGCGACTGTTATGATTTGTTGCAAGAGCGTCCTAGTTTGTCAGCTTAAATTGTTTATTTACATCTCGGGTCAGTGTTCTCTGAATTACAAAACATTTTACTGCTTTAACTAGTGTTAAATACTCCCAGGTTCCTGAAAACTTGGGAGTTTAATAGTGTAAATAACAATAGTCTGCTTGCAAGCAAATTATCTTCTGTGAAGTGTGTGTTTAGTGTAGAAGTGATGGAAAGAAGATACCCTGAGTCTGTCGTCGGTCATTTAGAAACTTCAAAATGGTAAGTTTATGTAATACTTTTGTTTTAGGTACTGTGGCATTCCCCCTATGTATTTAAGCTAATTTTATGTTAATTTAGACTTTAACTTAACCTACAAAATGACGTATAAAGCGCATTTAAATTATACAACAAAATGTATGACTTACCGATCTGAAAACCACCAGCACTTCACTTGTAAACAATACATTAGGTGTAGTTGAGTTTTAATTATTTTTTATTACCAGAAAATATAATCATATTTTTGGACTAATCAAGCGAGTTTCAAGCAATTTGCTAACATAAAATTCTAACAAGTTAATGAATCGATTTAGTTCAGATTTGTTGAGTAGCTAACTTTGCAAATGGCTTGGATGGTAGCGATGGTACGGAGGCTAACGCCAAGCAAGTAAGCCACAATGGGCCCTTTTTGCCAACCCCAGCAACCCAGCAACCATGCTCTACTCCTCCTCGGTTCCGTCGCCAAACCGCCTCAACCTCGAAATGAAGGCCGTGGTGGTCTTCAATTGGTCGATACTTACCTGATTCCTCTGCAGAGTCCTAGAACTGAACAATTCTGCTCGAAGACTCCCAAAAGCCTCGCATTCACACAGGTAGTGGTAAGTTGTTTCTTCATCCTCGCCGCATTCCTGGCAAATGGGACCCCTCAGTACGCCTATGAATTTGAAGTGTCATCTAAGGGCGCAGTGGCCTGTCAGCACGCCAAGGATGCGGCGAAGCGTAGGTCGACTGCTATCTAGTAGCCAGACAGCCTTATCTCTGTCCGGCCCCTTTACGAAGTCCCTCGCCTGCCTACAGCCACCAACCGACCCCCAGTGCCTCTCCGTGGTTTCCTCAGTCCACCTGTCTAAGGCGACAGAGATTGTCTTCCTACTTATGCCTATCGCAGGCTCCGGGCCACAGAACGGCTGCCGGGAACCAAGCCTTGCAAGATTATTCGCTACCTCATTCCCCGCTACGCCACAGTGTCTCGGAACCCACACCAGTTGCATCTCCTTGGCTAGGGAAAGTTCGTTAACCACGAGAATAAGCCTAGTTATTCCCGCAAAATTTTGCATTTTCCTTCGGCAAATTTCTATATTTGCGGAAAAAACAAAATTAGGGTAACCAAATTTAGTACGCTGGTTTATTTTATTAGAAGTAAACTATGTACTAAAATTAGATCTGTAAGTTAGGAGACAAAAAAGTTATAGGCCTTTAATGAAAAAAAACTGGGAGTTTTCCTCTTACAACGTCAGAGTCGCAATTTAAAATACTGGTTATGTAGAGAAAATGTCACAAAAGTGTTTTCCTTACGTTTCAGTTTCAGCCGCCATTGTCCTTCATTTTACTAAAATATTCCCAGAAAATTCATTTCTAATAAACCTTTTCTGTGATGCTTTGGTAGTAATTTTAGTTATAGAGTTTACGGTTTAATAATCTATAAGTATTTTTCAACAAACATTTTCGTCGAAAAAAGTTGCTAACGAGGATACTGGGACTTTTTAATTTTGAAAAGATTTCTTCAAATGAGCGCGATCTAGGCCCCCAAAAATCCATATGCAGGGTTATTTTCAGTTTTTATCTGCTTACATATATACAGAGTGACGCGTTCCTAGGGTAAAGGTAAATATATTTGTTGTTATACAATATACGGGTAAAATTGTATAGGTTAATTATAGGGTGTCTTGAGCTGCATCTTTTAAAATTATTTTGACAGGGTGGCCTATAAGTCGTTGGTGATACAAATTTTCTTTTTTTACATCCTTATATTATTTCATTGTAGCAATTTTCATCGGAGTATAATGACAAACATTCATTATAATCAGGGAGAAAATGATAGAGTTCATCGTTTTAGAGTTATTTTAATTGTTTTGCGACTTTTCACCTACATATCAATAATGGTCGGTTCCCGTCATAATTATATGTAATAGTCTAATTTTGTAGTTACCAGCTAATTTCAACAGAGGCACCACAGTTTTATATACCTTCCAATACTGTTCTAAAAATATCCCACATTGTCGAACGGTGGCACCGCTGACATTATATTGTAACTGAAAGATGTGAGGTTTTTTTTTAATTTCTTTTTTTGTTTCAACAACAGACCACGAGAGCTCACAGCCTAAATACTATCGTACGGTGGGTGTCGACAAGGGGGAAAGGGGCAACTTGTTAATTCTGGACTTGAAGGTTTGTAGATTCGGAGGAGAAGGAAAAACATGTGCCGGCAAGGAATTCCACAACTTGGAAGTCCTCGGGACAAAAGAGCGGGCATAACAAGATGTTCTATGTCTGGTGACCTGGACAGTAAAAGGGTGCATTCGCTCTGTTCCCCTGGTAGATCTGTTGGGAGCAGCAGGTGGAGGAACTATGGAAGAAAGCTCCTCTGAGCAGTGCCCGTGCAGATATCTATAAAATAGAGAGAGGTCACCAACGGCACGTCGGTGGGCAAGGGATGGCAGCCTTTGGGTGAGGGTAGGGTCACCGATGAGACGTATAGCTCTCTTCTGAATGGAGTCCAGGATAGCGAGTGTAGAAGCGGCAGCAGCACCCCAGATGTGGGAGCAGTATTCGAGGTTTGGTCTTATTTGTGAAGTTAATAAAGTATAGAGATTAGCTGGTGAAAAGTATTTGCGAGCCCGGAAGAGGAAACCTAATTTCTTAGCAGCCGCTTCTGCAATTGATGTGACATGTTGGTGCCAATTGAGATTTCGATCCACAGAGATGCCGACAAGTGAAAAGGACTCATTATTTTGAATAACTTGGTTGTTTTATGTTATGGGTCTAGGGCTGGTGTATCTCTTATGAGAAAGAAAGCAAGACTGAGATTTGGTGGTGATTAGTATCCCAAATATATCGCGTGACGAAAGATATATCTATAGTACCATATCTTAATTGTGCTATATGTTCTTTGAATCTAATCCCACTAGATCTTTTTGTTTGTCCGACGTATTTAAGATCACAATCTTTACAACTCATTTCATAAATTCCCGACATTTTGACCGTACTATTCTTTTGGGTTACTTATCAAGTTTTTTTTTAAATATTTTTTGTCGAAAATGTTAGTTGCAAATTAGCTTTTTTAAAATGCTATGTAGACCTCTCGTGATTCGAGGTTCAAATGGTAAGCAAACAAAGTTTTTTTTCTGCTTTCTTTCTTCTAAAAGTCGTTAATTCCGCAAAGATTTTCTTTGTTTTCTGTTTGTTAATTAATTTCTCCACTAGGCAAGCTGCGTATCCGTTATATTCCGCCTCGTTCTTAATATACTTTAATTTTTTGGTATATGTTACGGAATCTTAGACTTTAAAATATTCTGATGCAACAACTGAGCTATTGTAGTAAAGTTATGTAAAAATTTGAGCCTCATTTGAAAGAAGATGTTATTTTAATTGTTGCTAATATAACGCAAATAAAACTTTGAACGCATAAACTGGGTTATTTCGGAAAAAAAATGTTATGGAAGAAAACATTTATTAACCGGTTTAAATGGGTTGGCTAACAAACCAAGCGATTACAATTTTGATATGCCCAGGGTCTGTTTAGGAGCCTCGATGATCCAGGGGCAAGAACGTGTACCTCTGAACCGAAAGATACTGGGTTCGAGTCCCAGGGATTCCCTTTCACTTTTTCAGTACAAGCAATAATATATAAACATCAACCGAGGTTCTGGCATTGTGTTTGAACAAGTTGAATGTCTGCACGTTCCGTCCTTCGGCGGGGATGTATATCCGTCGTTCCCATGTCCATGCAATGTTGGGCACGTTAATGATCCCTACCCTCCTTACATAAAGACAGGGGTTTGGCAAAATCTCCAGGATAGTGAGGTAAAACTGCTCGCTGGCGTCGGTAATTGGCCATAGTCGCGAAAATAGGCCGACGTTAAAGTAAAAAAAGGGTATGTTTCTTAAAATTAATGCAGCTTCTGCTACTTTTGTTTTTTAAATAGAAAAAACTCTTCAAATAAGAGCTGTAGGAGTTTTCACAAGCTGTAAGGATTTTCTTTTGGAAAAAAACATTTTAACGTCGCAAAATCGGAAAAATTACCTAATGTCACTTTTTTTAACCAGAACATCATTTTCTTCCATTACGATTGCTGAGAATGGAAGTTTATTTTCTTTTAATTTCACAAATATAATCATAGGCAATATTTAAATGAGGCGCTTTAGATATATTTTGTGTCAACCATACTGATTCTACAGTAATAATATAATTAATCATTACTGAAAAGTATCTAAAGTTTGTATAAATTGAATAAAATGACTGAGTAATCATATACTGATAATGGTTTCCACGAAAACACAAAAATGTCTGCATAAAATTCAAGTTTCATACCAAATCTGTAAATATGATCGAAAAAAAAGTGTTAATTTGTTTTAACTTTTTACGAAATTTCTAATCAGTGGAAGTAAAGTAAAATATAAGCAGAAAAAGTCTGGACGCAGCAAGTGCGTTATGGTAGTGAATTTTCATAAAAATATTCTTAATAGCAAATATGTGTTTGTTTTTTAACAAAGCAGGCATCAAATTTGGTTACCAGTATAACCTATATAGTAAAAACAATGTGCCATATTTCATCAAAATAACTTTCTTGTTTAAAAACGTACAAAAATTTCCGAAAGTAAACATAAATTGTTCCCGAAATAACCGTTTCTTGGTCAACCTTATAGCAAATTGAGCTTTCAAAATATGAAGCGTTTAATCAAAATTCTTTACCATAACGCACTTGCTGCGTCCATAATTTCTTTTCTTACAAACATGCATTATATTTCGATGGAAAATGCAAAAATTCAATAACATAAAGCGTGTTCGACTAAAAAAAAAAATTGTATCACCAGCGACTTATGAGCCAGTCTGTCATTGTAGAAATAATTTTTAAGATATAGCACAAAACACCCTATAATTAATGTATACAATTCTTTTTCATATCTTGTAGAAGAACGGATATATTGAACTTTATTGGTTTTTTACGAAAATTCGATAAAAATTATATACCATTAAACGATAAACTCTATAGCTAAGACTATAATGCCAAGCATCAGAGAAAGAGTCTATTTGAAATGAAATTGCTGGAAACATTTTGGTAAAATAAAGGACAATGGCGGTTGAAACTAAGACTTCAGGGCTTGTAAAGCATTTTTCTTAAGAAATTTTCTTTCAATAGCCCGTATTAGATTCAAGTTATTTGACTAAATATTGCAAATTTTGACGTTTTAGATCGCAACTTTGACGTTTTAAGGAAAACCCCAATTTATTTTTCTTTAAATGTCTGTAACTTTTTAGTGAATTTTCTTAGAAAAAATTCACTAATGAGGACATACACACTTTTGAATTCTGAAAAAATTTCTTCAAATGAGCGCGATCTAGGAGCCCTAGAACTCATATCCGGGGTCAGTTTCAATTTTTATATGTTTATATATATATATATATATATATATATATATATATATATATATATATATATATATATATATATATATATATATATATATATATATGTATCACACCGATAACTCAAAAAATAATGGGCCGATTTTGATAAAATTTGGTACCTTTCTTTTGTAAATGGCTTGGATAAGTTCGTTAGTCAGGAAAATCGAACGAGGTTTTCCGGGAAAATTTTGAGTTTTCATTCGAAAAAAATTCCTATCTCAAAAAATAATAAGCCGATTTTAATAAAATTTGGCATGTACCTTCCTTTTGTAAATGGATTTGACAAGTTTGTTAGTCAGGAAGATCGGACGAGGTTTTCCGGGGAAATTTTGAGTTTCTATTCGAAAAAAATTTTTATTTCAAAGAAGGATGGGCCGATTTTGATAGAATTTGGCATGTACCTGCCCTTTGTAAATGGCTTTGATAACTTCGTTAATCGAAACAATCGGACAAGGATTTCCGGAAAAATTTTGAGTTTTCATTTGAAAAAAAAAATTATCTTAAAAAATAAAAAAAATATGATAACCAGAGAAGAAAAAAAAGTTATAATAAAATATTTTGTGCCAGATAATTTCTATGAAAATTCACTACCATAACGCAATTGTTGCGTCCAGGCTTTTTTTCCTTTTGAGTTACGGTTGGTAGGCAATTTACGTATGGCGACATCAACCCGTGTGCCAAATTTAGTTGCCCTTACTTTGTTAATTCCGGAGATATAAATTTTTTTCGAAAGAAAATACAAAATTTTCCGGGAAAACATAGTCCGATTTTCTTGGCTAACGAACCTTTCTAAGCTACTTGCAAAAGGAAGGTACTCACCAGATTTAGTCAAAATCTGCCGATTATTTTTTGAGTTATCGGTGTGACATATATATATATATATATATATATATATATATATATATATATATATATATATATATATATATATATATATATATATATATATATATATATATATATATATATATATATATATATATATATAAACATATAAAAATCTAAACTGACCCCGGATATGTGCTCTAGTGGGCCTACTTAGCGCTCGTTTGAAAAAAAAATTTGAAATTTAAAAGTCGGGATCTCCTCATTATTGAACTTTTTTAAAGAAAATTCACTAAAAATACCTACTCATATTTTCATGCCACAAGCTGTCATAAATAAGTACACTACTTAAAAATGCCACTTTAAAATTTCATTTGACATTTCGCTCCTTTGACAGAAAAGTGACACATGTCAAAAATGAATATTTTTCAGGAGAGCTATTTTAATATTTCTGAATTAAAGGAAGATAAGGTTGGCACAGTAAACTATGTGCAAATTAAACTACTAGGTTAATGTATATGCATTACAATGTATATTTCTAGACCATTTCAATATTTTTAAGGTTGGAAGACTATGACCCTAATAAATGGACAATTTCAACCCTTATTTCCAGTTATGACACTTTTCCATATAAATAAACAAACACTTACTCCTTTATGTCGGTACTAGAAAGTATACAAAATGTCGTTAGTCTTACATATTTATTAGAAAAGAACAAATTTTAATACAAAAATACGAGCTATAGTACAACAGAAAACAGTTATAAGTTCTCATAAAATGCAGCATGGCAATCAGGAATATGCTTTTTCTTTAACAGTTCCAAAAGGCCCTTCTTCTTATTCACCGGAATCTGTATTTTACTTTTGTACAAAGGCTGTAATGTTGAATTAGCCCTTTTATTTACTGTTGCTCTAGGTTTTTTAATGGTCAGTACACAAAAATCATTTTGTGCGTAGGATGTCTTATAAAAAATTTTAAATGGATCTTCTTTTTCAATTTTTATTATTTTAAAATCCATTAACTTATCTTTAGTATTACTTCTCATGTCTAAAATTCCAATATTCTCATTTAATGATTTTAGATCAACAAAATCCGTAAATGACATTTGCTTTACAGAATACGGTGAGCCAGTTTTTTTGGCGCATTTGATTACTTCCACATATTGTGCTGGAATAAAAATTGGGCCTCCTTTTAATGAACGTTTTATTTGACGCTCGATTATGGAATGAGCAGAATCTCCTTCGTTCTGTGTATGTCCCATTATCAAAAATTTGTGGGTAATGGATTTTATTTTTGCAAATTTCTTTAAAGCATACACATACATCGTTACTATGAAGCGATTTTTTTGTTGACCGACGCAATTGTCGGAATACAGCACAATTTCAATTTCACCATTAGGATTTGCTCTTGATATTTTTTCTATATAATCAAGGAGACAAGATCCGATTTCATTGGCCCCTCTCTGGCCTTGCGTTTCGTCCCATAAATAACAGTAACATAGATCATCGAAACCTTTTTTTTTCATTTCATATACCGTGAAGTTGAGAACATTGAGTTTTGACTTATAGTAAAATGATGACGTGTCTCCGTTAGGGCACGGCATTACCGCCTGGAGATCAAAACAAGCTACGATGTAATTTTCAGATAATTTTTCCTTATCATTGTGCTTTTCGGCACGTGAGAGTTCTTTTTCTGATAGGTGAATCTCATAGTTATCTTTTAAATGTTCTTTTTCATCCTCAGAAGAATTTGTATAAGTCGCGCAAACTGCACACTGATCCTTCTTGGGCGTGAAAAATGACAAGTTGAATTCACGAGTAAATATTTGATAATAAATCAAATACTTAGCACTTGGTAAGTTATTATCCTCACATTCGTTGACATAATCCCTATGTAAATCGCGTATGGACTTTCCACATTGAATAAACTCACGAGAAGAACGAGCTCTCGTGTAATGACTCTCAATTCTGGGTATGGAGTTTATGTGTTTTCGAATTCCTTCTTTAATACTCGCATCCAGCTTAGAATGTTTACCATGCTTGCCTCGGAGGTCGCTTGAAAGCATTCCTCCTTGTACATCTCGTTTTGTAATCACCGTTCGGATTGGCCTATCAGTAATATCGAGAGTGGCTTTAAAAAATGATTTACAGACACGGATGCGATTTCCATCAATTTCGAAATGAAAAGCACTGTTACCTCGTCGTTTGGATTCGTTTTTAGGATATTGGTACTTCGGTTTAATGGGAGTCATGCACGATGATAGATAATCTCGTTGTCTCTGAGAATCTCCAAGAGCCCAATAGTTTGCAAATATCAGCTTACGAGACTCTGCAGTAATTTTGGAAGTGCATTTAATCTTGCAGTTGTCTCGACATGGAGGTTTCATTTCTCTTGCGTTCATTATTTTGTTGGTCGTTGACGATGAGACATACTGTTTTCCAGAATTTCTGGCCAATTTTGCAGCATTTTTTTTCCACTTGGACTCATTTCGCTTTCGTTTTCTACCTTTTGGGATCTCTTCTACGCCATGCTGTGTTTCTACTTCTACCCGGTGTAATAAAGCTTCATCGTCTGACTCTGATGAAGTTTCGCTGCCTGAATCAGTTGAGTAATCAGCATCAGCGTCTGTATTATCAGAATTGTGAAAGGGATCTTCAATCTCATTCTCATTATTATCGCTAGATACAGCATCGTTTAAATTTTCTGTAGAAAAATCTTTAGGTACAGCACAATCTAAAACTAAAATTTGCATTAGAGTAAATTATGAATTTCGTAGGTTGTATTTACCAATGGGCGTATGTTTGTCAACGTTCTTAACAGATTCAGTTGCAGTACTATTTTCTTGAGTAGAAGCATCTACATTATTCTCTATGGATGGCGAATTAACAGAGTCATAGATAGGAAAGCCACAACCTAAAATGCAAGATAAAAATAAAACAAAATTAATATAATAATAATTATTATTCGGTTCTAATAGAAAAATATGATAGTAAAGTAATTGTCAAGTCAACTGTAAAGTCAACCATCCTGACATGACCTCTGTTGGTGATTTCTAGAACTGCTGCATCTAGCACTTTTTCACATTATAACATTATATTATCGTTGTAGTCTTGTTATACGAATAGTTCTGTTCTTAGAAAGACAGTTTTTTATAGTAAAAATGTGTGGTACTCCATAAAAATATATGAGTTTAGTCAGGGAAAAGTACTGTTTTTTGCACGATATTTACGCAACACTACCATCGATTGACTAATTTGCCAATAGAAAGTAAAGAAGTACTTACCCGCTTTAGAAGATAAATCTGTCACATTTATGACAGGGCCAGCATTCTGTACAATGGGACTAATTAAAATATTATCCCCACAGGATCCACATCCTAAACAGAAAAACCATTATTGAAAGATCTGGATAAAACTATAACTGACATAACTTACCGTTCCTACTCTCAACAACTTCCCAATGTGTAACATCCTTGTTGTCAGTAACTTTCTGAGCTAGTTTTACCATCAATTTTGCCCGTTCCGACATTGTTACTTAAAAAACAGTGCGTTACCTGAAAATTATAGGTAGGTCATATTCCAGAGAAGTTACGTTACAATTTAAGGAAAAGTGTCACATCTCTTAATTTTAGGTTAGGAATGCAAACTAAGTAAGAAATTAGTTCTAAAATATGAACAAAATTGACACATCTCCAAAAGTGACGTTTTATAATAAATACAACCAGTCAAATTGCACTTACCGTTTTTAAAGAAAAACGACTCAAAACAAAAATGACGTTTTTCCGTAAATGTTTAAGAGCACACCACACTTCTTCGCGGGACTCAACTCTCTAATGTCACTTTTCAGTAGAACGTTGTTTTAGTATTTGTAAATCGACAAACGACACTTCTGCCCCCTCACGGTATTTGATGAAACTATTAGATGTGTCGCTTTTCCACATATAAATATAGATCTTTCTAGTTTTATTATTCCAATTAACTAAAAAATTGCAATTTTTGACTTGTGTCACTTTTCTATCAAAGGAGCGATTTGTGAAAACAATTTATCCACTACTTATGTATTATAAAAATGGAAACATAGATACTCTTATTAAATAAATTATTTTTTACATTTCTTTACCAAAGTTGATTAAAATTTTTAATGTTTTTCTTCGAAACGTTGCTTATCACATAATCGAATCGAATCATGGTGTACGATTGTAGGTAGATGTAAATATTTCCAAAACTAAGTCTATAGGTATAGGTAGTGTTATACAATTTTGAAGCAGAGGGCACGCCCTTCACTTCTCAAACACTAAGTACAGGCTCTTCCCGTTGAAAAACTGAGCTACGGGCCTTTGAATTTTTTCAAATGCAGTCACTATTTAAGAGCGTCCTGTAACATGGCACCTAGATACTTTTTGATGAATAATATTAAGAAAATCTCTCTGAATGCGTCACTTTCATGGCAGTCTGCTACCTATTGGTTAAAACGCAGTTTTATAAGTTTGATATGTTCCAAAAATGAGAAAATTTGCAATCATTTGAAATAACTTGAAAACAATGAACGCTATGAAATTTCTTTTTTCTTTAAAGATGTATTATAATTCCATGAAAAATACAAGAATGCAATAACATAAGAGATGTTCAAAAATAAACGAAAATTTGTATCACCAACGACTTATGGGCTAGCCTGTGATTGCCAAAATATTTTTATAAGAGAAAGCACAAAATAACCTATATATATATATATATATATATATATATATATATATATATATATATATATATATATATATATATATATATATATATAAGGTATACAATTTTTGTTCTATCTTGTATAATAACGAATGTATTGAGCTTTACCGTAGAAATTCGTTACCCTGTATATATGTGAATATTCAAATAGATAGAAACTGAAACTCACCCTGGATATGGATTCTACGAGACCTAGTTTGCACTCATTTGAACAAACCTTCTTAAAATTCAAAAGTCTCCGTCTCCTTATTAGCGATTTCGTTCTACGAAAATTCACAAATTTACTGAAAATTATAGACCATAAACTTAACTAAAATTACTGTCGAAGCATCGGAGAATGAGTTTATTGGAAATGAATTTTCTAGAAATATTTTAGTAAAATAAAGGACAATGACGGTTGAAGCTGAAACTTAAGGATTTGTAAAATACTCATCTTGCGGCATTTTCTCTACATAACGCGTATTCGTTTCACGTTTTTTGCCTAAATGTTGCCAATTTTCACGTTTCAAATCGGGACTTTGACGTTTTGAGAAAAACCCCTTTTTTTCTTTATACTTTAACTTTTACGGCTTCTAACTTACAAACGGAAGTTTTGGCACATAGTTTGCTTTTTAGGATACAAACCTACGCACCAAATTTGATTGCCATTGCTTTGTTATTTGCTGAGGTATAAAATTTTAAAAATGCGATCTCCTTATTAGTGATTTTTTAAAGAAAACTCACTAAAAACCGGAACTGCCTGGGACCGCGTAAAACAGAATTTTTAAAAGGTATTTCCAGAATTTTGTTTGTTCTTCTCCTCTCTACCCCCCCCCCCTCTCTATCTCTCTATATCCCTCTCTTTATAGGGTGACAGTCTTTTACCTGACACATTATATAATTTTTCCTCGTCTGAGGACGCTAACTTAGTGAAACGAACGTCAGGTTCTCAAGAATGTGTTGCGGTAATTTGGGTTATTCAAGTGTGCTTATCAGTGCTCACCACAGGTTCCAATTTTCACTTAATGCCCTGTTCCATTTTCTGACTAATTAATATAATAGCACAGTATACAGGGTTTATTTTAACGAAGGGGCACAAATGACACCAGACATGGTAAAAATGAGTTGATTTAACCCAACATACCTATATCCCAAGTCACATATTAAAAGAGAAAGAGGGTGTCAAAATTACAGTATACTCGTCAGTGCTCATCACAGGTTCCAATCTTCACGTAGCGTGAATAACATAAATAGTCAAACAGTGGTTTTATAAGACTCCTCCTACTTATATTTTTGGTTTACAGTACGTGACATAATGTCTTTAAAAACATCTGTTAACCTCGGAAAATATCCGTATTATATTTGCAGAAATTCTATAACTCTAATTTTAGTCATGATTAATAAACCTTTTTGTGGCCTTTGTGCTCATATTTCCTTATTAATAAAGCGTAAGATAATAGGAAAATCTAACCAATTATTTAATTAAAAGAGAAATGGAATCACCAACTCTCGAATTACTTAAAACTGACTGCCTTTATGCTAATTTACTTAATTAGGACAATGATCAAGTTATGATTAGAAACCGGTTAGGAGTATAAATCGATAGTTCTACGGTGTAGTTAATTATTGTTCGAGGCAGTCCTTCTGTAATTCCAGTGGAAACAGAAACTTTGTTAGTGAGGCAATAGCGATTTCCTTAGTATTGCCGGTCGACTGCGGAACCTGCCAATAACTTCTTGCCCTCAGATCTCTAAATCAAGACTTCGGGTTGTGAGTTATTGCCAACGTACCACCTTTATTACGTCCCATACTGTCGAATGCACTTGCAAGTACAAAGTATGTGGTAGAAAATGATTTTGCGCCATTTCGTTGTTTCCAGCTTCTTACAAAAGTCATTCTTAAGGTTACATCGTCAAATGGTTTTCTATAACAATAAAAATTCTGGACCCAGCAAGTGCGTTATGATAGTGAATTTTCATAAAAATATTTTTAATAACAAATATGTGTGTTTTTTTTTAAAAAGCAGGCATCAAATTTGGTTACCAGTATAACCTATATAGTAAAAACAATGTGCCATGTTCCATTAAAATAACTTTATTGTGTGAAAATATACAAAAATTTCCAAAAGTAAACTTAAAAATGTTCCCGAAAAAACACGTTTCTTGGTCAACCTTATAGGTTAATAGCAAATTGAGCTGTTCAAATATGAACATTTGATCAAAATTCGCTACCATAACGCACTTGCTGCGTCCAGAATTTATTTTCTTACAAACATGCATTATATTTCGATGGAAAATGCAAAAATGCAATAACATAAGGCGTGTTTAATTAAAAAAAAAGGAAATTTGTATCACCAACGACTTATGGACCACCCTGTGATTGCAGAAATATTATTTTAAGATGTAGCTCAAGACACCCTATAATTAATATATACAAATTTTCTTCATATCTTATATAATAACGGATATATTGAGCTTTATTAATTTTTTACGAAAATTCGACAAAAATTATATACCATTAAATGATAAACTCTATAGCTAAGGCTACTGCCAAGCATCAGAGAAAGGGTCTATTTGAAATGAATTTTCTGCAAATATTTTAGTAAAATGAAGGACAATGACGGTTGAAACTAAGACTTCAGGGTTTGTAAAACATCCTTCTTGAGACATTTTATTTCTATAGCCCGTATTAGATTTAAGTTATTTGCCTAAATGTTGCCAATTTTGACATTTTAAATCGCCACTTTGACGTTTTGAGGAAAACCCCAATTTATTTATTTTTAAATGCCTATAACTTTTTTGTCTTTTGACCTACATAGCTAAATTTTGGTAGGTAACTTACAGATAAGGATGTAAACCTGCGTACCAAATTTGGTTGCCCTTACTTTGTTAATTCCGGAGATATAATTTTTTTTCGAAAGAAAACACAAAATTTCCCGGGAAAACCTGGGCAGATTTTCCTGGCTAACAAACTTATCCAAGCCATTTGCAAAAGGAATTTTTTTACCAAATTTGATCAAAATCGGCCCATTATTTTTTGAGTTATCGGTGTGATACATATATATATATATAAATATATATATATATATATATATATATATATATATATATATATATATATATATATATATATATATATATATATATATATATATATATATATATATATATATATATATATATATATATATATATATATATATATATATATAAAATTGAAACTGACCCCGGATATGTTTTCTGGGGGGCCTAATTAGCGCTCATTTGAAGAAATTTTTTCAAAATTCAAAGTCGGGATCTCCTCATTAGTGATTTTTTTTTAAGAAAATTCACTAAAAGCTCAGGACGCAGCAAATGCCTTATAGTAGTGTAACTAATATGAAAAAATACCTGTCATATTTATAATTTATATTATATTAATTACATTACCTTTGTAATTTTTTTTTCTGAAAAACTGTAGTAACTTTAATGGAATTTGTAACACAATTTTCTTTAAGGCACTTGCAGTACTTACATATTATATCTAGGACCAAATTTTAATTTCTTAGCTCCATATAAAATTTTTTTTTTTCAAATAATCGCTAACTGGTACTCTAAAACCGATCTCCAAGATCCATTTAAATTTAAAGAATTAGTTCTAATAATATATCTTACTAATAGTGTACAATTTTTATGCAAATTCACTACTATAACGCACTTGCTGCGTCCTGAAATTTTTGATTTATAGTATACATTCGCATGCTAAAATTTGAAACTTTGTCCTGGTATTAGGAAATAAATGGTGAAGGATGACATTACACAATTCTTAGTTAATTATACAGCTCTACCTATAAAATTTTGTGTAAACTAGAGCTGTGACAACATACTATCTGGTCCTGCACCGAGATGGCGTCCCTGTTGTATCTCTCATAACGTTGCCCAGGCGGATAACCTGCGACAACCTCCATTGATTAGATTTTTATCTACGATTTATTCAAATAGCATAGCAACACATATAACGTCATCTGTCTTTGTGCAACATTGTAGATATTGCATTACAGAATCTGAAGTGATGTCGAGGATTATTTTATTATTATTTCGAATAACTTTATTTTCCTTTGATCAAACGACTTGAAAATTGGTACACAATCACGTCTGTCTATGTTCTTTTAAGCTGTAAATATTTGTTTCAACCACTTAGACAATTTGAGAGATATTGCGTTTAGAAAATATATTTTTTAAATTTTTTACTAAGAAAAATTGGCCGCTAAGATTTGGTGAACGAACTCCTCCAAGCCATTAGCCAAATGAGGGCAATTCCCAAATTTGGTGGAGTATTTTTTGAGTTATCGGTTGGATACACATGCATATATATATATATATATATATATATATATATATATATATATATATATATATATATATATATATATATATATATATATACTGTGTCCACAGATTGGATGTGGGTAGGGTATAAGTGACAAAAAAATGTCGAAATAGATTATGATATTCTGGGAATCGCTTCTGCTTTGTCTTAAACTGTGATGTTGAGAAAATGAACAAAATCAATTAATATACTTGTGTGGGTGGTTTATAACTGATGTAATGAAATGTATTAAGAGTAAACTACCTTCGTTAATTAAGATACCACAAAACGTTATTAACAAAAATTGTTTATAAGTAAATTTTATGACAGGCTTTCGATTTTCAAGCAGATCAGCCTACTATGATTTTTTTTAAGCTGCGACCTTATTTAAATGACGTTCGACGGCTTCTGTGATTAGGTGTACTTTAAAAAATACTTGAAACTGTATTAAAAAAAGTATTTACCATAATTAAACTAGGGGTAGGTTTGCTTTCATCTCAACCAATAAAAAAAGTAAAGTAAACGCACAATTGGACATTCAAAGCAATAATTGGCGAGTTGCATGGCTACTTGAGCTCTGCATTGTTGTTCGTTTCCCGGCATACAACTTATTTGGAAAATTGTAACGTCAATTTCATTTGTCACGAACGGCAAGCTTCTATATTTAAAAATGTTAACAACAGAACAAAAAGTGTTTATTGTGCAGTGATATGGTTTGAGTGAAGAACATTCTTATCAGGGAGTGATAAGAAAATTCCTTGAACGCTGGCCAAATTTTTCGGTTTCCGCTACAGGTGTAAAAAAAGTTGTTACAAAATTTATGCATCCTAGGAGTGTTTAAAATGTTAAGAAGACAAAATCAGACATAAATGAAGAAGACATTGCTGCAGCTGCATTAGCTATGGATCCTGTTAGGCGTTTTCCGAAATTATCATTCAGAGGAAGGGCATTAGAAATTGGCAATATTAGCAAATCGCATTTGCAAGAAATGTATCGTACCAACAAGGTGAAACCTTTCAAAGCAGAACTTATACACACTTTGGAAGAAAATGACGACTCAAAGCGATTACATTTTTGTTTACACAATTTTGGCAGAATAATTATTTTTTCGGACGAATCCACTTTCACCACTAATGGGGTGGTAAATTCCCAAAATGCACGGCATTGGTCTATGGAGAATTCAAATTATAGAGTTAATTGCAGAAGACAATGTCATAAAAAAGTAAATGTGTGGTGTGCTGTTTCTTACACTGGGATAATTGGGCCATATTTTTTGAGCGGAATATGAACCAGTACAGTTATCTGGAAATGCTGGAAAATATTCTTCAAGACCATTTGCATAACATGTCACTAAAACATAGACAAACAGCATATTTTCAGCATGATGGTCACCTAGCACATGCAACAGGAATCGTTCGAGAATGGTTAGATCGAGAATTTCCTGGGCGGTGGATTGGTCGATATGGGCCAATACCTTGGCCTCCTAGAAGTCCCGATCTTACCTTAATGGACTTCTATTTATGGGGCTATCTCAAACAGAAAGTCTACGCGGCTCCATTAAACAACAATCTTGATTTGTTGAAACTGAGGTTGAGAGAGGCAATTGACGGTCTTCCAATTCAAAATGCCTACAAAGCATTTAGTAAACGGGCTGAGTTATGTGTATCGGTTGGTGGCAGCACATTTGAATAATTCCTATATGTTTCGTTGTTCGTTTTGATTTTTATAAGCAATAAGCGTTTTTTATTTTACTAAAAAAGTATTATTTAACATTGCATGGTTACTTACTTTGCGCACCTGCGTTTGGGAAACCACAGGTAAAAAGCTCCATGTTGACAGGAAAAAAATGTTAATGATTTACTTGAAAATTCAAAGTAGGATGATCTGGCTGAAAATTGAGAACCTGTCATAAATTTTAATTATAACCAAGTTTTGTTAATAACTTTCTGCGGTATCTTTATAAACGAAGGTAGTTTACTCTTAACACATTTAATTAAATCAGTTCTAAACCACCCTGTATATTAATTGATTTTGTTTATTTTCTCAACATATTAGTTTAAGACAAAGCGGGAGCGATTCCAAGAATATCATAATCTAATTCAAACAGTTTTTGTCACTTATACCATACCCACACTCAATCCGTGGACACACTATATATATATATATATATATATATATATATATATATATATATATATATATATATATATATATATATATAAACATTTTAAATGACCATGGAAATGGGTTCCAGATGCCCTAATTCGTGCTCATTTGAAGAAGTTTGCCGAAAGTCTCACCATCGATAACTCTCTATTAGTGAATTTTCTTAATGAAAATTCACTAAAAGGTACACGTTATTTATGAAATCAATGACATAAAATAAACAGTGTGAATGTGTGTATCTTCGTGATGCTAAAATTTGATCATAGTACGCCACCGAACATTCAGACATTTCCTGATTAGTCCAGGTAATAGGTTAAATTGTGCATACTATAATTCTTACTGGTTAGTATTGTAAATAGGAGTCATATTTATGTAATTTACTCATAGACGACACATTAATCTGGCAAACTAACAAAGAACAGTTTGGGCGCAGCAAGTGCGTTATGGTAGCGAATTTTCATAGAAATGTTTTTCATGGCAAATATGCCTTGTTTTTAAAAGAAGGACATTTGGTTGGCAGTATAACCTATATAGTACTAACAATGTACCAGATTTCATTAAAATTGCTTTATGTTTCACAAAGTACAAACGTTTTCCGAAAATGAACTTAAAAATTTCCAGAAAAACTGGTCCGATTTTCCTGACCAACGAACCTCTTCAAGCTATTTACACACCTACCAATGTATAATTATTCACAAACAGCTTAAGGACCAAAATTTAAAAAAACTATGAAAATTTGCAAAAATTTCTTTTACAAAAATTCAACATTTTTTTTACAGACATTGCCTTTAGTAATGTTACACTAAATTACATTTTTTACAACAATTCGACAACTTTTTTCACAATAACTTACTAAGCATTTATTATTAATTACCAATACAACACAAAAATGCTAGAAAAAGTGATTTCGACGGAAACACTAAAAACATTTCTGCGAAAACTTTTCAAATTCAGCCACTATTTAATAGTGCCGGTATACGCCACCTCGATTTCTTCGCAGAGTAATGGAAACAAAAGAGTTTCTGTATGCGCCGTTTCCATGGGGCCCCGCTAGCTATTGATAAAAACGCCGTATCACAATTGGTGTGTGTGTGATATGTACCAAAAACGTGAAAAAGTGCAAAACAATTGAAATAACTCAAAAACGATGTAAGAAATCCATTTTTTTAATTTAGTTTTAATTAGTTGAAAAATGCAAAAATTCAATAAGATAAGGGGTATTCTATTAAAAAATAAATTGTATATCACCACTTATGGGCCATCTTGTGATTCTCCAAATAACTTTATAAGATGGAGCTCGAGACACCCTATAATTAACGTATATAACTTTTTCTCATATCTTGTATAATAACGGATATATTAGGCTTTACCGTAGAAATGGCTCACCCTGTATATGTGTAAATAAACAAAAACTGAAACTGACTCCGTGTATGGGTTTCAGAGGTTCCAGTTCGCACTGATTTGTTTGAAAAAATCTTTTTAAAATTTATAAGTCGCCGTCTTCTCAACAACAAATTTTTTCTACAAAAATCTGTTAAAATATAGACTATTAAACCATTAACTCTGTAGCCGAAACTACTGCCAAAGCATCAAAAAGGGGGTCTCTTTGAAATAGATTTTCCGAAAAAACATTTGAGTAAAATGTAGGACCATAATGGTTCAAGCTGAAACTTAAGGTTTTGTAAAACACATTTATCATGACATTTCTTTTACATAATCCGTATTTGTTTCTGATTATTTGTCGGAAAATCGCAAATTTGGACGTTCAAATTGCGCCTTTAACGTTTTAAGAAGAGAAATTATAAAATTTTCAAAATATTTTTCCTGCTACTTCTTGACCTCTTTGCGTCAAGAAAACTTAACCTTGTATGTAATATTCACTTAGTTTTGTTAATCACACAAAATATTTTGTTCTTGTACTTTCCCCTAATTACCAGTGGCACCCAAAACTTTTTCTTTAAATGCCTATAACTTTTCTTTAGTGAATTTTCATTAAGAAAATTCACTTATAGAGAGGTATCGATGGTGAGACTTTTGTAAAATTTCTTTAAATGAGCGCGAATTAGTGCCCCTAGGATCCAAATCCAAGGTCAGTTAAAAAGTATATATATATATATATATATATATATATATATATATATATATATATATATATATATATATATATATATATATATATATATATATATATATATATATGTGTGTGTATGTGTATCCAACCGATGACTCAAAAAATACTTCACCAATCGAAACCAAATTTGGCAACTCCATTCCATTCCAACGTGGATGAGTTCGTTAGACAGTTTTGACACTCGAATTCTTTTAGAAAAAAATGCAAAAAAAACTGTTTGAGAACCGCAATATCTTTTAAATTACTATAAATATTAAACTAGAAATTTACAAATACGTAGACATTGTACAGGTGGTGCAAAGTACCAAATTTGAGCTCATGTGGTTCAGTAGATCTTGAGTTCTATCTAAATAAGAATAAGTAATCTACGATATGACCTGAAATTACCTCTAACAAAATCAGACAGGTATATCAGGGTTCCGCTGTTATTGCAAACAACATCTCCAAATTAAGCTTTAAACAGACAGGCCACGAAAATATGTGACAATAAACAATCAGCAGGGTTGCCATTTGCGACAACTCACATCTGTATCTGAAGATATCAGAAAATTGATAATGAACAAGTACCTTAAATATGAATTTACCCCATATAAAAATCCCTGCAACCCAGCTCTATCTTACAAACACGACTCTAGATTTTCCAGTAGCAAGCTTCTCTTCGCTGGTAAAGGCTCAGCGAGTGACTGCGTACTGCCTTCGGTTTTTAAATAATTGCAAAAAAAAACTAGCCGAGCATTTGGAGAGTTGAGTTGTCAGGAAATAAAAAATGCTATATTAACGCTTATCAAAATTAGTCAGCTAAATTCCTTTGCAGACGAAATCTATAAGCTTCAAAAACAAATGTCTCTAAAAATGGGTAGCAAATTGGCTGCGATGTCTCTCTTCCTCGACAAGATGGGCATAATTAGGGTAGGCGGTAGAATGAACTCATCATTTGACAAAAAACATCCATTCGTTTTATGTGGCAAGCAGGACTTGACAAAACTCATCTTTGAATACGAAGATAAGCGCCTTCATCATGCTGGTCCACAGCTTCTACTTGCCACCACTCGTGACTCATATAGGACGGTTGGTGGAAGGTCACTAGCCAAATTAATTGTACATAAATGTATCCAGTGCTTCCGAGCAAGACCCAAGCAAATTGAGCACATACTTGGTCATCTACCTTCGGATCATATTACCCCTAACCATCCTTTATAAATAGTAGGCTCAGATTTTGCTGGTCCTGTATATATCAAAGCAAATCTCTCTCCCTGCAGCAGTGTGATAAAAGCCTATATTCTCTTGTTCGTTTACTTTACGAAAAAAGCCGTTCATCTCGAGATAGTTTCTAGTTTTTCCACTGAGGCTTTCATTCTCGCTCTAAGGCGTTTTGCAGCAAGTCGCGGCATGCCCGCCAAAATTTACTCCGACAACGGGAAAACTTATTTGGGGGCAAAATCGCACCTTAAAGAGTTAAGCGATTTTATGTCCTCCCATCAAAAAAAATTACATCGTGCATTTTTACAGTTTAATTATTCAGATCGAAAGTGTATTAAATTGACGTCCCCTTTTTTCCCTTTCTTCACATCCTGGCGACCTGAATACACTGACACCTTCACACTTTCTTATTGAGCGAAACTTGACAACTGTGCCGGACCCCGACGACACCCATTTGCCTCTAAATAGACTTAATGTGTACCAGCACATTCAATCAAAGGTGCAACATTTTTGGAAGAGGTTGTCCACTGAGTATGTTACAGAACTGCAGCGTAGCACGAAGTCGAGAGACATGGCACACAATGTTAAGGCTGGTATCTTAGTTATCATTAAAGATGATAACACTCCCCCAACTCAATGGCATCTGGGGAGAATAGATGCTGTTCACCCAGGAAGCAATGGCGTCGTACGAGTGGTATCCATTAAAACGTCACCTGGGATCATCAAACGCCCAGTCAGACAGATATGTGCTTTACCGATCGAAGACACCGACTACACAAAGTGCCTGTGTGTGGGACTCATGTCATTGTGCAAGTGCAATTGTGCAAACTGTGACGAGACTGAGTCAACTTAAATGTAGACTGTTCTCTATATTGACTATTTTATTCCACTTAAGCTTTGTGTATAGTTTTCTCTGTTTTATTGTAACTGTATATTCTTTTCTTTAACTGATTTACATCTGTTGTGTTGTCTTAAAACAACCTCTCATGAAACTCAATGAAAGCATTTATTTTCCAAATACTTTCATGAGGGGGGGGGGGTACTATGTTCAGAATATTTTTCATACAAGCAAGAATGTAAAAATGGCATCACCGCATTCACTAGACAACAACGCCTGCTCTAAAAGGAATTGGTTCCGATCTGACTTTCTAAAAAGAAGTCATCACGCGAGCTAGTGCATTTACTGGTGTTTAATTTGTGTCTTCGTTTTTAGTTTGCGTTATTAAATGTGGTTAATCTAACAGTCGTATTTATTATCGAACCATAATTACGCAACACATGCTGTGCTCAAAGTGCCGGGAGATTTGAAATTAATCATACAGTTAAACATGTTGTAACAATACCCGCCGCTGGAATATTTACTGGATAGTTCAGGTGTTTAAAATAAAGATTCTTTAACCTATTTATGTTGGCAATATCTGGCCACTGCCATCTCCACGGGTCAATTTGAATATTTTTCAAAAATGTCCAGTTCTTTAAAAAAGCAATTTCTATCTTTCATTTCATCCACGTAGGTAACACTTAAACGTGTTATATATTTAGAGTTCACCATGTCAAATTTATAGTTTTGCTCATCATAAATTTGCATATCTTTGAATATTTGAATCTGAAATTTTCATCTCCCACTCTTCGATGCCCCTACTTAGAACGTTTTTTGCTATGCTGCTTTTCCCGTTTTCTTTCTGGAACTGTCCGTTTGCTATTTTTGTCTCAGAGTTTATTGTGAGCCGTTGTATTTCATTGTGCCTTTTTGGACAACGGTTATGTGTAAAGTGATTATAGTTTATGGTAATTGTTAGTTGTTGTGACTGTCTGTTAGGTTCTGAAGTTGGTAAGTTGTAATATTTAACTTTTCTCTTGTTGGATATTTCTTACGACCGCTATTGCATTTCCACAGGATTTGCTTGAAGTGGCCCTATCTGATGTTTACTTTTGAGTAGGTAATCGTAGATATTTGCATGGAAAGCTCCGAGGTCTGCCTCATTTTAAGTTACGTCAGATGAAACTACCCAGTAGGTTACGAGGAGATTTCACCCCAACCATTCATCCCCTGGTGTTAGCGTCAGGACCGTTAGCACTGATATCTTCTTGTCCCTAAACTAGCTCGTAGATGCTATTTCATTCCATGGCGCCTCCTGTACTGCCCAGGATTGGTTCCTAAAGTAAGTACTTTCCAATTTTATATCGACTATATTGTCCAATAATTTAATGGAATCATCTGGAGTAATGAAAATCGCTTTGTAGGCTATTATTATAATGAATTAAATACAAACCTCATACAATTCATGTAGACTATTCGAAGATACTTCACGGGTTAAATGTAAACCTCTGCACAAAACTTATTATATATTGGGTTGTCTTTATTTATATAATCTGTAGCATTTTAGCTAGCTCTTTTGTAATAATTTTCTGAACGTTTTTGGCAGCCAATTACGGGAAAAATAATACTGTTCGATGCTTACCTTTAACTCAGATTATTATAATAGCTATTTATATTCCAAATTTACAAAGTTAATTTAAATGTCAATACACTGTTAACATACTTATTTTTATTTTAAATTTACCAAGTAGTTTAATTGTCGATACATTATCAAAATAATATTATACTATCTATATTTTAATTTTACCTAGTAATTTAAATATTTATACGCTTACATTATTTTTGCACGTATTATATTAATATAGGTATATTATCTATTGTATTATTTTCCAATAAAAAGGAACAAAACACTAATTTAACTAATTTGGTTAATGTTTTACTGCATGTTCTGCAGGCTCTATTAATTTGTACTCCTCATTTAAAGCTTAGGCAGGTATACTGGACGTACCTACGACGTGATGCGTCTTGCTTTTAGTGAATTTTCTTTAAAAAATCACTAATGAGGAGATCCCGACTTTTGAATTTTGAAAAAATTTCTTCAAATGAGCGCTAACTAGGCCCCCCAGAACACATATCCGTGGTCAGTTTCAATTTTTATATGTTTATATTTTTATATATATATATATATATATATATATATATATATATATATATATATATATATATATATATATATATATATATATACTTGTGATTTCTTATTGGTTTGCGCGGACTGCAGTTTCGAACCGTCCCGGTTCATCATCAGCACGCTACTGACTGTTATCGCCCCTGTCTGGTCTACGTCTGAGATTGTACGTGGCGCATGCGCCGTGAGCTTCTATTGGTCGGTTTCCTGTTCTCTGATTGGTTGTGCCTTCGGGCTGTGTCGTGTGTATCGGTCTCCTGTCTTGATCACTGTGGTTTGATAATTTGTCTATTTGTATGGCCTTTATTAAGCACACCAACAGACATCACTATACCTAAACACTCACTACACCCACATACACACAAAATGGCCGCATACAGATACTTAATAAACAGAATGCTAAATGTACCACTTCATAACGACGAACGAGAAAAGGAGTACAACATCATAATACAAATAGCAGAAAGAAATGGATAAAACAAGAAAACAATAGAAAAGATAGAAAAACAAATTAAAAACAAACAAATCAACAAAACCGAAAACAAAACACCAGAAACAAACACAAAATACACAACATTCACTTATAACCACCACATCAAAAAAATAACAAACTCTCAAACAATATGACTTAAAAATGAGCTACAAAATCAATAACAAAATAATAAACAAAATAAATAAAAAACAATAAAACAACCCACATGAATTAAATGGAATATATCAAATAGAATGTAACACATGCAATAAAAAATATATAGGAATGACAAAAAAATCAATTGAAACAAGATTCAAGGAACATATAACAGCATTAGATAAAATCCACATACCTAGCTACAAATCAAACGTAGCTACACACATTCACAACACAAAACACCTACAACAAGACATCACCCAATTACAACTAATGAAACATGTTAAAGACCACAAAAAAATGGAAATCTGGAAACAATACTACATTCAACAAACAAACAATAGGAAACAATTAATGCCAGAACAAATCCAAGTACAAACATTTAAACAAAACTTAATAAAGGCCATACAAATAAACAAATTATCAAACCACAGTGATCAAGACAGGAGACCGATACACACGACACAGCCCGAAGACACAACCAATCAGAGAACAGGAAACAGACCAATAGAAGCTCACGGCGCATGCGCCACCTACAATCTCAGACGTAGACCAGACAGGAGCGATAACAGTCAGTAGCGTGCTGATGATGAACCGGGACGGTTCGGGTTCGAAACTGCAGTCCGCGCAAACCAATAAGAAATCACAAACGTACAGCAAACAAATAAAGTGTATATTTAAAAGTGATTCCAGTGTAGTGCAATATTCCTAAAGATATATATATATATATATATATATATATATATATATATATATATATATATATATATATATATATGTATATATATATCTATATATATATATATATATATATATATATATATATATATATATATATATATATATATATATATATATATATATATATATATATATATATATATATGTATGTATCACACCGATAACTCAAAAAATAATAGGCCGATTTTAATTAAATTTGGTGAATACCTTCCTTTTGCAAATGGCTTGGATAAGTTCGTTATCCAGGAAAATCGGCCCAGGTTTTCCCGGAAAATTTTGTTTTTTCTTTCAAAAAAAAATTATATCTCCGGAATTAACAAAGTAAGAGCAACCCAATTTGGTACGCGAGTTTATATCGTTATAGGTGAGCTACATACCAAATTTAGCTCTGTAGGTCTAAAGACAAAAAAAGTTATAGGCATTTAAAGAAAAATAAATTGGGGTTTTCCTCACAACGTTAAAGTTGCGATTTAAAACGTCAAAATTGGCAACATTTAGCCAACGAACTTGAATCTAATACGGGCTATGGAAAGAAAATGTCTCAAGAAGAATGTTTTACAAACCCCGATGTCTTGGTTTCAACCGTCACTGTCCTTCATTTTACTAAAGTGTTTCCAGAATATTCATTTCAAATAGACCCTTCCTCTGATGCTTGGCAGTAGCCTTAGCTATGGAGTTTATCGGTTAATGGTATATAATTTTTGTCGAATTTTCGTAAAAAATCAATAAAGCTCAATATATCCGTTATTATACAAGATACGGAAAAAAATTGTACACATTAATTATATGGTGTCTTGAGCTACATCTTAAAAAATTATTTCTACAATCACAGGCTGGCCCATAAGTCGTTAGTGATACAATTTTTTTTTCTTTTTTAATCAAACACGCCTTATGTTATTGCATTTTAACATTTTCCATCGAAATATAATGCATGTTTGTAAGAAAAGAAATTCTGGACGCAGCACGTGCGTTATGGTAGCGAGTTTTGGTCAAAGCTTTATATGTGAATAGCTCAATTTGCTACTAACCTATAAGGTTGACCAAGAAACTTGTTTCTTCCGGAACGCTTTAAGTTTACTTTCGGATTTTTTTTACATTTACAAACAATAAAGTCATTTTGATGAAACATGCCACATTGTTTTTCCTATATAGGTTATACTGGTAACCAAATTTGATGCCTGCTTTCTTAAAAAAACACACATATTTGCTATTAAAAACATTTTTATGAAAATTCATTACCATAACGCACTTGCTGCGTCCCGAACTTTTTTCGTCATTCCATTAGCTCTATATTAACATTTACATTTCAGGCCAAGACCTACCAAGCACCTTTATAGCTCCTTATTTTCTAATTTAACCGTGTCGTCACCATCTGACCATCTAGAGTTTGCAGTCGACTGCGTGCATTTAAGGCTGCTGGCGCCCTTATAAATTGTTTTATTGAATTAATGCTCCTTTCAACTCTAATATCTTGAGATTGCCGTAGCATAAGCGTTGCCTGCTGTTTATTCAGGATTCACATTAAATTTAATTTTAAATTGTTGTATTATTTTTTGTCTATTAGGCTATTAGAACAGAACTGAAGATTGGTAACAGTATTTCAAAAACTAAGCATTTGCATGTTTATATTAAAAAAACAATTCTCGATCATTACTGCGCACCTGTAACACGAACTATCATTTTTAAACGCCCTTTCTATATAAACATATATCCCTTCATTAGCGAATTTTTCCTATTAAAACTATGCTAAGAGATCTCTGGAAACAGCAAGTGCGTTATGGTAGCGAATTTTCTTTAAAATATTTTTTATAGCAAATGTCTTTCTTTGATGAAAGCATGCATCAAACTTGGTTGCCTATATAGTAGAAACAATGTATCATATTTCATCGAAATGAATTTATTGTTTGAAAATATTTAAACATTTTTCGAAAGTCTTGATGCAGAAAATGTGTTATGGAAGTGAATTTCCATAAAAATGTTTTTAATAGCAAATGCGAGCAGGCATCAATCTGATTACCGGTATAGCCTATGTAGTAGAAACAATGTACTATATTTTATCAAAATTACTTATGGTTTGAAAATATACACAAATTTTCCGAAAATAAACTTAAATGTTGGTTTCTACACCAAGCTTACGTTAATAGCAAATTGAGTTATTGAAATTTGAAGGATTTAATGAAAATTCGGTAAATTTGCAGATAAGCTCCCGAACGCTTTTCAAAAAATTGTTTTCAGAAACATTACTAGGACCCCACCTGGATGCACAAACCACAAGAAAAATTTCTGGTTCACACTCACCCAAGGAAGTTATGGTACTGCGAGTGAATAGGGGTGTTGGGCGAGGTATGTAGTTAAAAGGAAATATGAGCAGAAAAAGCGAAGAAAACTGCTTAAAAGCTGTCTATTTGAAGCGATATCCCCATTAAACCCCGCTCACCCCGCACAGCAACCCTATTCGCCCCCAGGTCAAGTAACTTCCTTGGGGGGTATGAACAAGAAGTTTTTCTTGTCGTTTATGCAACGACGGTGGTTGTATGCACACGAGGTGGGAAGGAAAATGCCTACGACGAAGCAGACATCCTCCCTGCTTCGACTTGCGTTAGGGTTGGGGGTTGAGGGTGGCTGCTTCGTGGTGGGGATTTTCCTTCCACCCTCGCGTGCATACAACCACCCTCGTTGCATAAACCACAAGAAAAATTTATTGTTCATACCCGCCAGGGAAGTTGCGGCACCTGGGGTAATAGGGGTGCTGTGTAGGGTAGGCAGGGTTTAAGGGGGATATGGCTTCAAAATGTGAAAACGAGAACTTTCAAGCCCGTTTTATTAACATTTTCTGCTCATATTTCCTTTTCACTACCTAGCCCGCCCAGCACTCGTGGTCCCGTAACCTCTTTGGGGGGTGTGAACAAGAAATTTTTCTTCGGGTTTGTTATAATACAAATACGCGTACCAAATTTGGTTGCCCTTGCTTTGTTATTTACGGAACTATGAATTTTTTTTGAAAGGAAACACAAAATTTTCCGGGAAAACCTGGTACGATTTTCTTGGATAACAAACTTATCCAAGCCACTTGCAAAAGGAAGGTACTCAAGAAATTTGATCAAGATCGGTTGATTATTTTTTGAGTTATCGGTCGGATATATATATATATATATATATATATATATATATATATATATATATATATATATATATATATATATATATATATATATATATATATATATAACACAAATCTCCTCATTAGCGATTTTTTTTCAATTCGCTAAAAGCTAATGAAGTCAAAATCTTAATTAGACCATCCAGTATGTCTACAAAATTTTCTTTTACATAGTCATCTTTGAACGAAAACACTTTTTCACCGCTTAGAAAAATTCACAGCAAATCCAGCTTACACAAATCTGCTTGTTACGTGAAAGAAGCAAAGAATTTTCTGAAGTAGTTAGCAGGTTTTCCAGATAGTGAAGACAAGAGCATGTAACTAATTTTCTTTGTTTCGTTTCGTACGTGTGTGGGATAATATAGTTTTCTGTGATGCATGACAATCTCCAGGGAGTTCACTAACAATATGTTTAAGTTTGGAACAACTCAGGCCGCGGATTAAATCGTTTTCAGTAAACTGTTCTATTTTCTGTTGGCTGTTCTCGGCACTCTTTAGTGAATGTCTGACCTCGCAAATCGCTCAATAATAAAGCTAATGCTAGAGAACATTTTCTTTTATGATCTCGATAGTTAGGATCATGTTCCCGTACTTTTAAAGAAATTTAATTTTCCTCGCTTACTCGACGTAATATTCAATCGTGTTTATAATGAAGTTAACTAGTCAAGTTTACAAAAGCGCCTCACTTGAAATTAGCTTAATAAGTATCAACATTTTTAACTTCCTTACTAAGAACGTCCACATCTAAACGATATTCATAATGTACTTTTAATAAAGCCTGAAAAATATTTAAAAAGCCTGGTCCCAGCAAATGAGTTATGATAGCGAATTTCAACAAGAATGAGTTTCCATTATTATTATTAATTGAATAGATAATAAAATTTGAGAGAAATAAAACAGCTTATGATGAAAACTATATATAGGGTGGCGCATTGAAAACGAATCAGACCGATTTGCGTCCAGAGATTTTTTTTAAGAAACGTTGAAACACGTCAATATTAATATTGAGGAGGACATGTTTTGAGATAAAACTCAACTTTGTCACATCAACTCCTTAAGGGTGGTGATAACAACCCTTATATTTTAAATAGGGAACATGGGTCGAGTGTTACATCATTTGAAAGCTATTTCTTTTCTAAATTCAGCACACTCATTTTTTTGGAAGTTTTATCAACTCGTTAAAAAATTATTTACAGTTGGAGTTGCAGGAACGTATTTCATTCATTTTGATAAGAAATGCACTACTTAGTCAATTTTTCGTTAAAAAAACTAAAAAACAAAACCAAACGTTCAAAAATTTTTATTCTGTTAAGTGTTCAAATTGTTGACCATCAGCTTTCATACAAAAGTACAAATTTTGTACAAAACGAGCTCTGACATTCTGGAGCATTTGTGGAGTTATTAGACGGCATTCTTCAACAATGCGTTGTCGTAATTCTTCCAGAGACTCCGGTTCTGTTGCGAAAATTCTACTCTCTAAATGGCCCCATATAAAGATGTCTAAAGGATTTAAATCCGATGATCTAGGGGCCACTCAATAGCACCTCTACGTCAAATCCATTGCTCTGGAAACTCTCTGTTCAAAAACTCCTTAACACGTTGTGAAAAATGCGGAGGAGCTCCATCTTGTTGAAACACTAATTGATTTTCTTGACAGCGATCATCATTTTCAACAATGTCAATTAATATATAGATAATAGAGGGTAAACGATATCTTCTAGTAATACGTTTCGCCACTAAAATTGCCATAGAGAAAAATTGGTCCGTTTAAACGGTCTCCAAAAATGTTAGTCCAGATATTCAATTTCTGTGGAGTTTAGGTGTGGACTTCGTGAACATTTCTTGGATTATTTTCTGCCCAATAACGACAATTATGACGATTGACTGTAGAGTTTAATAAAAACGTACACTCGTCTGAAAAACAGAGATTGAACAGAAAGTTCCCGTTATCAGCTATTCGTGCAGTCATAACTTCACAAAACTCCAGCCGCCGATCAAAATCATCTTCATTCAGTTGTTGTACAAGATGAATATTATACGGGTGAAATTTATGATGCTTCAATATTTGCTGAATAGTTCTTCTTTTGATGTTTGAAACAGTGGCCAATTTTCTCGTACTCAAAGTTGGGTCTGCAGCAATTTGTCCTAAAACTTCAATCTCAGTAGTCTCATTTCTAACCGGAAATTCACGTTCAGGATCCCGTTTTTTGTTGGCTACTGAACCACTTTGTCGAAACTTTGCAACTCCAAGATGAATTTTCTGTTAACATGTCTGTTCGGATATCGTTCATTAAACAAATTTGCGATACGATTGGCACAGTCATCGTTTTTGAAAAAATGAGTAATTATTTCAACTCTTTCTTCTGCAGAATACACCATTGTGAAATTAATTTTCGGTAGTACTATCAAGTATCAAACCGACCGATAAACTGAAATAATAAACCGCATTTCTCTCATTCCGATAAGAAATGTTCTGATAGTCAATTTTTTGTTTAGAAACCAACAAAACATTGACTATCACCACATTTTTTATCGGAATGAGTGAAATGCATTTTTGCATCTTCAACTGTGAATATATTTTAAACGAGTTGATAAAACTTCCAAAAAAATTACTGTGCTGAATTCAGAAAAGAAAGAGCTTTTAAATGATGTAACACTCGACCCATGTTCCCTATTTAAAATATCAGGGTTGTCATTATCACTCTTAAGGGGTTTATGTGACAATGTTGAGTTTTATGTCAAAAACATGTCTCCCTCAATATTAAAATTGACGTGTTTCAGCGTTTCTTAAAATAAATTTCTCTTGGCCCATATCGGCCTGTTTCGTTTTCAATGCGCCACCCTATATAAAAGCGCCTCACTCAAAATTAGCATAATAAGTATCAGCATTTTTTACTTGCTTACTAACAGCGTCCACGTCGAAATGATATTCAGAATTTACTTTTAATAACGCCTGAAAAATACAACAAACCTGGTCCCAGCAAATGCGTTATGGTAGCTAATTTGAAAAAGAATGAGTTTCTATTATTTAATAGTTGTGTAAATAATAAAATTTGAAAGAAATTAAAAAAAAAGTTTATAGTGAAAACTAAATATAAAATTTATAAAGAAGAACATGCATTTTAAGTCAGAAAATTTGTGTGTATTAAACTCGCCAGTTTAAAGTTATATCCTGAATTTTTAGTGAATTTTCATCAAGAAAAAAAAAATATATATATATATATATATATATATATATATATATATATATATATATATATATATATAACACGATCAACTGATTTTTTACACTTTTAGCGAATTTTTATTTTAAAAAAAAGTCTAATAGATGGGTCACGTAAACCTTTTGAAAAAAATTTCTTCACATGAGCGCGAATTTGAGTCCCTAGAATCCAAAACCGAGGTCCGTTAAAAAATTTATGTTTATATATATATATATATATATATATATATATATATATATATGTATGTATGTATATATATATATATATATATATATATATATATATATATATATATATGTATATATGTATGTATGTATGTCTCCTACGATAACTCAAAAAATACTAAACTGATTTTACGCAAATTTGGCAAAAATCTTGTTTGGGCGAAAACCGATGTTGAGTTCGTTAATCAGCCTTTATGCTCAAGTTTTTCCGGTAAAAAATCGGGGAAAACTTTTATAAAACGCTATATTTTTGTAAGTATCATAGTAACTGGAATGACACTTTACATGTGCCTAGAAATGGTGCAAATAAACTTATGTTGTGAATTTTAAGTTAATTTGATACACAATATTTAGAGTTTTTCCCAAATTAAAAATAACATCTCGAAGACATGCGTTGAGACGACTTAGTGGTTAAAGTCCAATGTCTGACAGACAGAGTAGTTAACTACCACGCGTAGATTGAGTCATACAACAGGTATAAACCGTACAGCAACGGTACCCAAACTAAATATATACCAGGCATGAAGCATACTATCAGAACCAACAATCGTGAAATCTCGGCCGCAATTATGGAAAATGACAGATTATTTAACTGGGGGATTTAATAATTATTCAAAGACACCATATTTGTAGCTTTATGAAAGGCCTCAAATACAGTTTTAGCGCAGCACATATATATTATGCTATCGCATAATATAGCGGAAATGTAAACAAAATCAAGTCAAGTCTCTTTGAAAATGATTCTAAAACAGCTTATTTTATCTTCAAACATAAACATATGACGTCTTATAAGACCGAAACAGTCGTGGGATGTGTTTCAATGGTAATTCCACTAATTATCTAATTAATTGTTACGTATACTTTGAATATAATATCCCGGTCATGAAGCTCATCTAAAGTATCACGTTAGTTGAGGTGTGCCTAGATGGCGCAGGGGGCTTAGAGCTTGCCTCCTACTACTCACTTAGTATTGAAAGGCTGGCTACTATAGCCGTATTACTTTATAGGTGTATTTTTGCTGCAATCAGTATGCCGTACTGAAGAGCTCTAACAAAAGCGAAACGAGTCTAGGGTTCTAATTGTTGCGAGAATGCATCTAGCCTTACATACTCTGTCCCTATATTATGGTAAAAATGAGCCAAGGCTAACAATTTACTAAATTGTTAGTTAGTTGTATACAGTCTCTATTTTTTAACACTTTGTGTTATTTGGAGCTGGCGTGACAACATACTACTTGGTTCCGCAACTAGGTGACGGCACGTCCACCACTCACTTCACCAGTCACGACTAAACTGCGCTGATGGCTAATTGTCTCTGCCAAAACAGATAAACAGACACAGACAAGACCTGTCACAATTGATTAAGTGCGCAAAACACAATGAGATGAAAAGGACTGGTGAAGATAGTCAGACATAGTTATGATGGCAAAGTTACTTTGCCTTTAGAATGTAATAAACAAATGATATGAATTCTAGACACTGACTGGTCAATCGACACGACGCAGTAATTCATATACAGCAAGAGAAAACGAGCATTAACACATCTCCATTTCTATGTCTGCATGTTGCAACTCCACTTAGAACTTCTGCATATTTGAGCTTTGTCGTTGCATAATAGGCTAACATGGCAAAATATTTCACAGCCATAATGTTACCACGAGAACCGCTGGCAATAAGTTTTATAGTTTATAATACAAAGTTGTAATTGCATAGTAGTTATACGTATGAGAAACATTAATTTGTAGGACTTACGGCCGATGCTTTGCCTCTTTTCCGGGCTTCCGGTCCCGACGGGGCGACATCGGTGGACCCTCCCTACGTCGCAGTCATTTGTTTTAATTACTGAAACAGAAACAGGAATCTGCGGTTATTCTCATCTCTCTTTTACTCACACATACAAGTTGACACACATACACGCGCAAGCCGGACCTCAGGCGATTTATCATTACTGTTTTCTCATATTTTCACACTGATTTCAATTTACCATATTTCAGTTGGAGATTTTCCGGGACCACTGTTCAGGCAAGCTTGATTAATAGAAGGGTAACATTTTACCTGATATTGTAATATAGAGTAGATTAATTTAAACGATTGCTCTCTTTTACATGCGGACTGAAAAGGTTTTTAATTTGCTTGCAAATCAGACGTGCATTTCAAAAAAACTCTCTGAATTATTGAGACATTAACTAAATGTGTTGTTCTGCGCAAACAGTTCTGAGCAACAAAGTCCTAATATATATATATATATATATATATATATATATATATATATATATATATATATATATATATAGGGTGATTCCGGAGGAATGGGAAGTATTTCAGGGGTAGATTGAGGAGGTCAAAATAAGTAAAATAAACACATAAGTTATAGTTCGAATGTCAACCATTCTTGAACTAATTAATTTTTAATTTATTTTTTTTGTGAAACAAACGCAATTTTCAGCATCAATTCAGCATAAATATTTGGTGTGGCCTAATCAATGATCAGTTAATAGGTCCGTTTGTGTTGGACGGACGTCTTACTGGGGAAGTATATTCACATTTCCTAGAAGATAATATATAACAGCGGTTATACCTCCAACATGATGGGGCGCCTCCCCACTTTACTCTGCAAATACAAAATTTTTAAAAAAATCATTTTCCTGGACGCTGGATTGGAAGAGGGGGCCCAATAAATTGGCCAGCAAGATTTCCTGACCTAAACCCACTCGATTATTTGGTACTTTTTAAAATAATCTTTAAATAGTTACCGTTTATGATATTCATATGTGCTATTTTTACCTTTCAACTTTGATAGAATAAGAATCAGTAAAAAATGTTAAACTGCATTTATTTCCACAATGATTGACATTCGAACTAAAACTTATGTGTTTATTTTTCTTATTTTGACCCTCGGAATCTACCACTAAAATACTTCCCATTCCTCCGAAATCGCCCTATATTTGACAACATAAAACTTTTTAATTCGACGTCCTTATATTCAATATCGTTTAAGCCAAAGACAATTGTATTCTCTTTTTCTTTGAGTTTCCTTTCTATGATTTCTATTTTACTCTTCAAATAGATATTATCTTTCTCCAATGATATATTTTCTTGTATTCTTTGACAAGTCCCAATTCTGCCTTTGGGTTCACGATGGTCGCATAAGAGTTAGACGATTACGCGGAGAACGCAGAAATATAGAATTTGCTGTGGAACGGCATACAGCCCTTACGCAGGGGATCATGGTATGGTGTAAGATAACGTACAGTATCAGGTCATCCCTAGTTTTTATTTACTGGAATTTAAATGTAAATGATTACATAAACCTACTGCAGCCTACTGCACTGTCATAGCTACGCGGTTTAATTCAACCTATTTTACAACAAGACAACGCACATCCTCATAGAGGTAGGGCTACTACAAGGTTCTTACAATAAGAAAACCTGACCCAACTTCCATGGCCTTCTCACTTCCAAGACTCATCACCATTCAGACATGTGTGGAATACGATTGGCAACCGACAAGGTAATTTGCCTCAACCACCAAATAACCTAGTTTTTTTTATTTTTTATACTTCAACAACACACCACAAGGGCTTACAACCTAAATACTATCGTACCGTGAGTGTCGACAAGAAAAAAAGAGGCAACTTGGTAATTCTGGACTTGAAGGTTTGGAGGTTTTGAATAGAAGGAAAAACATGTGCCGGCAAGGAATTCCACAACTTGGAAGTTCTCGGGACAAAGCAGGGGCATAACAAAATGTTCTATGTCTGGTGACCTGGACAGTGAAATGGTGCATTCGCTCTGTTCCCCTGGAAGATCTGTTAGGGGCAGCAGGTGGAGGAACTATGGAAGAAAGCTACTCTGAGCAGTACCCGTGCAGATATCTATAAAAGATTATTTTTTGGTGATCCACGGAGACAGAACCCTCCATGAGTCTCATCTAATTGAGATAAAGAGACAGGCTTAGAATATTGTATATTTGAGTGGAGGGTGTTGTCCTCCGCGCAACTGTGAACTGGGTTGGGTGTGCTAGAGAGGAGGTCATTGATATGAAAAGAAACAAAGTAGGGGCTAAAGCTGAACCTTAAGGAACTCCTGCATTAATTGGATACAGTTTAGAGGAATGGCCATCCACGACAACAGAAATGCTCCGGTTGGAGAGGAAATTTGCTGTCCAGGTACAGAGTTTTGGTGGTAGGCCATAGGCCGGAAGTTTATTAAGCAACGCTGCGTGTCAGACTTGGTCGAATGCTTTGGATATGTCTAGAGCGACAATCTGGAATTCACTGTGTAGTTCCATAGACTTGTTCCATGAATGGGTGACAAAGGAAAGAAGGTCGGCAGTTGATCTGTGCTGACGGAATCCATACTGCCTGTCGTGGATTAGACTGTGTTTTTTAAGAAATTTTAGTAATTCGGTGTTTATATACTTTTCCATCACTTTAGAGACGACTGAGAGGAGAGAAATAGGCCTGTAGTTGTTAGGAAGCGCTTTGTATCCTATCTTCGAGACGGGTTGTACTCGAGCAGTTTTCCAGTTACTAGGGAATATGCCTCTACTGTAAGTTGTCTGAAACAGACAACTCAGGACAGGAGCAAGTTCTGGTGCGCATTTTTTGAGAACAATTGCTGGGATCTCGTCAAGGCCAGGGAGTTTCCTGGTATTAAGAGAAGAGAGCATCTTTCGTGCCTTTTTAGTTTTGAAAATGATATCCGTCATTTTATGCGCGACATTGGGGACTGTTGGTGGTTGAACATTTGGAGAGGTGGGTTGAGAGTAAAATTGCCGGCGAACAACGAGGCAAAAAGTTCAGCCTTGCCCAGGACGGTAGAAACAATTTGATCCCCTAAAACAAGACGTTTGTACACGATGTGTTTGGTTATTATTAATAAATTCTATAACCTCCATTAGTAGTCTATTATTTTTATTGATTGCTATAGATATCAGTTGACTAAGATTAGTTGGTAGTGTAATTGACTGTTTGATAGCTGTTCTGATCAGTCTATTACTGAGCATAATATGTTTTTGACAATTAAAAAATAAATGATTTATGTCGCAAATATTCGATCCATCGCACTCACAGTATGGATTATCCACCAGCTTCCTCTTGGACAAATGTGATTTGAAAGCATGATACAAATAACGAGAGATATGATAATGAGACTATATATTTTTAGAACTGTCATGTACATGGCGTCATGTGGTGAGTTCAATGCATCAATAATATGCTGTCGTACAGTGGAGTTTGACGTTTCATCACAACCTATTAACATATTACGTATTTTATTAATATTTAAGTAGATACAGTTGGAACTAATTTTTTATTACGTGACATGATCAAATCAAGTTTATGAATGTTAACGCCCTCTAAATGTCTGCGAACGTTTTCTCAACTTTTTAAGTTTGTGTATCCTCAATGCTAATTCAGGGCTCCCCTTAATTATTATACTTGTCTTGTGCGTATATATATATATATATATATATATATATATATATATATATATATATATATATATATATATATATATATATATATATATAGTATTAAGTTTTCGTGACAGTAATATTGTTAGTTATCAAAAATTTGTGGGAAAGCCGTCAGTTGCAAAATAAAACTCTTTATTAGATGCCGAGTTTTCGGAAATAATTTATTCCACTCTCAAGGAAATAACGTGAGTTTTACTAAACTCACTATTTTGCAACTGACGGCTTTCCCACAATTTTTTTCGTAAATATATATATATATATATATATATATATATATATATATATATATATATATATATATATATATATATATATAATAAGAATTAAAAAATAATAAAAAAATGTAACAAAAAGTTTAGATTTCAAAGGCTGTTTTTAATTATTATTCTAGTTTATTAACGTAAAAATATGAGCTTCATGGCACATAATTGGATAAATCAACCTTTTTTTGGTTGAGCAGTTTCTCTTGAAAAAATCTTTAAATGAATTATTTTACAAAAGTCTGTGGCTAATGGAACCCGCTTTCCGAGGCTAACCCACCACTCTCTCTTACACACACACACACACGCATACACACACCATATGAAGTAATAGAAATTACACCATGTTTTTTGCCTGAGACATTTACTTAAACGCGTTGCTCATAGCGCGAATCATTTAGATATCGCCAGGACCTCAAAGTGTCGCTTTGCGTCATTCTGGGACCTTTTTATGAACCTGTTACCATAGAAAATTTTTTGCTTAACAAATGATCTACGTCTTTTGTCCTACATGAAAGAAATATGAAACTGAAAAGCACATTTATCTCGGATGTAAACGTCAGTAATGAGAAAGGACACGACTTCACGTTAAATAACATATTGTGTAGATAATTACTCGCAACAGTGGGCCAGTTTCATTGCCTAATCCCACAGCAGAAGTTTGACGTATATAATCAGAGAAAGTAAATACTGTGTAAAACGTGAACGGTCAAATGGAGAATTTAAATTAGATTTGAACTCAGCATGTCGCTATGTGTCATTGTTCAAGAATGGACATGTACAAGCTTTTGCGAAACATTTTAATTATTCCCCAGCATAATTAAATCTGGTACATGCCAGTTAATTCCACTGGTGTTAGGCTGTGAAATGCAGCCTTTTAATCCTAATGTTATATTCATGTTCTTATGGCCATCTCGTTAACAGAACTATTTACTAATTTATTTACAGTATGCTTTGAACTCTAAGTGTAATAAAATCAAGATCTGTGATGGGACGTTTATAACATCCAGGGAGACTATAAAGCAAATTTATTGTTTCACAGGAGGTACTATCACTGGTTAATGGTGATAGCGTTCTGCTCTCTGGATAGTTATATTTCTCGCACACATTAGTTAATACAGTAGCAAAATTAGTCAATGGATTTACCTTCACGTCACGTCCTTGTATTTCGACAACACACATGTAAGATAGTGCACCCAATCTAGCGCAGTTTACAGGATTAAGGTCTTTAGCTTTATTTAGCTAATTTTCATCAAGAGAATTCACTAATAGAGAGATAACCATGGTGACACTTTCGGAATTTTTTTTCCAATGAGCGCAAATTTGGGCCCCTAGAACAGATATCCAGGGTGAATATATTTTTTTATGTTTATATATATATATATATATATATATATATATATATATATATATAGATATATATATATATATATATATATATATATATATATATATATATATATATATATATATATAGATATATATATATATATATATATATATATATATATATATATATATATATATATATATATATATATATATATATATATATGAGACATACTTGGTTCTCGGGTTAAACCGCGTCCAGAATTTGTGGAAACTCGACGTTTCGGCTCCTGTCTTGGAGCCATTTTTAAGAGGTAAAAGAAATATGTAAGGACACTCTAAGGCCCCAATCTGCCTACTCCTTAGAGTGATGGACAAAGGTGGTTAAAGGAAATATGTAAGGACACTCTAAGGCCTCAATCTGCCTACTCCTTAGAGTGGTGGACAAAGGTGGGTAAAGGAAATATGTAAGGACACTCTAAGGCCTCAATCTGCCTACTCCTTAGAGTGGTGGACAAAGGTGGGTAAAGGAAATATGTAAGGACACTCTAAGGCCTCAATCTGCCTACTCCTTAGAGTGGTGGACAAAGGTAGGTAAAGGGAATATGTAAGGACACTATAAGGCCTCAATCTGCCTACTCCTTAGAGCGGTGGATAAAGGTAGGTTGGGTTGTTGTAGCTCGATTATGGGGCATCAATCTGCCTACTCTCCAAATCTCGCCGGAGATCGTCTGTGAGGTCTCACTGTGTTCAACCCTAGGCCTCAGAGAGATCTGGCAGTTCGTTGCAAGTCTTGTCTTATATATGTCGTTCCGTCTACCTGTTGCGTCATCAGTGAAAGTAGTGGGGTCACCGTCAATTAAGTGGGGGGCTTTGGTCACGGTATTTAGAGGAGGATTTAGAGGGTCACCGGCATTTGTTGAGGCAGATAATGATACAATAAAATTGTCTGTGGAATGTATTTCCTTTTTGTGTGTTTGTAAAGAAGATATAATGGGTTTCCAAGTAGTCGGAAGGCGAAGACCATCATCTCTCTTATTTAAACAATCGGGACGTTTTTCAATCTCGATTGCTTCGCGGATAATTCTCGTTTTGAAATTGTAAACCGGTGCTATTGTTTTGGCATTATCGAAGTCTATTTTGTGCCCTGTATAAATATGATGCATGGCCAGCGTCGATGAGGGGTCGGATATTCTAACTGCAAGGGTGTGTTCGTATATTCTATTGTGGATGCGTCTGTTTGTTTGTCCTACGTAAGTTCGGGAACAGTCGGAACAAGGAATTTCGTAAACTCCGTGGGATTCGTTTGGAATCGTATCCTTGGGAGTTTTTATAAGATTTGACAGTTTTTGGTCTGTTGTGAATATTATATATATATATATATATATATATATATATATATATATATATATATATATATATATATATATATCTCAAAAAATAACAAAGATATTTTTATGAAATTTGGTACGTATATTGCACTACTGAATTTCTTAGTACGTTCCAAAACCCAACTTTCTCGGTGTGTATAAAATAGGGTTAGTTGCATTTGAAAGATTTAATGAAAATTCGCTACCATAACGCACTTGCTGGGTGCCAAAACTTTATATATATATATATATATATATATATATATATATATATATATATATATATATATATATATATATATATATATATATATATATAAAAGACATGAATTGAATTGAAGCGACCTAAGTTGGTAAAGTACAATGCCTGAGAAGGACGGAATAGTTATCTGCCATGCGTAGATTGACGCATATCACAGGGGCAAACAATGTGTGGAAATAACCAATAAGACTTACTATCCGAACTAGCGTTCGCGAAGTCTCGACCACTAAAATCCCGAAAACCGTTGTCAGCAACATGTCAATGCGCGAAAGTGAAGGTACGTCCAGCCCGCTCTCTAACGATGTCAGAATGACAGAGGCATGAAATTAAAAATGATGTGATTCTAAAAGTTTTTGTCTTTCAAGTGGAATATCTAATTCATTTTTAGAGTACACCATATTTGTAGCTTGATCGACATCCCAAATTAAATTATCAGGCTGAAAATGTAGCATATAGTGAAAAGATCAATGTTTAGGGAAGGAAATATATACCGAATTATCGTTTTTATAAAGAAATTCTGGCGTTTGTGCCAAACCATAATTTGGTGAAATTCATATTATAAAATGTTATAAACGAAAGCATGAACTAAATATTGTAAACTAAATAGGTTCACATCTCTATAAAACTCTGGACGCAGCAAATGCGTTATGGAAGTGAATTTTCATAAAATGTTTTTAATAGCAAATATGTATTTTTTAATGAAAGCAGATATCAAATTTGGATACCAGTATAACCTACATTATAGTAGAAACAATGCACCATATATCACAAAATAACTTGAAAATGTACAAAAAGTTTCCGAAAATAAATTTAAAATGTTCCTGAAAAAACTGGTTTCCTAGCCAACGAATCTTAAGTTAATAGCAAATTAAGTTGTTGAAATTTAAAGCATTTAATAAAAATTCGCCAGCAAAAATGTGCGAATGGTCTGACGACCGCATCCCTGAAACAAGACAACACACACAAAATTCGCTACCAAAACGCACTTGCCGCGTTCCGAATTTCTTTTCTCACAAACATGTATTATAGTTCGATGAAAAATGCAAAAATGCATAAGAGATGTTCGATTTAAAAATATATAGTAAAAACAATGTGCCATGTTTCATCAAAATCACTTTATTGTTTGAAAATCTACAGAAATTTCCGAAAGTAAACTTAAAGTGTTCCCGAAAAAACTCGTTTCTTGGTCAACTTTATAGGTTAATAGCAAATTGAGCTATTCAAGTATGAAGCATTTGATCAAAATTCGCTACCATAACGCACTTGCCGCGTCCAGAATTTCTTTTCTTACAAACATGCATTATATTTCGATGGAAAATGCAAAAATGCAATAACATAAGACGTACTGTTCCTAAACGTCAAAATGTTTGGGGTTGACATCTTTGGGTGATGAATAAGAGGCCTTTTCTTTCCAAACAAATACTTTATTCCTTGTCCCGACGCGTTTCTACCTTACCTAACAGGTGATCCTCAGGGGAATCTATAATATATAAAAGGCTTGTCAGAAAAACTCCAATTTTGGTATTGAACAGTGTGTCATTGAAGAGATGGAAATTTATAAACATATCAACTGTTCTGATAAAAACGTACTTAATGTTTCCAATACAGACGTCACAAGTTTTTCAACCCTATATAGTCAACTAGCAGATCACCAACCCACACACCATCCAAGTGGACCGTGAGACAACTTAGTCAGGGGATCTGCTCCTTGGCTTCCAGACCTGCCATTTTGTTTTAGTGTCCGTATATTTTCGAGTCGATTTTTCATGTCTGTCAGTTGTTGGTTGCCATTCTCATTCTCTATTCAGAAGCCGACCTTACGTCAGGTCTTTTTGGCCCACTCCGGACCTGTCCTTCGTTTTTGGCGTCTTCGATTTCCGTGGTCGGTACGTCACTTCTGTCAACTGTCACTTGTCATTTTTCCCTTTTCAGTTTAAGAACCGACCTTGCGCTGAGATGTCCTGCCAGCTTGTGTTCTCCATCACGTGTTGTGCACGTTAAAAATCTCACTTTTTAAATTTAAACAAAAATTCTTTCTTGATTTCAACAAAGTTGTTATTTTCCAAGTTGTTAGCACTTCTGATACCAAATGGATCAATCCTATAACAACAGATGAAGCATGTTCCTTGGGCATTCAACTGTATAGTTTTTAGTCCTCTTTAACAAGACAAGTAAGTAAGTTTGCCATCTTGGCGTTTTTATGTTTCAAAAAACGGTAAAAAACTCGCTTCTGTTTCAATTCCCATTCACTTTATGAGTTTGATGTTCTCTGAAAGTTTCTTCTCGGCTGCATGGCTTGCTGGTGTTTGTGCTGTTTGCTCTCACTCCTGTTGTTGTCTTTAGCTGGAACTTAAATTTTTGGAGAATTTTTTAAGCTTTATGAGTTTTAGTATTAGACCTACTGTATTTTTGAAGATTTAGAGACAATTAGCTTTTTATTGTGTTTCAATTTGACTTGTAGTTGTTTTTTCATTTTTCATTTTTTATTGCATGTAGTACTTAGTGACTGTATACTTGTAGTCTTATAGCTTTGTAGCTTGACATTTTAACCATTAACCTTTTTTGACTTAGTGTTGGGGTTAGCTGTTGTTACCTCATTTTATCTTATATTCCTACGTTGTACCCTCGCAGAAGTAGCCTACCGGAAAACTCAGTTTTTCTGACAAGCCTTTTATATATTATAGATTCCCCTGAGGATGACCTGTTAGGTAAGGTCGAAACGCGTCGGGACAAGGAATAAAGTATTTGTTTGGAAAGAAAAGGCCTTTTATTCATCACCCAAAAAAAAACATAAGACGTGTTTGATTAATAGAATATAAAAAAATTTGTATCACCAACGACTTATGGGCAATCCTGTGATTGTAGAAATATTTATAAAATGTAGCTCAAGACACCCTATAATTAATATATACATTTTTTTTCATATTTTGTATAATAACGGATATATTGAGCTTTATTGATTTTTTACGAAAATTTGACAAAAATTATATACCATTAAACGATAAACTCTATAGCTAAGACTACTGCCAAGCGTCAGGGAAAGGGTCTATTTGAAACGAGTTTTCTGGAAATATTTTAGTAAAATGAAGGACAGTGACGGCTGAAACTGAGACTTCAGGGTTTGTAAAACATTCTTCTTGAGACATTTTATTTCCATAGCCTGTATTAAATTCAAGTTATTTGCCTAAATGTTGCAAATTTTGACGTTTTAAATCGCAACTTTGACGTTTTGAGGAAAACCCCAGTTTATTTTTCTTTAAATGCCTATAACTATAAATTTTGGTAGGTGACTTACCTATAAGGATATAAACACGCGTATCATTTTATTTCTATAGCCTGTATTAAATTCAAGTTATTTGCCTCAATGTTGCAAATTTTGACGTTTTAGATCGCAACTTTGACCTTTTGAGGAAAACCCCAATTTATTTTTCTTTAAATGCCTATAACTTTTTTGTCTTTTGACACACAGAGCTAAATTTTGGTAGGTGACTTACCTATAAGGATATAAACACGCGTACCAAATTTGGTTGCCATTTCTCTGTTAATTCCGGAGATATAATTTTTTTTCTAAAGAAAACACAAAATTTTCCAGGAAAACCTGGGCCGATTTTCCTGACTAACAAACTTATCCAATCCATTTGAAAAAAGAAGGTATTTACCAAATTTAATCAAAATCGGCCCTTTATTTTTTGAGTTATCGGTGTGATTAGAATCTCTCGAAAAAAGCCATTGTCCAACTCAGTGATATAATTGCAATAAACACAATTTTGATTTCTGACTTGCCTAAAGGGAACTGCCAAATCTTGCTACTGTCACATTTACGCTACGGATATAACATCGTGCGAAGAAACATTCGTTACATAGCCTCGGTGGCCGAGGGGTAACAGATACGCTGCTGACAAACGGGCGGCGGAGGTTCTCGGCCCGGATTCTATTCTCGCGTGATCCATCTAACACCTTGTTTTGTTTAACTTTAATATTTGGCAGAAACAATAATGCAGATGTCATACGTTCCGACCCAGTTCTCATTTTTCTTTAAAAGGCTTGAAGAACTTTGTCACCTCTAAGTCTAAAATTATTTTTTTCAGCAGACATTTTTGTTGTTGATATTAGTGAATTTTTATTAAGAAAATTCACTAATGGAGAATTTATATTAAAAAAACTTTTGTTGTTGTTGGAGAAACCGGTTCGATTAAGTTGACTAAAACGAAATCATCCAAGCAATTAATGTGGAAAAATACCTACCACGTTTATAATTTGACAGATACTTTTCTTTTCAGAGTACCTAATTTGACATTTCTAGCTTCATAAAAAATTGAGTTAGTTTATTGTTGAACAGAAGATTAAAATATTTTTTGGTAATAGAAAGATATCGATGGTAATACTTTCCAAAAAATACCTCAGATGAGCGCGTATTAGGACCTCAAAAATCGATCATCAGGGTCTGTTTAAATTTGAAGTACCTATTAATTTTACTAATATGCCGTACCAATAGTGTAAAACTCTTATGAAAATTTAGCGTCCCGAAATTTTATTTATATAAATACTTTATCTATATGGAATGTACTATCAAAATCCTTTAAAGTTCAGCTAATTTCATTGAAAAAATTCGCTTATAGAGTGGAAGCGTCTTATTATTTTAGATTTTTTTATAATGGGTACAAATGAGAGCCCCTATAACTCATGTTAGGTTCCGTTAAACTTTGGATTTTATATCTCACTAAAAACTAGAGGTCACCTGCTACTGTATTTTATTGCACCCCATATTATCAACCACCACCCGAATATTCTTGGCAAATCTCCCCACTTATGTTGTTCAATTTTAACAACTGTTTTAAATGCCTTAGCGTTTATTTTGTGGGCGCGCTACAAACTAAAGACGCCACATCAATGATATCAAAATCTCGCCTTCCACCAAATTAAGATCTTTAATTTTATTTATTACAAATTCAAGTGAATTTTACACTGTTTATGAATTTTTGGGAGACAATATTTTTTAGGGACTTTGAGGTTTGCAACCTTTAACCCCCTTCCTAAATGCTTTGTTATAAGGTCTTGATAACTCTTTAAACTATCTTTACCTCGTTGACCATTTTTGGTGGCGGGTTTTTATTTAGTTTTCTATACGGTCCTGTCTCTCTTGCATTACTCACTCTCTCTTTATAATCCTTTTTGTAATGGACACAGAACAAAGCAAACGTTATCGGAAGTGCGACATTTAGGAAAAATAAAATAGAGAAAAAATGTTTTTGCCTACCTTTTGAACCGCGTTTCACAAGGGGTTTTTGAAAGCATTTTTAAGAAAGCTGATTTGCAGGTAAGTTTCTCGACAAAAAATAATTTAGGAAATTTGTTGGGTAATATGAGAGTAAAGATTAAGCCACTGAAATAACGGGTATCTATATAAGTTGTAAAGATTGTAATCTTAAATACGCTGCGCAGACTAAAAGAACCACAGGGACTAGATTTCATCAACATCTTGCACATTTGAGATACGGTAGTATAGACAAGTCATGCGTGGAGGCACAACATATTTGGGAGAGTAACCATCACATTGATGGGGAAAATATGAAACTTATCAAAAATATTAGACAGAAAGCGATGCTTGATGCGTATGAAGGTATATATATATATATATATATATATATATATATATATATATATATATATATATATATATATATATATATATATATATATATATATATATATATATATATATATATATATATATATATTTAGAGCAATAAAAAATAAAAGCTCTTTAAATCCAGCTGCGCCACTGACCTCAAGTCCTCAGATAAACTTTCCGAAACCTTTCAGGTAAAAGTAATAAAAGAAGTTCAATAACCTCCTCCGGCAATAAAAATACAATACACAGAAAATGTGCCTGCGATTTAAATATCGCTCTCGGTATAGTTTTTTTTACCTAAGAATGAATTTAAATAGATGGTGTTGTAGAGATGTTAGTGAGAATTTTTCATCTTCTGATGACCCTAACTTTGTTAGAGAAACAATCGTAAGGTCTTTAAAAATATGGTAATTTGGGTTTGCCAAGTGTACTTATCAGTGCTCATCACAGGTTCCAATCTTCACTTAGAGAGTTATGCGTTTAGTAAGTATTTTGATAACGAGGTTGTCTTTATCAGTAGCTGTCACTAAACAGTTCAGCGATGATGAAGACAACTTCGTTATCGAAATACCTATCTGGCGCATAACTATCTGTTATTATTTTGTGATTTTTTGGGTCATTCTGCTTTTTGTTTCAGTTTCTACTCAAAACTTTCTAACACGGTCCTTTCGACTCTTTGTTGTAAAACTCCCAACCAAGCATATCGAGTCGAGCGTTTTGTGGAAACTCTGTCTTCTAAAGCTGCAATCCTAAAATGACAATCTTTGCGTGCTCAAGTTACTCGAGGTCGTCGGGATCCATGACGATGATTGTGGATTCCTTTTCAAATCACCTGGACCAGCACTGTAACATTGTTGGCACAGTGCGTCCTATGCCGTCGGAAATTTGTCTGATTGAAAAACCGGCTTCCTGCATACCAACAATGCGCCCCATTTAGAATTCACTTAAATGTTTCTAATTGTTCCATAATCGGCGCCTAGGCATAATAACTCAATGGCCTAATAAATTGAGCACACATCGCTACGTTGCTTTAAACTGACGGAAACCTTATTGTGACGAGATGTTTTTTAATAAAACAGAGTGTACACCTGTTACAATTTTTTGCCCACATTGTTCTTATCGGAGTAGTATAGGAAATTTCATTGTGACTGGTCGACTCTTACTGGATGTTCGGATTTTTTGGAAGGTCAGTATATTTAGGCAAAAATACAATTTAATTTTTATTTTTATGCGGGTATGAGTAATATTGATTACAGACGTGGTACAAATATTTGTGATGTGTTGGTTGCAAAGAGAATGTTTGAAAATGATCAAATATGTAAACTGGAGAGACGACGTAACAATTTTAAGTTTGTCAGTGCCATAATGGTCGTGGTTTTTAGTGATTAGGTATAAATTCTACTTAGGGCATTTCACAAGCTTTCTTGCTCTGTACGCTATACAAGTAAAAAAAAAAAGAAAACCAACCTCATTAAGGATAACTCAAAAAAAAACTCTGGACGCACCAAGTACGTTTTGGTAGTGAATTTTTATTAAATGCTTCAAATTAGAATAACTCAGTTTTCTATAAACTTAGAAAGTTTGGTTTTGTTGCGTAGTAAGGTCTTTCCTAGGGCAAGATATTCACCAAATTTCATTAAAATAACTTTGTAATTTTTTGAGAAAAAAAATGTTTCAAAAATTTTTTTAACTTTGAATAACTCAACTTGGAAAGTTGAATTTTGGTGCTTAGTAAGGCCTCTCCCAAGGCAACATATATAGTAAATTACATTAAAACAGCTTTGTTATTTTCGGGGAAAAATTTTTTTATTGAAAAAAACTCATCAATTTCCCGGAAAACCCCGTCCGATTTTCCTGGATAACAAACTCATCCAAGCCATTAATAAAAGAAAGGCAGTTGCCCAGTTTCATTGAAATCGGTTAATTATTTTTATTTGCGTTATCAGAAGGATAACGCAAATAACGCATATATATATATATATATATATATATATATATATATATATATATATATATATATATATATATATATATATACACATATAAAAAGCCTGGACGCAGCAAGTACGTTATGGTAGTGAATTTTCCTAGAAATTATCTGGCACAAAATATTTTATTATAACTTTTTTTCTTGTAACATAGAAATCTAAACTTTGGTGTATAGTTTACTTTTTATATCTTAAACCTACGTACCAATATGGTTAGCATAACTTTTTCATTTTTTGAGATAAAAAATTTGTTCGAATGAAAACTCAAAATTTTCCCGGAAAAACTCGTCCGATTTTCCTGACTAACGAACTTATCCAAGCCATCTACAAAAGGAAGGTACATGCCAAATTTAACAAAATCGGCCCATTATATTTTGAGTTATCAGTGTGATACATACATACATATATATATATATATATATATATATATATATATATATATATATATATATATATATATATATATATATATATCAAAAGTCGGGATCTCCCCATTAGTGAATTTTTTCTACGAAAATTCACTAATATTACAAGTAGATAAAAATAAAATGTTAGTTTATCTTAGGTACCTAACTACTTCTGCGCAAATTAAACAAATTGTTAAAATTCAATAGTGTATCATTACTACACTATTCCTGTCATTGACTAACCAACAGCAACCACATACTTCATCTGTGATGTAACCATAAATGTTTCAAATTGGAATAGCTCAATTTTCTGTAACCTTAGAAAGCTGAATTTTGGCACATAGTTAGGTCTTTCCCAAAGCAGACCAAATTTTATCGAAATTTTCGGGAAAAAAATTTTTTTTTTAAAGAAAACTCAAATTTTTCCCGGAAAACCTTGTCCGATTTTCCTGGCCAACGAACTCATCCAAGCCATTAATAAAAGAAAGGCACTTGCCGAGTTTCATCGAAATCGGTTGATTATTTTTAGAGTTATAAGACGGATACATATATATATATATATATATATATATATATATATATATATATATATATATATATATATATATATATATATATATATATATATATATATATATATATATATATATATATATATATATATATATATATATATATATATATATATATATATATATAAACATATAAAAATTTAAACTGACCACAGATATGGGTTCTAGGGGTCCTAATTCGCGCTCATTTGAAAAAATGTTTGCAAAATCTCACCATCGATACCTCTCTATTAGTGAATTTTTTTAAATAAAAATTCACTAAAAAAGCAATCACCGCTGCCACCATTTGTTAAACGTGTTATCCTGAGGTAAATTAAGGATAACTCAAAAACTACTGGTCAGACTTTGATCAAATTTATATGAGACCACATGAGAAGCACTGGCTTTCAAATAAAAGAATAATCATCAAAATCGGTTTACCTAGAAAAAAGTTCTGAGGCAACACACAAAAAAAATACAGTCGAATTAAGAACCTCCTCCTTTTGAAGTCGGTTAATTAAATTAAATAAATATAATTAAAACTAATGTCTTTGGAATTTGTCTGCCGGAAGGGCATTCCAAAGCTTAGATTATCTAGGAAAGAACAAAAATTAGCAGCCTATTCGATAAGTGGTTAGTTTGACACTAGGGCAAGAACAAAACCAGCTCAGCAGACTTTTTTCACATAGGTGGTATGGTAGGCGTAAAAATGACCAGGCATTCGAATGGCAAACTCAGCTTTGAGGTTTCGAACTGCTGAATATACTTAAAATGCGATGCGAGATATGAGAAATTAGGAAAGTAATATAGTGCGCAAGCGCCTGACTATAAATATATAACCACAGGCTGCGATATTATGTGTTCAGAGGCGATTTGTCCCGTAAGTTGCCAGTTAAACGTTAAAATTTTAATCGAAATGCAGATAGCTTTTCTTGAATAGGCTAGTAATGTAAACCCAAAGTTTGTAGGCTTTGCGTCTTTAGCCATGGTACTAAAAATGCCTCGATTTCTGTATTCTTTGATCATTTTAATGAGAGAAAACAACACTCTCTTTTACCTTATAAAAGAGATAAGGATGTGGATGTTTACGGGACTGACTATATTTCTACCTTCGCGTATTTATATAAATGCCCTGGTCGTGTTGTTGTTCACATCTTGTTTACGTACTCGCAAAGACAAAGAAGCAAACAATTATTTTATATAGTGTAACTTTTCCCTTTTTCTTTTTGTGTGATGTAGAAAATGATGGATAAAAATAATCTGTTCAATTAGCAAAGGTAAACATATTAATGAATTTTCTTCAAACGGTTCTTTTTCTGGGCAGTTATTTATTTTCAAGATAATGATCCCACATGATGCAGGACCTCTAATAATAATAAACATAATAAGAACGCCACAGTAGACAAACTTCCCACCAAGAAGTCACAGACTTGTTCGCGGGAGCTTAGACGGTGTGGTAAAGAAAATCTATTAAATATTACAGACTAATACTTATTCAATTAATAAATAATAATAATAATAATAATAATAATAATAATAAATAAACTTTTCTTGGCGAAAGTAGTCAAGATATACGAGAATTTTTTTTCAGTCTGTTGGATTTTAAAGCCAACTGATCAGATTTTCAACACATATAATTTTTTTAGAGATTTTTTGTATAGAAAATTCACTAATTACGAGATGAGGAATTTTAAGACTTAAATGAATTTCAACAGCAAATCAGACTTGTTACCCTAATGTGGTGAAACCGTTCCTAACGCAATTTCGATGAGAGTTTTTCTGTGGCTTCACAAGTATCCCTGTTAATCCCTATGTGAATTTGAAAACAAACAAACAAAAAGACATAACAAGACAAAAAAATTAGAAGGGCAAAAAAGAGGAACAAAGAAAGACATGTATGTATATATATATATATATATATATATATATATATATATATATATATATATATATATATATATATATATATATATATATATATATATTATTTTGATAATGGTGATTTGAATGATTGTATTTTGATTGTTTTATAAGATATGATTTAATTTTAATTGTAATTTTATATTGTGAAAATCTGATGTATTTATTATGTTTCGCAAATAAAATGAGTTTTATTTAATTTTACATATGTTTTTTACTAGATGTATTAGTACTTTATACCACATATATATTTAAGTTAGCCCTGCTTTAGACTCCATACTTTGTAGGGTATATAGTGAGTTCTTTCCTTTAAAATCTAATTAATTATTTAATTTTGCCCCTTTTATTTACCCACTGTTTGAACTAGATATATTATTTAATAATAATACTGGTTCGCAGTTTTATGCATACCTTTCTTTTATTTTTATTTATATTAATTTGTACAAGTATAAACAAAACAGAACCACTACTTAAAATACACAAAATTATTAAATTATTATTTGAGAGCTCCTTTTTATTGGTTTTTATATATTGATCAAAATTTAGGTTGCGCAATTCCAAAACTGTAATTTCACAGATCAAAACAAGCTTTTATTCAATATTAAAAAGAATATATATATATATATATATATATATATATATATATATATATATCATCAGTGCTTTCATTCATTCCCGAACCTCACGTGACCGCATTCTGTCTCTCTCTTAGTGGAATATGATGTTATGAGTTGGTAGTCAAAAAGTAACCAAAAAACCACTTGACTAGGGACCCTAAATTTACTAAATCAATTGACAATTGACAGTTCAGTCCATTGGCGCTCAATTCCCTTTTGACGGTTATTTTGTATGTATATTGTGCATTTTCCAAGTTCGACCAGTGTTTACTTACAGTATTTTCTATCTGTTAGACAATAAAAATAAACAGTTTTTATCAAAACTTAGCATTTTCATTGCGTTTTTACGTAAGTTAAAAGTGTAGTTATGTTAAGGTTCTGTTGTTGACGATATTCTACTTCGCATGGAACAAAGCTCTACCACATCGGTTCGTCGGTAATCTGCCCAAACAAGTACATATTTGTTACATATTACACAATACACATTCCTAAAACCGTAAATTAGAAGTTTAAATAATCGGACCCCAATTTGTTTATGTACATTACAAAATTTTGATATCTATATAAATTAAAGGTAATATTTGATTATGTTTTTAATTTTTTTTTTAACAATCAATAACAGTAAACCATACATGAACAGACTTGCTGTTAAAAATACTAAATAATAAATACATTTAAGACATTTACTGTTTCAACTTATTATAATTTTTATATTTTTTATAAAACCCCAAAGGAAATATGGGACAACACTGGCATCTTAGGGATTTCATTGATTCAGGTTGTACAACCGTGTATGCCGGGTTGCCTAACTTAAGCGGTCACGTGGGGTTCGGAAATTAATGAAAGCCCTGTATGTATATATATATATATATATATATATATATATATATATATATATATATATATATATATATATATATATATATATATATATATATATATGACAATGATATAAATTTTCACACATACAAATATTTCAGAATTTACACAATTCCATTCACATCTAAAAAGGCCTTTTTAGTAAATAAGTTTTGATACCTGTGACTTTCTTACTCGTTCCGCTGTTGGCAGGTGTCGGGTCGGTTGGAATCTTGGTCAATGGAACATCTAAACGCTTCCCTCGCGACCGCATCTGGCGTCGTGTAAATACACTGTTGCTATGGAAGCCATCTTGTATAAAATTTCTTATTGTTCTCACCTTCCAAGTATTTAATTTCACTGGAAAAACTTCTTACTTATGTTTTAGTTTGTTTCTCACTTGGTTAACTACTCAAAACAGCTAGCTTAGATTCCAAATTACTTACTGTGGATGTTCATCAACAAATTTCTTCTTATAAAATTCTGTAGCACTTATTTAAGCTTACTGCTTATTCAATGTACACTTTATAAATTACTTGATAGTTTAAAACACTCTGCTGACATTACTTGCAGATTATACTCATTATTTTCACAATTCAAAGTAATGAGACCTTTTCACTTGTTGGCATTTCTGTGGATCGAAATCTCAATTGGACCAACATGCCACATCAATTGCAGAAGCGGCTGCTAATAAATTAGGTTTCCTCTTCCGGGCTCGCAAATACTTTTCCCCAGCTAATCTCTATACCTTATATACTTCACAGATAAGGCCAAATCTCGAACACTGCTCCCACATCTGGGGTGCCGCTGTCGCTTCTACACTCGCTATCCTGGACTTCATTCCGAAGAGAGCTATACGTCTCATCGGTGACCCTACCCTCACCCAAAGGCTGCCATCCCTTGCCCACCGACGTGCCGTCTCTTTTATAGATATCTGCAAGGGCACTGCTCAGAAGAGCTTTCTTACATAGTTCCTCCACCTGCTGCTCCCAACAGAACTACCAGGGGAACAGAGCGAATGCACCCTTTTACTGTCCAGGTCACTATACATAGAATATCCTGTTATTCCCGCTCTTTTGTGTGGAGTACTTCCAAGTTGTGTAATTCCTTGTCGGCACATGTTTTTTCTTGTCCTCCGAACCTCCAAACATTTAAGTCCAGAATTAACAAGTTACCTCTTTCCTCCTTGTCGACACCCACGGTACGATAGTATTTAGGTCGTAAGCCCTCGTGGCGTGTTGTTGAAATAAATAAAAAAACAAATTGCATACCTGCTTTCGTTAAAAGAAAAGACATATTTGCTATCAAAAACATTTTTATGAAAATTCACTACCATAACGCACTTGCTGCGTCCTTTTTTTTTTTTAATATATACCATTACATTCTATATTTTGTTTTTACAAGCACAAATTTAGACTTATTTGTGCAGCATATTGTATAATGTTGGGACCAATATATTCCCACAACTCTCGTTATGACTTCCATTATGACATCAAAACGCAGTGATAAAACGGAAATGTATTTAATTGTTAGCTCTAACAAATACGTGGCCAACAAATCGCGTAGTAATAAAGAGATAACTAAAAGTAAAGTTAACACTAAATAACAATATAACAGGCCAAAATATGTAATCATATTCTTTCAAAAAAAGTGTTGAAGACATTTCCGCCAAGACATTTACTTATTATTTTTAATGAATGATTTTCAGTAGCTCAATCTATTTTAGCCTTTGCTGAAGAATTAAAGGCCGCTTTTACTCTAGGCTGCATATTCTCCTTGGTGGTCAGACAACCGCCTGTAGAATGGTACAAGATCTACTAGTATCAAGATTCTTGTCCTAAAACATAATGACAGAATTAGATTTCCTTTGATGACGCAAAATAGGTTAAGGCTCCAAGTGTCTTGAAAGTTTCTTTGCTGCACGATATGGGTATTTTCAGACGGCAGTAGTGACTGTTATGGCGGTTTATTATACCGTTTTTGGTATTTACCAATCTACATTATTTTTCTGGTGAAAGAAGTACCATCTAGTGCTCGTAACAAGAACCATTGACAGACGACCGAAGCCTTTATTCAACACGTGTTGGGCAGGAGTTGGCTTATAGGCTTTCCGTTTATACTTTTTTAGAATTTAAAAAATAGTAGATTCAGGTGTATCTAATTCTTGTTCAGCTTGTCGCACAGAATTTTCATGGTATGCTGTAAGGTATCACAGAACAGTTATAGCTCACTCTTGATTGCCTAACCGAGGTTTAATGCTTTTGAATTTTAGCACGGAGGGTTCCTAAGTCGTCAAGATTTTTAGGCACTTGTTTAACTATCTTTGTCGTAGTTCTAAGGCATCTTGGAAAACGTGCTGCAATTTGTGATGTGCTGTGATATTCACCATAAATAGTTATTAAATGTACAGGTCGTTATTAGTATATCTTCCAAATAACAAAGACATAATCATTTTAACGTAAATAAGTGCAGCAAATAACAGTACCTTGTAACGGTATAAAATCGTTAGCTATCACTTTTAGTATATTTACTATAATTCAAACTTGCGTTTCTCACTTTAATGATTTTTTTATGGCTTCATTTATGCTTGCTTGACATCGATTACGATTTGGTTTGTTGAATTGTTCACTTGTTTGCTTTTTCTGGGACAGACTGTATATAGCCGCATGCAATGTAACTGGAATCGTCACCGTGAAGCGTGGTTGGATGGCGACAGCTGGTGTCGCGTACCGAAACTATCACGGAGCGAGGGACAGTGTCGGATGGATGTGGGAAGAGTGGATGAAACAGAGAAAGCGGGATGTCACTAGCACAGGCCCACGGCGAACGTCGAAGAATGTATCGCGGACGAGAGAGGAACGGTAAGAGAAGAGAGAGTACTGGTGAAGAACGGTGTTGGAGAGAAGAGGTGGTTGTGCCGCAGATTTGGCGTAAATTAAGTGCTGGAAATTGGATGGACAGAGAAGTCGTAGCCGCCCTGGAAGTTTGGGGATTTATCCACACTGAATTTATAATTGTGTGTGTGAAGACAACAATACCCACGAGAAGGGGAGTCAATGCGCCATATTGGTACACCACGTTTTGAAGGAATAGCTTGAGAAACAGCGAAGACAGAAACAGAGATCGCACACTGGTCAGCGTGTAAATAAATTACATATCTGGCACGCCGACATACTACTTGGTTCCGAAACTAGGTGGCGGCACCTCCACCACTCACTTAGTACCTGGAAGTAATTGAGATGCATTCAGATAGGAGGTAAAAGGGGTATTTATGCAGTTACTTTACCACTAGTTACATTCGTGTTTTTTGTGTTTTATAGGGTCGCAGTGTAATGGAGAAAATATCCCAGTGTAGGGTAGAAAATATCGCAGTGTAATCTAATTAGTTTTATATAATACTTAATATTAAATGTGGTCATGATATTAATCAAGTGGATAATTTATAGAATTATAGTGTACATGTCACCCTGCTAGTGGCCCTCGAGACTGATGCAGGTTTTAATTAATTAAAAAAAATATCTTGAATAAATAACGTTCAATTCTTAATACCGTTGATTCACTGTGCAGTTAGCTTTACAACACAACACCTCAAAAAATAGGATATTGTCTTTATGAGAATAGTTTCGATTTAGCTTCTATTTCATATAGAATAAACATTAAAATTAATCTTTTACTGATCGTATTCGAATTTTTTTTAGCAAACACATTAAAAGTTACACAAATTTCTAATAAATGTTATTTAAAACTCCGAAACGCAATCTGAAGCTATAGGAAACATCCCCATCTTGAATACACATGACGTATTAACCTTCTCTCGTGTTTCTCCGCTCTCAGAGTTACCTGACAACCTATCTAATCTATAAACCTTGAGACAGGATAACGTCTGTTGGGTCAACCAGTTAGAAATAAAGATAAATAATTTTTGTTTCGTCGCATTTAAATCGGTTTAATTTCCCTTTAAATTAAATATGACTGTAGCATCTAACCAGCATAATATTCAGGACAACAAGATACGACCCTGCTTTATCTGAAGCCAAGATATAAAGGAGTTTAAAATTGGTATAGTACAGCTAGATGGTGGAGCATACTTATAAGCTTTCACATCGTTTAGATCACATTCACGTACTCTAAAGTCAAATATTGCAGGTTTCCAATGTTTTTACACTTAAACTCTACACTTAGAATCTATGAACTTTGAGCTTTGGTACACAGTGCAGCTGACACCATTAAAACAGTTTACTGATACTTCAAGCCTTGTCGGTCTCGAATTAAGTTCAGAGATATCAGATTCGTTTATCAAAAGTTTGGTTAACCAAAATGAATGCAGAGTTAGCAAAGGAGAAGTCCAGAAATTAAAGTTTCTGTGTGTAAAGCACACAAATGCTAAAACAATATTTTGGAGATATTCATAAACTTATTTTATTTGTTTAATTTTAAATTTCTGTTTTTTATATAAATAATAGAATTAGATTCAAATACATTTTCTTTAAAAAAAGTCACTAACGAGGAGATCGCGACTTTTTAATTTTGAAAAAATTGCTTTATATGACCGCGAACTTGGCCCCCTAGAACACATATACTAGGTCAGTGTCTATTTTCAAATATATATATATATATATATATATATATATATATATATATATATATATATATATATATTCCATCGATAACTCAAAAAGTAATGGGCCGGTTTTGATCAAATTTGGTAAGTGCTCACTTTTGCAAGTGGCTTGGACAGGTTCGTTAGCCAGGAAAATCGGCACAAGTTTTCACGGAAACTTTTGTGTTTTCTTTCGGAAAATTTCTATATCTCCGGAAATAACAAAGTAAGTGCATCCAAATTTGGTAGGAGCATTTGTATTATAAAAAGTGAACAACGTACTAAAATTTAGCTCTGTAAGTTAAAAGACAAAAAGTCATAGGCATTTAAAGGAAAAAAATTGGGGGTTTCCTCAAAACCACAAAGCCGCGATTTGAAACGTTAAAATTGGTAACATTTTGGCAACGAACCGGAAAAAATACGGATTATGTGAAGAAAGTGTTGCAAGAATAGTATTCTACCTAAGTTTCAGTTTAAACCATCATTGACCTTGATTTCACTAAAATACTTCCAGAAAATTAATTTCAAATAGACCCTCTCTCTGATGATTTGGCAGTAGTTTTAGTTAAGGTAATAGTTTAACGTTCTATAACTTTTAGCTAATTTTCGTAGAAAAAATTCGTTAATGAGGAGACCGCGTCATTTGAATTTTCAAAAGATTTCTTCAAATGAGTGCAAACTAGGCTATATATATATATATATATATATATATATATATATATATATATATATATATATATATATATATATATATATATATATATATATGTATATATATATATATATATATATATATATATATATATATATACATATATATATATATATATATATATATATATATATATATATATATATATATATATATATATAATGAAACTGACCTCGATGTGTGTTCTAAGTCAAGATCTCCTCATTTATGAATTTTTTATACAAAAATTCAATAAACATAAAGGAAAAATCAAAATTTTTTACTATAACTTTGTTCTAAGAAACGATGATATTTTTATGATTATTAGTTGTGCGCAGTTAAATGTATTCTAATATTTAATAAATCACTGTTATGAGCCAAGTTTATGAAATTTTGTAGCAAGTCGTAAATTACAGTTACAAGCTCAAAGTGATATGGAAATGATTTCCAAGTGGGAGGCACGTCAATCTTTCTCCAGCACATGGAAGTATAGATATGTTGACTAAGGGGAGAATTTAATAATACAGCAGTTAAAACGGGGAACTGTGAGCCGTGATAACTGCCGGCAGAAAGGCTCTGGCAATACAGGTGTAATCTGACTGCTCTAGGGCCTCTAATAAAGTTTACCTTCCTCTAAATCGCTAAATCTCGTCCTGAAACTTTACACGACGATAGATCTGCTTCTGTTTTGTATAATGCTCTTACACGTAAGTCTATTGCCTCCTCATTATTTTTTCATTAAAACTTTCGAAACAACATTACAGCGATTGAATACCCAGTGCTTTTTAAATTTGACAAATTTAATTTAGTTTCAATTACTAGAACGTTTTCGGAATGCTTATTTTATGGTGTAACTTTTTCATTAAACTTTTATACGCTGGTAGAGACACTGAATGAATCCTGGAGCTGCTTAGGAGAAGGTATAGAAAGAGTTACACTAGACGAAATTACATTTTACTTTATTTAGAAATTAATTAAGATATTTTGTTAGTCGGGGAATTTGTATTCATGTTGAACATTTCGCGTTAATTATTTTTCGAAAGAATATTTTCAGAAAGTCATTAGGCTTGCTGACACAACAAGGACGGTTCTTGTAAAATATAATTTTAAGGCATAAAATAAATAAAATCGAGTATGGTGATAGAGATACTGCAAAAGCAGATTTATTATATTCTATTTAGATATGTTAGACTAAACATGGAACGCATGTGTGTGTGTGCGTGTGTATGTAATAAGTTACAGCGAATAGGGCTCTCTGAAAAAGCTTTTAGCAAAGTAATGTAATTTTTTTTAAATGTGAACTAAAAAGAAAATATCTTTTTATTAACGGTCGTGTAGAAAAACAAAACAGTGAGATGTACGCACACATACGCAGAAGATGCTTGTACCAATGTTTAGAGTTGAGGAATGGGAAACCATTTATGAAATGGCAAAACACAGTGTCAATAAATAAATAAATAATTCCAACACAAATAGCGGCCACTAACATAAAAAAGGTTCAGGGCGAAGCAAGAGCGTTATGGTAGTGAATTTTCATTAAAATGTTTTTAATAGGAAATATATATTTTTTTAAAGAAAGCTTGCATTAAATTTGGTTACCAGTATAACCTATATAGGAGAAACAATGTACCATGTATAATCAAAATAACTTTATTGTTTGACAATATACAAAAATCTTCCGAAAATAAACTTAAAATGTGCCCAAAAAACTGGTTTTTGGCCAGCGACTTATGGGCCACCTGTGATTGTAAATATAATTTTATAACATGCAGCTCCAGACATCGTATAACTAACATATACAAATTTCTCATATCTTGTATAATAATGGCTATATTGAGCTTTACCCTAGAAACGCGTCACCTTGTATATATGAAAACAGATAAAAGCTGAAACTAACCCGGATATGGGTTCTTTGGGGCCTAGTTCGCGCTTATTTTAAGAAATATTTTCAAAATTCAAAATCATTAAAATTGTATCCAACTCTATGAGTAAAATTTTGATGGCCAAAAATAAATATGAATGTAAGAAGAAGAGCATGCCTACATTTGTATTATAAATGTCAGAAAACAAAATACTTATTTACATGTAACTTTGAAAGTAGATGTGACATTTATCAAAATAATTTGTCATTTGAATATGACATGTACTGTTGTCGTGGACGATTATGCACTATTGTATTACGCCTTATAAGAATCTTGTTTTTTTTTTTGGAGTACGAAAGCTTATTTTACTGTTTAAAGATTTTTCGATCCCTTAACCTAAAATGGTTTTCGTCTCATTTAACGTCGTTTCATTATAGAGTCACAGTAGGTTTTAGAATCTTGAAATTATTCTATTTTGTGTGGCATACCTAGAACAAGTTTTAGTTTCCTTTATTTATAAATGACAATTTTAAGTAAATTCCTATATTTTCTGTGCCCAGTGTGTTGAACAGATGCGAAACGGGAGAAGGAAATTTCATTTTAAAGTTAAAATGACGAAGAGAACTTTATTCGAGGCACGAGCGTTGTTTCCATTTTTTTTTAATATTAATAACATTTATAGGTAAATTAGCAGATTAGAGTATTGTTCGTTTTTTGGAAAAAAATTATGAAACATGCTCAGAGAAACCCCTTTATGCATTAACCATCGGACAAATGATGTGATCTCAACTCCACAATTCAGTTAAGAGACCTAAAGTAAATTTGAGGTTCTGTGCAAGGTAAACATGCTACAAGGGAGCTAGAAATGCAAACAGTAAAAGACTCACCTTACAGAAGTCCATAGAAAGGAGAAACTACTTACCAACACCGTTTCTCCATAAAAAACTTCCACTTTGCCAAATTGAAAAAAAAAACGCTAAATAATGAGCGTAATCTGATTCCTTAAAATTAAATAAATAACTGAAACTGCTACCAAAGCATCACATAAAGGGTCTATTTTAAATTAAATTTCTGAAAATAATTTAATAAAATAAAGAACAATGAAGAATGTAGCTGTAACTTAAGGCTTTTTAACTTCTTACGACATTTATGCTGCATAGCCGTTCGTGTAGGTTCTTTATCTAGAACATGTCAAATTTGACGTTTTGAACGTTTTTTGACGTTTTAACAATAAAAACTAAAAAGCTTATAACTTGTTTTAGTTTTAACGTAGAGATTAAAATTTTGGTGCATGGTTTTCTTTTTATGATATAAACCCTCGCACCCAATATGGTTGCCCTGACTTTATTATTTCCGGAGATATAAAAATTTTCCTAAAGAAAACGCAAAATTTTTCGTGAAAAACTAGTCCGATTTTCCTGGCTAACGAACTTATCCAGCCACTTGCAAAAGGAAGGTACTTCACAATTTTTATCAAAATCTGCGCATTATTTTTTGAGTTAGCGATGTGACACACACACATATATATATATATATATATATATATATATATATATATATATATATATATATATATATATACATATATATACATATATATATATATATATATATATATATATATATATATATATATATATATATATATATATATATATATATATTTATATATATATACACATAAAGTCTGAAACCGACCTCGGATTTGGGTTCCAGGGGTCCCAAATAGCGCTCATTTGAAGAAATTTTTTCAAAATTAAAAAGTCGCGATCTCCTCATTAGTGAATTTTTTTAAAGAAAATTCACTAAAAACTATGGTAACCAAATTTCGTAGGTTGGTTTACGATATAAAAAGTAAACTATACACCAAAATTTATATTTCTATGTTACAAGAAAAAAAAGTTATAGTAAAATATTTGGTGCCAAATCATTTCCATGAAAATTCACTACCATAACGCGTTTGCTGCGTCTTTTTATATGCAGCTTTTTAGGCTCAGCGGGAAATACATTAAAAGATTGTACGTCATGCATTTGGTTGTAACTTATAAAAGTTATCGCATAACGCACCTGCTGCGTCATGTCCTTTATTTTGTAGGTAATGTAACTTTGAAGAGAAGTGTATATATTCTTTTAGGTAATGTAACTTTCAAGTGAAGTGTATAAAAATGAAAACTCAAAATTTTCCCGGAAAACCTTTTCCGATTTTCTTGACTAACGAACTTATCCAAGCCATTTACAAAAGGAAGGTACGTGCTAAATTTTATCAAACTCAGCCCATTATTTTTTGAGTTATCGGTGTGATATATATATATATATATATATATATATATATATATATATATATATATATATATATATATATATATATATATATATATATATATATATATATATATATCTATAAACATATAAAATTTTAAACTGACTTCGGATATGGGTTCTAGGGGTCCTAGTTCGCGCGCATTTGCAAAAATTTTTTCACAATTCAAAAGTCGGGATCTCCCCGTTAGTGAATTTTTTTACGAAAATTCACTAATAAAACAAAATATGTATTTTTAGTCAACTTTCGCTGGATTACCAGGTACATAAGATGGCTGTTAATAGTTATACACAGTGGTCATTACTCGGACCTACCAAACCATGCGAGATACATAATTGTTTGAATTACAAAAAACATGCGCCATTTTATGGTTATCTATTATCTGGAAACGAATTCTAAATATGTGTCACAATTCCTGAACAAACTGAAAACCTACAAATGGGTATTTTTTGATAAATTTTTGATTATCAAACTGAATGTCGCGAGAGTTGGTGAGTTTCTATAACTGGTTACAGGCTATCAAATAGACAGCTTATAATTTATCTAGGCCTACTAGATTTGGAGTTTTCATGGCCAGCTTTTGTTTTCCTTATTGTCGCCATATTGTATTTTTACACTTTAAGATTTATTTACGAATTTAACTTTATATCACACATAACTAATCTGATTTAGTTGCCTTTAAGTGTTTCAGCAAGAGCGAGCATCTCCTCGTAATGCCCAAATTGTCAACAATTCCCAATCTTTTGGGAAACCAATGGTCCGAATGACCACAATAGTCCCCGTGCTTAGATCGTCTGGGAAATTACAAGAAAAGTGTTTCCTAAAAACCTTACTAATTGAGAGATCGCGGCTTTTGAATTTTGAAAAGAATTCTTCAAATGAGCGTGAACTATGGCCCTAAAACCCATATCCAGAGTCAGTTTGAATTTGTATATGTTTATATATATATATATATATATATATATATATATATATATATATATATATATATATATATATATATGTGTGTGTGTGTGTACATGTCTTTTGGAATGTTGCTTCACTGTAATCACTTTTAAATATACACGTTTACTTGTTTGCTGTAAGTTCTGTGATTTTTTACTTGTTTACGTTTACGACTGATCGACATCAGTCCATTATTTTTTGAGTTATCGATGTGATATGTAAATATATATATATATATATATATATATATATATATATATATATATATATATATATATATATATATATACTTTTATTTGTTTATACTATAAATGTGAACAAAATCAAGCCAACTCTATAAAAATGATTGTAAAATTGTTTCTTTTATCCTTAAACTTAAACATAAAACATCATATAAGACCGAAACAGTCGTGGGATGTGTTTCAATGGTAATTCTACTAATTCTGTAATTAATTACACATACTTTGAATATAATATCCCGGGCATGAAGCCGGTCTAAGATATCGCGCAAATAAAACGTTAGTTGAAGTATATATAGACGGCGCCGGGGACAGCGTCCTTGCCTTCTAAGCAGAAGGTTAGGCGATCGGATTCAGCTTGATGAATGTATGTTTTCTTTTATGTTTTGTTTTGACATTTGAAGAAACAATAATGCACATACTTCATACGTTTTGAACAAGATCTCATTTTTGTTTAAAACGCCTGAATAAGTTTGTCACCTTTGAGTCTGAAATTATAATTTTGTTATTGTTGATATTGAAAAAACTGGTTTGATTAGATTCATCAAAATGAAATCATACTGGCGAATAATAAGGAAAAATAACTGATACGTTCATAATTTGGCAGATACTTTACTGTTCTAAATATGAACTAAGTTTCCTTCTGGAAATTTTTTGTATAACTTTAATGAAATTTGTACCACAAGTTTCTTTTAAAGAGATTTACACTATCTACAGACATAGCAAAATTTAATTCTTTAGCTTCATAGAAAATTGAGTTTTGGGCATTTTTCTCAAAAGAAGTTAGAACGCAAGATTTTTTTGATAATAGAGATATATCAATAGTAACACTTTCGAAATAATTCCTCAAATGTGCGCGTACTAGGACCTCGGTTGATGTTAATGTTACAGTTTGTACTGAAAAGTGGAATGAGAACCCTGGGATCGAACCTAGTACCCTTCGGTTCAGAGGCAAATGTTCTTGCTCGTGAACCACCGAGGCTCTAAATTTTCTTATGCAAATTCGCTATTATTATTATTATTATGAGTTTAGAGATTTTACCAGGAATGGATAAAAAATCTTATTAGATGGGAATACCCGGGCTATTTATTTTTTCACGAAATACGAGTATACAACCATTTTCAGATATTTATTTATTGCACACAATATGCAGGGGTTGGCCCAAATATAAAGAGCCTAACTTGGAAAATACCAGATATACCATAAATCAAACATAGAATTTTATTTTATTATGAATAATCGTATCTATTATTTGGCCTCATTCATGAACATTTCTCAAAATATTCCGAAAATGTTTCCACTACAGTTTTTAAATTTAATTATATTGTTGTGTACATTTCCTTTTGAAGTATAATATGCCAATATTGTTTAATAAATAATCAAACTGAATTCTCAACTGAGTTATGTTGAGTTTTGTATTAAAATTTAACTAGCAATACGCACGTATTCATTAAAAGCATGTATTGTTATTCCGTTTATTTGAGATATTAAACATTAAATGTATGAGATTGAACACGGTATTTTGCACTATTTACTTTGATTTAATCTGATTTTCCAGAGGGACTTTTATTATATAATGTTTTATCTGGTAGTAAGGTTATAAACGTTTATATTTTTAGCCGGATTAAACAGGCGTTCACTTCGATATTCATTTTTAGGGCATTATCGGATTGTCGCCAAAAAAGTAGCAGGATCGTACTTTTATTAAATGACGAAAAAGCAGAACCAAAAGGCGCAATTAAAATTATTTTTAGACATATATATATATATATATATATATATATATATATATATATATATATATATATATATATATATATATATATATATATATATATATATATATATATATATATGTTTATATATTTATGTGTCACACCTATAACTAAAAAAATAATGGACCGATTTTGATAAAATTTGGTGAGTACCTTCCTTTCGCGAGTGGCTTGGATAAATTCGTTATCCAGGAAAATCCGCCAAGGTTTTCCCGGAAAATTTTGTGTTTTTTTTCGAAAAAAATCGAAAAAAATTTATATCTCCGGAATTAACAAAGTAAGGGCAACGAAATTTGGTACACGGGTTTATATCGTTATATGTAAGCTACCTATCAAAATTTAGCGCTGTCGGTTAAAGGACAAAAACGTTACAGGCATTTAAAGAAAAATAAATTTGGGTTTTCCTCAAAACGTCAAAGTCGCGATTTTAAACGTCAAAATTGTTAATATTTAGGCAATGAACCTGAAATTAATATGATCTATGGAAGGAAAATGTCTCATGAATAATGTTTTACAAAGTCTGAGCTCTTAGTTTCAATCGTCATTGTCCTTCATTTTACTAAAATATTCCCAGAAAATTCATTTCAAATAGACCCTTTCTCTGATACTTTAGCAGTAGTGTTGGCTATAGAGTTTATCGTTTAATGGTATATCATTTTTGTCGAATTATCTTAAAAAATCATTAACCCGTAACCACTGGGGTGGATTATTTTCCTTTAACTGCTGAGGTGGAGTCTTACAGACTCCGACAAATAAATAGGGCTAATTAAAGTACGAAAATTGAAATAATTGCAATCCACATGCTGCACTAGTAAGATTGATATTTTTGGAAGTACGTATCACCAATTTTAACAAAAAAATATCGTAAAGGTATAATAATAATATTTATTTGCAAATTACGGTACAAAAAGAACACATATTTCTTTTAAGTCATTTCTGACTTTGAAACGAGAAAAATAAATTACATAACTGCGTAAGTATGGTAATAAAGGTTGAGACAAAGTAAAAACGTAAAAAACAAAAAAATATCTACTAAGGAAAAAATTCGTGCAGGTGGTTCTTACTCCCTTAGTTCGGCACAGGTTGCACAGATTTTTCTGGAACATCCAAGACAGATTGGCTTCTGGCAGTGAATGCATACGTATTTCGTCTTCCTGTGCAACTTGGATGGACAGAGGAAGCAATATCGTCTATTTTCAAGGACAATTTCCTCATCAAGAACGGGAATAGGCATGTCCAGTATTCGACTGATGAGCATTTTTACTTCTTTGCTTATCCTTGGATTTCTGAGTCTGATTTCCATGTAGGGTTTGACGAGAGACATTGCCAGATTTTTTATAAAGTTACTTCGTGAAACGTCTTGGTTGTTTTTGTAACAACCGTTTAAAATGTAAGCATTTACCGCTGACATATCCAAGATTCTGAAGAATATGGCCATGGGCCATCTTTGCGTTCGGCGACTTGTTCCATAGATCACACACTTTTCGTCCAAGGAATCCACTCCGCCTTTTGTGGTATTATAGTAAGCTATAATTTCCGGCTTTCCAGTTTCAGGATCATCGGACATGGAGTGGTGCATGGATGATACCAGTAACCCAACCTTTCCTTTTTTCGGAACATGCGACAATAAAGTCACATCTTTGGTGAACCCGTATATGCTTGTACCTTCTTCTCTTTTCTTCCCCAAGAACTGCAAAGGCACTTCCCTTTTATTTTTTTTCAATGTACCGACGTATGTCAGGTCTTGCTTCTTCAATTCGTCAACTACTTGCAATGACGAAAACCAATTGTCAGCTGTTGCATTGCGGTTGGACCCGTAAATTGGCTGTGTCAAACGCATTACTGCTTGAGTGGGTACATTCCAGTTCTTTTTTTGCGAATCAGTCAAAGGCATTCCATCACTTCCTTTTCCAGAATAAATATAAGCATTGTATGCATATCCAGTTAGAGCGTCAGTCAGCATCATTATCTTGAGACCATACTTGACCGGTTTATTGGGCATATACATTTTGAAACGGCAACGTCCCCTGAAACCTACCAACATCTCGTCTATGCATGCATTTGCACCGATTGAGTACATTGATTGTGCGTTTCTTATGAAATTGTTGAAAATCTCACTCACTGCTGCAGTTGGATCAGTTTTCTTTCTTTCATTCCGATCGACTGGGTTGTCGAATCTCAAATGTATGAGTAGCATGTTGAACCTTTCTTTACTCAATACTGCCCGAAAGATATCTCTTCCACTGCCATCTGTGGCAAACAGCAGCGAAGAATCTTCATGATTGGACTTAAAGACAGCCGTGTAATACAGAAGACCAATAAACGCCTTCATCTCAATTGCATCAGTGTCCCGCAATTCGGTTCTCTTGTCATCTTTATATTTTGAGGCTTCTTTTCGCAGTTTTACATTTGTCCATTGAACGACCATCGCGATCATTTGACTATCAAACATTGTGTTCCAGATTTCTTGTGGAGTTGCAGACTCCACCAAGCGAGCAGCACCGCGTAATGTTGGAAGCTTCAAGATATTGTGCTGGGGTGTTCTTACATTTCTCTTTGGTGCTGTTAGTGCCCATTTCATCCTATTCTTTCCGTATGCATATCTTTTCACTACCAGTTGTTCTTCTTCGCTACTTTCTTGTTCACTGCTGGTAGATGGCCTTCTCTTTCTTTGACTTCCTCCAGCTTCAGCATCCTGTCCCGAATTTTCGCCGCCAACTTCCGCATCCTCATCCGAATTTCTTCCCTCGTTCCCTGCTGATTCCTCCGAAACTGTGTTGTGATCACTGTGTGCAATTTCTTCGGCAAAATCGTCGCCAGTTTCACTTAGATCACTGTCAAGTTCATCAAGCCAACCGATCGCAATTTCTGCAAAGTCATTTTCAAGGGGATTGATTGTTTGTCGGTAAGTCCCAGGCTTGGGATCCATTTCTAGTCAGTTTTTACGCTATAAAATTTTGATTATTAGTGAAGAGTGAAAATAATAAAAAAGTTACGTACTTACTGAGGTGGAGTCTGCGAGACTCCTGCCTTATTTCAACTGCTAATAACAATTTGTGCGATTACGACATGCGGCTGCCCTTACCTGCACGGCTAGACTGACCTAAGATGGGAAGGTACCTGGGAAGGTGGAGTGATGGGTTTAAAATTGGGGGTGGGGCTGAGAGTTTAAGGTGACACGGAGTCTGAGATACTCCACCTCAGTGGTTAAGGGTTAAAGCGCAATATTTCCGTTATTATTCAAGTTACGAAAAAAAGTTGTATACATTAATTGTAGGGTGTCTTAAGCTACATCTTAAAAAATATTTCCACAATTACAGGTTGGCCCATAAGTCGTTGGTGATTCAAATTTTCTTTTTTTTTAGTGAATTTTTTTAATCGAACACGCCCTATGTTATTACATTTTTGTATTTTCCATCGAAATATAATACATCTTTGTAAGAAAAGAAATTCGGGACGCAGCAAGTGCGTTATGGTAGCGAATTTTCATTAAATGCTTCAAATTGTGAATCAATTTGCTATTTACCTATAAGGTTCACCAGAAAACCAGTTTTTTCGGGAAAAATTTAAGTTTACTTTCGGAAATTGTACATTTTCAAACAATAAAGTTATTTTGATGAAATATTGTACATTGTTTCTAATATATAAATTATACTGGTAACCAAATTTGGTGCCTGCTTTCTTAAAAAAACATATTTGCTATTAGAAACATTTTTATGAAAATTCACTACCATAACGCACTTGCTGCGTCCAGAGTTATTATAAAATGCCTAGGGACTTTGCAAAAAGCCAGAAATATGTAAGCACAAATATGTATGCCTCGTTCTGGCTGATTATTTTCAGGCATTTTACAATTTGCTAACAGCCATGTAGCAAAACGCGAAATATAAATTCCCCGAAAAATTTTACGCCAACCAGCGTTACCAAACATAACCTAAAACGTACTAAACTAAAACGTGACCGGTGTTTTGTTGTTTGTCCATTTCCAGATGCGTTCAGACACATAAAAATGAGTGGTAACCGCGAAGAAGTGCAGATCGAGAATGAAAGACAAGATTCAGAAAGTGCAAGTTAACGAACAGCTGCAAAAGTTTTATGGTGAAAGAGCGGAGAAGTAGTAGTAGTAGTAGTGGTGGTGGTGGGGAGGCTAACGCCAAGCAAGTAGTCCACAATGGGCCCTTTTTGCCAACCCCACCAACCATGCTCTACACTTCCTCGGTTCCGTCGCGAAACCGCCTCGACCTCGAAATTAAAGCCGTGACGGATTGGACAGTACTTACCTAATTCCTCTGCAGAGTCCTCGAACCGAACAACTCTGCTCGAAGACTCCCAAAAGCCTCGCATTCACACAGGTAGTGGTAAGACGTTTCTTCATCCTCGCCGCATTCCTGGCAAATGGGATCCCTCTCTACGCCTATCAATGCGAGGTGTCTTCTAAGATCGCAGTGGCCTGTCAGCACCCCAAGGATGCGGCGAAGCGTAGGTCGACTCCTTCCCACTAGCCAGACAGTTTTATCTCTGTCCAGCCTCTCCACGAAGTCCCTCGCCTGCCTACAGCCACCAACCGACCCCCAGTGCCTCTCCATGGCCTCCTCAGTCCACCTGTATAAGGTTACAGAGACCGTCTTCCTACTTATGCCTATCGCAGGCTTCGGGCCACAGAACGGCCGCCAGGAACCAAGCCTTGCGAGATCATTATCTACCTCATTCCCCGCTACGCCGAAGTTTCCCGAAACCTACACCAATTGCACCTCCTTTTCCCTGGCTAGTCAGTTAAGGGCGTCAGTGCACTCCTCAACCAGTGTTGACCTGATTCTGGCCGCGCAGATTGCCTCCTGCCGGATACGATTGACAAACGTCGAAGCTGTACCTCTATTTAATATCTCCAGGTTCGTTGTCGCCAAATACACTAGTAGAACCTCAGCGCGTGGGTTGGTATTTGTGCTGTCCCAGAATCTGTGGTGAGAGTTGGCGTCACAGCCTATAATCAGTTGTAACCCATGTTCCCTCGCGAAATCGACGATACGCACCAGTTCCTCAGACGGAGGCAGCCCCCGCCAATTCTAGGGAACATAAAGGCTGCACAACATAACCTTAAGCCTAATATTACTCACCTTATATTCTAGGATAGCTGCTGTGGCGTCCCTGGACCAGAGCTGCGGCAGCATCATCATGTCCAGCTCACTCGACGCCAGTATTCATGTCCTAGGTTGTTTTTCCTCTGCTTTGCCACCAACTAGGATGTTGAAGCCGATGCCTCTCCCTTGCTTCCTATACACATAAGGCTCTTGGTTTAACACAACGCCGCCTGGTCTGCCTTCGAGGAGCTTTGCTAGCTCCCCAGTCGCATCCCGGCTATGTTGGAGGTTGATCTGGCCCACCCGCAGCTGCCCCGCTAATTAATCGCGGTACTGAAGGAGTGGAGGCCCCTTCTGGTCAGTGCCCGTCCGTGAACCCGCCGCGGGACGGGCGGAGGGGACCGAACTCCATGTTAGAACTCTGATTACATTCAGAGTCACCTACTCAAAATACAGCCGCCGCCTTGCCCGTCCAGCCTGTGAGCCACCCCGGGCCCAACTGAAAAGACTAAACACCATGCCTCAGGTCCTCCTGCCGTCTCCAGGTGCCGCCATTGCCCAACATTAAGTGAGCAGTTCTGGAGCGCAAGCATCCTGACCACTTCATCTAGGTTCACCTCTTGACTTCTTAGCCATGAGCCGATCCGAACCGGCCATGGAGCGTCCGCTGCCCTTGCGGCGCTGAAGGCGATTTCCCCTACTGCCGCCACAGACCATCCGTTGAGGAGCCAACTCAGGGACTCGCCATCCTCGGCAGTAACCAAGTACCACCCTGGATCAACTATCCCCCAGTTACGGAAGAGGAGCTGCAACGCCCCGTCGAATGCCGTCATGGCGTCCAACATGCCCGGCACCTAATTAGCTCGGCCTCTTCCGCCAGGACTTCGCTATCCCCCCGGTTGGAGGTGATGATCACCTGCATAACCCTCCTACCGGCGGGATAGGCCGTACCTGAGGGGCCAGGGCCCGCCCCAGCGGCCAGGTTCGCGGCATCGTCTCCCACTCGCAAGAGTGGGGACACATTAGCCGCTTCACCCCCACACCTGTCGCCAGGCCACCCGATCTGGCAGCTTCCCAGCCTTGACGATCACTGAGGGCTCACCCAGCTCGGAAGCAGCCTGACCAGCTGCAGACGTAGAGAGTATCTGCGGCGGCTGCACGTCCCACGAACACACCGCTGCTGACGCAGCCTGCGCCTTTGAAGGGCTAACACCCTCCCGACGACACCGCTGCCTCAGCTCTTCCCTCTCGACCCTCCTTTTCTGGCAAAGAAATTTGCTGTCCAGGTACAGAGTTTTGGTGGTAGGCCATAGGCCAGACGTTTATTAAACAGCGCTGCGTGCCAGAGACGTTTATTAAACAGCGCTGCGTGCCAGACCTGGTCGAATGCTCCGGATATGTCTAGAGCGACAATCTGGTATTCACCGTGTAGTTCCATAGACTTGTTCGAAGAATGGGTGGCAAAGGAAGTAAGGTCGGCAGTTGATCTGCGCTGACGGAATCGATACTGCCTGTCGTGGATTATACTGTGTTTTTCAAGAAATTTTCGTAATTCGGTGTTTATATGCTTTCCCATCACTTTAGAGACGACCGAACGGGGAGAAATAGGCCTGCAATTGCTAGGAAGCGCTTTGGATCCTTTCTCGGGGACGGGTTGTACTCGAGTAGTTTTCTAGTTACTAGGGAATATGCCTCTATTGTAAGATGTCTGAAACAGACGAGTCAGGACAGGAGCAAGTTCTGGTGCGCATTTTTTGAGAACAATTACTGGGATATCGTCAAGGCCAGAGGCTTTCCTGGTATTAAGAGAAGAGATAATCTTTCGTACCTTTTCAGTTTTGAAAATGATATCAGTCATTTTATGCGAGACATTGGGGACTCTTAGTGGTTGAACATGTGGAGGTCGGTTGATAGTATAATTGCCGGCGATCAACGAGGCAAAACGTTCAGCCTTGCCCAGGACGGTAGAAGCAATTCCTGAGACAAGAGGTGGGAACGTGCTCTTGCAGAAATTATTCCGAATAGATTTAACAAGAGTCCAGAAGGGTTTGCTGCCGCTGGAGCTTAAGATGACTTTGTTTTTGATGTGGTTATTAAACGAGGTTTTTGCCTCAGAGAGAATGCGGACATGGCAGTTTCTTGCGTCGTTAAATGCTTGACGGTTTTCTTGACTGGGATCGTGTAGAAGCGTTTTGTGAGCCTTGACCTTTTCAAGTCTGGTCTTGTCACAGGATTTAGAGAACCGGGGCTTTTGAGTAGCTGAAGAGGTTTTTTGTGTACGTGGAAGAAATAATTTGCAAAAATATGTGGTAAAATTGCTTAAAAAAAATTTTCACCCATACGAAGTACAGCTGGTACAAGAACTTGTGATTTTTAGAGGCATGTTGAATTTTGAAATATTATGACAGGCAAATTAAATAAGAATCCGGACTTTGGTAGAAACATTATTTTCTCATATATAACTACGTTTACACTGCATGGATTTGTTTATAAACAAAATTATCGTTACTGATTTCATCAAAATTCACAGTGGCTGCTGTGGGCTCAAACCCAGCACACACAAAGAATTAATGTATGGACCTGTGTACTAGAGAGCAGTATTATTAGAGCGTTCTTGATTGAAATAAATCTAACATTTATTACAAGATAAAATTTTACCCGCTGTGGTTGCAGTTACCCCGGTTAATAAAGTTTGGTCTCAGTAATATGGAGCTCCTAGTCATTTTGGGAGATGCGCCCCGCAATATTTGGATGAAACTTTCCCAGAAAAGAGGAAAAGGTGTGGTTGCTCTTCTTAAATGATCTGCTTGCTCGCCAGATTTGACGCTATGTGATTTTTTGAAAATCAATTGAAAAATGCTAACTGCAGAGATAGGCCGTTAGATTGGAATACCTGAAAACTAGAATTATTGGCGAAATAAGACCGATTGTGCACTCCAGCTTAATTAATGTAATAAATCCCTTTGAAACGCAAATTCGATTGTGTATTGATAATAATGGACAACATTTTGAACATTTAATTAGTTAACAATTATTATTAATGATTTATTTTATTTTTGTTTTGTCACTTTCTTTTCAAAACTGAAGGTAATTTTAGTGATACTGCAGATGAGAGGCAAACTAGTTTAAGATAAATCGACTCCTGATATAAGTTTACTTATATTTTTTTACCTTATATGCACTTTGATACTTTTAGTGATTTTCTTTAAAAAATTACCTATTTCCAGAGGAGAGTGCGACTTTTGAATTTTGAACCGATATCTCAAAAAATAATTCCTCGATTTTGATCACATTTGGTAAGTACCTTCCCTTTGCAAGTTGCTTGGATAAGTTTGTTAGCCAGAAAAATCGGCTTAAGTTTTCCCGGAAATTCTTGTGTTTTCTTTCGGCAATTTTGTATATGTCCGGAAATAACAAAATAAGGACAACCAAATTTGGTAGGCGTGTTTCAATAATAAAAAGGAACCTGTGTACCAAAATTAGGTCTGTTAAAAGACAAAAAGTCTTAGGCATTTAAAGAAAAAAATTGGGCTTTTCCTCAAAACTTCAAAATCGCGATTTTCAACGTCAAAAATGGCAACATTTAGTCAAAAAACCCTAAAACTAATACGGGTTATGTAAAGAAAACGTCGCAAGAAGAATGTTCTACAAACCTTAAGTTTCATATTCAACCATCATTGTGCTTCATTTTACTACATTTTTTCCATAAAATTCATTTCAAATAGACCCTTTCTCTGATGCCTTGGTAGTAATTTTAGTTAAGTTTCTTATATACTGTCTATAGTTTTAGCTAATTTTTGTAGAAGAAATTCGCTAATAGGGAGACTGCGAGTATTGAATTTTAAACAGATTTTTTCAAATGAGTGTAAGCTAGGCCCCGTAGAATCCATATACAGGTTTAGTTTCAGTTTTTATCTGTTTACATATATACAGGGTGACGGATTTCGACGGTAAAGCTCAATATAATTGTTATTATAAAGATACGAGAAAAAATTATATACGTTAATTATAGGGTATCTTGAGCTGCATCTTATAGAATTATTTTGACAATCATAAGATGGTCCGTAAGTCGTTGGTGATTTCTACAATTTTTTTTCGAACATTTTTTATGTTATTGCAGTTTTCGATTTTTTATCGAAATATGATGCATGTTTGTTAGAAAAAAAATCGAGACGCAGTAAGAGCATTTTGGTGGCATATTTTCATTAAATGCTTCAATTTTCAATAACAAAATTTGCTATTAATCTAAGGTGCGCTGTCTAGAAAGCCAGTTTTCTCGGAAATATGTTAAGTTTATTTTAGGAAAAGTTTTGTACATTTCTAAACAATAAGTTATTTTGATAAAATATGGTACATTGTTTCTACTATATATAGGTTATACCGCTAACCAAATTGATGTCTGCTTGCGTTAGAAACATAATTGCCATTAAAAACATTTTTATGAAAATTCACTTCCATAACGTACTTGCTGCGTCTAGACTTTTCATGTTGTGAAAATTTATTTTATGTTATAAAAATTAGTCGTTACCGAGTTATTGACATTATTGATTCGTTGTTTTCTATCTTTTTGTACATTTTTTGTGCATTCTTGGGCTTTATTATACATTTTTTAACAGGTCTAGTCAGGATCAGGTCAAGTCTGGTTATATCAGGTCAGGTCAGATCTGATCAGGTCATGTCATATCCGGTCAGGTCATGTATGGCAAGCCTGCTAGATAGTGTCTTGTGCACACACGACAAGAAAAATAACGAGCGTTTTTGCCGTTTTAACGAAATAAAAGACCTCATAAGCTGCGGTTTACACACAATCCTGCCAACTGACCTCCCTGGCCTGTCCTCACATCAGTTTGCGTAATTAAAAGCGTGAGGACGGAAGAACCAACCCTGTCATAAATCATGGTCAGGTCAGGTCAGGTCAGGTCAGGTCAGGTTAGATCAGGTGAGCATATGTATACTTTTCCTATGCACAAACTCCCTACAACCAAGTTTTTATTGCGTGAGAAGCTCGTGAAAATATTATATACATGTACATATACATATACATATACATATACATATACATATACATATACATATACATATACATATACATATACATATACATATACATATACATATACATATACATATACATATACATATACATATACATATACATATACATATACATATACATATACATATACATATACATATACATATACATATACATATACATATACATATACATATACATATACATATACATATACATATACATATACATATACATATACATATACATATACATATACATATACATATACATATACATATACATATACATATACATATACATATACATATACATATACATATACATATACATATACATATACATATACATATACATATACATATACATATACATATACATATACATATACATATACATATACATATACATATACATATACATATACATATACATATACATATACATATACATATACATATACATATACATATACATATACATATACATATACATATACATATACATATACATATACATATACATATACATATACATATTCATATACATATACATATACATATACATATACATATACATATACATATACATATACATACACATACACATATACATATACATATACATATACATACACATACACATATACATATACATATACATATACATACACATACACATATACATATACATATACATATACATATATCCGACCGATAACTCAAAACATAATGAACCAATCTTGATCAAATTTGGTGAGTACCTTCCTTTTGCAAGTGGCTTGGATAAGTTCGTTAGCCAGGAAAATCGGACCAGGGTTTCCCGGAAAATTTTGTGTTTTCTTTCTAAAAAAATTCATATCTCCGGAAATAACAAAGTAAGGGTACACGTATTTGTATTATAAATACTTAACTCTGTACCAAAATTTATGTGTCTAGCTTTAAAGAGATAGAAGTTATGGGTAGTTAAAGAAATAAATTTTGGAGTTTTCCTCAAAACGTCAAACTCGCAATTTTAAACGTCAAAATTGGCAATGTTTAGGCAAAGAACGTGAAACAAACACGAATTTTGAAAAGAAAATGTTGCAAGAAGAATGTTCTACAAACCCTTAAGTTTCAGATTCAACCGTCATTGCCCTTCATTTTACTAAAATATTTACAAAATATTCATTTCAAATAGACCCTTTCTCTGACGCTTTGGCTGTCGGTTTAGTTAAGTTGATGCTTTCGCTGTAGGTGTAGTGAAGTTTATGGTTTAACGGTCTATATTTTTTTTACTAATTTTCGTAGAACAAATTCGTTAATGCGTTTTTGCATTTTTTATCGAGATATGATGCGGGCGATATGCGTTTGTAAGAAAAAAATCTGGACGCAGTAAGTGCGTTTTTTCGGTAAATTTTCAGTTTAGCTCCGGAACGCTTTTCAAAAAACTGTTTTCAGAAACCTGCCTAGGACCCCCCCTGGATCCACAAACCCCAAGAATTTTTATTTTATTTCCACTCCCCAAGGAAGTTACGGGACCAGGAGTGAGTAGGGGTGTATAATTTTTTTAGAACAAATTCGTGAATGCAATTTTTTCATTTTTTATCGAAATATGATGCGTTTGTAAGAAAAAAAAATTGGACGCAGTAAGTGCGTTTTAGTAGCGAAGTTTCGGTAAAATTTGCAGTTTAGCTCCCGAACGCTGTTCAAAAAATTGTTTTCAGACCTAGACTGCCTAGACCAACAACACCACCACCCACCAACCCCGATCCACAAACCTCCAAAAAATATTGTTCACACCCCCCAAGGAAGTTACGGGACCAGAAGTGAGTAGGGGTGCTGGACGGGGTAGGTAGTAAAAAGGAAATATGAGCAGCAAATTGGAATAAAACGGGCTAGAAAGCTATCTTTCTCACATCTTGAAGCCATATCCCCCTCAAACCCTGCCTACCCTGCACAGCACCCCTATCCCCCCAGGTGCAGTAACTTCCTCGGCGGGTTGAAACAAGACATTTTTCTTGTGGTTTATGCAGCGAGGGTGGTTGTATGCGCGCGAGGGGGAAGGAAAATCCTCACGACAAAGCAGACACTCCCAAACCCCCCACCCCTGCCGCAAGTCGAACCCAGGAGGGTCTGCTTTGTCGTAGGCATTTTCCTTCCCCCCTCGTGTACCACCATCGTTGCATAAACCACAATAAAAACTTTATATTCATACCCCCCAAGGAAGTTACGTGACCTGATGCAAATAGGGGTGCTGTGCGGGGTAGGCAGGGTTGAATGGGGATATGGCTTCCAATAGACAGCTTTCAAGCAGTTTTCCACGCATTTTCTGCTCATATTTCCATTTTTACCACCTACCCCGCTTAGCACCCCTATTCACTCCCAGTCCCGTAACTTCCTTGGGGGGTATGAACAAGAAATTTTTCTTGTGGTTTATGCATCCAGGTGGGGTACTAGTAATGTTTCTGAAAACAATTTTTTTTTAAGCGTTCGGGAGATAATCTGCAAATTTACCGAATTTTCATTAAATCCTTCAAATTTCAATAACTCAATTTGCCATTAACGTAAGCTTTGTTGGTTAGGAAACCAACATTTAAGTTTATTTTCGGAAAATTTGTGTATATTTTCAAACCATAAGTAATTTTGATAAAATATAGTACTTTGTTTCTACTACATAGGCTATACCGGTAATCAGATTGATGCCTGCTCGCATTTGCTATTAAAAACATTTTTATGGAAATTCACTTCCATAACACACTTGCTGCATCCAGACTTTTGAAAAATGTTTATATTTTCAAACAATAAATGAAATATGGTACATTATTTCTACTATATAGGCAACCAAGTTTGATGCCTGCTTTCATCAAAGAAAGACATTCGCCATTAAACATATTTTTAAAAAAATTCGCTACCATAACGCACTAGCTGCGTCCCGCACGTTTTTCTTCTTTTATACGGCCTGATAAAATTTTAAAGTGTATCAAGAAAAAGGAGTATTTTCCGAGAATGCAAAAGGACATATCTTGTCGTTTGAAAAATATATTTAGTTGCCATTGCAGCGAAGTTGATGACTAGAAAAAATTGAATATCGCCAGTTTGTAGCAAAGAAAATGTGTCGAAAAACTTTTGTAAAAACAGTTTCTTGTAATATAAATATCTAAGGAAATACAAGTGCCTTTCCACACTTGGTATTAACCATGTATATACAGCGTGTCCGGAAATTATGGGTCAGGACTTCAGGAGGTGACTCCTCACAGGAAATTAGGGCCACAAAACCTTATAACAATTTTTAAAAAACTCAATATTAACGGGGATACAGGTCTCAAAAAATTATTTTTTAGATTTTCTTAGATAAATGTTTTATTTGTGATTTGACCTAACGTGACCCTAATCTTCAATCTACGGCCTTTTTCCTTCACAAATTTATGAATTTAGACAGCACCGTGTTAAAGAGCAGCAAAAGTTAGTCAAAAATGTATTTGTTAAATGAATAATTTGAAATAAACCGATTCTGAGAAAAGCGATGACAAACATTTTCATGCTTTAGCGCTGCTTTATAAGATTTGTACGATTTACAAAGAATGCTTTGAAAATAAAAGGTTGAAGTTGCCTTAACTACATTTCACAGATAATGTTCGTATGACTTATTCTGTTGTGTGTAATAAGTATCGTGATTAAAACTGATCTCTTGAATAATAATTATTATTATAATCAATATTCGAAAGCTGAGCTGCCCGACAGGCATTATTATTATGGCTTAGCTGCGGAAAATGCATCAAGAGCAAGACGTTTGTACTGAGATGCATTTCCAAACAGAAGGATTCCACGATCGCAGTTGATCAGTACTATCCATCAGCGCTTAGGTGAGTTTGGCTCTTCTAAGACGAGGCGGTTTAATGTCGGTCGCCAACGATGGACTACAACTCCTGGGACTGAAGTTCGTGTTTTGGCTGCGGTTGATAATAATCCTGAAATAAGCTCCAGGTTAATTGCATCGCAGAAAAGTATTCCCAAACCTCAGTACATGAAATCTTGTACTAACAACTCCACGCATTCCACTATGAAAAGATGCAAGCCCTACTCCTTGCAGATCGGCTTCCACGACTGAATTTTTACAGGACAATTATGAATCTGCATAAAAGCAACATAAATTTGATCAATTCCATTATTTTCACGGATTAATCTGGATTCGGGGAGGATTGTGTAATAAATCTCTATAATGAACATTATTGGTGTGACGAGAATCCTGACTCAGTGGTGGAACGTGGGTTCCAGAATACATTTTTTGTAAATGTATGGGCCGGCATTGTGGGAGTTCATTTAGTTGGGCCACATTTCTTCACACAGAGGCTTGATGGTGAGGCTTACCTACACTTTTTACAACGATCTGCCCGTTTTGTTGTAAAATGTTCCTGTTGGAGTGCGACGTGCAATGTAGCTACTGCCTGACGGTGCACCGCCTCATTACAGTTTAACGGTGACGGAGTACTTCAATGAAATTTTCCCTGAGAGGTGGATAGGGCGCTGTTGATCCATAGATTTGGTTGCCGGATCGCCCGACTTGAACCCTATCGACTTTTTCCTTTGGAGTTATGTTAAGTCACTTGTATACAGAACGCCTGTGAATAACGTGGAAGAGCTAAGGCAACGAACTATTAACAGTTTAACAATAATGATGGCAAAGGAGGGCATATTCTTCAGGGTTCGACAACTTTCTAAAAATAATGAATTTATGTATCGAAACGAAAGGCAACATTTCGGGCGCTTATTGTAGGAGACGAAATGTACATTTAACACGTTATTAAATTTGCAGTGATTAGCAAAAATGTTACTTAATAATGTATTCAGTGAATAATTTTGAGTTGAGACTCTGAGACTGTGAAAATCAGTTTAAAGCAACGTTAGGCATGAAAGTGTTGAAAGTATCTCTTGTACCTCGATGAGAACATCGAGGTACAAGAGATACTTTTTAAAATATTCTCTGATGCTCTTCAACATGGTGCAGTTTAAATTCATAAACTGGTGAAAACAAAAAAGTTGTGAGCCATAAACCGAAGGTTGAAGTCAGGTTACGCCCTTTAGCACTAGAGTATTTGTATTATATTTTGAACACAAATCTATAAGGGTACTAGTGGTGGTGGTAGTGGTAAAAAAGATGGTATGACCTCGTCAGAATTGTCATTAGCCACAGGGTACTAGTAATATATGTGAAAGATTTGAAAAAAATTTAAATCACTAATAAAAAATGTATCTAATAAAAGCTAAAAAAATGTTTTTTAACACCTGTATCTCTGTTATTATTGAGTTTTCGAAAAATTGTTATAGGACTTTATGACCCTGGCCCCGGAAGTCTTGACGCATAATTTCCGGACACCTGTATATCGTTTCTTCTATAACTAACTACGACTTGGTTTTCTCTTTAAATAAAATAATATATGTACTTTCTATTCCCTTTTGTAATACTGTTCTGTTTTGTCCTTTGTAGCAAATAACACGTCATATTTCTATAAAATGAAACTAAGAAAAGAAATATTACACCAGAGCTTTATGTCAACCTTATTTCCAGTGAATTAGCATGAAATATTAAATGTCTTTGGATTTGGCACCGCGTAAATTAGATAAAGTTGACTGTAAAAAATACTGCCACAGTATATTTCAAGGTAGTAGTTCTCTAGTGCTCTCTAGAACAACTTGACGGTAATATATTATGAAAAGTGGGAAAAAAACCTGGAAGGAAGTATATTTTATGTTACTTCTGTGTTGCGGGAGAAATGTGCCATATTCGCATTGTTTTCTCTGTAGACTTGTTCAAAATGTTTCTTTGTCTTTTTTGCTGCTGTTAAGCGTTCAAAAGAAACAAAGAAAATGTGGAGATTGTAACATATTTCTCACAGACACAATTCGGAGCGCACTACAATCAAATCAGATGTGCATAATTGAATAATTTATATAAAAAAATACGAAAGCTTTGTATTTTCTACGTAACAAATAAAAGAGGCATAGATCACACAAGGTGTGGCACTAGGACCTTTAGTTAGCAGTATTTAATTAGCTCTAGATGTTTAAGTCCTCAATCTAATAGAGATTTTCCCTAAACTATATTAGTGCAGGGTAATTAGCCAATTAGTAAAGATTTCTCAAAACAATATATAAAGTGAAACATTATAACCGGGTAGCTTTTAGTATAGCAATTCCTAATTTCTGGTTTTGCAGCGTGTGGGGAGGTGGGACGCGGTACGGGTGGAAAGAGAAGACGGCACGCAGCGCGGCTCTTCAGTCGGTTTCTAGACGTGTAGTAGAGATAAGTCGCGACACAGCTGATTTTAATAAATTTTAATCTAGCTACGAAAGTACTCTCCATTTTAAAGCTCTTTTGACACATTAACTTATTTATGGACTGGCCTAGAAGCAGATATATCAGTAAATTAGGACGACGCATAAGTAATAGTTCAAATGCCTTAAGACAAGTTTGTTGGAAAATTATGTGGTAAAGCAACGTTCCTACGCAAAGATGAGGTGAAATACATGGCAGCTATTATGGAAACAATAAACATCGGCAATGAAGAAATCAACATCAATTCCAACCAACTCTTTGATCGAATACTTTGTACTGTAAAGACTGACGAAGAGCTGGAATCATGCTTAAAGTGTTAATTAGCTCCACAACCAACATCTCCGTTTGATTATCTTGCACTGAAAAAAGGGACAAAGTCATCTTTAATTAGTATCCTAGAAGAATGTTGTCCGACAACTGTGGAATTACCTTTAGAACCTGGTTTTGTGATAGATGGTGGTTACATTTTGCATAGAGTAGATTGGCCAAAGCCTGCTTCGGTTTTCCAAATATGTGACACTTACATTCCCTATACAAAAAGACAATATGGCCCTGGAAGTACTATTGTTTTTGATGGCTACAATAAAAGTGCATACGGTACGAAGAATGCAGAGCATGTTAGAAGAACCAATAAGGCTAAGAAGTCTGTGGATATTGTTGTAAGTGATTCAATTTTTTCTTCTTCTACGTAGTCAGAATTTCTGAAAAGTACGTCCAACAAAACTTATTTTATTTGATTACTGGTCACAAAACTTACAGCTGCTAAAAAAAGGGATTCAAATTTTCTCGGGGGATGCCGATGCCCACATCGTGAATACAGCTGAGACATTTTTTAATGAAAATAAGAAAGGAGTTATAGTCGGCGAGGACACTGATCTCCTGGTCATTATGACCGCTGTAGCAAGAAGTAATGACGGATGTTTTACGTTAGTGCCAGCATCACACTACTTTTCTCCAAGTAGTTACAGGTTGCGATGCAACTTCTTCACTTTTCAATAAAGGCAAAAAACAATCTTTCAAACTTTGGCAATCCAACGAGACATTAAGGCAAAAGGTTTCTGGATTTAATGATACAAATGCAACTGAAGAAGAAATTGCTCAAGCTCCTAAAATTATTATATAATGATCACGTTGTTTCAGATGACTTTAAGCAAAACCAGATTTAGCTGTTATAAAAAGGTTATAGCTAAACAACCGGTTTATGGAAAATTTGATCTATCGGTACTACCACAACATCTAAAGCAGCAAAACAACACAGCTACAGAGTTTTTCATCAAGTTCAGTCTTGGTGTCAGGTGGAACTGCCTCCTACTGATTGGGGATCGAAGAAAAAAGAGGCACAACTGTTGCCAATTCCTTGACCCTCTGGTCCTCGAAAGTTTATTCAAGTTTGTTTTTTCTTACTGCAAAGCTAACTTTTCCCAATGACGTGACTGTCGCCGAGGGAAATTTCCATGTACCGCGATGTGTGGAAAATGCAATGGTGAAGCATGCAGCAACAGACCTTCCATGCTTGTTGACAAGGAAGAACAGTCTGAGATGCAAGAATGCTCCTTAGATGAGGATTATGATGCTCAATCAAACGAACCTGGACTATCTAGATTAGTAAACTAGACTCTTCGAAGTATCGGTTTTTAAGATACGAAAATTATATTCAATCTTATAGAAAATCAAAGAGGTTGTAAGGGATAGAGGTAACAAAGGTGCAGTTTTGCAATACAAGAAGCCTGTACACTTTTCCTAACTGGGCGGAGTTCGGTGACTTGAGTGGGAGAAACGTCAGGGACGTATTTAGGAATTTTTAGTTTGGTTAGAAATAAAACTGAAATTATTCAATCATTGAAATGTAATGCTTATTCATGAATTTCTTAAGCTTTTGTATAAATAGGTAACCTAAAAAGGTTCGGAACGCAGCAAGTGCGTTATGATAGTGAATTTTCATAACAATATTAAATAATATATTTATATAAGCTGTAAGATTTAGCCTTATATTAAAAGTTATGAAAATTAATTAATTTAATTAGGAACAGTAAAACAAGGTAAAGAAGGACAAGCAAAAACATGATCTATGACATATATTTATAGAGTAATTTGGATACAAAACTCAAACAAAGCAATTGATAAACAGGAAATATACTCTAGAAAAATAAACTAGAAAGCTGGAAAAAAAATCCTTTGGTTGATGCATTGAGGGTGATTGTGTGCATGCAGGAGAAGAACCCCAGGAGGAAGAGGGTTTCTGCTCCTCACCCAAAAATTCGGGGGGTTCTCCTTCCCCTTGTGCATGCATACAACTACCTTCAAAGCATAAAGCACAAGAAAAATTTCTTGTGAGCAACCCCCAAGAAGGTTGCTGGACCTGGGCGAATATGGGGTAGACAGGGTTTAAAGGAGGTATTGCTGTAAAATGTGAAAAACGCATGTTTTCAAAGTCCCTTAATTTTCTTGGGGGTTGTTTGCCAGAAAATTTGCCTTGTGGGCGAGGAAGGTTTTAAGCATGTTGCTGGAAAAAAATATCTAAAACCCTCATGCAGTCAACTGCAAATTTACCGAAATTACATTCTACTTCGTCGCCTATAATGTCTTTTTCAGATAATGTAGAATACAGAGCTAAATTAAATAGGTTCACTTGCATTTTCATTTTTTTATTTTTTTTTTTATATTACATTTATACGAACAATATGCGTATAATTAAGGGAACCCTTAATTAACATTGCAGCAACACAAACTTGAAAAGTGGAGAAATTATTTACAGTATGTTAACAGTTATAAACTTGATTTCATCATGTTACAGTAGTATTCTGATAATAAAAAATTACATCTAACTGTATGCACACAACAGCTGGTGTGTTACGAGATGTGATGAAACGCCAAACTGACTGTACCACAGCATTAGCATAATATTATTATGCTGCCACATTATCATATCTCTCTAGTAATGGTATCATGTCAAAAACCTACACTAGAGGCTAAATTTCCAATTTCTTCTTTGTTTATGGTGTCTGTTTCTACTGTCCTAAATTTCCAATTTGATATTGTCAATAAATAACACTACCACACAATGACAAATGACAGCTGAGCTTCAGCACATACGCAGTCTAACAAAGTTGTCGGATAGAGTAAATTATGATCGGAGGGATACCTAAGTTGAAAATCATGAGAAATGGGTAATTCGAAATTTGCAGGTATTAAACACAGTATTTTTTAACTGACTGATAAAATTAAATTTTATAAAATGTTTTCTTTATTATCAGAAGTTGTAAAAATTTCATATGTTTATACATGAAAGGTTTAACTACATGAAATTTCTGAAGATCGGGCAACCCCGGTCAGCAACATCTTGACATCTGGCAATGGTTGTGACTTCCATTATTTAGATTTTATCTACAATTTATTTAAATAGCATAACAGTACAGGTAGCTGTATTGCTCTGCCTTTGTCCAACATTGTAGATATTGCATTACAGAATTTGAAGTGATGTCGAGGATTATTTTATTATTAATTTCGAATAACTTCATTTTTCTTTGATCAAAAGACTTGAAAATTGGTACACAACCACATCTCTGTATGTTCTTTTAAGTTGTAAATTTTCGTTCCAATCACTTAAACAATTTGAAAGCTATTGCGTTTAAAAAAATATATTTAATTTTCTGTTAGGAAAAACTATGTGTTAAGATCTGATGAACGAACTCATCCAAGCCATTAGCAAAATAAGCATAATTCCAAAATTTTCTCCAAATCAGTGAAATATTTTTTGGGTTATTGGTTGGATAAATTGTTGGATGAATATATTGGATAAAGTTTTATATTCAAAAGGTTAGATAAATAATAATAGTTTTTATTTCAACAACAGAAGAAAATACAACATAAAGTACATTGTACTGTTTACAAATTAATGTTAACATTCCTTGTCTTTTTTAAAGAAATAGAGATTAATTTCATTGATTGCTGTTGCCCTTACTTCGTGAAACTGGTCCATACTTCATACAGACTTGGAGACTACTTCTCTGGCTTCACTGTTGGTTTTCGTTTTTGTAGGTGAAGGACGTAGCCAGCGCGTAAGCTAACTGAAGCAAGTGGCCCTTCTGAATTCTAGATGTTCTTCAACGTCTCTGTTACTGGTTTTGCTGCTTGATAGTATCCTCAGACAGAAAAAAATTGAATTAATACGAAATCATGACAATTACAAATAAAGATCTGTTGCTATTTTATGATGTTATAATCAAAAAAATCTTTAAAAGTGAAAATAAAGTAAAACAAATATGACGGATGACGCCTTTAAAATGTCTACGTGATGTATATCAATATTTAACATAAAGATAGAAGAAACCTATAACAGTAATAACTATAATAACAATTACAACAATAAAATAACTAAACAAACACATTAATAAAGCAGACTATACAATGAAAATATCGACACACATCATGTCTTATAACAACTTTTTGGAAAAAATAGTTAGATTTATGTTGTCTGATTTATTTAATTAGGAAGAAGAATATCTCAGAAATCCTAAATATTGTCGTGTATATGCTTTTTTACTTCTAAAGCTTAAAACAAGTCTAGTTTACACTTGTCATGACAAAAATGTTGTGGTTTTATGCCGTTATTTACTGTGGGTCTATGTTGGGTATCAATAATATGTTTTGCAAATGTAGATTTGTCAGCATGGTTATTTCTAAATGCAAAAATATGTTCTTTGTATTGGGTGTTAAAATTTCTAGAAGTTTGATCGATGTAGATTGCGTTACGTGTGCATTTCACAAATTTTGAATACCTATACAAATACAAAAGTAGCTTTTAAATCTTATAACATGACGCTTGATTTATTAGATTATTTCAAATAATTGATTGGAAGTATTATCACAGATGATGGTAAGTGTAGGAAAGGTCTGAAGAGGATCGCGATGGCAAAACAAGCATTCAATAACCACAGTACTGTTCTCACTAATAAACATTTTAACCTGTACATGAGGAACAAATGCAAGTCGTACGTGTATGGAGTATGGTAATGTATGGGGCGGAAACTTGGGCTGTAGTTAAGCAGGATACGAAGAGAATATAAGCTTTTGAAATGTAGACAAGAAAAATTTCAAAGACAGTGCAGGTTGATAGAAAGACGCTTCAAAGTGTGCTAGGAGAGGTGAAAGAATAAAGAGGGTTGCTCAAAGAAATAGAGAGGAAGCTAAAATTTATTGGTCATATTATAAGACATAATAACTTTCCGATAACATTATTTGAAGGACATACGAGTACTTGAAATGTACACTGAATTATTGGCCCTTAAATAAGAGAAGTTTGTTATAAACAGCCCTTAAACTTCTACTTTTATCAAATAGATTTTTGTTATAATGATGTATTCTAATAGAAACATACATAGAAGATATTAGTTTAATTAGATGGCCATAATGGCAAGTCAAAAGATTTTGTTCTCGAAAGTGAACTTCAAGTTTTTTAAATATGCTGTTTTGGTTTATTATAGCTTTTAATATTTGCATGTTTATTTCCTTTACATTTATAATCACCGCAGATTCATTTAAGTATGTTTGAAGAACTTTTTCTGCAATAGTGCAAATAGATATTACATCGTCAGATGGGTATGTGAGGAGTTGACCTTTGTCTTTCTGATCTATAAACGATGTTAATAACACAGACCTCTCCCCAACAAGTTCACCCGCGCATTCTTCGCATCTCAGAGCTTTTGTTATTTTCCTTACTACATAGCCAGATATATATGTCACGACTTCTTTCTTAAACTCTGATATATTCATATCTAATATTTGAAGAACTGTGTCGTCGTCAAAATTATCTATTTGACTCATGTCTTCATCTGGTTCTTCAGATATTCGTTCTCGCCCACAAGTTTTATTTATTACCTCAATGGGTGACAGAATAGGAATTGCTTCTAAAGGGATACAATTTCCTTTAAATGAATCTTTTAATTCAAGATGCACCATCATCCTTTTATATGCACTTTTAAATTGCTTTGCTGATGGGTTATTGTTATAGCCTCCCATGGATCTAATTTGCCCAAAAAAAAGCTCAATATGATCCTGACTGATTTTGTAAGTGGGAAAATACAGCAAAAAATTATTGTCGGCAATTAAAGTTTTATAAACAAATTGCAAACTTTGTATGCAAAATAAAAAGCCAATTATACCCATTTTTCTACCACTCTCACACAGAAGCGGTCCATCAATTATCCTAAGTGACGTTAAGTATTGTGATAGCTCTTTTAAAAATACATTAATGTTTTCAAAATTTTCTGCGTTTATTGCTTTCTTAAAATCTGAATTGTTTAAATTTCTAGAATTAAGAATGTCAAATAAATTGTTTATAAGTCGGATAAATTTCACAGTTCCCTCACATTCTTTGAACTCCTCAAGATGTAAAACTTCATTGCAATATTCCAAAGAATGTGCCACTGAGTGGCTAAAAAGTTGTGTGGCTAATTTAACCTTCATTTTTTGGTTTGTATAAAATATATGCGATTTTCTTAATTTATTTGCCAAATGAACGCCCTCCTGATCCTGTAACTCATTTAATTTTACTAAATAATCCCACTTTATATTTTCCCCATTCTCATCAATTATTAATTTTTTATCGCCTAATGTGTTTCTTATCAGTTTGATCATATGACATGGATCAAAAAAGACTGCAATTTTCCTACCTGAACTAGGATCAACAAACGTAGAGTTAATGTTCCTCCAATTCAAATCGCAGCCAAGTTCTTTTGCTAACGTTAGGTTATTTGTTGCCTCATCAAAAGTTATTGAGACCACGTATATGCCCGACTCATTTAGTAGCGTTAAACACTGTAATACCAAATTTTGTTTTTGTGTACCCCTTAAAGAGTCGATTAAAAAATATCCAAGAGGAAGCTTCCATGATTGATTAATGCTAACAAGCATAAAAACAAGAGCTTCTTTGGCTACAGGGTTACAATCGGTCTCAAGATTTATACCAAAATCTACAAACCCATAATATTTTACCCCATCCCATTCTATATGTTGGCGAATTGCCATCTCATCTATGACTAAAGAACATATAAGTTTTCCATTTGTGCTTTCTGATTTTGACTTTAATAAGTTGAACACCTCTGACGTAAAACCAGCTTCCCCATTAACGCTTTGATACCATCTAGATATAGTTTTTGGATGAGGAAGAGCCGAGTTAAATGTGTTTCTGACAAAACTGTAAGCTTTGGGAGAGTAATAATGCAGCGTAAGAGAAAAAGCTTTAAGTTGATTTTCATACTTATGTTTACGACCTAATTGTCTTTGTAAAAATTCTTCATTAGGTCCTATTTGCATTAATGTTTCTAATGTTTCGTCGGTTACTTTACCTTTTAGTTGTTTGATTATATTCGCAAGGGTTGCTGTTCTCTTCTTATAATGATGAACACTACTGCTGAGCCGTTTAATTTTTTTTCGTGCATCGAATAACTGCTTCTTCAGTTTACGTTTGCGCGGTGTAACAACCTATAAAAAATGTTCAGTGATAAACCATTTATTTTCTCAAGTAAAATGAATATATAAACAAAATTTCCAACAACACATTTTGGTTAATAGTGGTTGAGATAAATTGCAAAACAGTTGTTTCTAACTTATTTAATCATGGACTATACAAACTTAAACACCATATAAAATGTGATGGAATAACATATTAGGTTTTTTAAAATTATACTGATTTCATAAACGGCAAAAACTGAATTTAACTCACCATGTCCTTCAAAGTGGGTGGCATTGAAGGTGTTTTCATTTCAGCAAATCCTAAACTACTAAACGATCTTTGCGGTACCTCTACAACAGTTTTCTCTTCATAAAAACCAGCACTTGTTGATGGCCGAGAATAATCCATTACAGGTACATTGCTACCAGACCAAGTACTAGTTGACGGGTTAGCTGCAAATGGCACATTGATAGCAGTTATATCAGTCATTGGCTGCTCGCCAAAAACGACTTGTGTTGATGGCTTGTTTGTTACCTGCATAAATAAATTTGAAACGAATACCATTAATGTAAATTTGCAGGGCTAATTAAATTACGATAAATATCATAACAATATATTACGTGAATGTAATTAGTAGCATAGTTACTAGAGATGAGCGATATATAGCTACCGGTGATTTAATCGCTTCTATTAAAAGATCGCTGTTAGTAGCTGTTATTAAAACACAAAACAACAGCGATTGTGAAAACCGAGATTTACACAAATCATTAGAGTAATTATTTCTATGAAATTCATCTTATACTAAAAACTCCATGACAAACAGCAATTGCTGTATTCATAATACACGCAATCGCAGTTTGTGCGAGCGAGTAGAAGTATCTGTATACTTTCCTTCTCGCCATTATTAGAATACAACATTTCTCCTTTTCTTATAGGTAGAAAACGAAAAACTCATGATACAAATAACGCGAGATATGATAATGAGACTATCTATTTTTAGAACCGTCACGCGCATGGCGTCATGTGGTGAGTCCAATGCAATAATAATATGCTGTCGTACAGTGGAGTTTGACGGTTCATCACAACCCCTTAACAAATTAGGTATTTTACTGATATTTGAGTGCATACAGTTGGAATTAACTTTTTAAGATCAGAATACTATACTATGATTATGTGACATGATGATCAAATCAAGTTTATGAATGTTAAGGCCCCCTGTAAATGTCTACGAACGTCTTCTCTACTTTTTAAGTTTGTGTATCACCAATGCTAATTCAGGGCTCCCCTTAATTATTATACTTCACTTGTGCATATATATATATATATATATATATATATATATATATATATATATATATATATATATATATATATATGTAATATAAAAATGGAATGGAATGTAACTTCAACCACATTAAAGTGACGTATAGAAACTTTTTGATTGCGAATGACTTTGTGTTAAGTGTGTAGTTGGCCTTCTATAACGTTACTCACCATGTGATGTCATAGGAGGGGACGGGGCATATGCGCAATATCATATATCTTGTAAGTCATTATATCATGGAAAAACCTGCTGAATCTAGAATTAAAGCAGCACCGAACTGTAGCATATATATGCCTTCCAACTTTTTCATTATATTAAAATAAAAATAATATGTAGATTTCTCTCATCGTATATTCTTGTAATATGCTAATTTTATAGAACTTCTATTAATAGTAAAAATCTGAGTAGTTTTAAAATTAATATATAATTTAAAAGTTATCTGAAGATCATATTGTGGTTTCAATTAAGCGGTTAACACTAACACCTTGTAAGTGTTTAAAATAATAGCATACGCACATGCAGCATTGTAAATGGCTAAACCACAATCGCAGTAGCTGTTTAAAGTCCCTGTTATTTAAAAATAGCCATCACTGATATCAGTGCCATTGAAAAACCGCTGTTTGGCTATATATATATATATATATATATATATATATATATATATATATATATATATATATATATATATATATATATCACTAATAGTTACATAAATTAATAACCTTGATTCAGTACTTACCAATACAGGTATAGAACTTTTTTTTAAGTATACTGCAAAAGGTGATTTTTCTAAATCATAAGATTCCTCGGTAAAATGTAAATTGCACACATTTGAGTTCATAAAAATATCTTCATCGCTTAAATTTAATGCTCGTTTCCAAGCCTCGTATCTTTCACCAGCTTTGGGAAATCTGAAAATAATATCTCAAATTATCTACTTTATCAGTGACTGAACCTCTAGAAAGATGCAGTAATAGATAAAACAAAACTATTCTACTTTTTTTCTGCTTCTACTGGAACTACATAGGTAAATACATCTAATTCAAATAATAATTGCCAAACAAAATGCCTAATTTCATTACAAATATTCAATAAATAATGCATTATTAAGATTTTATTTCTTGAAAAAACACAATTGACAATAATAAATGCTAAAGATTTAACAAAAGCAATACAATGTGTAAATACGGACCTGTGAAAACCAATAAACATTTGGCGCCAAACAAGGAAACAGAAGACATGTAAACAACTTACCGAAATAAATGCACAGTTGCTTTATCCTTTTCATAATTGGCACTTTTATTGTACATACAGTTCTTCACAATACACCTTGGCATTTTTTAACTTTTACACTCTTAAAACACTGCTAAAAAACGGCAAAACACACAAGATAACCTCTAATCGCAAATCAACAAACACTTCAAATACTTGTTGACAGCTGACAATAACTTCAAGCGCGGTTGGGGGAACGAATCAAAACAAAACACATTAGCGCGTTATTCAAAATTTTGTTTGTGATTGGACGGTGACAGGAGTGGGAAATCGACAGGCTGCAAACTCGGCTTTGTTCCCTCTAACATATACAACCTCTTTGTAGAAAATAAATTTAGCAATTGAATATGCAGGTATCCGATTGCCAGATTTCAAGCAGTTCAACGGAGGTCTATTTTGTTCTAGGTTAAAATTGTGCTTGTTTGAGGCCAGCGGGGTTCTTTAAGAGCATTTTTTGCACATTTTTGGTAATTCATTTCATTAGTTTTGTGATTTACTTCTAAAATAATAATTTTTAGGCGGAAATGTTTTGTTCTTATAACTTCTAAGATGGCGGTCAATGGCGGCTGTCCACCAGCACGCACAGGCTGAAAGGCTATAAAATTTTATTTACTTATCCATAAGGTACCTTCAGACAAATTTTAGTTTTATATTTTGTTTTTAGTTTGAATAAGCTAATTTCGCTGTACTATATAAATGAAAATTAAGTGCTGTTTCTTGGTAAGCGCATCACTTGAGAACGACTGGACCGATTTGATTAATTAGATTTGGAAAATGTTCGTTATAGTCCGGATAAGGTTCTTAGGAAAAGGGAAATTGGAAAAGTTGCCTGGAAAATTGGACAATTCTGGAAAAACTGAAAGTGATTTTTTTCCTCCAATTTATTTTGTTACGTGCGCAATTGTTGTTGAACATTATAAAATAGAGCATCTGCGGTCCAGAAGTAAGAACGTGTGCCTCTGAATCGAAGAGTACTGGGTTCGATCCCAGGGTTCTCCTTACACTTTTCAGTACAAACTGTAACATTAACATCAACTGAGGTTCTGGCATTGTATTTGATCAAGTTGAATGTCTGCACGTTCCGTCCGTCGGAGGGGGCGTAAAGCCGTCGGTCCCGTGCCTATGCGATGTTGGGCACGTTAAAGATCCCTAACCTCTTTACAGAAAGGCAGGGATTCGGCAAAATTTCCAGAATAGTAACGTGAAACTGCTCCCTGGCGTCGGTGATTGGCCATAATCGCGGAAATAGGCCGACGTTGAAGAAACAAAACACACACACATACATTATAAAATTTTGACACGACAGTGTCAGTCGAGTCATCTAGTTGCTAATAAAATAAGTAAATGACGACTTAAGACCAAAAAAAAATATTAAGAATAATTTCACCTAATCTGCGACACTTAGGAAGTCCCGATCTATCAAGCGGGTTGTGAAAGCCAATTTTAATGAAATTTGAAAACAAGAAATAGCAATACTTAGTTCTAATAATTATTTATATTCTTGCTAGTGTAATCAAACACTAGCAAGAATGTAGATTACAATTGCAACAAAAATTATAGGTTATAAATAGAAATTTCTATAAAACAGGCAATGATATTATTATATTAATGGTAATTCAGTAGAAAAATTTTTCTGTGATGCCTTGAAGGGCCCCTAGGCGTTAAAGTGTCCCTGTTATCCTTATATAAATTGAAAAAAAAAGAAACAAAAAAAAACATAAAAAAACCATAAAAAAAACAAAAAACAAACAAAAAACAAACAAAAAACAAATTAAAAAAACAGCAAAAAAAAGAAAAACAACAAATACAAAAAAAAAGGAAAAAAAAATTCTTATTTATAATAAATATGTGTATATATGTAAGTATGTATATATGTGTGTATTTACAAACTTAGTGTAAAGGAAAATGTTAAACTTTAATTATTTTAAAATATATACGTGCATTTGTGTGTAGGTATGCGTAATTAAGTGTGTACATGCTGAGATTGTATTTACGTTATTAAAAATAACAGATATAATAAAGGAAAAAATACGAATCTCAAACGAGAAGTTAAAAAATCTGTGGCTAATGACAATTCCGTCGAGGCCATACCATCTTTTTTACCACCACCACCACCAGTAGAAAAATTAACAGCCACTAATGATGACTTCTTAAACTTTGTTCAAACAGGTGTCCCTGCTGCTAAGTGCATACATTAAACCTTTTTATTATGTTTTGTCTCCCATTTCCTAGCATCTCAGGTGTTTCTTGTCCTATTCTGCATATATTCCCTTGTAATGGGCGATGTAAAATTTAACTATTCTTTAATATAACCTCATAAGAAGAAATCTAATAGGGGTCAGGTTGCAAGACCTTGGGGTTACTGAACAAGACCTCGATGCCCAATTCATTTTTGAGGTCACTAAGTGACGATTGGAACCTGTGATGAGCACTGATAAGTACACTTGTATAACCCGAATCATCACAACACATTTTTTAAAGACCTGACGATCGTTTCACTAACAAAGTTAGCGTCATCGGAGGACATAATTGTTCATTCTCTGATTACGCTAACTTGGTTAGTGAAATTATCTGCAGGTTGTTTTTTAATGTGTTGTGGCGATTTGGGTTCTCCAAGGGTGCGTTGAAATTGAACAACATAGGTGAAGAGGTTTGCAAAGACTATTTAACTTTAACAAACCTTTATATAAAACAAAATATTTTCCAATTTAACAATGAGCTTTATAACACACTAAAGGCACGGCAGTGGTCAACCCACTTTCTCTATTTATTGCGGATCTTTTCACGAGTGGATTTGAGACAGATGTAGAAAATGAAAGCGACTATTTTCCTGGAGTATACTTTCGTTATGTGGACGACATTTTTGCAGTGTTTAGCACGAATATGCGCAAATTAGATGATTTTATTAAAAGACTGAACTGTTAATCTGATTTAATATACATTCACCCACGAATTAGAAGTTAACAGTAAACTTCATTTTCTAGATGTACCTATAAAAAATAATGACTCTCTGAATTCAATGTACACAGGAAGGAAACTACCACTCTAAGTTACATTCCAAATGACTCACATCATATGTGTGCACAAAAAATGACCGTTTTAAATTTCTTAGTAAATAGATTAGTAAATTTTCCGTCAAGTAAAAGAAGATATAGTATAGAATTAGAGTATATGAAATAAAGTCTGGACGCGGCAAGTGCGTTATGCTAGTGAATTTTCAAAGAAATTATCTGGCACCAAATATTTTTTATCACATTATTTTTTTGTAACATAGAAATATGAGTTTTGGTATATGGTTTGCCTTTAATATCGTTAACTTATGTGCCAAATTTGGTTACCATAGCTTTTCTACTTTTTGCGATACAAATCTTTTCCGAATATATATATATATATATATATATATATATATATATATATATATATATATATATATATATATATATATATATATATATATATTTGAAACTGGCACGGATATGGGTTTTTGGGGTCCTAATTCGCGCTCATTTGAAGAATTTTTTTCAAAATTCAAAAGTCGGGATCTCCCCATTAGTGAATTTTTTTAAGAAAATTCGCTAAAACCTGGCTAAATAATACGGATGTTCGGATTGCTTAGTGTAAAAATCAATTAATAGACTCAGAACAACGAAAATGTAAGCGGAATACACGACATTCATGAAAGATGAAATAGAGGAAAAATTTGTTTGCCTACCTTTCGAATCGCGTACCAAAGGGTCTCGAGAGAATCTTTAAGAAAGCCGATTTGCAGCTAACTTTGTCGAAAAAAAATAATTTAAGAAATAAAGATAAAGCCACTGAAATGTCGGGTATCTACGAGATAGGTTGTAAAGATTGTAATCTTAAATACGTTGGGCAGGCCAGGAGAATCATTGAGATTAGATTTCGTGAACATCTGACACAGCTGAGAAACGATAGTATAGACAAGTCATGCGTGGCACAAGATATTTGGGATAATAACCACCACATTGATAAAGAAAATCTGAAACTTATTAAGAATTGTAGACAGCCAGTGAAGCTAGATGCTTACGAAAGTACTTATATTTTTAGGGCAACAAAAGCAAAAGTTTATTAAACCAAGCTGTGCCACTGGTTAGTGGTCCTCTGTTTGCGCTCTGTCTTTGACGTTGATAAATATTTCGAAACCTGTCAGGTAAACTGATAAAGGAAGTGCAAAAACCTCGTCCGGAATACAATATACAGAAAAAATTTCCGGCGATTTAGTCTCCCTCCAGGTAACGTTTTCAGGATAAAAGGTGATGCTAGTAGTGCGTAGTTTGAATTTTTCATCCTCTGATGACGCCAGCTTTGTTAACGAAACGATCGTCAGGTCTTTAAAAGATGTGTCGTGGTGATTTGGGTTCTCCAAATGTACTTATCATTTTTGAGGATAATTTTCATCTAAAAATCCCTGTACAGATGCATTGTAGTGCGGAGAGGTACCATCCTGTTGCAGTCATATATTCTGACGTTCGTCATGACTAACATTATGAAGGTCAAAATTTTGTAAGGAATTACAGATAATTACGACCGGTTAGGGAATTATTAAATAAATAATTCTGTTGTGAGGAATATCACACCAAACATTTATGGGCTAGTGATTTTGATTCTGATTTTTGACGGATCCAAAGTGGATTGTTTAAGGCGTTTTAGTGGGTGTTATGACGGTTTGTCGTACAATTACTTCTAAACGTAGCCTCTTTACAAAATATGACATATCATAAAAAGTTTGGATTAATCTCAAGTTCAGCATTCATCTACTGGCAAAATTTGCACGCCTTTCGCAGTCAGCATTTTGCAGTTCCATTTATTATCATAGAAACTTCAATTTTGGTATGTACATATGTTTCTCCTAAGGCCACCAAATTTCTTTAAAATAGCTTTATTATTATTTTCGGATATAAATTCTTTGAAAAACCTTTTTTTTGTGAAAACCTGGTCCAATTGGATTGGTTAACAGACTTGTCCAATAGGTTTACAAAAGAGGAACACTTTCCAAGTTTGATCAAAATCGGTTATTTACAAGTTTAGGATAAACAATATTTATTTAAATCATTAACGCCCTCTATTTTTATATGCGTAAGTTGATTTCAATCGATTTATTTTGGACCTAGGAGCCTGTGGTCAAGTACTGTACACGTATTTTCGGGACAGACAGTATATTAATTAAGTAAGCACAATTTGAAAACCCAAATCACCACAACATATTTAAAAAAACCTGGCCATCGTTTCACTAACCAAGTTAGCGTCATCAGAGGATGATTAATTATGTACTCTGATGACGCTAACTTGGTTAAACGATCGTCAGGTTTTTAATATGTGTTGTGGTGATTTGGGTTCTCCAAGTGTGCTTATCAATGCTCATCACAGGTTCCAATCTTCACTTAGTATATTCATTAAAACTTACCCCAAATATGGTCTAGCGGTCCACGGGAATCATTTTATGAAGCTGAGTCATTACGATGTAAGAGGAATTGTGTGGAAGTGGCTTAGGTTGAATCTTGGGAACAGATATCAATAAGTGGACTTAAATAAAGAAAAATCGTCTCTAAGACTAATTAAAAATGGTGTTCAGTAGGGGTCTATAATGGGCCCTCTGTTGTTCTCCATATACATATATTAACGACTTAATGAACCAACTCTATCGCAAGAATATAATAGCTTTTGCAGATGACACTACCCTCACAGAAACAACTGCCAAAGAGAAGTGTTAAACAAGAAGGCAGTAACCAGCTTTGATGTTGCTGAAGCTTGGTTTATAGCAAACAGTTCGACTATTAATGCTTTCGAAACTCAAAAACTTATACTTATCACCAGAAAATCTCAAGTTATGCTGCTATTTCATTACTGGATTTTGTAGATGATATACTTTCGTGGATTTCTCATATTGCATTAGTTTGTCAACTGCCATATAATTACAATTTGGAGAACCAAAGTCATTACAATACAGTTTTTATACCTGACGGTCGTTTCGCTAACAAAGTTAGCGTCATTAGAAGAATGAATAAGCTAAGCGAATAAAGACCAGAACGGCTGGAAAAATTGTTTGCAAATTTTCGTGCAACAATTTTTTGAGAGTGTCGTCAAAAAGCTTTTTTGAATATGTAATTATAGCTTGGCAGGTGGGTAAATAGCTTGAAGAGGTTTGTTGTCCAGGAAAATCGGACCAGTTTTGTCTTGAACATTTTAAATATATTTTTGGTAAATTTTTGTACTTTTTCAAACAATAAAGCTATTTCGATTAAACATGGTAATTGTTTCTACTATAATATACGTTCTACCAAATTTGATGCCTGCTTTCATTAAAAGAAGACACATTTGCTACTAAAATCCTTTTTATGAAAATTCGCTACCATAACGCACTTGCTGCGTCCAGTCTTTTAATATATTCTTTTGTTATTGTGTGTTGTTTATACTCATATTTAAAATCTAGATATTCCTTGTAAATGTTGAAGGTAATATATATTATTGTTATTAGATATTATTATAGTTCGAGCATATCTGATTTTTTTTAATGCAAAAGTTGCGATATACTGATTGTCTCTAGTACACAGAAACTTTTAGAGTTGTGCGCTTCTTTAGTCGCCCTAAAAAAGATTTGTATGCACATAACTCAATTTGTGAGTGAGCTAGGAACTTGAAATCTGGTATATGCTGAGTCGTCTCTATCAAGGTAATATGAGTTTTATATGAAATGGCTTCTTGCAGTCAAAAACTTCCAACTGAAATTCTCATTATTTATTGATGACGCCTGTAAGAAGCGCAACCAGATTAAAAGCTAACGAGCCGAAGTTAAAGTAAGTTCATTTAAAGAGATTTCAATTATATAATCTAAGACGTTTGAAACTGCAGCGGCAAATAAGTTTAGTAGGGGGGAAAGGATAAAGGGAGTAACGATTGTGAAGAGACAGAGAATAGTAAGTGAGTCATGAAGATTAATTTTATATGAATAATGAACTGCAAAGTATAATGGTGATGGAAATGGCCGCTTCATTCTGTAATTCTGGCATGACAGAAATGACGACATCTCAATTTGGTGAATAGCTGAGATAAAGGCGGGTCATTAATAATTCGTGACGTCAGGTAATAGGACGCGGGTTTGCCGGACTAACTACTTAGGTTCGTATAAATGTTTTGGAACTTACTAAATATACTTTGACGTTATTGACTTCACTTCAGCTTGCAACGTTGTTTTAAGGTGTTCATCTTAACAATCTTCCTTCTAACACATTGTGTCTTTCGTGGATGGGATAGTATATGTATGCTTACAAACTGGGAAACAGTCAGGACGCAGCAAGTCCGTTATAATAGCAAAATTTCATAATTAATTGATTGTTGTTGCCCGTACTTGGTGAAACCTGTCCATACTACATACAGACTTGGAGACTACTTATCTGGCTTCACTGTTGGTTTTCGTTTTTGTAGGTGAAGGACGTAGCCAGCGCGTGAGCTAACTGGAGCAAGTGGCCCTTCGAATTCTGGATGTTCTAGGATGTTCTTCAACGTTTCTGTGACTATGGTTTCGCTGCTTGACAGCATTCTCAGACAGATCAAAATTGAATTAGTACGAAATCATAACTACTACAAATAAAGATCTGTTGCTATGTTATGATATGATGTTTTGATCAAAAAATGTTTATCAAATTGAAAATAAAATGAAATACAGATGACAGATGAGGCTTTCAAAATGTCTATGTGATGTATGTCAATATCTAACATAAAAATAGAACTAGCCTATAATAACTATGATAACAGTTATAACAATAAAATAACTAAACAATAACAGTATAAAAGCAGTCTCTATACAACGAAGATATCGACATACATCAACTCATTATCTTATTACAACTTTTTAGAAAGAATAGTTAAATTTATTTTCTTTGACTTATTTAATTAGAAAGAAGAATATTCGAGAAAGGGGATTTCATTAAATCAGTTTGCTTGTTTAAAACAAGGTAGTTATTTCAAAATAAAGGTCTACCAATGGGTAGTCCATTGTCACCTTTATTAACCAACATATTTATGGAAAACTTAGAAAACAAACCAAATTTTAACATCAGAACTTTTATATAATTGTCTTTTGGTACAGATACGTAGATGATATTTTATCATGTTTTCAAAGTTGTCATACATAATTAAATGAATTTTTGAATTTTATTAATAACTTTCACACAAATATTAAGTTTACTTTAGAAGAAGAAGCTAACAGTTGTATAAATTTTTTATACTTAACAATTAGAAAGTTAGAAAATAGTTCATTTGACTTTTCAATATATAGGAAACCAACTTACACTAACACAACCATACTATACGATTCATGTCACCCTTTTTCAGAAAAGCTGTCAGCCTACCATTCTATGATACATCGTGCATTTTCAATACCTATGTCACAAAACAATTTTGAAAAAGAAATTTCAATAATTAAGCAAACAGCATTTCATAATGGCTACTCTGTTAAAATAATAGATAAAAATGATAGAGAGAAAAGAATACAAATTAGCAATTAATTTAATTTATCCAAATATTAGAGACAAAGAAGACAACAGATACGTTTCGATAACTTATTTTGGAACCATTTCAGAAAATATTTCAAAAATTTTAAATACCTGTACAAATACAAAGGTAGCTTTTAAATCTTACAACACGACACGTGATTTGTTATTTAACGCGAAAAAAAAAGCTTGTTTCCTGACAAAAGCTGAAGTTTATAAATTAGCTTGTACACATTGTAACGCAATCTACATAGGTCAAACTTCTAGAAGTTTTAACACCCGAGACAAGAAACATATTTCTGCATTTAGAAATAACCACGCTGACAAATCTACATTTGCAAAACATATTATTGATACCGAACATAGACCTATAGTAAATAACCGCATACAACCACTACATTTTTATAATGACAAACGTAAACTAGACTTTTTTGAAGCTTTAGAAGTCAAAAAGCACACACACGACAATGTTTTAAACGAGCAAACTGATTTAATGGATTCCCCTTTCTTGGATATTCTTCTTTCTAATTAAATAAGTCAAAGAAAATAAATTTAACTATTTTTTCTAAAAAGTTGTAATAAGATAATGAGTTGATGTATGTCGATATCTTCGTTGTATAGAGACTGCTTTTATACTGTTATTGTTTAGTTATTTTATTGTTATAACTGTTATCATAGTTATTATAGGCTAGTTCTATTTTATGTTAAATATTGACATACATCACATAGAGATTTTGAAAGCGTCATCTGTCATCTGTATTTCATTTTATTTTCAATTTGATGAACATTTTTTGATCAAAACATCATATTATAACATAGCAACAGATCTTTATTTGTAGTAGTTATGATTTCGTACTAATTCAATTTTGATCTGTCTGAGAATGCTGTCAAGCAGCGAAACCATAGTCACAGAAACGTTGAAGAACATCCTAGAACATCCAGAATTCGAAGGGCCACTTGCTCCAGTTAGCTCACGCGCTGGCTACGTCCTTCACCTACAAAAACGAAAACCAACAGTAAAGCCAGATAAGTAGTCTCCAAGTCTGTATGTAAAATTTCATAAGTTTTCTAATACATAAGGCAACTTATTTAAACAGATAATTCAACTTGCTAAAATTGATTTATGTTAAATTTAAGTAGCTGGCTGATTTTTATGAACATTTTACTCCAGAATATGTAAATTTTTGTATCAATTTTATGCTTATTCTTAATCTGGAGACGGAGACAAGTTTTTTAGATGGATTCTATCAATGTTAGGATATCCTGGAAATCACTGCAAAGTTGCATGTTTTTATTTCTTTGATATTGTTACTTTCTGCGGTGTTCTGGATTTGTTGACTAACAAAACACAGCTTTTTAAACTACTATTTATTATAACCAACTATTTTCCAACACCATAAGCACATCAACTAAAATATTTCTCTCTATTACTAAATGTCCATAGAACTATATTCCACTATCCGCCTTCTATGATCGCTTCTTATACACCAACACTTAGTGCCGACTCGCTTAATACTCTGTGATCACTTACTCTGCGCCGCACTAATTCAATACTGAACTGACTCACTCTATGTACCGTTCGTCTATTTATACTCTCCATAGAGATTCTAGACCTTCTACACTTTTCTACACCTGTCACTTCTGGTCCCTTCTAGAAATATCATTTCAGAGTGTTTGCTGTTACCAACATACTACAAGGAAGTTACAAAGTCCATAAAGTTAATGCTCATAGACAAATGTGACGCTATATTTTAAAGAATTTTTTGTAAAACGAAATATTCACTAACGAGCATATCTGTGTTGATATATATATATATATATATATATATATATATATATATATATATATATATATATATATATAGAGAGAGAGAGAGAGAGAGAGAGAGAGAGACCCAAACTGGATGGGAATGTATTGCTATCTCTGTTATTATTAGAGATAGGGAGACGATTAATTTAGCAGTGTTTTGTAGAATTTCATGCTCGTCCAAATATGGCTTGTGTTTTGCCCTGCCTCTTTTCTTTTTCAGGTTACTTGAAAAAACCAAAATTTGTCGATTTCTTTTTTCTTCAATATCTAAGTAGGCGTTGATCTGACTTGCACATTATCAGGACACGTTTTTTGTGCTATTCCCAACTTTGGATTGTCATTGGTTTTTGAGCTACAGGTATCAACGTTTGTTTTTATTATGGCAGCCACATTGGACTTTCTGCTTATGTGATGCTATGAAATCCAATACCAGAAAACACACGACAAAAAAAAGTGTTCAAGAAGCAGCAATGGAGTCTAACAATAGACTTATAATTTTAACATAATTTTCCGTAATGATTCACTATAAAAAATAAGAACTTCGAGCACACCATCGGTTCATTATTACAAATGATATTTTACATTACAACATTATCCTAAAAAAATTTTATAATTTAATTAAATAGGTAAACCTAATGAATAACTAAACTTACTAACAGAACTCAATAAAAAGCAGATTAATGATTTACTAAGACGCCTTTGAAAATTGTTTGATTTGTAAATGTAAATGACAACCAGTGCGGCACACAAGTGTCTACTATCAAGCTCACCCAAGATGCCAAAATTTAAGTCTCTAAGTTAAAATAAAAAATGTTATAGGCATTTAACGAAAAAAAATTGGGTGCCACTGTTGATAAGAGGAACACACAAGAACAAAGTGCTTTGTGTGGTTAACAAAGCCAATTGAATATTACATACAAAGGTTAAGTTTTCTTGAGGGGAAAAGGTCAAGAAATAGCAAAAAAAATATTTTGGAAATTTTAGAATTTTCATTCTTACAACGTCCACGTCGCGATTTGAAACGTCAAAATTTGCAATTTTCAGACAAATAATCTGAAACATATACATAATCTTATTTCCAAAACGCTGTTTATTGATAGTGCAACTGTGAAAAAGACGTTTTGAATTCATTCAAGTCACGAGAATTTTTATAGGCGTTTTTCTCGAAAACGGCTCATTTAAGGCAACGCAACAGAAGGAACTTTTTTGTAGATATTTTATCTTCCTTTAAAGATCTTTCGTCGAAATTTTAAAAAATGTTCAATCAAAAAGGTTATAAGTCTTTATCATTAGGTGGCAGTCAGTTGCAGCCCTTTGTCTTTAAAAAATTCACCTCAAGTTTGACAAGAAAATTACATTATGAAAAGCATATCAAATTTTAAAAGTTGATTTAAGTTCTTAAAAAATGTTAGAAGAACTTGTTGGCTAATTGTTCGAAGATAGCCACCTGTAGAGTTTTTTGCTCATCGTTCTGGGATACCCTATACAAAGTGCGGGATTTTACCCCCGTCATCATTAGGAACTCAGAAACCGTAAGAGATACAAACTTGGCCAAATTAGACAAAAGTTGCACAATGAGAAATCCAACTCGAAGGTGCTTACATATTTGCAAAAAGTTTCATAGCTTCCTAGATATAAGCCAAATACCAAGAACTGTCATTTTCTCTTCAGTATCTCCAAAACTATATGCTCCCTATCAACTGTAGTTTTTGTACCGGGACAAAATTTGCTATTGTGGTTGCTACAGAAACCTTAAAATTTGTTTAGATTTATTACTTTCTGAGTCGCGATAGATACTTTTTTTTCTTTATCAGACGCAATATTGAATTTTTCCACCAAAAAATTTGGGTTCTCTTAGTGAATTTTTATTTTAAAAAATTCACTAATAAAAAAGTATTTATTAAAAAATTTTGCAAAAATGTTTTCTCATATGAGCGCGAACTAGGACCCCTAGAACCGATATCCGGGGTCGGTTTCAACTTATATATATATATATATATATATATATATATATATATATATATATATATATATATATATATATATATATGTATGTATGTATGTAGGTATGTGTGTGTTTCCAATCGATAACTCAAAAAATGATTAACCGATTTTGATGAAACCCGGCAGGGGCTTTTCCTTTATTACTGGCTTGTATGAGTTCGTTAGCCAGGAAAATCTGACAAGGTTATCGGAAAAATTTTGAGTTTTTTTGCAAAAAAAATTTTGTTTCCCTAAAATTACAAAGCTGCTTTAATGAAATTTGGTGGATATGTTGCCTTGAAAAATATCTCACTACACACCAACATTCAATTTTCATAGTTCATAGAAAATTGAGTTATTTAAATTTGAAGCATTTAATAAAAATTCACTGCCATAACGCACTTTCTGCGTCCTTAACTTTTTTCTGGTTACAATGGTGTATCACTAGATGGTGTTTTGCTCACATTTTTATAAAAAATAATCAGTTTTAGGTTTTTTTTTGGTGAATTATCGTAGAAAAAATTCACTAATGGGGAGATCCCGACTTTTGAATTTTCAAAAAATTTTTGCAAATGAGCGCGAACTAGGACCCCTAGAACCCATATTCGGGGTCAGTTTCAAATTTTATATGTTTATATATATATATATATATATATATATATATATATATATATATATATATATATATATATATATATATATATATATATATATATATATATATATATATATATACTATATATATATATATATATATATATATATATATATATATATATATATATATATATATATATATATATATATATATATATATATACATATATGTATCACACCGATAACTCAAAAAATAAATAATGGGCCGATTTTGATAAAATTTGGCATGTACCTTTATTTTGTAAATGGCTTGGATAAGTTCGTTAGTCAGGAAAATCGGACTAGGTTTTCCGGGAAAATTTTGAGTTTTCATTCGAAAAAAATTCTTATCTCAAAAAGTAATAAGCCAATTTTAATAAAATTGGGCACGTACCTTCCTTTTGTAAATGGCTTTGACATGTTTGTTAGTCAGGAAAATCGGACGCGGTTTTCCGGGAAAATTTTGAGTTTTCATTCGAAGAAAAATTTTATCTCAAAGAATAATAGGCCGATTTTGATAAAATTTGGCACGTACCTTCCTTTTGTAAATGGCTTTGATAAGTTCGTTAATCATAAAAATCGAACGAGGGTTTCCGGGAAAATTTTGAGTTTTCATTTGAAAAAATTTTTATTTTAAAAAATAAAAAATCTATGATAACCAAATTTGGTAGGTAGGTTTATTAATGGTTTGCGTAGGAAATAAAAAGTCAGGAAGAGAATCTTATGAATGGATAACTTCACGGATATGAAAGGCATGATATTAGCATACCTTATTATCGTGCTGATAGAGCGCAGTGTGGGAATTCGAATTGGCAGACAATTTTTGTAATAAAAACGGTGGTTTCTATGCAGTAGTTATTACCTACTAAAAAGCAATGATTTTTACTCATTTTAGCATTGACGTGATAAATTTGATAAATTTCGGAGATTCTTTCATCTTGATTCGGACCCGACTTATCATTTTTAGTGAATTTTTATATAAAAAAATTCGCTAATAGAGAGGTATCGATGGTGAGACTTTGCAAAAATTATTTCAAATGAACGCGAATTTGGGCCCTTGGAACCCATATCCGGAGTCAGTTTCAATTTTTATATGTTTATATATATATATATATATATATATATATATATATATATATATATATATATATATATATATATATATAGATATATGTTCAGAAAGATTTCCGCGGTCTTTAATGTGAGACATGCTTGGTTCTCGGGTTAAACCGCGTCCAGAATTTATGGAAACTCGGACGCGGTTTAACCCGAGAACCAAGCATGTCTCATATATATATATATATATATATATATATATATATATATATATATATATATATATATATATATATATATATATATATATATATGTGTGTGTATGTATGTATGTATCCAACCGATAACTCAAAAAATATTTAACCGATTTTGATTAAACTCGGCAAGTGCCTTTCTTTTATTAATAGCTTGGATGAGTTCGTTAGCCACGAAAATCAGACAAGGTTTTCCGGAAAAATTTTAAGGTTTCATTCGAAAAAAAAATTTTTCTCCGAAAATTACAAATATATTTCGATAGAATTTGGTGTACATATTGCTTTGGAAAAGACCTAACTATGTGCCAAAATTCAGCTTTCTAAGTTTACAGAAAATTGAGCTATTCAAATTTGAAACATTATTTTTAATATCACCGCGTTTCATTGACAATGACAAACCTGGCTTATATGAGATCTAGTATGTCGTTGCCTGGCAACGGAACATTTGATATTATTGCACAGGTCTGTTACACGCTGTAACTGACGTTTATCGTGTGGTATAAGATTGTTTATATGTTTATCTTGTTGAGTTGACAAATTATTTGTGTTATTTGGGAAATTTGTACAAGTGCAAATTAGTCCTTTATTAATGTTAGTGGGTGGACTAAACAGTGTTTGTTATATTTTATCAACACACATAAAGGATCAAAGTTTTACAAAAAGGCCTGATATGCAACAGGTTAGTTATTTTCTCTCTGATGCTTTGGCGGTAGTTTTAGTTAAGTTTATGGTTTAACGGTCCATAATTTGTAGCTAATTTCCGTACAAAAAATACGTCAATGAGGAGACCGCGACTTTAGAATGTTAAAAAGATTTCTTCAAATGAGCGCAAACTAGGCCCCCGGGTTTACATTCAGTTTTAATCTGCTTACATAAGTACAGGGTGACGCGTTTTTACAGTAAAGCTCAATATAATTATTATTATACGAGACACGAGAAAAAATTGTATAAGTTAATTATAGGGTATCTTGAGCTGCATCTTATAAAATTATTTTGACAATCACCGGCTGGCCCATAAGTTGTTGGTGATCCCTACAATTTTTTTTCGAACAGCCTTATTTTATTGCATTTTTTATCTAAATATGTTTGTAAGAAAAAAAGTCAAGACGCAGTAAGTGCGTTTTGGTAGCAAATTTTCATTAAATGCTTCAAATTTCAATAACTCAATTTGCTATTAACCTAAGGTTTGTTGACTAGAAAACGAAATTTTTTTGTACATTTTCAAACAATAAGTTATTTTGATAAAATATGGCACATTGTTTCTACTATATAGGTTATACCGGTAACCAAATTGATGACTGCTTGCATTAAAAAGACATATTTGATATTCAGAGCATTTTTATAAAAATTCACTGCCATAACGCACTTGCTGCGTCCAGACTTTTTTCAATAACACGGTGAACCAAGCTCATAATACAGGAATCGCTATCAACATTCTTAATCATTTTTTTGACAACAGGATTGGTACCAGTTGACATGTGCAGTGACCTCCTAGGTAACCTGACGACACATGTCTTGACACATGATCTGACTTCTCATCTGGTGATACATCATTGTAATCAGAAAAAAATATGTTGCTGTAAAGTTCAATATGGCGTCCATTAAAGAAAAAAAATTGCCTGTCGCGACTCAGAAAGTAATGAATTTGAACAAATTCTAAGGTCACCGTGGCAACCACAAAGGCAAATATGTCACTGTACAACAGTTTATAGGCAACATAGTTTTGGCGATATTGAAGAAAGAAGAAAATTACAGTTTTCAGTATTTCGCTTACATCCAGGAAGCTAGGGAACTTTTTTAAAATCTGTAAATATCCTTGAGTTGTCGTTGTAATTGTGCAACTTTTGTCTTAATAACCCAAGTTTGTATCTCTTGCGGTTTCGAAGTTCCCAATGATGTCGAGTGTCAAAATCCCGCACTCTGTATATAATATAATCAAAACAATGAATGTGTTTCTAGAACTTGACAAAATTAACGAGCAATAATAAAATCGACGATTACGCAACAATTTCTCATAACGAATAAATCGTATCAACCCTAAGAGGGTGGTTGACGCTTCTGTTCTGTATTCAGAAGGAGAAAAAAATTAAAATTTCCTCCATCTCCGTAACGACTCTAATGCTCCCTCGTTATATTAAACGAGCATACTTATTACTGCTGTAAAAAATCTTCTGGAATGTGTAACACTCATTCACGGCGTTTAATTTACATTTTTTTCTTCAAAAATATAACACGCACAAACATAAATAAAGTACTGAATTTGGCTTCTATATTGTTGCTTGAATTAATATTTCACTTCACAAAACGTTTACAGAACGTTAACTTTTGCCGCGTTGGTAGTTTGATGTCCTTCGGGCAGTATTTTTTACTATACAGAAAGGAAATATAAGATATTGCTTTTTTTACTTCGCCTTGGAAACTAATAAAATTCAAAAGGTTTACCAGAGGTTTAACAGACTCTCCGGGAAATTGATTTATTGCTTGTAGGCTGAAGAATACCTATCTTCGGATTGCAATAAAATTGACCATAAAAGTACACTTGGGGTATTATTATGCTCGCAGAATGACTGCTGTAAAGGAAACCATTCGTGTATTATTGAATTTCCATGTACAGTAATATTTGTCGAATGCGGCAAAATGAGAACGTAAAACTGCCTAATCCATGGATCGAAAACACTTCAGTTAGTTGAGATACTGAACTTGTGGTGATCTGTAATTTTCATACACACTAAATGCAGACGTTGTGACTCTTTCTCTAGCTTCACAAATGTTCGTTTTCTTTTGGTGAATAGTTCAAAATCAACTGCCATTTCGTACAAAATAAACTTCAAAATGAATCCGTAACTGATCGCATTCGACATTTTGAGTGAAGTTACACAAATATTATATATATATATATATATATATATATATATATATATATATATATATATATATATATATATATATATATATATATATATATATATATATATATATATATATATATATATATATATATATATATATATATATATATATATATATATATGTATATATATATATATATATATATATATATATATATATATATATATATATACATATATATGAGACATACTTGGTTTTCGGGTTGAACCGCGTCCAGAATTTATGAAAACTCGACGTTTCGGCTCCTGTTTTGGAGCCATTTTCAAGAGGTAAAGGAAATATGTAAGGACACTCTAAGGCCTCAATCTGCCTACTCCTTAGAGCGGCGGACAAAGGTGAGTTGGGTTGTTGTAGCTCGATTACGAGGCCTCAATCTGCCTACTCCCCAAATCTCGCCGGAGATCGTCTGTGAGGTCTCAGTGTGTTCAACCCTAGGCCTCAGGGAGATCTGGCAGTTCGTTGCAAGTCTCGTCTTATATACGTCATTCCGTCTACCTGATTCATTATCAGTGAAAGTAGTGGGGTCATGGTCAATTAAGTGGGGGGCTTTGGTCACGGTACTTAGAGGATGAGGAGGATTAAGAGGGTCACCGGTATTTGTTGAGGCAGATAATGAGCCAATAAAATTGTCTGTGGAATTTATTTTCTTTTTGTGTGTTTGTAAAGAACATATAATAGGTTTCTAAGTAGTCAGAAGGCGAAGACCATCATCTCTCTTATTTAAACAATCGGGACGTTTTTCAATCTCGATTGCTTCGTGGATAATTCTCGTTTTAAAGTTGTAAACCGGTGCTATTGTTTTGGCATTATCGAAGTCTATTTTGTGCCCTGTATGAATATGATGCATGGCCAGCGCCGATGAGGGGTCGGATTTTCTAACTGCGAGGGTGTATTCATATATTATATTGTGGATGCGTCTATTTGTTTGTCCTACGTAAGTTCGGGAACAGTCGGAACAAGGAATTTCGTATACTCCGTGGGATTCGTTTGGAATCGTATCCTTGGGAGTTTTGACAGTTTTTGGTCTGTTGTGGATACGGTTTTGATATTATGGGTTCGGAAAATGACAAAATCAGCCGATTTTTTTTCCTTTACCTCTTGAAAATGACTCCAAAACAGGAGCCGAAACGTCGAGTTTTCATAAATTCTCGACGCGGTTCAACCCGAGAACCAAGTCTTTCTGAACATATATATATATATATATATATATATATATATATATATATATATATATATATATATATATATATATATATATAATCTTTAATATTTATTGCTCAAAATTGTACAATATGCCAATACAAATAAGTCCTATTACTTGTGGAGTATTTGGACATAATTTTGCAGAGTTCGTCCTAAATATGTATGAAATCTATCACCTAATGATACACTTCAAATTTTGATATACCAAAATTTATTGAAACTAAATTTTTCCTTCTTCACTCATCTTAAACTTCAATCAAAACCTTCACCGCCTGGATGTTGCTTTCCATACCAAATTGCTGCCTAACAAATGCCAAATGCCTTTTCTTTATGATGCATATTTATGCCAAAATTATAAATTTTGTGTGTTTAGCTAGAAGGTATGTCAAATATATATACAAGCTGTCCCACGTAAGGCGCGCATTAGAAGTTTCCGAATTAATATTGGGATTTGGAATCTGAAAATTTACAACTGGATGTGTCACCATCCGCTGTATCACTTCCAGTTGTAACGGAAGTTGCCAACAACTGTCTTAATTTTAATGGAACACCCTATATATTATTATATAGATAGAATGAGCATACAATTCTAAGGAAAATGATATGCCACTTGCCCATACTGGTGTCAGCCGTTCTCAAGATATTCGATTTGGCAATTCTCAGGTATCAAGTATGTCATCGTTTTGACACTTAGCGCAACTATAGCCCTAGTGATCGGAATTCTTCTTATCGCAAAAAAAATACAAAAATGATCCAGGGGGTTGTTTAACGCAGTTCAAATGTCGATGATTTCAAACACGAGAAAGTATTTTTTTCAAATGGAACACCCTGTATATTTTCATCGCATACTCTTCGCAATGATATTCTGCTTCGATCTGTATCAGCATTCCCTATACATATCTGGGATAATTCCCGAGTTATGATGGGAAATATGTGAATTTTGTATTATCAGAGATAACACCCTTTTCTTTTCTTTGTATTGATGATAATAATAATAATAATAATAATAATAATAATAATAATAATAATAATAATAATAATAATAATAATAATAATAATAATAATAATAATAATAATAATAATAATAATAATAATAATGATAATAAGAATAAATCGTAACTATACAACGGTATCGGGGGATGTTAAGAGATACTACTAATAAGCGTTGGGTAGAGGGCAAAAAGAACCCAGAAGTTTTCATGTAGGTATTCCATTCATATTCTGGACGAGAATAATGAAAACTTGTATTAGGTTTTATTGTATGTAAGCTATAATGTCGTGTCTTTGTGAAGAAGTCTGAGGGAGTCAGGACTTGTGGCCTTGCAGGCCACATCCATGGACCGCCGGGTCCAATCCAACGACCATCAAACAATCTTGTCAACTCCTTGTGTACAGCTGCCGTAGAATGTGCTGGTACCTGGTACCAGAGTTCTGCATCAGGCAAACCAGTCAAGATACCAGCAACAAGTCACGAAGTATTCTAAGATAGCTTTCTGAAGTCAACATTTCCTCGTAGTTATGAAAAAGCTGTTCCATTTCCATTAACAACGAAAACATTGAAACCGAATTCATACTGTAAATGCGCTTCACACATAAAGTGAGGATATTCATCTGCCCAGAAATGACATCGCTTCCGATTGATGATACATTTTCTTGTGAATTTTGACTCACCCGTCCATAAAATCCTATCTAACATACCTGGGTCTTCCTGGGTCCGTACCATCAACCATTCACAAAATGCAACCCTTCTAATGTGGTTACTCTCCCGTAATCGATGAACTGTCCCTTGAGCATATGCATGCCATCCATACTTCGAAAGAATTGTTTGAATTGATGTTCGAGTTAGCCTTAAATCTTCTACTGCCCGCCTGATGGAAGCGTGTGGATAGGCCGTGAAATAATCCAGCACATTGATTTCATTTGTTTCATTGCCGGTAATGTTACTTGAACGATTTCTATTTAAATTACGATTCCAGTTAGTCCGAAAATTTTACTCGATTCTGGAGAACTTTGTCCTGTTGATAGGTGGTAAATATGGAAATATCTCATTGACAAGCGACACGTTCTACTCACGATTCTCCTGCATTATCCGTGAATGTAAAATAAATTTAGAATGTTTTCAGTAGAATATTCTTCAACAATATTTTCCATTGTGTACCTCACAATACTTTCAAAGAAATAGATCACTCTATTTCGATGACAACTAACGAGACTAATAATACATCTCTTTGACATAAGTTTTCATATTATGTCCAAAGCCTACTCTCCGACTAGGTAATTTCCCATTTTATTCATCTTCCTTCCTATAACTCAGAAATAATTCAACATGGGTGTAGGTAATGCTGATGTAGATCGAAGGAAAATATCATTTCGAAGGATATGCGGTGAAAATATACAGGCTGTTCCATTTGGAAAAAATACTGTTCCTGTTTGAAATCATCGATATTTCAACTTCGTTAAACAACACCCTGTATGATCTTTGTACTTTTTTTCGCAAGGAGAATATTTCTGACCACGAGGACAATGATTGCGCTTAGTTTTAGAACCATGAGATACTTGGTGCCTGATAATTGACATTTCAAAAATTTGCAACTTTGTGACGGAAAAATAATAGAAAATCGAATATTTTGAGAACGGCTAACTCCAGTATGGGCAAGTGGCATATCGTGTTCCTCAGAATTGAATTCTCATTCCGAATGTGCAATAATATATAGGGTGTTCCATTAAAATTAAGAAAGTTGTTGGCAACTTCCGGTACAACGGGAAGCGATACAGTCACCGGAATGTTTTAGTTGTGATGAACGTATGGTGATACATCCAGTTAAAAAATTATATATTCAAAATCCCAGTACTAGTTCTAATGCATGCCTTACGGGGGACAACCTTTAAATCCATTAATATTAAAAGTCAACTGTAGCTGCCTAGTTTGAATGAACAATTTTATTCACATAAAAAAATCACATTGCTGTATATACTGTACATTATTTGCTAATCTAACTATACACATCATATAAAGAAGTCTGTGATTTTCATTTATACTGTCTGTTTTTTTTTTTCAAAAAGTTTTCTATGGAAGTTAATAAACTGATCTCAATAGGTATCATTATTTCTGGTATGCTGGTTGTTCTTCTGACCTGTTTGATACTTCTTCTGGTGTCCCACAAGGATCTGTACTTGGTCTTCCACGTTTTTATTGATGATTTGGATTCTGTGTTTTCTGTTCCTCATTTATTGTATGCTGATGACCTAAAAAATTTTCTAAATAGCACTTCTCTTGTCAACTGTTAGGCCATACAGCACAACCTTGATAGGATTTCGGAATGGTGTGACATAAATAAGTTACATCTAAATCTTTCTAAATGTAGCGTTTTGTCATTTTCCAATAAACATCACTTGCAGGTTTTCACTTATTAGATGAATGGTGAAAATCTTATAAGTGTGTCTAATATTACTGACTTGGGTTTGATCAAGTATCCACACTTGAAGTTTAATTTACATATCCTTAGAACTTCTATGAAAAGCTAGGATTTGTTGTTAGAAGCGCTGGAAGTTTTTCATCTACTGAAACTCTTATCTATCTATATAATGCTTTTTTCCGTTCTCATGGTGAATATTCCAGCTTGTCCTGGATGCCCTTCTACTCCTGCCACTTACGCTTCTATAATCTGTCCACGTAAGGTTCTTGAAGTATTTGTCTAATTTTGTTGACAAAATTTATCCTCAAAGAGGCATATCTTACAATTTGTTACTCACTGGATTTGGTTTTATGTCGCTTGCTGACAGGAAAACTGTTTCAGGTCAGTGTTTTTTATTTAAGGTTATTCACGGAATTAATGATGCACCTGAACTTCTTTCCCAGCTCCCTTTTCGCTCTCCTCTCCACGGCTGTCAGACCCGTTCTACTCATACTTTTTTACTTCCGATTTCCAGAACTAATCTGCTTTTCAAATCATCCTTGTGTTCTATGTGTGCAGAATATAATTCTTCCGGTATTGACATATTTAGTCATGCTAATGTTGGGTCCTTTTCCGCAGCCACTAGGGAATCCCTGCTTCGTGGGGACACTATATCTTAGTTATTTTTTTGTTAATTTTTTTAGTTTTAATTTATAGTTTTTCGTTTCTCTTAGTTTATTAGTTCTTATATAAATACATGCAACAGGGCTCCTGCCTGTTTGGATTGTTTTATTAGATACATAAATAAACAAATAATTATTTTTAGGAAGAGATGCAAGGAAATTAAGAGAAAGACGAAGTCCCCTTGTTTACTTTCGCACATGTGTGTATCCCAATAAAAATGTTAATGAGTCATCGCAATAATTACCTCGATAAAACCGAAATCGCCCAAAAAGCGGTTTCGTTAAATCAGAAACATTTTAGCATTGTCCTTATACAAGTCCATTCAAATCACCAAAATTTGCTCGTTAAATGAGAAGTTCATAAAATCTGCTACTCGTAAAACCCGGATCCTACTATTATACATATATACAACCCTAGCTCAACATAATTATATATATATATATATATATATATATATATATATATATATATATATATATATATATATATATATATATATATATATATATATATATATATATATATATATATATATATATAAGTATGTTGAGCTAGGGTTGTTTTAGTCCCACTATTGGGTGATAACTGATAATAAAGAAAGGTTTATTTTTTTAAAGTTTTATATAATGATTATTAGGTATATTGATATGCTTGATATGGTACCTAATTTAAATATGTTTAGTGCTTTTTGTATGGTGTAAATTTCTAAGTATTTTATCTTTTATGTTTTGTGAAATGTTGTAAATTATGCTTAAAAAATAAAAATATATGTGACTTACACCCTGGTGTATCAACTGCCTTTTACTGCTGCCTGAGACCTAAATAAATTTATAGCATGGATGAACTTATTCTCAAATCAGGGAGCTTCTCTAGCTAGTGGGTTCAAGTCCGAAATATATTTGTTTGTTTTTGAATTTAGTAACCTATTGCCCTATCTTATTTCCTTCTTTTTTTTTCTCCCCAAATACTTATATATGTATAAAAAAAAACAAAATAAAGCAAGGACTTCAAATGAATACAACTTCTAATTATTTATTAAATTAAAATAGATGACAAAAAAACCTAAAACTTACGTATTACTTATATCTATTTGAATTTGACGAAAATGAAAAAACCAAACGGTACCGACACCTATTGATGTTTCTATGATTTATTACACCGTATTGTGGCGCTTAGTCAATAGACACAGAATTTCACAAACTGGGTACGCTGACTATAAGTTGAAGCCAAGAGATAGCCCCCTGCTCCTGCAAATGCCCTGAATTTACCATACAAAACCAAAATGACAGTTTGTACGATTAGACTTCTTTATTTATGTTTTATTTATTTAGTTTTAGCGAGTTTTATTACTCCTTTTTTTATTTTTGAAGCTGGAGATGTTGAACAATAAAAGTATGTTTTTTTATTTTTACATTACTCACTCAGACTATTGCCTTTGCTGCCTTTCCTGTAGCTGAGTTGGATTATCAGATGAGCGACCCCTGTAGATTTTTACTTCTTGTTATTTAAACTTTCTAAATCCCCTCTTGCTACTAAATTTCTTTTCAAATCCCTTTTATCTAAATTTTCAAACTATTTTTTACTACCCAAAAATTTCCATCTAATAATTTAATCAAAATTTTCCCATTCGTTTATTATTTATTTTTCCCGTAACAAGCGTAACTAATTAAAAAACTGCTTTATGCCTTCTTCCAAATCAAAAATCATAACATTTTTTATACAATACTAACCCTCTTCGTTATTACTACGGATACACAATTTATCATTGTTGTTGCCCTGACAGATTAGTTAACCTATATTTTACATTTTCTGTCAGTTTGACATGTGGTTCTTATCTGTTAACCTATACTATAATGTTATTTGTCAGTTTGACATTTGTCGTAAATATAAACAGCTGACATATCTAATCTAGGTTATGACATGACATTTCTTAAAATTAGCAAACAATATCCTTACATCCTAATATCCTTAATTCTAATGAACAATAACATCTTAAATTTCCTAAAACTACTTATACAGTCCGCACTGTCCATATATTCACATAATCCAGCTTTATAGTCTTTGTATTTTATTAGAAATATGTCATATCATTTACCAGCAGTCTATTTTCTGTCCTTGATACAACTTTGACTTCTTAATATTGTTAAAACTAGCAGCAAACACCTTAAAACTATTTTAACAATCTCTATCAAGTAATTTAGACCTGCCTTACCTTATTTAAGCCCATATATATATATATATATATATATATATATATATATATATATATATATATATATATATATATATATATATATATATATTGTCACGAAGTGACGTAATGGCCATTAGAAATCTAATTAGTTAACAGGGGAATAGATCCGTACCATCCGTATTTAATTTAATTTATTTTGTTATTAAAACATTCAATAAAGTATAATTTCAGGAAAACGTCGCGAGAACGGTGGAAGGGTAAGGAGTATAGCGGGTTGAGGTCGCCCAGGCGAGTCCTGTGGCATGCGAAACGATGAAAGCGGGGACGGACGGGCTGGTCCACTGCATCAACCTACGCGCACCGCGTGCGGCGCATAAGCTTCGGATGACTGAGGCCGCATCGAGGTCTGGATATATCGACTGTAACGCGCTCGACAAGTTAGTTCTTTTTCAGCAGTCGCAGGGGCCGTCACGGAGAGGAAGCAGCCACCGTCCGCGTCTTCGTTCTTGGTGTTCGGTTTTGTTGTGTTTCAGTAGCGAATCCAGCAGGCCGACCGTGGGAGTTTAGTTCTCTTTCAGCGAGCGCAGAGCCAGGTCACAGAGAGGAAGCAGCCACCGTCCACGTCTTGATTCTTGGTGTTGGGTTTTATTGTGTATTTCAGGCCGGCCGTGGAAGAGTACGCCGCGATTCGTTAGGTGCACCAGCTTAGTAGAGTTAGCGGCTGTGGCAAGTGGAGAGCGCCGTCTTCAGCAGGCCGCTCATTTCCGCTTCGTTTGGGTAGGTCGCTGTCTCTATAGCTGTACGGTGGAGGGCCTGTATGTAAGGGGTTTTCCACGGATCGACGACTCTCTCTGGCGGCGAACACCTAGGCGCGCTTGGTGGCCTTCGCCAGAGGTGACGTTAAAAGTCCAGGTGTGGAAAAGATATTGAATGTTGTTGTGTTTGTTAGTGGTTTTATTTCAGAGAGACGGCCGCAAGGGAGCTTCGGATAAATAGGTCCATCGTTCGTTTCTGTCTGTATCCGCGGGGCGACCTGGGGGAGCCGGGGCTCGCGTTCCTTGGCTGGAGTCTTCCCGAGAGCGCGAGAGCACTGTCAAAGCGGCCGACTGCACGTTGATTTGAACCGGGGGGCGGTCTAGCCACGACCAAATCATCCCAAAGCGGTCTCCCGTGGCGCAGCTCTCGTGCTCCTGGATCTGGACGCCAGCGGGGATATTTCGGGCTGCAGTAGGTCTCCACCACTCCTGGCGATCGAAACAGTCTGGCGATACCCGGTGTCCCGACCGTCCGGCTGACATTATTGGGAAAACCTTGTCGTTTTCAGTCTTCGGGGGAAAAGCTTTATATGTTTCCGTCGGGAGACGCAAAGGGGTCGCGTTCCTGGGCTGGAGTCTTCCCGAGAACGCGAGAGCACTAGCAAAGCGGCCGACTGCACGTTGATTTGAACCGGGGAGCGGTCTAGCCACGACCAAATCATCCCAAAGCGGTCTCCCGTGGCGCAGCTCTCGTGCTCCTGGATCTGGACGCCAGCGGGGATATTTCGGGCTGCAGTAGGTCTCCACCATTCCTGGCGATCGAAACAGTCTGGCGATACCCGGTATCCCGACCGTCCTGAAGGCACCGTCTGGAGGCTGTGTTTTCTTTTAACTTGATAGTGAGGACTTCCTTTATTTTGTCGACGGGAAATTTCCATCTCCCTAGGGAGACACTTCCTCCGGTCGTAGAGAGTCTGTATGACTGCAACGCATGCTTGAGGGTCCGTAATTAATATTGCATGCCCGCTTAAACCGACCACCTGTCCGGTGCCTTGCTTTGGCGATCCTGGGACGCTTCTGCCCGCTTACAAGCCGCGAGTTTACTACCCCTATTCGTGATACCGTCCGTATAACTCGCGAATATTTCAGTTTCTGCCTCTGGTCTCTAATAAATTGATTTGTTGTCAATTAAGTTAGTTTAAACGTGGGGTATACCGGGAGAATCCCTTGTGTAAATATTTCTTTGTATATATTTTGTAAATATTTCCCCACCAATACTTTTGTAAATAGACTATTTGTTTTATACGGTATTTCATTTAAAGCTTCCCAACCAATCCACCCCAACATAACGCAACATTCTGATCTCTAATATACAGGCCATAATTAGGGAGTCCTGAGGGACTCTGCCTGAGGACTTAGGCGAACCCTGTCTCCACTGGAGTGTACCCCGGGTCCGTGTATCTGTAAATAACAACCGAGGACAGAGATATAGTCCTGAGGGAGCGCAGCGTCTTCCCTTAAACCACGCTGCTGGCGCCTGAGCAAATCCCGTAAATAAAGCCGTATTGATAAGGTTATCCCGTGGGAACCTCCCCATATTAGGGAAAGATAACCTTATCCCGATTTGACCCCTCACAAATGGCACCTGCGAGCAGGGACCTAAGTTAGTAAATTAGAGAAAGGTGGATTTAGGGAAGTAGCCGTGAATATTTTGAAATTTTTAAATTTTAATGTACATAGTTTATCGTTAAGTGTGATAAGAGTTTGTTGGAAAAGTGTAGATAAGATATGTTACACGTATCTTAGGAATTCGGTATATTTTTAGCTTGAAACAGAGGCAGAATTTAAAAAGGAATTACAATATTCTTATCTACGATAACAATCGCCGTATCATCAATACTTTGTAAAACCGTGAATATTAATTCATTTTTGTTTTAATAGAATTCTTTGTAATCAGCTGTTGATCTTGCAATATTTTTGTGGTAGTAATAATTAACTTTTTTTTTCACGCTAGCTTTGAATGTTTGTTTACTGCGTTACGTAATACGATTACATTATTTAAGAGTAACATTTCTTTTAATCAACATCTTAAGTTTAGCGTTAATATATAGTGGTTTTTTTTTGGTTTCAACTTGTAGAGAATTTTGTTATACCGAATTTATTTTGTTTCTTGTTTTGTGTTTATAATTAATTTTTTTAACGCTGCTGACCAAGGGAAACTACTGTTACAAATCTGACTCGTTTCATCCTAACACTGCGTCAACATCTTCGACAGCTTCGCAGCGCCGTCTTGCCGCCTTGCTGTTTGTACTGAACAATGTCAGACTCGAAAACGGACAAGGCCGTCGAGCCTGATCCTCAAGAGAAGTCCGACCCGGACCTATTTGATGGCCGGGTAGGATGGGTCTACAGGCTGAAGAAGCCTGAACTGGAAATAGAGTTAGCGAGGTTTTGCCTACGACCCCAGACAACGGTTGAAGAAATGAGAAGGCAATTGATTAAATTTTTGCGTGAAGGAAGACCGCCGCACACCGAGGCAGCCTCACTGCCTAACGTTACCACATCGCCGCCGTCGTCACCACGAACGGGAAACTTAATCGGGCACCTAACACCGCCTACGCAAAAGCCATTCCCGCCGCCAATATCACCTGTGACCAAGACTACGACATTTCGGCAACCAGAACCACTCAATCTGTTTGCGTGGAACTTGCATTTCCAGGGCAGGTCTGACCCCGTAGCATTTTTAGAACGCATAGAAGAAATCCGCTTGCACTTTAACGTATCTTCGGACCGCCTTCTTCCAGTGTTGCCACAGGTCTTGGAAGGTCAAGCCTTGCTGTGGTATCGAAATAATAGGGCTTACTGGACATCGTGGAAAGACTTTATCGAGGATTTCAAGCGTTTCTATTTCCCGGCAAACTACTTCATAGATTTAGAAGCTGAAATCAGTCGACGCTTACACAAAGCCGGTGAGCCCGTGTTTACTTACATAACAGAGCTGCAGACTCTCATACGCCGGCACGGAAACTTCAACAGGCAACAGGAATTGACTTGGTTAAGCAGAAACTTGCGCCCAGAGTTCCGACAGATGCTCTGGAATTGCGACGTGCCAGACATACGTACGTTCATAGAAAAAACAAAGGCAATTGAGGCGATGTTGAAGGAACTGAAGGATACCAAGGAGGGCCCACCAAAGCCTAGCCGGCCTCCTTCGGATAAGCAGGAAAGTGGGAATACTAGTTCCCCCACTTCTCCTACGACTGACCGTCCGGAAGCCAGTAAGCAGGTTCGTTTCGCGATGGAGCGTACGACTTGCTGGAATTGTGGTGAGACAGGACACATGAGAAGCAAGTGTCAGAAAGCACCACGACTGTTTTGTTCACGCTGTGGCAAGACAGGGGTGTTATCCCGGGATTGTAAATGTCCGGGAAACTAGATGGGAACTGTGGAGGGCCGAGACTCCAGCAGTTCCGCCCCAACGACACCTCGGCCATTGACAGACGATCTCAAACTGACAACAGACCCATAGTCAGGACAAGGATAGGCCAGAAGTGTTTCAGTGCTTTGCTGGACACAGGGGCGACCCGGTCCTTTCTGAGCGGTACCGCAGTTGAGGAAATAGGCGCAGATTATTTACAAGCCGTCTCCTTGCCAGACGTAAACACCCGCATCGCCGATGGACGACTGGTCTCCGTACAACAAATGTACGTGACTGAATTGATGTTGGGTAGTAAGAAGATACAAGGGGAGCTGTTGTATCTGCCTCACCTCCCGGTAGACCTAGTGTTGGGGATGGATATTTTGGGGAAGTACGACTTCCGTATAGATTTACCGACCGCTAAAACCTACCTCGATGGAGAACTGCTGGCGTCAGCAACTCCACCCCCGCCCGTAGTTCCAATACATACTATGGAAACGGACACCTTGGGGGAATTGACCCCCCGAGAGCGACGTCAACTTGATCTGTTCTTGGAGAAAGAACTTGGGTATTTCAAACGAATAACTGGCCCTACCGATCGAGTACAACATCATATCCGCCTGTCGAGGAGAAAACCTATCAAGCAGCGATACCGCCCACAAAACCCGAAAATGCAGCAGGTCATTAACGACGAGGTCGACAGGATGTTGGAAGAAGGAATTATAGAACCTTCTAACAGCCCATGGAGCTCACCTGTGGTGATGGTTAAGAAAAAGGACGGGAAATACCGCTTCTGTGTGGACTTCCGGGAAGTTAACAAGGTTTCCGTCAAGGACGCCTACCCGCTGCCATATATATCGGGCATACTCGACAAGCTTCGCCGGGCCAAGTATATCAGCAGTCTGGATTTGAAGCAGGGCTACTGGCAAATCCCTCTGACGCCGACAAGTAAGCCCATCACCGCCTTTACCGTCCCGGGGAGGGGGTTGTATCAGTTCAAGGTTATGCCTTTCGGAATTCACTCGGCTCCAGCGACGTTCCAGCGGCTGTTGGATACTATAATAGGCCCCGATATGGAACCGCACGCTTTCGCCTACCTGGACGACGTTATCGTAATGGGAGAGACCTTCGAGGAGCACCTGGAGAACTTGAGGGAAGTGTTCCGAAGGCTGAGGCAGAGTAACTTGCAGCTGAACCCGGAGAAATGTCACTTCTGCAGGAAGTCGCTGAAATATCTTGGGCATGTTGTGACGTCGGATGGCATCAGCACCGATCCGGATAAAGTGGAGGCTATCGAGGCCATGCCGACCCCACGAACTGTAAGAGACGTCCGTCGATTTTTGGGGGTCGCCTCGTGGTACCGCCGTTTCATTCCGCAATTCTCACAGGTAGTGACCCCCTTGACCAAGCTATTGAAGAAGAAGAATCGATGGCACTGGGGTGAAGAGCAAGAGAGGTCGTTTAAAGACCTGAAGAAATTACTCACTCAGACGCCGATATTGACCTGTCCGGACTTTTCGAAAGAATTCGTCCTGCAAACTGATGCCAGTGATAATGGCTTAGGCATAGCTCTGACTCAGAACATCGATGGGTCAGAGAAAGTCATCGCGTATGCCAGCCGGACGCTCTGCCCTGCCGAGAAAAATTATTCTGTGACGGAAAAAGAGTGCCTAGCGGTGGTATGGGGGATTGAAAAAATGCGCCCATACCTGGAGGGGTACCATTTTACAGTACTGACAGACCACCAATCTCTTAGGTGGTTGCAAACGATTAAAACCCCGATTGGGCGTGTGGCCAGGTGGAGCGTATTTCTACAACAATACGACTTCACGATAAAATATCGACGAGGGGCACTAAACCGTGTAGCGGACGCCCTCTCCCGTTCACCGTTGGAGAGCTGTGAAGAGTCCGCGGAAGAGAATATTTGCTTCACAGAGGAGGAAGCAAGCTGTTCCTGGTACAGACGTAAGTTGGACCAGGTGGAAAGGAACCCGGAGGCATTTCCCGACTATTCCATCAGGGGCGGAAGACTGTACCGACATTTTTGAGACGCATACAACTTAAGCGAGCCCGAGCTGAGCGATCCCTGGAAATTGTGCATCCCTAAGGACGTGCGTGTCCGAATTCTACGAGAGAACCACGACGAACCGACCGCCAGGCACATGGGCATTTCAAAAACCATTGCCCGTATAGCTTGTCATTACTATTGGCCAGGGATGTTTCGAGAAGTTGCGAGTTATGTGAGGCAATGTAATCGCTGTCAGAGGTTTAAAGTCTCCCAACAACAGACCCCCGGGAAGATGCAGCCTTCCTCAAACAAGACACCATGGGAAACCGTCTGCGTCGATTTAGTGGGACCCCTGCCTCGGTCCAGAAAGGGGCACAATTTTATTATTGTCGCCCAAGACCGTTTCACGAAATGGGTAGAATGCCGACCGTTGAGGAAAGCCACCGCCCCCGCCGTCAACAAAGCGTTGTTTGAGATGGTCATCACTAAGTTTGGCTGCCCCAGGACACTGATCTCGGACAACGGGAAACAACTAGTGTCCCATGAACACAAGGCCTGGCTGAAGGAGTTAGGGATAGCCCAGAGGCTGACCCCAATATACACTCCCCAGGCCAATGCTGTAGAGAGGGCGAATCGCACGCTGAAAACCATGATCGCTCAGTTTTGCGAGCATGATCAGCGACAGTGGGATGAAAGATTACCTGAACTGGGGTTCGCCATCAACACGGCCAAACAGGAATCCACCGGATTCACCCCAGCCTTCCTGAACTTCGGCCGAGAGCTGACCGTCCCCGGCGCGGTGCACGCTGAACGCGAAATACCGCCGGAGAGTCAGCCAGAGGAGCCGGAGACGACGCCCGAAGAAATAGAAGACCGTCATAACCGTCTGAAGAAGCTGCGAGAAACATTCGAGTTAGTAAGAATGAATCTGGCAAGGGCGTTCACCCAACAAAGTCGCCACTACAATTTGCGTCGCAGGGAATGGCAATGCAAAGTTGGTGAACAGGTGCTACGCCGAGAACATCCGTTATCCCAAGGAACCAGTGGTTTTGCCGCAAAGCTCGCGGCGAAATATTCTGGTCCGTATACGGTGGTCAAAGTAGTGTCGCCGGTGGTGTATGACCTCCGGGATACCAAGGGCAAGTTGCTGAAACACATACATGTGAAAGATCTGAAAAAGTTTCATGCACCACAGCGGCCAGAGACCGTGAATGCGTCGCCGCCGCCGCCGCCAGAACTACACTTTATTCATGCATATTCAGCAGCAGACGCATTCAGAATCGACGAAATTGGTCCCGTAAAACCAGAGTATTTACCGATGGCGAAGAAGAGTTTATGTTGTAGGTGTGGTCAGTCTGGACACACCCGTTACCAGTGTGAGTAGCCGTTAAATGCTCCCAAGGTGGAAAAGTGGGCAGTAGGCCCCGAAAATGTTCCTGTCAGGACCCAGGAAAACCAAATGTAGTCATGGAGAAGAGGACTATCGACAGAGCCACGCAGTGTACGCCCCAGGTTGCACGTGTAGCTACCCAGTGTAACCTGGTGCTGAACGACCGAAGCCATGGGAACTGCCGGAGTTGCCAACCAGCAAGCCCAAACAGTTGGAGGCCACCTCATGGGATGGGTGCTGCTACCAGGGCAGGCCGTATCGCCTGGTGCCATCCGGCGCTCCATGGACCCGACGCAGAGAGCCACGTGCGGCTGCACGACTGGATGGACAGGAGACAGGTACTAGGTGCAGTGTGTGACACGGGAGTGTGGGACACTTCTAGGAGTGCCACTCGACGGTGCACAAACGAGGAGACTGTGGGTGAGACTATCATTGACTATTATTTAGATTAAGCATAGTGTACTCAACCTAATTCTCAGACATTTTGTGCTAAGTTCAGTACTTTATTTAATTTACACAATCCCCATTGACCAGATCATAGGCAACGAAGTAAACGTATTGCAATATGCAGACGATATATGTCTATATGTCAAAAAATGCGAAGTAAATGAAGGCTTCAGTAAACTTAATGATGCAATGAATAGTTTGAATAACTGGACGGAAGCTAATGGTCTAAGTATATCAGCCTATAAAAGCAAAGTATGTGTATTCAACAAAAAACACGCTAATCCAACATCCAGTGTTGTTTTAGGCGATAAGATTCTACCAGTACATAACACGGTAACATTTTTAGGCATAGTTCTGGATAGAAAACTCCTGTGGAAAGATCACATAAGCACTATTATAGCAAGAACCGAAAAGGGGATAAACATATTAAGAGTACTAGCGGGCAAAGCCTGGGGTGCAGATCCAGATATCGCATTAATGATATATAGATCGTTCATCAGATCAATAATAGATTATGGATCCATTTTGTATAACCAAGCAGCAAAAACTCATCTTAAAAAGCTCGAAGTTGTCCAGAACAAATGCTTGAGAACTTGCATAGGCGCCCTAAACAGCACACCAATTTGTAGCCTGTTAGCCGAGTGTTCCGAATCGCCAATCAACATTCGAAGGTCGATGCTGTCCACCAGGTTTTTATTGAAAATACATGCCAAACAAAGCAGTCTCATTAACAAGATATGCAATCTAAATGTTCTAGACCTTACACACCCATACTGGAAAAATAAGAAAGCTCCAGCATTGGTAGAAGAATATAGAGATATACTAATAAAGCTGCAAGATGACATATGGGTTGACAAATACAACAGCATTTATAGACTACCAGAGAAAATTCCAGACACACCCATTATATTTCTGACAGACTATTCAATATTTCCGATAGAAGTGAGAAACAGACTATTTGATTTTGATTTGGAAAATATGGTACCAGACAATTACATCCTGTTTACAGACGCCTCCAAGTTAGAGAAGAAAGTAGCATTGGCCATATGGGACCCACAAAAAGATCTTAGTAAAAATATGCAAGTAAAAGAACTGTTTCCTATATGCACTGCAGAGTTCATAGCTATAATAGAAGCATTAGATATTGCTAAGACCATTGACCATACCAACTTTGTAATTGTAACAGACAGTAAAAGTACACTTGAAAAGCTAGCCAAGTTAAATGTGACTTCACAGTGTAACTATTTGCATGAGATTTACACACGGAGGATTAATACCTTACATAAACAAAATAAAAAAGTAACTTTGATTTGGGTTAAGGGACACTGTGGAATCGCAGGTAACGAGATTGCCGACAAACAGGCAAAAGAAGCATTGACTAGCGGCGTTATGTTAGATTACAAATATTTTTACAAGGATGTATACTCCTATGTGACATCACTGCACCAAAAAGAATGGCATGATCAATTTATTAGAGATACGAATGGGGCATATTATAGGAGTATACAACCTACAATACCTAAAAAACCATGGTTCATCAAAAGCAACCTTAGCAGGCAAGAAATTAAAATTATATGTAGACTTAGGTTTAATCATGCCCTTGTACCAAAACATCTATTTAAATTAAGGTTAGCTGATAGTCCGCTTTGTGGATGTGGTGAATTGGGTGACCCAGAGCACACCCTGCTGAATTGCAGCTTATCCGCAGCGTATATAACAACATTTGTAGACAAGGTTTGTGAGCTAAAAAGTGTACAAATACCATTTAATTTGCCGCAACTACTAGAATCCAAAAACATTATAATATATAAATTAATCACCAACCATGTCAAATATCTAAAAATAAAGATATAGATATACGTAGAGAATATTTAGTTTTAGGGGTAGGTGTGTGTATGAGGAGTGGGTACAGATGTGTGTACGTGTGGGTGCTTGTGTGAGTTGGAAACAATCTAATCAAATTAATTTAAGATCACTATATGTATAGTTATATAAGTCACCTAATGTCTGTCCTAGTGTAATACCTTTACTTACCGTGGCCCTTCTGTGTTGTGGTAGATAAGTTGCTCTGACAGGCCCCAGGGCATGAAGATGTGTGTTCCCTGTCTGATATCCCTCAATAAAAATGATAAGGAAAAAATACTAATAGTTATGGCAATAATAGATGGTAAAATATGTAGTAGGTAATAAGTTTGTTAAAGTAGGTGTGGGGTAATGTGTAAAGCATAGTGATCTCATACACAGTTTGCTACACCCAATGAGGGTAGATATTAATTATCGGCGACATAGAAAAATCGAACGACAGTAATTGTGCGAGTGGTTAACCTAAACCGCAGCCAGAAAAACCGAACAATGAATGAATGAATGCTAAGTTCCGTTCAAATAGCTCCCAATTCATTTGAGGCGGGAAGCTCTCAATTTCGGGTGTGTTAAATCTGAACGATTTGTTTATTTACGCTTAGGAGCCCTGGTCAATTTAGTTTAGCTTGCATCTTTATTTTGGATTATTTTCTTGAATTAAACGATATTGCATATAGACGCACTTCAGTGCCTCTACAGAGATAACTGTTCCGTATTTGTGTTTGGAGCATTGTTTAAATTTAGTTTAAGGATATATTTTATTTTCTGTTTACTTACGAACTTTAATTATTTAATTTTCCGTTCGAAGATGCTTGATTTAGTTTAAGGATATGTTTTATTTTCTGTTTACTTACGAATTTTAATAATTTAATTTTCCGTTCAAAGATGTTTGATTTAGTTTAAGAATATTTCGTTTTTTTAATTATGAGATGTTGCACATACCCAGGGGTTATGATGGAAAATTTGACAGTATAATTTCCCTGGTGCGCCTTCTAATTATCTGATTTTCCTTTGAAAAACGTTTCATTTAGTTTAAGAATATATTTATTTATTTTTAATTAAGAAATTTTGCGCATATCCAGGAAATACGGTTTGAAATTTGATATCATTTCTCCGTTACACATACTAATTATTTATTCTTGCTTTGAAAGATTTTTGATTTAGTTTAAAAGTGTATTGGGTACGACCGCTTGCTTATATGGAATAGGAAAGACAAACTTTTCTTTGAGGATACATTATGTGCATTCTTTCTCGACATATTGGTAGGCCTGTTATTTTCTTGTATTATTATTGTTATATTGGGGACCAGAGGACCGGTGAGGACGGGATGTGGAAGAAAAAACTTCGTTTTTTCTTTCAGGAGAAGAGAGGGGGATGTCACGAAGTGACGTAATGGCCATTAGAAATCTAATTAGTTAACAGGGGAATAGATCCGTACCATCCGTATTTAATTTAATTTATTTTGTTATTAAAACATTCAATAAAGTATAATTTCAGGAAAACGTCGCGAGAACGGTGGAAGGGTAAGGAGTATAGCGGGTTGAGGTCGCCCAGGCGAGTCCTGCGGCATGCGAAACGATGAAAGCGGGGACGGACGGGCTGGTCCACTGCATCAACCTACGCGCACCGCGTGCGGCGCATAAGCTTCGGATGACTGAGGCCGCATCGGGGTCTGGATATATCGACTGTAACGCGCTCGACAAGTTAGTTCTTTTTCAGCAGTCGCAGGGGCCGTCACGGAGAGGAAGCAGCCACCGTCCGCGTCTTCGTTCTTGGTGTTCGGTTTTGTTGTGTTTCAGTAGCGAATCCAGCAGGCCGACCGTGGGAGTTTAGTTCTCTTTCAGCGAGCGCAGAGCCAGGTCACAGAGAGGAAGCAGCCACCGTCCACGTCTTGATTCTTGGTGTTGGGTTTTATTGTGTATTTCAGGCCGGCCGTGGAAGAGTACGCCGCGATTCGTTAGGTGCACCAGCTTAGTAGAGTTAGCGGCTGTGGCAAGTGGAGAGCGCCGTCTTCAGCAGGCCGCTCATTTCCGCTTCGTTTGGGTAGGTCGCTGTCTCTATAGCTGTACGGTGGAGGGCCTGTATGTAAGGGGTTTTCCACGGATCGACGACTCTCTCTGGCGGCGAACACCTAGGCGCGCTTGGTGGCCTTCGCCAGAGGTGACGTTAAAAGTCCAGGTGTGGAAAAGATATTGAATGTTGTTGTGTTTGTTAGTGGTTTTATTTCAGAGAGACGGCCGCAAGGGAGCTTCGGATAAATAGGGCCATCGTTCGTTTCTGTCTGTATCCGCGGGACGACCTGGGGGAGCCGGGGCTCGCGTTCCTTGGCTGGAGTCTTCCCGAGAGCGCGAGAGCACTGGCAAAGCGGCCGACTGCACGTTGATTTGAACCGGGGGGCGGTCTAGCCACGACCAAATCATCCCAAAGCGGTCTCCCGTGGCGCAGCTCTCGTGCTCCTGGATCTGGACGCCAGCGGGGATATTTCGGGCTGCAGTAGGTCTCCACCACTCCTGGCGATCGAAACAGTCTGGCGATACCCGGTGTCCCGACCGTCCGGCTGACATTATTGGGAAAACCTTGTCGTTTTCAGTCTTCGGGGGAAAAGCTTTATATGTTTCCGTCGGGAGACGCAAAGGGGTCGCGTTCCTGGGCTGGAGTCTTCCCGAGAACGCGAGAGCACTAGCAAAGCGGCCGACTGCACGTTGATTTGAACCGGGGAGCGGTCTAGCCACGACCAAATCATCCCAAAGCGGTCTCCCGTGGCGCAGCTCTCGTGCTCCTGGATCTGGACGCCAGCGGGGATATTTCGGGCTGCAGTAGGTCTCCACCATTCCTGGCGATCGAAACAGTCTGGCGATACCCGGTATCCCGACCGTCCTGAAGGCACCGTCTGGAGGCTGTGTTTTCTTTTAACTTGATAGTGAGGACTTCCTTTATTTTGTCGACGGGAAATTTCCATCTCCCTAGGGAGACACTTCCTCCGGTCGTAGAGAGTCTGTATGACTGCAACGCATGCTTGAGGGTCCGTAATTAATATTGCATGCCCGCTTAAACCGACCACCTGTCCGGTGCCTTGCTTTGGCGATCCTGGGACGCTTCTGCCCGCTTACAAGCCGCGAGTTTACTACCCCTATTCGTGATACCGTCCGTATAACTCGCGAATATTTCAGTTTCTGCCTCTGGTCTCTAATAAATTGATTTGTTGTCAATTAAGTTAGTTTAAACGTGGGGTATACCGGGAGAATCCCTTGTGTAAATATTTCTTTGTATATATTTTGTAAATATTTCCCCACCAATACTTTTGTAAATAGACTATTTGTTTTATACGGTATTTCATTTAAAGCTTCCCAACCAATCCACCCCAACATAACGCAACATTCTGATCTCTAATATACAGGCCATAATTAGGGAGTCCTGAGGGACTCTGCCTGAGGACTTAGGCGAACCCTGTCTCCACTGGAGTGTACCCCGGGTCCGTGTATCTGTAAATAACAACCGAGGACAGAGATATAGTTCTGAGGGAGCGCAGCGTCTTCCCTTAAACCACGCTGCTGGCGCCTGAGCAAATCCCGTAAATAAAGCCGTATTGATAAGGTTATCCCGTGGGAACCTCCCCATATTAGGGAAAGATAACCTTATCCCGATTTGACCCCTCACAATATATATATATATATATATATATATATATATATATATATATATATATATATATATATATATATATATATGTATATGTATATGTATATATCGTATTTGGGAATCAATTTTGATATAGATTTTTGGCTGCCATAACATCGTACAGACCAGAAGTAAGTTCTTGTTTGTGTTAGGTTTTATATGAGTTGCTTTTAAAGTGTGTTTTTGGCTTGTATGTATGTATATATATATATATATATATATATATATATATATATATATATATATATATATATATATATATATATATATATATATATATATATATATTTCTATTAAAGATATAACTACTTATTTACGTCTATTATGGTGGTTTAAGAAAGTCATGTCCAACAGAATACGACATATTGTTAGAACAGACATGCAAGTTATAATTGTTGTCCTTATTGAGGTTTTACCACAGAGATGACTTTCCAGTGACACACACATGATGTTAGCTCCAGGCAACCATATTCACCCCTGATAGCCCGATCTGACCAGATATTGGTTATTCAATTGAATCATCCAATGTACCGGGAACTGCAATCTATATCCCATACCGGTAAATTGCGCTTAGATTTATTGCTTTTAACAAGACAGTTGCAAAATCTTCAATAAAGGGAGCATGTACATGAAATAGTTGCCTCAGATAAATCAAAGATAAAGTATTTGTTGGAAAAATTAAAATAAATTACATTACAAAATTAGTGTTGTTTTTTAAGGTAAAAGAAATATCAGAAGAATAATTTATATCGTTGCATGTATACGAGGGCGGATCAATAAGTCCGTGACTTTTTAAATGAAACACGGATTTTTTGACAAAAAATCATTTTATTTCTCAACGTAGTCTCCTTTGAGCTCTATACACTTCGTCCAACGTTTCTCTAATTTTTTCATCCCTTACAAAAAATAAAATTTGTCGAGGTCCTCAAAATAGGTATTTGTTTGTGAGATGATTTCATCATAGGAGTCAAATCGTTTTCCGCCGAGCCATTTCTTTAACTTTAGAAACAAAACTCACTCGGGGCTAAATTCGGTGAATAGGGCGGATAAGGGAGCAATTCGTAGCCCAATTTATGCACTTTCGCCATGGAGACTACAAATGTGTGCATTATCTTGGTGGAAAAGAATATTTTTACTGGCCAAATGCGGTCGTTTTTACTTCAAATCGTCATTATATCGGTCCAGTAAGTTGGTATAATATTTGCCATTGATAGTTCTTCCCTTTTGAAGGTAATCAATGTGGATTACACCACGTGCATTACAAAAACAGTCGCCAAGAGTTTATTGGGACAAACCCACCTTGGCCTTTTTCGGCGCCGTTCCGCACGGAGAAACCCATTGTTTTGACTGCTTCTTGGTCTCTAGTGTGTTGTGGTAAATCCATGTTTCGTCCGCGGTTACGAAACGGCGCAAAAACTCGTCCCTATTGCGGTTGAACAACGCCAAACACTTCTTAGAAATTGTCACACGATTGTGTTTGTGGTCGATTGTGAGCAAACGCGGCACCCATCTTGCGGATAGCTTTCTCATACACAAGTGATGCAAAATCGAAACCACTGAGCCATGTGATATGCCTATGGCTTCCACAATCTCCCGCACTTTCAATCTCCGATCGGCCAAAACCGTATCGTGAATTTTTTTTCAATTGTTTCGGGTGTAGCGACCCCAACTGGGCGTCCAGACCGTTCGGCGTCATTTGTGCTTGTACGGCCGCAACGAAATTCAGAAAACCACTTTTTTTATTATGGAAATTGATCGTGCAGAGTCCCCGTAGTATTTATTAAGCTTAGCCTTGGTTTTAGTGATGTTTTTTTGGCAAAAAACAGTGTTTGATGAGCACACGAAATTCGCTTTTTTCCATTTTCGTTATAAGTCAAGAGGTTGTCTGCTTTAAATGGCTATCTAACACAACCTAAATGACGCAGCTTGTTCAAAATTGGACAGGAGTCAACTGACAGATGCTTGTTGACAGAATCAGTGTTGCCCTTCCTGTGAAGAGGCGGGAAATTCAAAAAGTCATGGACTTATTGACCCACCCTCATATAAATTTGTACGAGCTGATTTATATTTTTACCTCTCTTAATTCGACACATACACACACACATTTATTTATTTATTTATTTATTTATTTATTTATTTATTTATTTATTTATTTATTTATTTATTTATTTATTTATTTATTTATTTATTTATTTATTTATTTATTTATTTATTTATTTATTTATTTATTTATTTATTTATTTATTTATTTATTTATTTAAATATGCGTTACTCAACGGGGGCAACCCAAAAAAAGAGTAAGTTATTGCACCAAAACATAGACTAATTATATATGCAATCTTCACAAATAACAAAATTTCTCGATAAGCGATGAAATACAGAACTATCACAGAAATGCATTATATCAGAGAAGTAGTAAATCTCAGTTCTACTTTGCTGCAATTCAGAATATCTATAGAACAATGCACCGTATTATAGGTGGCACACATCCTTAGTTTTTTTTTTTTGGTCGTACATATGTCCTAGGAGAAGGGATATACAAGAAGTCCAAAGATCTGTAGGTAAGCCTCGGCACTAGAAAAGGCAGTGTGCAGTAATTGCGGACAGTCGATATTATGATTAAGCAAGTTCCATAAGAATGTTGAAATGGTGACTTGTAGAGATTCTGTGCAGAATCGTTCCGACAAATATGTCTGAGTCGTGCCCGCTGCGGGAAAAACACCGTGATATGTGTAGACCATTAGGTTATGACCCTAAACTTGTGTGTACCTCACAGAGGGGGGCGGAGGAGGGGGGGGGGTCACAAACTATGGACGCATATTCTAGATGGTTTGTACATACGCATTGTATAATATTGTAAGAAATGTTGTGTTCCTAAAGGTGGTAGAGTTACGCACAAAGTAGCCCAGAATCCTGGAAGCCTTCGACACAATAGATTCTAGTCGTTTGCGAGAGACAAGTTGTGGTCAAAAACAACACCCAGATATCAGTCAAGTCTTAGCCCTCTGAAGCACAGAGCCGCACACAAAGTAGTTAAATTTAACTGGTGACTGACTTAGACTATATGTCATTACGTCGCACTTCCGAATGTTGATGGGGAGGTAATCCATGCAAGCGCATAAATTTATACTGCTAAGATTGTCCTCCAGTTTAACACAGTTTGCCTCTATGCTGATAAAAATATCCTAATCATCAGTATACAGCATGTGCGGGACATGTGTCACCCAAGATATATCGTTCTCGATCATATCCAAAGCATTCGACCAGGTCTGGAACGCAGCGCTGCTTAATAAACTTCCGGCCTATGGCCTACCAGCAAAACTCTGTACCTGGACAGCACATTTTCTCTCTAACCGGAGAATTTCTGAGTAGTTAGTGGGCCACTTTGGCCAGACAGTTCTAGTGACTTTTCTAGTGACTTTTGTTGCAGTTGGTAACATTGGTTGTCATGTGGTTAAGTATGGGCTCTACATTATCGACATGACAGCTGACAGTTACCGCCATCTAGTGACTTTTGTTGTAGTTGGCAACATTGGTTGTCATGTGGTTAAGTACGGGGGCTCTACATTACCGACATGACAGCTGACAGTTACCAACACGGCAGTCGACAGATGACAGTTACCGACATGGCAGTCGACAGATGACAGCTGAGTTACCGACACGGCAGTCGACAGATGACCGCTGACAGTTACCTACAAGACAGATGACATAAGGACCTCATGTTATTTCTTATGGAAGTTCATTCAAAAAGTTGTCCCAGCTGTAAACTGCACACGCGCAAGGTCAGAACATTTTAGTTTACAAATAGATTATCATCAATGCAATTGCGGGGGGTTTGCAGCAGCTCTTGCCTAAACAGACCAGATATTCTGTTCAGGTGGACTTTTGTGCAGGTCTGTTCAGGTCAAGTCAAGTCAGAACACTTCCATTTACATATACACTGTTATCATCAATGCAACAGCGAGGTTTGCAAGCTCGTCTAATCGATGCATCTAAACAATGTATGTAATCCTTCGTAAAGGGTATTTGTAAATATAGAAGCTTATGAGAATAGTTACGTGAAAATGCGTTAAGTCTGGTAAGATAATATTGATTGGTCATTTAGATTATGCGCAAAGTCAGAACACTTCCATTTACATATACACTGTTATCATCAATGCAACAGCGAGGTTTGCAAGCTCGTCTAATCGATGCATCTAAACAATGTATGCAATCCTTCGTAAAGGATATTTGTAAATATAGAAGTTTCTGAGAATAGTTATGTGAAAATGTGTCAAGTCTGGTAAGATAATATTGTTTCTCATTTGAACATTTAAATAGCTATATGAACCATAGTAAAGTATTGCATAGTAAAGAGAGCCCGTCGAGTCGGTGTCTGTTTTTAATATCTCTAATTGAGATTCCAAGAGCTTCACCAAATACTTTAGTTTCTCATTTGAACATTTAAATAGCATATGAAAAGATGAACTACGATTTATTAGATGTGTGCTTGTTTACCATATGATTACTTGTTAGTAATTTATTTTGAACATAAATTAGAATTTAAAGTCAAACGCCTGTGATCGCGCGCACAAAGAACATAAGGGAGGGTTTACTCATCAATTGCGTTCTATATTCGGTACTCGTAAAATTGTATAAGGGAAGGTAGTAGAAGCTGCTGGTTTTCAGTTGTTCTCGAGACTTTGTGGTGTAAACATCAAAATAAGTAAACGGTATTGTGAAATAGCGCTTTAGGTCTAAATTGCTCGATACATATCTTATAAGTAAAGTTATCAGAAGCGGTTGCCTCTCATTTTGTCTTCGCGGGTTTATGGTGTAAACATTAAAATATCTAGCCTTGATAAGATTGTAAAGTGGTGTACTTCTACAGTTGTGTTTGTGACAGAATAGTGTTCCGAAATAGACATGGCGTTCCAAATTGTTGAGGAAACATCTAGAATCAATAAGAAGTTCAAAACTACTCGACGAAGTGTTACTTTTAAACTCAACGACATTCCTGAAAATGTAGAAGATCCTGAGGCTTGGGTGAAGAACGTCATCAAAGATATTGTGGCCCGTATAATTCAAGATGTCGAACCAGAAGATAAAGTTGGTTTTACCTTCTCGTCGGAGGGTTTCAGCAAAGGGGATGCTCATCTGTCTTTTCGACGAGCATCAGGTATAACGTTTGATGAGGTGTGGGATCTTCTGGCTAAAATGTATCAGAGTAATTCTGAAGGTTTTCACTCTGATACCTTCAGAATGACGATGACGGCTGTTAAATCGTATCGCGGAGCTGGACGGGTAAAGAACTACAACACTTATGAAGAAGAGTGTGCAAACAGGAAAGGTGTAGTTGTCATTAACAACAAAGACAATTTGTGCCTCCCGAGAGCACTGGTTGTGGCTATTGCATACCTCATAAATGTGCCTTATATTAAACAGGTGCGACAGAATATAGGAAAACGTCAAGATCAAGAGGCGCAGAAACTGATTGAAGAAACAGGTATAGAAATTCCGGCTGAAGGCGCAGGTGTCGCTGAACTTCAAAAATTTCAAGAAAAAATGCGGGATTATCAAATAACCGTTTACGAATATGGCTCCAAAGGTCGAACGGTGCTGTATGAAGGTTCTGACGCCCCTCTAAAAATAAACTTACTCTACCATAAAAATCATTTTAACGTCATCACAAATTTGAAAGCTGCCTTCTGCTGCAGATACTATTGTGAAACCTGCCATGTACCTTATAACAACAAAAACGATCACCGATGTGCAGCATCATGCCCATGTTGCCGGCAGAGTCCACCCTGCGAGAAGAGCAGGCAAGAAATTACTTGCGACGCCTGCCACCGGAATTTTAGAAGTCCCCAATGTTATAGCAAACATAAAACCCCTGGGTCGTGTGGTAAAAAGAGTGTTTGCCAACAAGTTAAACTGTATGTGGACTGTCTCAAACAAATAAAAGCAGACAGAGAGCATGCATGTGGTGAAATATTTTGCAAAAACTGTGGAAATAAATATTACCCTCCTGGACATCAGTGTTGTATTCAAACAGATAATCAAAATCCACCAAATAAAGACTTGTTGTTTATTTTCTATGACCTCGAAGCACGCCAGGATGATAAAGGAGCTAATGGAGAAAAAATACACATGCCTAACCTTTGTGTATTTCAACAGCGCTGCGATAATTGTTTAAGCCAAGACAATAGTGTAGCAATATGCAACAAGTGTTGTGTGCGCAGACAAATACTCAAGACAAAACCGATAGAAACCTTTGTGAATTACATATTGGGTATTAGAAAGGCCTTCAAGAGTATAATTGTTATGGCGCACAATGGAAAAGCTTACGATCACCAGTTTCTTCTAAAGCATATCATGGAGAATACCGATTTAAAAGTTGATCTGATCATGCGAGGTACTAGCATCATTCTAATGAAAATTGAGAATATCAGACTTATAGATAGTATTAATTACTTCCCATTCGCGCTGGCCGCACTACCGAAGGCATTTGATCTGGAACCAGAGCTTAAGAAGGGTTATTTCCCACATCTCTTTAATACCCTAGAGAATGCCAATTACAACGGATTTCTACCAGAATTAGAGTACTATGATCCTGATCAGATGAGCGAAGATAACCGTCTAAAGCTTATGGAGTGGTACAACGAACACAAAGGAGACACGTTTAATATGCAGAGAGATTTGATTAACTACTGCATTAGCGATGTAGACATATTAACAAAAGCTTGTTTGAAATTTAGAAAAATGTTTCTTGAAGAGTGTAATGTGTGCCCCTTCACAGAGGCAGTCACTATCGCTTCTGCGTGTAATAAGGTGTACCGTCGAAACTTCCTAAATCCTGAGACAATTGGAATTATACCCCGTAATGGATACAGAAATGTAGGCAATCAGTCTAAAATAGCTACACTTTGGCTGATCTATGAGGAGACACAACAGGGTATTCACATTAGGCACGCGGCCAAACAAAGAGAGGCCGTTGTAGACGGGGTCAAAGTCGATAGATACTGTGAAGAGACACGTCAAGTGTTCGAATTTCATGGATGTTATTACCACGGTCATACGTGTATAACAGCTAGAAGAGACGAACCGCTTCACGACGATCCCAGCAGCACCTTGAATATTCGATTAGAGAGGACTAAAAGGAAAATAGACAGACTGAGACAGCGAGGTTATAAGGTCATAGAGATGTGGGAGTGTAAGTTTAGAGATATCCTTCAGATCAACAAAGAACTCAAACAACAGTTGGAAAATAATCCCCTTACATCCGGCATTCCCTTGAATCCTCGAGATGCATTCTATGGTGGAAGAACCGGTAATTGCAAGACATTCTATCAGGTCAAGCCAGGAGAAAAAATTAAATATGTGGATGTATGTAGCCTGTATCCGTGGGTATGCAAATATGGAAAGTTTCCTGTTCGACATCCTAAAGTTTATGTAGGTGATGATTGTAAAAACTTGAACCTTTCTGTTACGAACGGGCTGATTAAATGTAAGATTTTACCACCCAAAGCGCTGTATCACCCAGTACTACCGACAAAGATGAACAATAAATTGATGTTTGTTCTCTGTCGGACCTGTGGCCTTAACAAGTATCAGGGAGAATGCAACCATACATTTGAAGAGAGATCGTTGATTGGAACATGGGTCATAGATGAGGTGAACAAAGCCGTTGAGAATGGGTACAGAATTATGGAGACGTATGAGATCTGGAAGTACGACATTGAACAATACAATTATACGAAGAAGATTGGAGGTCTGTTTACACATATGATGGACACATTCATTCAGATGAAACAACAGGCGAGTGGATGGCCTGGTGACTGCGCGACCGACAAACAGAAGAATGCATATATAGAAGAGTTCTTCGATAAGGAGGGAATAAAGATGGAGTTTGATGCTGTTGTGAAGAATCAAAGTTTGAGGGCGATGGCAAAGCTCATGCTCAATAGCTTCTGGTATGTACAATGTTTCTCTTAAAAACAAATACACACACTTACACACATACACACACACACACACACCTTTTCACTTATTATATATTTTATGTACGTATATTTATGACTGTATATTTATAGGGGAAAATAGGGCAGCGAGAGAATCAAGCAAAAACAAAAATAGTAAGACAACCGTGTGAGTTGGAAGAGCTACTGTCGAATCCCTCTATAGATGTTAACCATATACAAGACATCAACGAAAATGTACAAGCAGTATGCTATGAATTTAAGGAGGAGGCATCTGATATTTTAGCAACAGTAAACGTATGCATAGCGTCTTACACAACAACCCAAGCGCGTCTCAAACTGTACAGCTACTTAGAGAAGCTAGGCGACAGAGTCCTGTATTATGATACAGACTCTGTGATCTATGTTTCTAAACCTGGAGAATGGGACGTGCCTATGGGAAGTTGTCTGGGAGAGATGACAGACGAGTTGGAAGACTACGGACCTGGTAGCTATATAGTAGTTTTTGCTTCCGGAGGACCGAAAAACTACAGTTATATCATCTTCAGCCCCAAATATCAAACATACTATACGGTTTGTAAAGTTAAAGGTATCCGTTTAAATTACAGCACACGGAAACTTATTAATTTTTACACGATGAGTCATATGATCACCGCAGAGGAACCTATAGAGCCACTTTACATAACGTCCATGAATATACATAGGACAAGGGAGCACGAAGTCGTCACTAGCGAAGAGACAAAGATCTACAAACCCAGGTCAGAGAAACGAAAATTTGATGATGCTTTTGGATCTGTTCCGTATGGATATAAGAAACTGAAGCTTTAAAAATAACATTATTTTAGTGTCACTTTATTGATATATTAATTTAAAAGTTAATTTTTGTACTGTATGGTTACATATATTATAATAAAAGCTGTTGCCAATAAAAAAAAATTGTTATCACTGGTTTTATTCGTAATACACAAGGCAAAAACAACACGTGCACAAATACATACAGAGCATTTGTAAGTATCAAGTAATATTCTCAGCCATTAAAATTAAGCTTTTGGTTTGTTGGATTTTAAAGATGCGATAGAAGTATTAAACCAACCTCACCTTGATATACCCTTTTAGAGGGGTATATGGTGTCGGGGAACCATGCTATTAGAGCACCCATTCAGTAATTTAATCTGAATGTCAAGGAAATGATGGATTAAGACAATCGTTTGAAACCCTGTTAAGAAACAATTTAAAATTACAATAAAGAAAAATTCAAAACGTATTTATAAATACACCCGCTATTAAATTAGAATCATAGTAAAGCATAGTACAAAAAAAAAATTTTGTTTGTACCTATTTAAAAATGTGACAGGTATCAAACCTACCTTACCTTGATAGACCCTATAGAGAGTATGTGGTGTCAGGGGAACTATGCCATTAGACCACCCATTCAGAAATCCGAACTGGTACTGTCTCACAATGTGAGAACTGGCGTGCGTTCGTCTAGAAAAAGTTGATCCCCCTTTTACACCATGAATGGAGCCATACGAGAGATGTTAAAACGTAAAAAAAAATATTTATATTTACCTGTGCTGCTCATCAACAGTATCAGTATCCATTTTTTTTTAAATAAGAACCATATAAACATTGTCCATGGATTATAATCATTTTCTGCATAGCTCCTATTTATTATTTAACATAAAAGCTGTTTCAGATACTTGTATCTAGGAATCAGGTATCAAAGTCTTTCCGATTTCACTAAAAAAATTACATCATAAGTAAGACTGTTGCCTAAATGTCCCATCACAAAAAAAAAAATCAAGTCCTAACTCTTCAAACCCTTTAGGTACTATCATATATATTTCTAAAAAGAAAACATACAATAAAACAATACTAAAAACCTGACTTAATTTTGAAAAACTCCTCAAGAGCTCTACTATGTTATATAATATACAATATCTGTAAAAATAAAATAAGATATCATTCCGTTTTATGCGTAACTTTTAACGTTTAACTACCACAATATTTACAAAATTCTGCTCCAAAAAGCTAACTATGATATATAATGCTCCATGTTTTATTTTAAAATTACTTTAAAAAAAAAACTTCACAAATTTTATATCTCCAGTTTTTTTTTTTGGTGCAAGCAGCTAAAATTTTACCACAAAAAAAAATAAAAAAAATAAAAAGGAACTAATTATTTGAAATTTGAAACAATAGTGGGTTTAATAAGAGGAGTATAAAAGATTTCTGATTTACAAGCAACTTTTTGTTCAAATAATAATAAATATGTTTTCTTGTTGCTTGTTCTTACCTTGATAGATCTGCTTTCTTGCCCTCCACCATTACCACATCCATATTATTAAGTCTGTTACAAAGGGGTTGTCCGGTTATGTACGGCCAGGTGGATTGTGCACGTGATGCTTTAAACCAGAAAATGTTTTTAAAATCTTTTACTAGCAAAAAAAATATATTTATAATTGGACCCTAAAAAAAAAAAGAGGTTGACGAAGTCATATGTACTGAGTTATAAAATGTATGGAAAGGAAAGCGTAACTTTAAATAGGCAACGCATAAGGAGAATATAAGCTTTTTTTTTGAAATAAAATCATGGATAAAAAAAAAGTCAAAGTAAAAGGTAAAGAGGTTTATCAAGTCATACGTATGAAGGCTTATATTGAATATAGCGAAAAGCGGGGGACTGTGAAGAGGCAAAACATATAGAGAATGGAAGTTTTAAAAGACAAGGACGTGGATAAGAACGGCAAAGAAAATGTATACTGACAGAAATACGGATAAAATCGTGCCAAATAAGTCAGCTGGTTGTCGGGTAATGAAAGGTTAGCTAAATTATGCACCTAATTTTAGCAGTAAACATTTTTAATTTGATCTGACGAAGGGGTTTATCAAGTTATACATGTGGAGTGTTATAATGTATGGAATATCTATCGCCTTTAGATTGTGTTGATTATATAAGGTATACCTAAAGTATATTTCTTGACTTAGATATAAAAAACTGCTGGGTGGGATACAGTGTCATGGTTGCGACAGCAAGACAATAATGATTGAAAGTAAAAGTGTGTTTATGGTATATTTTCATTAACGCTTTTATGAGAAATTCGCTGTATTTACACAGCGGCTGTAAGAAAATAATGGTTGCATGATCGATTCAGAAAGCTGTTTTTTCTGTGAAAATTAAGCTCAAGTTTGTGTTGAAAATCGAATAAATAAAATGGAAAATCAAAATTAAGTAAATTTAAGCATGGATATTAGAATTTCCACGTTATCATGACAATTGTGGTATATATATCTGGATATAAGCTATTAAAATTGTTTCTTGAGAAAAACAAAACATTTTTTTTTGAAACTCATTTTGTCAAATAGTGCGGTGTAAAAATGTATGGCAATATACTAAATATATAGATCAAGTTTTAACAGTGATACATCAATATATTCATTATGGTTTACTATTGGTAAGTTTTTAAAAATAAAAATTGTTACTTACTTTTTCTTGGAAGTAAAATTTGGTTGGGAGGCTCAAACCACAAATATATAATAAAATGTACTACAAAGGAAATGACATGAAATGATTTTCATTTCGAACGTTTTTACGTTAATGAAGTCTATATTATATTATGCAGTTGTCTGAACTAACATGCTACGCGATTGACGTATAAATACACACTGAAAAATACCGATTCAATTTCAACAGATGAACTGCACTTTTGCAAGAACGAACAAGATCTTGACGCCAACGACCTCTCCAGCTAGTCAGACAGGTGTTCAGGTGTTAATTTGCTCTGTATACTCTGCAACTGTATTACTAGATGTGTAGAGTTATGTCGTCTACAGTTTTAACTGAATGTATTTTTTTTTTACTTACACATCAGATCACTTCAAATAAGCAAGATTTTTTTTTTATAAATTTAATTTTTATTACAATATGAAAAAAGATAAATCTGGAAAAAATAAATAATTTAATGTGCTGCCTGCAGAGTAATAATACTATATTTAGAAACATCAGTTAAGGAAACAAAATTTAAATGCTGCACAATGTATAATAATAAACTACGTTATGTATCTTTACAGAACACGGAGAGAGTTTTTAGCTTAAAGACGAGCAGTTTAATTGTAGTTTGTTTTTCTAATCATTTTTTTTGCTGGTAAAAAACTGTATAAAGCGGTTAAACTTGTTCAATCATTATTGCAAATAAGGTTTCCTATTACAGTAATGATTATATTAAAACATTTATCTTGATCTGCAAATACTGCAGCCGTTTGTGCATAACCACACTGTGAATGCGTTACATAATAATTGCAACAGTAGCAATAGTTTTTTTATATATATATATATATATATATATATATTGGCGGTGAGTTAATATCGCAAACATTACTTACATAGTAATTGCAACAGTAGCAACATTTTTTATATATGGGCGGTCATTTAATATCGCAGACGTTAAAACATTGGTGGCAGACAAAATATATAATACCCCAAAAACACATGCTATTTCTTATGGAGGTTCATTTTTGCAAAAAGTTGTCCCCAGATGTAAAACTGCGCATGCTCAAGGACAGAACACTCCAAGACTGTTATCATCAATGCAACTGTGAGGATTGTAACAGCTCTTGTCCTGAACAGATCAGATGAATCTGGTCTGTTCAGGACAAGATAGATCTGTTCAGTCCTGAACAGACCAGATTCATCTGATCTGTTCAGGACAAGAGCTGTTACAATCCTCACAGTTGCATTGATGATAACAGTCTTGGAGTGTTCTGTCCTTGAGCATGCGCAGTTTTACATCTGGGGACAACTTTTTGCAAAAATGAACCTCCATAAGAAATAGCATGTGTTTTTGGGGTATTATATATTTTGTCTGCCACCAATGTTTTAACGTCTGCGATATTAAATGACCGCCCATATATAAAAAATGTTGCTACTGTTGCAATTACTATGTAAGTAATGTTTGCGATATTAACTCACCGCCAATATATATATATATATATATATATATATATATATATATATATATATATATATATATATATATATATATACTATTGCTACTGTTGCAATTATTATGTAACGCATTCACAGTGTGGTTATGCACAAACGGCTGCAGTATTTGCAGATCAAGATAAATGTTTTAATATAATCATTACTGTAATAGGAAACCTTATTTGCAATAATGATTGAACAAGTTTAACCGCTTTATACAGTTTTTTACCAGCAAAAAAAATGATTAGAAAAACAAACTACAATTAAACTGCTCGTCTTTAAGCTAAAAACTCTCTCCGTGTTCTGTAAAGATACATAACGTAGTTTATTATTATACATTGTGCAGCATTTAAATTTTGTTTCCTTAACTGATGTTTCTAAATATAGTATTATTACTCTGCAGGCAGCACATTAAATTATTTATTTTTTCCAGATTTATCTTTTTTCATATTGTAATAAAAATTAAATTTATAAAAAAAAAATCTTGCTTATTTGAAGTGATCTGATGTGTAAGTAAAAAAAAAATACATTCAGTTAAAACTGTAGACGACATAACTCTACACATCTAGTAATACAGTTGCAGAGTATACAGAGCAAATTAACACCTGAACACCTGTCTGACTAGCTGGAGAGGTCGTTGGCGTCAAGATCTTGTTCGTTCTTGCAAAAGTGCAGTTCATCTGTTGAAATTGAATCGGTATTTTTCAGTGTGTATTTATACGTCAATCGCGTAGCATGTTAGTTCAGACAACTGCATAATATAATATAGACTTCATTAACGTAAAAACGTTCGAAATGAAAATCATTTCATGTCATTTCCTTTGTAGTACATTTTATTATATATTTGTGGTTTGAGCCTCCCAACCAAATTTTACTTCCAAGAAAAAGTAAGTAACAATTTTTATTTTTAAAAACTTACCAATAGTAAACCATAATGAATATATTGATGTATCACTGTTAAAACTTGATCTATATATTTAGTATATTGCCATACATTTTTACACCGCACTATTTGACAAAATGAGTTTCAAAAAAAAATGTTTTGTTTTTCTCAAGAAACAATTTTAATAGCTTATATCCAGATATATATACCACAATTGTCATGATAACGTGGAAATTCTAATATCCATGCTTAAATTTACTTAATTTTGATTTTCCATTTTATTTATTCGATTTTCAACACAAACTTGAGCTTAATTTTCACAGAAAAAACAGCTTTCTGAATCGATCATGCAACCATTATTTTCTTACAGCCGCTGTGTAAATACAGCGAATTTCTCATAAAAGCGTTAATGAAAATATACCATAAACACACTTTTACTTTCAATCATTATTGTCTTGCTGTCGCAACCATGACACTGTATCCCACCCAGCAGTTTTTTATATCTAAGTCAAGAAATATACTTTAGGTATACCTTATATAATCAACACAATCTAAAGGCGATAGATATTCCATACATTATAACACTCCACATGTATAACTTGATAAACCCCTTCGTCAGATCAAATTAAAAATGTTTACTGCTAAAATTAGGTGCATAATTTAGCTAACCTTTCATTACCCGACAACCAGCTGACTTATTTGGCACGATTTTATCCGTATTTCTGTCAGTATACATTTTCTTTGCCGTTCTTATCCACGTCCTTGTCTTTTAAAACTTCCATTCTCTATATGTTTTGCCTCTTCACAGTCCCCCGCTTTTCGCTATATTCAATATAAGCCTTCATACGTATGACTTGATAAACCTCTTTACCTTTTACTTTGACTTTTTTTTTATCCATGATTTTATTTCAAAAAAAAAGCTTATATTCTCCTTATGCGTTGCCTATTTAAAGTTACGCTTTCCTTTCCATACATTTTATAACTCAGTACATATGACTTCGTCAACCTCTTTTTTTTTTTAGGGTCCAATTATAAATATATTTTTTTTGCTAGTAAAAGATTTTAAAAACATTTTCTGGTTTAAAGCATCACGTGCACAATCCACCTGGCCGTACATAACCGGACAACCCCTTTGTAACAGACTTAATAATATGGATGTGGTAATGGTGGAGGGCAAGGAAGCAGATCTATCAAGGTAAGAACAAGCAACAAGAAAACATATTTATTATTATTTGAACAAAAAGTTGCTTGTAAATCAGAAATCTTTTATACTCCTCTTATTAAACCCACTATTGTTTCAAATTTCAAATAATTAGTTCCTTTTTATTTTTTTTATTTTTTTTTGTGGTAAAATTTTAGCTGCTTGCACCAAAAAAAAAAACTGGAGATATAAAATTTGTGAAGTTTTTTTTTTAAAGTAATTTTAAAATAAAACATGGAGCATTATATATCATAGTTAGCTTTTTGGAGCAGAATTTTGTAAATATTGTGGTAGTTAAACGTTAAAAGTTACGCATAAAACGGAATGATATCTTATTTTATTTTTACAGATATTGTATATTATATAACATAGTAGAGCTCTTGAGGAGTTTTTCAAAATTAAGTCAGGTTTTTAGTATTGTTTTATTGTATGTTTTCTTTTTAGAAATATATATGATAGTACCTAAAGGGTTTGAAGAGTTAGGACTTGATTTTTTTTTTGTGATGGGACATTTAGGCAACAGTCTTACTTATGATGTATTTTTTTTAGTGAAATCGGAAAGACTTTGATACCTGATTCCTAGATACAAGTATCTGAAACAGCTTTTATGTTAAATAATAAATAGGAGCTATGCAGAAAATGATTATAATCCATGGACAATGTTTATATGGTTCTTATTTTAAAAAAAATGGATACTGATACTGTTGATGAGCAGCACAGGTAAATATAAATATTTTTTTTTTACGTTTTAACATCTCTCGTATGGCTCCATTCATGGTGTAAAAGGGGGATCAACTTTTTCTAGACGAACGCACGCCAGTTCTCACATTGTGAGACAGTACCAGTTCGGATTTCTGAATGGGTGGTCTAATGGCATAGTTCCCCTGACACCACATACTCTCTATAGGGTCTATCAAGGTAAGGTAGGTTTGATACCTGTCACATTTTTAAATAGGTACAAACAAAATTTTTTTTTTGTACTATGCTTTACTATGATTCTAATTTAATAGCGGGTGTATTTATAAATACGTTTTGAATTTTTCTTTATTGTAATTTTAAATTGTTTCTTAACAGGGTTTCAAACGATTGTCTTAATCCATCATTTCCTTGACATTCAGATTAAATTACTGAATGGGTGCTCTAATAGCATGGTTCCCCGACACCATATACCCCTCTAAAAGGGTATATCAAGGTGAGGTTGGTTTAATACTTCTATCGCATCTTTAAAATCCAACAAACCAAAAGCTTAATTTTAATGGCTGAGAATATTACTTGATACTTACAAATGCTCTGTATGTATTTGTGCACGTGTTGTTTTTGCCTTGTGTATTACGAATAAAACCAGTGATAACAATTTTTTTTTATTGGCAACAGCTTTTATTATAATATATGTAACCATACAGTACAAAAATTAACTTTTAAATTAATATATCAATAAAGTGACACTAAAATAATGTTATTTTTAAAGCTTCAGTTTCTTATATACATACGGAACAGATCCAAAAGCATCATCAAATTTTCGTTTCTCTGACCTGGGTTTGTAGATCTTTGTCTCTTCGCTAGTGACGACTTCGTGCTCCCTTGTCCTATGTATATTCATGGACGTTATGTAAAGTGGCTCTATAGGTTCCTCTGCGGTGATCATATGACTCATCGTGTAAAAATTAATAAGTTTCCGTGTGCTGTAATTTAAACGGATACCTTTAACTTTACAAACCGTATAGTATGTTTGATATTTGGGGCTGAAGATGATATAACTGTAGTTTTTCGGTCCTCCGGAAGCAAAAACTACTATATAGCTACCAGGTCCGTAGTCTTCCAACTCGTCTGTCATCTCTCCCAGACAACTTCCCATAGGCACGTCCCATTCTCCAGGTTTAGAAACATAGATCACAGAGTCTGTATCATAATACAGGACTCTGTCGCCTAGCTTCTCTAAGTAGCTGTACAGTTTGAGACGCGCTTGGGTTGTTGTGTAAGACGCTATGCATACGTTTACTGTTGCTAAAATATCAGATGCCTCCTCCTTAAATTCATAGCATACTGCTTGTACATTTTCGTTGATGTCTTGTATATGGTTAACATCTATAGAGGGATTCGACAGTAGCTCTTCCAACTCACACGGTTGTCTTACTATTTTTGTTTTTGCTTGATTCTCTCGCTGCCCTATTTTCCCCTATAAATATACAGTCATAAATATACGTACATAAAATATATAATAAGTGAAAAGGTGTGTGTGTGTGTGTGTATGTGTGTAAGTGTGTGTATTTGTTTTTAAGAGAAACATTGTACATACCAGAAGCTATTGAGCATGAGCTTTGCCATCGCCCTCAAACTTTGATTCTTCACAACAGCATCAAACTCCATCTTTGTTCCCTCCTTATCGAAGAACTCTTCTATATATGCATTCTTCTGTTTGTCGGTCGCGCAGTCACCAGGCCATCCACTCGCCTGTTGTTTCATCTGAATGAATGTGTCCATCATATGTGTAAACAGACCTCCAATCTTCTTCGTATAATTGTATTGTTCAATGTCGTACTTCCAGATCTCATACGTCTCCATAATTCTGTACCCATTCTCAACGGCTTTGTTCACCTCATCTATGACCCATGTTCCAATCAACGATCTCTCTTCAAATGTATGGTTGCATTCTCCCTGATACTTGTTAAGGCCACAGGTCCGACAGAGAACAAACATCAATTTATTGTTCATCTTTGTCGGTAGTACTGGGTGATACAGCGCTTTGGGTGGTAAAATCTTACATTTAATCAGCCCGTTCGTAACAGAAAGGTTCAAGTTTTTACAATCATCACCTACATAAACTTTAGGATGTCGAACAGGAAACTTTCCATATTTGCATACCCACGGATACAGGCTACATACATCCACATATTTAATTTTTTCTCCTGGCTTGACCTGATAGAATGTCTTGCAATTACCGGTTCTTCCACCATAGAATGCATCTCGAGGATTCAAGGGAATGCCGGATGTAAGGGGATTATTTTCCAACTGTTGTTTGAGTTCTTTGTTGATCTGAAGGATATCTCTAAACTTACACTCCCACATCTCTATGACCTTATAACCTCGCTGTCTCAGTCTGTCTATTTTCCTTTTAGTCCTCTCTAATCGAATATTCAAGGTGCTGCTGGGATCGTCGTGAAGCGGTTCGTCTCTTCTAGCTGTTATACACGTATGACCGTGGTAATAACATCCATGAAATTCGAACACTTGACGTGTCTCTTCACAGTATCTATCGACTTTGACCCCGTCTACAACGGCCTCTCTTTGTTTGGCCGCGTGCCTAATGTGAATACCCTGTTGTGTCTCCTCATAGATCAGCCAAAGTGTAGCTATTTTTGACTGATTGCCTACATTTCTGTATCCATTACGGGGTATAATTCCAATTGTCTCAGGATTTAGGAAGTTTCGACGGTACACCTTATTACACGCAGAAGCGATAGTGACTGCCTCTGTGAAGGGGCACACATTACACTCTTCAAGAAACATTTTTCTAAATTTCAAACAAGCTTTTGTTAATATGTCTACATCGCTAATGCAGTAGTTAATCAAATCTCTCTGCATATTAAACGTGTCTCCTTTGTGTTCGTTGTACCACTCCATAAGCTTTAGACGGTTATCTTCGCTCATCTGATCAGGATCATAGTACTCTAATTCTGGTAGAAATCCGTTGTAATTGGCATTCTCTAGGGTATTAAAGAGATGTGGGAAATAACCCTTCTTAAGCTCTGGTTCCAGATCAAATGCCTTCGGTAGTGCGGCCAGCGCGAATGGGAAGTAATTAATACTATCTATAAGTCTGATATTCTCAATTTTCATTAGAATGATGCTAGTACCTCGCATGATCAGATCAACTTTTAAATCGGTATTCTCCATGATATGCTTTAGAAGAAACTGGTGATCGTAAGCTTTTCCATTGTGCGCCATAACAATTATACTCTTGAAGGCCTTTCTAATACCCAATATGTAATTCACAAAGGTTTCTATCGGTTTTGTCTTGAGTATTTGTCTGCGCACACAACACTTGTTGCATATTGCTACACTATTGTCTTGGCTTAAACAATTATCGCAGCGCTGTTGAAATACACAAAGGTTAGGCATGTGTATTTTTTCTCCATTAGCTCCTTTATCATCCTGGCGTGCTTCGAGGTCATAGAAAATAAACAACAAGTCTTTATTTGGTGGATTTTGATTATCTGTTTGAATACAACACTGATGTCCAGGAGGGTAATATTTATTTCCACAGTTTTTGCAAAATATTTCACCACATGCATGCTCTCTGTCTGCTTTTATTTGTTTGAGACAGTCCACATACAGTTTAACTTGTTGGCAAACACTCTTTTTACCACACGACCCAGGGGTTTTATGTTTGCTATAACATTGGGGACTTCTAAAATTCCGGTGGCAGGCGTCGCAAGTAATTTCTTGCCTGCTCTTCTCGCAGGGTGGACTCTGCCGGCAACATGGGCATGATGCTGCACATCGGTGATCGTTTTTGTTGTTATAAGGTACATGGCAGGTTTCACAATAGTATCTGCAGCAGAAGGCAGCTTTCAAATTTGTGATGACGTTAAAATGATTTTTATGGTAGAGTAAGTTTATTTTTAGAGGGGCGTCAGAACCTTCATACAGCACCGTTCGACCTTTGGAGCCATATTCGTAAACGGTTATTTGATAATCCCGCATTTTTTCTTGAAATTTTTGAAGTTCAGCGACACCTGCGCCTTCAGCCGGAATTTCTATACCTGTTTCTTCAATCAGTTTCTGCGCCTCTTGATCTTGACGTTTTCCTATATTCTGTCGCACCTGTTTAATATAAGGCACATTTATGAGGTATGCAATAGCCACAACCAGTGCTCTCGGGAGGCACAAATTGTCTTTGTTGTTAATGACAACTACACCTTTCCTGTTTGCACACTCTTCTTCATAAGTGTTGTAGTTCTTTACCCGTCCAGCTCCGCGATACGATTTAACAGCCGTCATCGTCATTCTGAAGGTATCAGAGTGAAAACCTTCAGAATTACTCTGATACATTTTAGCCAGAAGATCCCACACCTCATCAAACGTTATACCTGATGCTCGTCGAAAAGACAGATGAGCATCCCCTTTGCTGAAACCCTCCGACGAGAAGGTAAAACCAACTTTATCTTCTGGTTCGACATCTTGAATTATACGGGCCACAATATCTTTGATGACGTTCTTCACCCAAGCCTCAGGATCTTCTACATTTTCAGGAATGTCGTTGAGTTTAAAAGTAACACTTCGTCGAGTAGTTTTGAACTTCTTATTGATTCTAGATGTTTCCTCAACAATTTGGAACGCCATGTCTATTTCGGAACACTATTCTGTCACAAACACAACTGTAGAAGTACACCACTTTACAATCTTATCAAGGCTAGATATTTTAATGTTTACACCATAAACCCGCGAAGACAAAATGAGAGGCAACCGCTTCTGATAACTTTACTTATAAGATATGTATCGAGCAATTTAGACCTAAAGCGCTATTTCACAATACCGTTTACTTATTTTGATGTTTACACCACAAAGTCTCGAGAACAACTGAAAACTAGCAGCTTCTACTACCTTCCCTTATACAATTTTACGAGTACCGAATATAGAACGCAATTGATGAGTAAACCCTCCCTTATGTTCTTTGTGCGCGCGATCACAGGCGTTTGACTTTAAATTCTAATTTATGTTCAAAATAAATTACTAACAAGTAATCATATGGTAAACAAGCACACATCTAATAAATCGTAGTTCATCTTTTCATATGCTATTTAAATGTTCAAATGAGAAACTAAAGTATTTGGTGAAGCTCTTGGAATCTCAATTAGAGATATTAAAAACAGACACCGACTCGACGGGCTCTCTTTACTATGCAATACTTTACTATGGTTCATATAGCTATTTAAATGTTCAAATGAGAAACAATATTATCTTACCAGACTTGACACATTTTCACATAACTATTCTCAGAAACTTCTATATTTACAAATATCCTTTACGAAGGATTGCATGCATTGTTTAGATGCATCGATTAGACGAGCTTGCAAACCTCGCTGTTGCATTGATGATAACAGTGTATATGTAAATGGAAGTGTTCTGACTTTGCGCATAATCTAAATGACCAATCAATATTATCTTACCAGACTTAACGCATTTTCACGTAACTATTCTCATAAGCTTCTATATTTACAAATACCCTTTACGAAGGATTACATACATTGTTTAGATGCATCGATTAGACGAGCTTGCAAACCTCGCTGTTGCATTGATGATAACAGTGTATATGTAAATGGAAGTGTTCTGACTTGACTTGACCTGAACAGACCTGCACAAAAGTCCACCTGAACAGAATATCTGGTCTGTTTAGGCAAGAGCTGCTGCAAACCCCCCGCAATTGCATTGATGATAATCTATTTGTAAACTAAAATGTTCTGACCTTGCGCGTGTGCAGTTTACAGCTGGGACAACTTTTTGAATGAACTTCCATAAGAAATAACATGAGGTCCTTATGTCATCTGTCTTGCAAGTAACTGTCAGCGGTCATCTGTCGACTGCCGTGTCGGTAACTCAGCTGTCATCTGTCGACTGCCATGTCGGTAACTGTCATCTGTCGACTGCCGTGTCGGTAACTGTCAGCTGTCATGTCGGTAATGTAGAGCCCCCGTACTTAACCACATGACAACCAATGTTGCCAACTACAACAAAAGTCACTAGATGGTGGTAACTGTCAGCTGTCATGTCGATAATGTAGAGCCCATACTTAACCACATGACAACCAATGTTACCAACTGCAACAAAAGTCACTAGAAAAGTCACTAGAACTGTCTGGCCAAAGTGGCCCACTAACTACTCGTGGATGGCTATTCCTCTAAACTGTATCCACTTAATGCATGAGTTCCTCAAGGTTCAGCTTTAGCCTCTACTTTGTTTCTTCTCCACATCAATGACCTCCTCTCTAGCACATCCAACCCAGTTCACAGTTACGCGGACGACAGCACCCTCCACTCAAATATACAGTATTCTAAGCCTGTTTCTTTAGCCCAATTAGATGAGGATCGCAGACTCATGGAGGGTTCTGTTTCAGTGGGTCTCCAAATACTATTAGACTGGGGAAGTAGAAATCTTGTACAATTCAACCCCACCAATGTCAGTCTTGCTTTCTTTCTCATACGAGATACAGCAGCCCTAGACCCATCACAATGAACAACCAAGTTATTCAAACTAATGAATCCTTTTCTCTTTTTGGCATTTCTGTGGATATAAATCTCAATTGGCATCAACATGTTACATCAATTGCAGAGGCGGCTGCTAAGAAATTAGGTTTCCTCTTCCGGGCTCGCAAATACTTTTCACCAGCTAATCTCTATACCTTATATGAGTAGGTAATGGGACACTTTGAGCAGACAGTGACGTCACAGGAAGTGACGTCACGGCGCCGGCGCCTAGCCACGCCCTGGCGCCACGCCCTGGCGCCACGCCCTGGCGCCGGCGCCACGCCCTGGCGCCGGCGCCTAGCCACGCCCTGGCGCCTGCCCCGGCCCCGGCGCCAGCCCCGGCGCCGGCGCCCAGCCACGCCCTGGGCCAGACAGTCACATCCGTGTTATTCTGCATTCTAAGGTCATTGACCTGTCTAGGAAACTGTGACGTCACACGACTTGGGCCAGACAGTCACATGCAAACATTCCAAAGTGTCTAACCTATTACTTTAAATTATTATATTTTGAAAAAAACCATTTGGAGCAGGTGAGTTTCGAACCCCGGGCACTCAGATGGGAGGCAACGATGCTACCCGTTAAGCTAAGCAGACGCTTGTTAATTTATTGTTTTAGGTTGGTATATATATATACGACTTTTAATTACAAACAAACCATACATGTAACATAATTAAAGTTTATTATTAGACAAATGGATGATTTACAAAATAATAATTAATATTAGAGGCGGAACCAAAACGGAGGAACCAAAATGGCGGAAAATGGCGGGATGAAAGATGGCGGTCTAACCTGTGATACATTAAGCTGACATCCCTGACATTATAAAATGGCGGCTTTCGTTCTTAAAGATGGTGCGCTGATGAAGATGGTTGAAGACTCCATTATTTAAAGTTACGTCACCCCAACCTTTAGAGCCGACAAATGAGAGTGTAGACATAAGACATAATAATTAATATGTTTAATATTAGACAGACTAGAACGTCACAATTGTTATATGGGTAGGTTCTAAAAATAACACACAGAGGTCGCTGGCAAAACAAAAGAAGGAAGTTCAGAAACAAAATAGACAACAGGTTCAACCGTGAGATGTACGATGGAACCAATACATGCACGGTGTTAAGGAGGCCAAATCAAATTGGAATAGACAATAAAATGGCCACTTCCGGTCTAAACTTTTAAATCGTTATATCTTTTGAAGGACAAGTGATAGAAAGGAACTGACTTCAAAAATGTATGTTTCGTAACAAGGTCTACAAGAAAATGAGATAAAAAACTTTAAACCCTTATCGCGGAAGATCCGTGAGATGTACGAGAGAACCAACACATGCACGGTGTTAAGGAGGCCAAATCAAAGTGGAATATACAATAAAATGGCCACTTCCGGTCTAAACTTTAAATCGTTATATCTTTTCAACGACAAGTGATAGAAATGAACCGACTTCAAAAATATATCGTTTCATAACAAGTTCTACAAGAAACTGAGATAAAAAACTTTAAACCCTTATCGCGGAAGATCCGTGAGATGTACGAGAGAACCAACACATGCACGGTGTTAAGGAGGCCAAATCAAATTGGTATATACAATAAAATGGCCACTTCCGGTCTAAACTTTAAATCCTTGTATCTTTTCAACGACAAGTGATAGAAATGAACCGACTTCAAAAATATATCGTTTCATAACAAGCTCTACAAGAAACTGAGATAAAAAACTTTAAACCCTTATCGCGGAAGATCCGTGAGATGTACGATAGAACCAACACATGCACGGTGTTAAGAAGGCCAAATCAAATTGGAATATACAATAAAATGGCCACTTCCGGTCTAAACTTTAAATCGTTATAACTTTTCAACGGAAAGTGATAGAAAGGAACCGACTTCAAAAATGTATGTTTCGTAACAAGGTCTACAAGAAACTGAGATAAAAAACTTCAAACCCTTATCTCGGAAGATCGGCGAGATGTACGATAGAACCAACACATGCACGGTGTTCAGCAAGTCAAACTCTATTAACATATCCAATAAAAATGTTACTTCCGGTAGACACTTCCGGTATAGCTATTCTTAGAGCTACATACATGTGTGACACCTCAAAATAATCGTCTTGTTGAACAGAAGAAAGAAATATAGTTTTTAAGGAAATCAAAACAAGTTGTGTTAACATCTAAAAACAACACACTCTCTCTTAGACTTAATGAAGTTACTTTCAGAGAAATTTTCAAGCTTACCATGAGGACCAGTATTCAATGGCGTATTTAAATGTTGACTACATCAAGTGATGCGTGCTACAGACAAATTTTAGTACACCCTCTTAGACTTATTGAAGTTGACGGCACAGGCAGCTGTCAAGCGTCATCTAAAAACAACACACTCTCTCTTAGACTTAATGAAGTTACTTTCAGAGAAATTTTCAAGCTTACCATGAGGACCAGTATTCAATGGCGTATTTAAATGTTGACTACATCAAGTGATGCGTGCTACAGACAAATTTTAGTACACCCTCTTAGACTTATTGAAGTTGACGGCACAGGCAGCTGTCAAGCGTACCTAACAAACCAAAGTAAATATGTCTTGAAGAACAGTCTTGAATTGCCCTAAACCAACACATCTCTATCATTTCAGAGTAACCAGTTAAACTAAGTATCTTGAAGTGTAGCTTTTATGTTTATGAGATATAAAATAAGAAAACCAAAGAGTTAATTGTCTATTACAACAACAAGTAGAAGGGGTTGACTTGGTACCTACAGCTGTTACATACTTGGTAAAAATGGGGTGCCACTAGCATTTCAGAGTAATTTTAATCATGCAACACTCTAACTGTCTTGAGATGTAGCTTTATGTGTTAATGGGTGGAAATAACAAAACTAAAGAGTTGATTGTCTATTACAACTGTCAGCTAAAGAAGCATTTAGGTAGTCGGAATACCGATATCCTAAATATTTCAAGAGTAATCTTAGTCATACAACACTCTTAACTAACTGTCTTGAGATGTGACTTTATGCGTCATTGGTTGGAAAATAAGAAAACTAAAGAGTTGATTGTCTATTACAACTGTCAGCTGAAGGAACATGTTGGGTTATCGGAATACCGATAACGCCAAATGTTCCAACCGAAGGAGCCCACTTAGAGTCATCTCCAGGGGCTCGGGTTGATTGCCTATTACAACAGTCAGCTAAAGGAACATTTGGGTTATCGGAATACCGATATGCCAAATGTTCCAACCGAAGGAGCCCACTTAGAGTCACATCTAGGGGGCCGGAATACCGGCCCCCTAGATGTGTCGGAAGCAACATCTCAACTAACGCCTACAACCGCTACATACTTGGTGGACTTTGGTGGAACACAGACTGAAAACAACTTGATATCTGGTACATATGTCTGTAAAGATTTCATTCTAAATTTAGCCTGTTGGATATCCAATCATTTCTATGAAAAGTGCAACCAACCAACTAACCAACCACCCAACCAACCAACCAATGGGCCACGCAAGAATGAATCACTTATCATGAATTTGCAAACAAACAAGGAACCTGGCAGTCATTGGGTTGCAGTTAAGAAACGTGGTGACACAGCCGTGTACTTTGACTCATATGGAAACTTGAAGCCACCAGTTGAGCTGCAGCGTTATCTCAAAGACTCTACTCTAATGTACAATCATGATGTGTATCAGAAATATAATACTTATAATTGTGGTCATTTATGTTTAGACTGACCCGACCATTCCACTACCCGACTCTTAGCTGACCCGACTGGTCCACCACCTTGTCATGGAGCTAACCCGGTATAACCTGGGCACATGCACCACCGTTTCTTGTGACGTCACTCGCTTCCAGCATCGTTTTTATTTATAGCGTCAGCTGTAACTGACCTGGATGGTTAATCACCTAACCTGGCCGCATCTATTTTTAAAAATTGTTCAAAGTCCATGTAGGCTGCCTCATGGTCATCGTAGATGTGTTTTAAATTGTTTTCTTCTTGTTTGACTTAAAAACATTCAGCTTGTGTTCCGCAAAAGAGTGACTGTTACACATTTGCTAGACATGTGTTAGACATATGTCTGCCCTATTAGACAGGTTAATCAACTAACCTGGCCGCATCTATTTTTAAAAATTATTCAAAGTCCATGTAGGCTGCCTCATGGTCATCGTAGATGTGTTTTAAATTGTTTTCTTCTTGTTTGACTTAAAAGCATTCAGCTTATGTTCCGCAAAAGAGTGACTGTTACACATCTGCTAGACATGTGTCAGACATATGTCTGCCCTATTAGACAGCTGTGTTAGACAGCTGTGTTAAACAGCTGTGTTAGACAGCTGTATTAGACAGCTGTGTTAGACAGCTGTGTTAGACAGCTGTGTTAGACAGCTGTGTTAAACAGCTGTGTTAGACAGCTGTATTAGACAGCTGTGTTAGACAGCTGTATGACAGCTGTATGACAGCTGTATGACAGCTGTCTGTCATGTCAGACGGCTGTATGACAGCTGTCGTTGTTGTCTGTTGAATATTAAGACGTGAAGCGTCCACTAAGGTTCAGTCGTTAACCAACGGTGAAGGTGAAAACAATAAGTTGTGTTGTCTGTGTTGTTTGTCGAATATTAAGACGAGGAGCGTCCACTAAGGTTCAGTCGGTAGCCAACAGTGAAGGTGAAAACAATAAGTTGTGTTGTCTGTGTTGTTTGTCGAATATTAAGACGAGGAGCTTCCGCTAAGGTTCAGTCGGTAGCCAACAGTAAAGGTGAAGACTGACCTGGATGGTTGATCAACTAACCTGGCCGCATCTATTTTTAAAAATTGTTCAAAGTCCATGTCGGCTGCCTCATGGTCATCGTAGATGTGTTTTAAATTGTTTTCTTCTTGTTTGACTCAGAAGCGTCCACTAAGGTTCAGTCGTTAACCAACAGTGAAGGTGAAAACAATAAGTTGTGTTGTCTGTGTTGTTTGTCGAATATTAAGACGAGGAGCTAAGGTTCAGTCGGTAGCCAACAGTGAATGTGAAAACAATTAGTACCTGCTAAACTTTAGTCTTTAATAAACACGAGGCTAAACTTCGGTCCTTTAACCAACACAGTCAGTTGTGTAGCACGAAACAATGGCATTCCAAATACTTGAAGATACAGTGACCTCCAATAAGAAGTTTAAACTTGATAGACGAAGCGTATGCTTTAGACTACAAGATATACCTGACGATGTCAACGATCCAGAGAAGTGGGTCAAAGATCGTATTAAAGATATTGTGAGTCATATAGTCCATGATGTCGATCCCGAAGACAGAGTGGGGTTTACCTTTAGCTCGGAGGGGTTCGACAAGGGGGCTGCCCATCTCCCATTTCGTAAAGCAAAGAATGTTGTTTTCGAAGACGTCTGGCACCTACTGAGTAAGATATACCAGAGTAAAGGACCTGGTTTTCGTTCTGATACATTTAGAATGACGATGACTCAAGTGAAAACCGCTAAGCCTTTAATACATGTCAATTAAATATCTTATCTTTACAGACATATGTACCAGATATCAAGTTGTTTTCAGTCTGTGTTCCACCAAAGTCCACCAAGTATGTAGCGGTTGTAGGCGTTAGTTGAGATGTTGCTTCCGACACATCTAGGGGGCCGGTATTCCGGCCCCCTAGATGTGACTCTAAGTGGGCTCCTTCGGTTGGAACATTTGGCATATCGGTATTCCGATAACCCAAATGTTCCTTCTGTGTTCCACCAAAGTCCACCAAGTATGTAGCGGTTGTAGGCGTTAGTTGAGATGTTGCTTCCGACACATCTAGGGGGCCGGTATTCCGGCCCCCTAGATGTGACTCTAAGTGGGCTCCTTCGGTTGGAACATTTGGCATATCGGTATTCCGATAACCCAAATGTTCCTTTAGCTGACTGTTGTAATAGGCAATCAACTCTTTAGTTTTCTTATTTTCCAACCAATGACACATAAAGCCACATCTCAAGACAGTTAGTTAAGAGTGTTGTATGACTAAGATTACTCTTGAAATATTTAGAATATCGGTATTCCGGCTACCTAAATGCTTCTTTAGCTGACAGTTGTAATAGACAATCAACTCTTTAGTTTTCTTATTTTTCATATATCACACTTTTTAATTTTATTTTACACTATCGAAAATTAAATTATGTCATCCTACGGAAATAACACCCAGATTACATTCCAAGGTCACAAACACCAACTGACAGATCTCATTTTACTGTAAAGACAGACAATTTTCAAATTAGTTAACTTGCTGTAGTGTACACTTGAGTAAATATATTATATTTTTATATTTTACCACTGTTTTTATTATTAATAACACCTTGTCCATACCTGACTCCCAGCAAAATAATTCAATCTATTTGCATTTAAACACCGTTATAATTATGTCCAGGGTTGACTTAAATGTCCAGAGGTAGACTTGACTGTCCATAGTAGACTACAAAATTTACATGTATTTACGCAGAAATAAAAATTGTTGCATTTTTCATAAAAATGATTGGTTATCCAACAAGCCAAATTTAATACCAAATATACTAAAGTCCAACAAGTATTTAGCGGTTGTTGGTGTTAATTGAAATGTTGCTTCCGACACTTCTAGGGCATCGGTATTCCGAGCCCCTGGAGATGACTCTAAGTGGGCTCCTTCGGTTGGAACATTTGGCGTTATCGGTATTCCGATAACCCAACATGTTCCTTCAGCTGACAGTTGTAATAGACAATCAACTCTTTAGTTTTCTTATTTTCCAACCAATGACGCATAAAGTCACATCTCAAGACAGTTAGTTAAGAGTGTTGTATGACTAAGATTACTCTTGAAATATTTAGGATATCGGTATTCCGACTACCTAAATGCTTCTTTAGCTGACAGTTGTAATAGACAATCAACTCTTTAGTTTTGTTATTTCCACCCATTAACACATAAAGCTACATCTCAAGACAGTTAGAGTGTTGCATGATTAAAATTACTCTGAAATGCTAGTGGCACCCCATTTTTACCAAGTATGTAACAGCTGTAGGTACCAAGTCAACCCCTTCTACTTGTTGTTGTAATAGACAATTAACTCTTTGGTTTTCTTATTTTATATCTCATAAACATAAAAGCTACACTTCAAGATACTTAGTTTAACTGGTTACTCTGAAATGATAGGATCCTGGACACTCCATTTAAATACATGTAAATTTTGTAGTCTACTATGGACAGTCAAGTCTACCTCTGGACATTTAAGTCAACCCTGGACATAATTATAACGGTGTTTAAATGCAAATAGATTGAATTATTTTGCGGGGAGTCAGGTATGGACAAGGTGTTATTAATAATAAAAACAGTGGTAAAATATAAAAATATAATATATTTACTCAAGTGTACACTACAGCAAGCTAACTAATTTCAAAATTGTCTCCCTTTGCAATTCTGCTTTTTTATTTAGACCCAGCTCCATTAACTGTTTGATCAGCTGTTTCTTTTGAACTTGTTTTTCTCTGTACGCCTTTCTGATTGCAATTCCCTTTTCTGTTTGGTAAAACACTCTTCTCTTTTCATTAGCTTCCTGTCTTCTACGAATACCCGAAGCTCCTCTGGTGCACTGGCAAGTCTCTTTATTGTGCAACTCGTTCACTGATGCGTAAACTAATACGTTTTTAACTCCTTTTGATGCTAAACATGATATTTCATCTCTTACAGAAGCACACATTTTTCCTCTACCATGCAGCCAAGAATCACAGTACACTCGCCTAGAATAGTGCGAATGCGGCGTTCCACGAAGACCATCGCCATCTCTTTGAAGGGGTTTCTGCCCATCTGCACAAGCAATATACCTTAATACTCCAACAGCATGATCTAGACAGATTATTTTCTTGAAAGTTGTTTTAGGATGCAAACGTCGCCCTACACGTTGAAGCTTCTTTTTAAATCCCTGAACCGTAGACCCATTTGTAAAATGTATCAAAGCGTGCATATGTTCATGCGCCACACTTCCATCATCTGCTTCTAGATGACATCGACAAATTGAATACCACTTAATATTTGGTACACAAACTAACAAATTAAAATCTTCTTCATTTAACAGAAGATGAAACCACTGCGTAACACACTCTTCGTAATCTTTGGCCATCTCTTGTGGTGAAATCGCCTTAATGTCATTAACATTTAGTAAACTCAGATAATCAGCTTTTGATATGGAAGCCATCTTGTAAGAACGATGTGAACAGAATGAATGTCCAGAGAATACTAGCCGTGTACACCTAGACTATTCCATTATATGGTGCATCTTTAATGATCGCATACTGTCGTCAAACATCGGTGCTGTTCGGATCAGACAAACGACCAGTCAACCAACCAAGACAGACAGCTGTCTAGCAGGACAGACAGCTGTCTAACAGCTGTTGGCAGTTGTCATATCTGGTAGGATGACATCATCATCATTATACGTGTTTGAGCTTGTCGACAGCTCTCGTTTCCGGTTAGTGACCTAGTTTTCCGAGATAGCCCGTGACAGATGAACGTTATTTCATTTCCTGTGGTTGACTTAGTTTTTTTTTCTTTTAGAGTTCGCTAGATGAACGTTGTACTGTTAGACAGCTGTGTGATAGAGGAAAAATGTGTGCTTCTGTAAGAGATGAAATATCATGTTTAGCATCAAAAGGAGTTAAAAACGTATTAGTTTACGCATCAGTGAACGAGTTGCACAATAAAGAGACTTGCCAGTGCACCAGAGGAGCTTCGGGTATTCGTAGAAGACAGGAAGCTAATGAAAAGAGAAGAGTGTTTTACCAAACAGAAAAGGGAATTGCAATCAGAAAGGCGTACAGAGAAAAACAAGTTCAAAAGAAACAGCTGATCAAACAGTTAATGGAGCTGGGTCTAAATAAAAAAGCAGAATTGCAAAGGGAGACAATTTTGAAATTAGTTAGCTTGCTGTAGTGTACACTTGAGTAAATATATTATATTTTTATATTTTACCACTGTTTTTATTATTAATAACACCTTGTCCATACCTGACTCCCCGCAAAATAATTCAATCTATTTGCATTTAAACACCGTTATAATTATGTCCAGGGTTGACTTAAATGTCCAGAGGTAGACTTGACTGTCCATAGTAGACTACAAAATTTACATGTATTTAAATGGAGTGTCCAGGATCCTATCGTAAACTCTGATGTTAAATAGGTTTTCCCCCCTCTACTTTAATTGGTTGTATTCTTCTGGTTGGTTGACTGTTAAAAATCTGAGAACACTATCTACATCCTTCGGAAAACACATTAGGACCAGATGTTTCCAACGATTAATTAACCGCTATCTACATCCTCCGGAAACTCTATAGGATGTTTCCATTCGATAATTAGGTGAAAGTCTCCAAATAAACCATACCATACCATACCATCTATACCTACTACACAAGAGAGTGTGTGTTGGTTTTAGGTGTAAGTATGTAGCGGTTGTAGGTGTTAGTTGAGATGTTGCTTCCAGCACATCTAGGGGGCCGGAATTCCGGCCCCCTAGATGTGACTCTAAGTGGACACCTTCGGTTGAAATATTAAGGGTATCGGTATTGATTGGTACATAGACTGTTTCTTTAGCTGACCGTTGTAATAGATAATCAACTCTTTTAGTTTTCTTATTTTCCAGCCAATGTCTGAATCTTTTCTCACCATTTTTACACAGCTTAGTCGCATTAAAATAACCAGTGTTCTTATCGATAATTAGGTGAAAGTCTCCAAATAAACCATACCATACCATACCATCTATACCTACTACACAAGAGAGTGTGTGTTGGTTTTAGGTGTTAACACAGCTTGTTCTGACTTACTTAAATATTATATTTCTTCTGTTCAACAAGACGATTATTTTGATGTGTCACACATGTATGTAGCTCTAAGAATAGCTATACCGGAAGTGTCTACCCGGAAGTAACATTTTTTATTGAATATGTTTTATAGAGTTTGCTTTGCTGAACAGCGTGCATGTGTTGGTTCCAGCGTACATCTCACGGATCTTCCGCGATAAGGGTTTAAAGTTTTTATCTCATTTTCTTGTAGAGCTTGTTATGAAACATACATTTTTGAAGTCAGTTCATTTCTATCACTTGTCGTTGAAAAGATACAAGGATTTAAAGTTTAGACCGGAAGTGGTCATTTTATTGTATATTCCAATTTGATTTGGCCTCCTTAACACCGTGCATGTGTTGGTTCCAGCGTACATCTCACGGATCTTCCGCGATAAGGGTTTAAAGTTTTTTATCTCATTTTCTTGTAGAGCTTGTTATGAAACATACATTTTTGAAGTTAGTTCATTTCTATCACTTGTCGTTGAAAAGATACAAGGATTTAAAGTTTAGACCGGAAGTGGCCATTTTATTGTATATTCCAATTTGATTTGGCCTCCTTAACACCGTGCATGTGTTGGTTCTCTCGTACATCTCACGGATCTTCCGCGATAAGGGTTTAAAGTTTTTTATCTCATTTTCTTGTAGACCTTGTTATGAAACATACATTTTTGAAGTTAGTTCATTTCTATCACTTGTCGTTGAAAAGATACAAGGATTTAAAGTTTAGACCGGAAGTGGTCATTTTATTGTATATTCCAATTTGATTTGGCCTCCTTAACACCGTGCATGTGTTGGTTCCAGCGTACATCTCACGGATCTTCCGCGATAAGGGTTTAAAGTTTTTTATCTCATTTTCTTGTAGACCTTGTTATGAAACGATATATTTTTAAAGTCGGTTCATTTCTATCACTTGTCATTGAAAAGATACAAGGATTTAAAGTTTAGACCGGAAGTGGCCATTTTATTGTATATTCCAATTTGATTTGGCCTCCTTAACACCGTGCATGTGTTGGTTCCATCGTACATCTCACGGTTGAACCTGTTGTCTATTTTGTTTCTGAACTTCCTTCTTTTGTTTTGCCAGCGACCTCTATGTGTTATTTTTAGAACCTACCCATATAACAATTGTGACGTTCTAGTCTGTCTAATATTAAACATATTAATTATTATGTCTTATGTCTACACTCTCATTTGTCGGCTAGGTTGGGGTGACGTATCTTTAAATAATGGAGTCTTCATCCATCCTTGCACCATCTTTATCAACGAAAGCCCGCCATTTTTATAATGTCAGCTTAAGGTATCACAGGCTTCCATCTTTCATTCCGCCATTTTCCTCCGTTTTGGTTCAGCAGCCTCTAATATTAAACATTATTTTTGTAAATCATCCATTTGTCTAATAATAAACTTTAATTATGTTACATGTATGGTTTGTAAGGTATCACAGGCTTCCATCTTTCATTCCGCCATTTTCCTCCGTTTTGGTTCAGCAGCCTCTAATATTAAACATTATTTTGTAAATCATCCATTTGTCTAATAATAAACTTTAATTATGTTACATGTATGGTTTGTTTGTAGTCGTATATATATATACCAACCTAAAACAATAAATTAATAAGCGTCTGCTTAGCTCAACGGGTAGCATCGTTGCCTCCCATCTGAATGCCCCGGGTTCGAAACTCACCTGCACCAAATGGTTTTTTTCAAAATATAATAATTTGAAGTAATAGGTTAGACACTTTTGAAATGTTTGCATGTGACTGTCTGGCCCAAGTCGTGTGACGTCACAGTTTCCTAGACAGGTCAATGACCTTAGGAATAACACGGATGTGACTGTCTGGCCCAGGGCGTGGCTGGGCGCCGGCGCCGGGGCTGGCGCCCGGGGCGTGGCTAGGCGCCGGGCCCGGGGCAGGCGCCGGGGCAGGCGCCAGGGCAGGCGCCAGGGCAGGCGCCAGGGCAGGCGCCAGGGCGTGGCTAGGCGCCAGGGCAGGCGCCAGGGCGTGGCGCCAGGGCGTGGCTAGGCGCCGGCGCCGTGACGTCACTTCCTGTGACGTCACTGTCTGCTCAAAGTGCCGCATTACCTACTTATATGTTTCACAAATAAGGCCAAACTTCGAATACTGCTCCCACATCTGGGGTGCAGCTGCCGCTTCTACACTCGATATCCTGGAATCCATTCAAAAGAAAACTATACGACTCATCGGTGACCCTACCCTCACCCAAAGGCTGCCATCCCTTGCCCACCGACGTGCCGTTGGTGACCTCTCTCTCTTTTATAGATATCTGCACGGGCACTGCTCAGAGGAGCTTTCTTCCATAGTTCCTCCACCTGCTGCCCCCAACAGATCTACCAGAGGAACAGAGCGAATGTACTCTTTTACTGTCCAGGTCACCAGACATAGAACATCTTGTTATGCCCGCTCTTTTGTCCCGAGGACTTTCAAGTTATGGAATTCCTTGCCGGCAGAAGTTTTTCCTTCTCCTCCGAACCTCCAAACCTTCAAGTCCAGAATTAACAAGTTGCCTCTTTCCTCCTTGTCGACACACACGGTACGATAGTATTTAGGCTGTAAGCCCTCGTGGTGCGTTGTTGAAATAAAAATAATAAAAAATTGAACAGCAGAGGTTCCAAAATAGACCCCCGAGGAACTCCTGACCACGCCGCCACATCAGTTTATTGACAACCATGGTATGACAAAAATACCTTCTGCCTGGCAGATAGGATAGAAGAAGTTCCAGTAGATTTGTACACAGACTCATATGGCCCAGCATCTGGAGTAAAAGCTTATGGTTCAATCGGTCATATATATATATATATATATATATATATATATATATATATATATATATATATATATATATATATATATATATATATATATATATATATTATTATTATTTTAATGCAAGTCGTGCACTTAGCGGTATAAAATAACTGTTCTAACTATTTCACACTGCGTTATCATAATATAAGCTGTAACAATCTAAGTCATAGTATATTATTTCAACAAACCTACAAATATGTTAAACAACAAACGAAGAAAAGTTATATAACATATATTCATATTTTAGACTACTAGTTTGTTTATTTATTTTGGTTATAAAATCATGGGCGCTTGCATTGTTTGGTTTAAATTGTGTTACTAACTTTTGAATCTATAATTTGAAACTAAGTAAGATACTTGACAATTTCAATAATACGCTTTTTAGTCTTGTGTCATTAAATTAAATGTGAATCCCTTTCTTTTGATATCCATGTCAAGGGGATTGTAGAACAAATATATATTCCGTCATCTTTTGTCGGCCACCATATTTATTTTATAAAAGTACCATCTAGCTCACTGTATTTTTGTTACTTGTGAAGCACTTTCTTTTGTCATATCAAAACGATTGTGAAACAAAATATATTCCGCCATTTGCGCCGGGCGCCATCTTGAAATTATGAAAGCGTCACCTAACTGACTGTATTTTACTCGTACCCTTTCATTTGTAACTCATCGGGGGGGGGGGGGGTGGGGGGGGGGGCTTGTTCAGAAATATTCCGCCATCTTGAGTTGATTCTGACTTTAATGTATACAAATTCGATGGTACCATAATATTGTATCGTCACCGGAATCGAATAAGTTTGCAATATTTCAAATCGTTCGGACAATCGGAAATAAGTTACAATTCGATTACAAGATTTGATTGTCGGAAAGCAGTGACACTTGATATAAATCGTTTAAAATGATATAGCATTTTAAAACGTTATCAAGCACATTCTATTTCCTTTCTTTATTTCCTGTATTTTTTGGAAGTCTTTGTCACTTTTTTGACAGCTTACAAATTCTTTACGCAAATTAATACCTCTGTTAAAGAAAGACCTCTGAAACTAATATTTTTTACAATAGGGCGTCACCGCGAGTGTCCGATACTAGCTCTAACGCTCACATTACTATTTACACTAAAACCCTTATAAAGCAGTCTCATCTACTAATATACCGCCAGAGATAAATTATCTGTATCTAGGATCTGGTACTAATCTTTTGTCGGGGCGAAGCAGTGACGGGATTACCTCCTACAGCTAGTACATATGGGCTAGTTCTAACCTGGTCCGTATCCCTTCACATGTTCGCAGCGTCAGCAACACGGGCCTCCCGGTCCCGGATCACTGGATTACAATATGTTACAGGACCACTCCACCTGTCACTGACAGCACAACTCGATACTTTGTAGCCTATTGTAGTGTCACGTCCCGGGGTGCTAAACCGACGACGGCGACGCTGCCCATCCACTCATTGCTTTACACCTGCGATAATGCTACCCATACATACATGTGTGCATGTGCTTATGTGATACCTCTCCTCAGCCTATCTGGGTTGAAGGGGAGATCGCATGCAATCGGAAAGAGGTCTGCGTTTTATAGCCAACGTTTGAGTACATGAGGCTGTAATGTTAAATCGTGGATAAGAACTAAACAGCTTCCAACTTAGCAAATAAATTATCCGTATACACGACCGTTTATTTGTACCAAACTTCCATTTTATTGTCATTTTTGCAGTAATAGTAGTAGTAGTGGATAAATATAGCTAATGCGTCTTTGAGATTGTATAATAATTTATTGATTGATTTCGAATTTGTAACTGTCTTTGGTCAACATTGCAACTTCAACATTTTGTGTTTTTAGCGAATTTTTCCTGGAACGGAAATAAGGACATCTGTTTAAATATATATATATATATATATATATATATATATATATATATATATATATATATATATATATATATATATTGATAAGTACACTTGGAGAACCCAAGTCACAACAACACATCATTTTTCTTTTTAAAGACCTCACAATCGTTTTACTAATAAAGTTAGCGTCATCAAAGGATGAAAAATTATATTTTTCACCTTTTTTTTTAATTTCAGCAACACACCACGAGGACTCACAGCCTAAATACTTTCGTACCGTGGGTGTCGACAAGGAAGAAAGAGGCAACTTATTAATTCTGGACTTGAAGGTTTAGAGGTTCGGAGGAGAAGAAAAAACATGTGCGGGCAAGGAATTCCAGAACTTGGAGGTCCTAGGGATAAAAAAGCGGGCATAACAAGATGTTAAGTGACCTGGACAGTAAAAGGGTGCATTCGGTCTGTTCCCCTGGTAGATCTGTTGGGGGCAGCAGGTGGCGGAATTATGGAAGAAAGCTCCTCTGAGCAGTGCCCGTGCAGATGTCTATAAAAGAGAAAGAGAGAGGGGTCACCAACGGCACGTCGGTGGGCAAGGGATGGCAGCCTTTGGGTGAGGATAAGGTCACCAATGAGAGGTATAGCTCTCTTCTGAATGGAGTTCTGGATAGCGAGTGTAGAAGCGGCAGCGTCACCCCAGATGTGGGAGCAGTATTCGAGGTTTGGCCTTATTTTTGAAGTATATACGGTATAGAGATTAGCTGACGAAAAGTATTTGCGAGCCCGGAAGAGGAAACCTAATTTTTTAGCAGCCGCTTCTGCAATTGATGTGACATGTTGGTCCTAATTGAGATTTCGATCCACAGAAATGTCAACAATTGAACAGGACTCATTACTTTGAATAACTTTGTTGATCATTCTGATGGGCCTAGGGCTGGTGTATCTCTTATGAGATAGAAAGCAAGACTGAGTTTTAGTGGAGTTGAATTTTATCCCGCATTTAGTTCCACTTCGCGGAGTTGTAGTGCCAAACGATACGTGGGTGTGATGACAGTGTGACCCCGGGTTGCATTGCGCAGGAAGCAGTGACCAGGCCGTAGTCTGAGCGACTAACGGGGTGGTGACTGATGTCTTATAGCATTCAGGTTTTGTAGTAAGAAGGAGATCCAAGGGATTTGAGCTGTGTGTTGAGATGCGAGGAAAGTAAGTAGGTTGCCGAACCTTATTGGCTAAAGAATTGCTGATTGCGAAAGCCTCCGCTGCTTGTGGATCGGTTTATTGAAGATCCTAGCTATTCCTTATTCTGGACATTGAAGTCACCAAGAACAGTGACCTCGGAGGAAGGATATTCAGAAATCAGATGGTCGGTTTTTGGACAAAGTTATTGTTAGAAGGTGACCGGTAAATGCAATAGACGAATTTAGTTGTAGCCTGAGAGAGAGTTTTACCCAAAGTATGTCTTTTCTTCGAGCTTCCAAATTAGGGAGTCTGGTGCAGGGTAGATTGTTACGGACGTAGGCGCACACACCTCCATGCGATCTAAAGTAAGTAAGGAGCTTATACCTTTGGAAATTAAGGTGATTAGTGGCTGTTTTGGCACTGATTTGGGTTTAGGTGAGGAAGATGAGTTGGGGCCTATTAGCCTAGAGGAAGTGGTGGACGGAGTTCAGGTTAGAATTTAGGCCACATATATTCGAGAAGGATATGATAAATTTTGATGCCGGCGCCCCCTGTACACCCCTTTCCCGGAGATCTTAATGGAGGGGTATTTTATCTCCGCAATCTTTTGTACAAGGAGGAGCCATCGTCATTTTGGTTTATAAGGAAAACCGACTCATACACCTGAACTGGAAACGTCCGTTGGGACTTCACCGGCCCCTTGATGTAAGGGGTGGTACCTCCTCGGGCGCGAAAAATCCTTTACTATCACGCAAATGAAAAGTCCACTACCACCTACCTGACTCCGATTAGTCGCCTCTTACGACAGGCAGGAGTTACCTTGGGCCTATTCTTTTAGTTAGCCACCGGACCCACATGGGACACTTACTTATCAGTGCCCATCGCAGGTTCCAATCTTCGCTTAGCTACTTTGAGAAATAATTAAGTGGTGTCTTCGCAAAATTTAAGATGCTGGTCCGACCAAAGTCCAAATTGGTTAATACATTGCAAAAGGGTATGTTTCTGTATTTATTATGAACACTCTGTATAATATATGATGATGATATTGCGTGAATTGATACACTAAGTGACGCTTACTTCATTGGGATTGTAATACTTACAAGGCACTTAGTAGCGTGTACACAGGGCACTCCAAAAAAGTCATGTTTTTCAGTTTTTGCACTCAAGTTGTGAACACTCTGTATAAGTTACGATATTGGAACTTAGGATTTGTGGCTTACAGATGTGCCTATATCGATAGAGATATTTGCTTTTTTGTAAAAAAATATCTAATATGCTATAGTAATTTATTTTGGGGTCTTATTTCTTATCGTAGTAGGCTATGAAAAAAAAACTAAGCTTAACATAATGCATACTAGAATGTGTATGGAGCTTTTGGAGTACTTTATTTAAAGAAAACTTTATTTGAAAATCAGCCGACCCGTTATGAAATAATGAATTGTCGCCACTAAAAGTGGAACACACTCTATATATACATATATATATATATATATATATATATATATATATATATATATATATATATATATATATATATATATATATATATATATATATATATATATATGTATATATAGGTATCACACAGATTGCTTAAAAATAATGGGCCGATTTTGATCAAGTTTGGTACGTACCTTCCTTTTGAAAGTGGCTTGGAAAAGTTAGTTAGCCAGGAAAATCGGCCCAGGTTTTCCCGTAAAATTTTTTTGAACAAAATTATACCTCCGGAAATAATAGAGTAAGGGCAACCAGATTTTGCACGTTTGTTTTTATTATTAAGAGCGAACCATGTACCATAACTTACGTCTGTAAGTTTAAAGACAAGAAAGTTATGGGCATTTAAAGAAACCAAATTTGGCGTTTTCCTCAAAACGCCAGTCAGGATTTGATTCGTCAAAATTTAGGCAAAGAACCTAAAACCAGTACGAGTTATGTAAAGAAAATGTCCCAAGAAGAGCATACTGCAACCCTTTAAGTTTCAGCTTCAACCGTCATTGTCCTGCATTTTAATAACATATTTCCAAAAAATTAATTTTATATAGACGCTTTCTCTGATGCTTTGGCAGTAGTTTTAGTTAAGTTTACGGTTAGTGATCTATAATTTTTAGCTAATTTTCGTAGAAAAAATTCGTTATTGAAAAGACTGCGGATTTTGGATTTTAAAAAGCTTTCTTCAAATGAGTGCAAACGAGGCCCCCTAGAAGCCATAACTGGAATTAGTTATGGATTCTAGTTATTATATCTAAGTACGTAGAGTCCGTTATTTTTACCGAGGAAACTTATTTAAATAATTTGCAATGTTACTGTATTACACATTAACCCACTTTGTGAATGTCCACCGTTTCTACCTAGCAAGCTGTATTAAAATACCTTGCATCAATTAATCATCAGTTAATATTATACATGCCAATTGTCAATTAAAATTTAGTATTAGTGTGTAGTTTAGTCTCTTATTTTTAGTTAAGCTAATAGCATTAGTTGACTAGGTACAGAGCTGTCAAGTAATTCAACTAAATAAATTGAAAAAGTAGTTGAATTACTTTCAGGTAATTGAATTACTATAACTCAATTATTTTCTGTAAGAACCACGGTGGTTCAGGGGTAAGCGGGTATGCCTCTGAACCTAAGGGTACTGATTTCGATTCCAGGGTACTCCTTTCACTTTTTCAGTACAAACTGTAACATTAACATCAACCGAGGTTCTGGCATTGTATTTGAGCAACTTGAATGTCTGCACTTTCCGCCCTTCGGAGGGGGCGTAAAGCCGTCGGTCCCGTGTCCATTCGATGTTGGGCACGTTAAAGATCCCTACCCTCCTTACAGAAAGGCAGGGGTTCGGCAACATTTTCGGGATAGTGAGCCGAAACTGCTCCCTGGCGTCGGTGATGGGCCATAGTCACGGAAATAGGCCGACGTTAAAGAAACAAAACACACACACACACACAATTATTTTCTGTACGAGGTAATTGATAATTGATACTTCAATTATGTTCAATGTGTGATCAGAATATGTAATTGTTTTCACTACTTTTCAAGTTGTCCAACTACTCTTCCAGCAATTGAACTACTTTCAAAGTAATTGCACTACTTCTGAAGTAGTCAAACTACGTTTGTAGTAATTGCATTGCGCATTTAGGTGTAAGAATTTCAACTACTGTATATATATATATATATATATATATATATATATATATATATATATATATATATATATATATATATATATATATGTAAATTGAAACTGACCCTGGATATGGGTTCTACGGGGCCTAGTTCGCGTGAATTTTTGTTTAAAAGAAATCAATAAAAATCATGATTTCAGGAGATACAAAACCTTTAGTGTTTAAAAAAAGCTTGTTACGACAATATAATATAAATAAAGGATTTTTTAGACAATTAAACTAAGCACAGAAAACTTAAACTTTTACCTTATTAAGAGTCTAAAGCGTTGTTGGTGGACTGAACTAGAAACCCACTACCTTCGCACCAACTCATATTTCTCTCCAACCACTGGTTAAGAAAATAGGAAGCGAACTGTTTCTGAACGCTCCACGTTTCAAGAAAACATTTTAATGCCTTCATAAATTTATTCTCTGCGTGACACCTAAATCGGTAAGAATGTCTCGAATATGTTCCTTTGTCCTGACAAGTTGCTCAGCGTTTTAAACTGACCTGACCTTACCTGGCCTGACCTGATTTGACCTCAATTATAAACAACCGAGACCAAGTGGGCGGTGAACGTGTCGCCACCTAGTTGCGGAACCAAGTAGTATGTTGTCACGCCAGCTCCAAATAACACAACGTGTTAAAAAAATAGAGACTGTATACAACCAACTAACAATTTTAGTAAATTGTTAGCCCTGGCCCATTTCTACCCTAATATAGGGACAAAGTATGTAAGGCTAGATGCATTCTTACCATAATTAGAACCGTAGACCGGTTTCGCTCTAATTAGAGATCGTCAGTACGGCATACTAATTGCTGCAAAAATACACCTATAAAGTAATACGGCTATGGTAGCCAGCCTTCCAACACCAAGTGAGTGGTCGAACGTTCGATTCCTTGTGTCGTGCCGCTTGTGATTTTTCTCATTTTCTGTGTAAATTTTTGGAAAAACCTTAATGTCTCAAAAGTAGATCGAAATAGATACGGCAAACTGGTATTTCCTGAATAAGGACACTTTAAGCTTCCTAACGGCAAAATATTATACCGGGTGTTGTATTTAAGAAATTCAATTAAAATGGAGGTGAATGTAGGGATGTTTGAAGAGAAATTTTGAACACCCTGTGTTAAGGGAGCGGAGGATAATTTGAGGAATAACTCGTCGAACTAAGCGTATTTGTACATTGGTAACGGTTTAATTATAAATTTAATAACTCACAAAAATCAACAATAATACTATTAACAAAACTGAATGAACTTGACATGGACTGTTTACATCGTGAATCTTAATTGAACAGTGTTTTAATGTATATCAATAAACAATACTTATAGTTTTCTTAATTAGTTTGCGACCTTCCAATTTGTAGACTTCAGCATTCTGCATACCTTGTACGTTGCGAATTTACTTTGTTTACCGTTTACATGATAAATGAAATAGATTCAATGCCAACGTTATTCATACAACTCTGACCTCTACATATGTGCAGTATTTACATTCCTTAGTGTCGATAGATTTCTTGAAACTAAATTCACTTGTTATTTTACTGATCTTAATAATTATGTTTCCAAGCTCTTCTACTGCCCTTCTTCAACCATCATTGTTCTCTGAACATTCTGCCGAGTCAACAGGGGACGATTTCCGCATCAGGGGCGTCTTGTAATCTGCTCAACTCTGCCATTTATATTGGTTTGACGTCGGGGTAGGTCTTCCCGACACCAGGTTTTCTGTTATTCGGCTGTGCTGCCTTTTTCTTAGTTTTCTTCTGAACCTTACGTAGGATGTAGATGGCGGCTACAATTGATATAGCTACTGTTGCTGTGGTAGCCGGGCTTGTTATTATGGAATGATGTGTGACAGTGCGCCAGCGAATTCCTTAGAGATGGTCCTCCTCTTGTAGTTCTTCCTTAGCGATGTCCATCAAATCATCAGATGGGCGGACTACTGCTTCTTGGGAAATTGTTACTAGACTGATTGAGGCTTCGGAAAAGGTTAAATTGGTTGGCACTGGTTTCACGAACCCGCCTATGATTGGTACTCCCTCGACCTGTTGGGGAGTTAGCACCATAGTTTTGGTCTTAATGATGCAGTCTTGGGAGATGGATATAATGTCATACTGCTTCATGGTAACTTCTTTTCTTTGGCCGTTACATATGATTGCAACTCTCGCTTCTCGTGGGTTGATGAATATCCATGAGTTTCTGGTGTACAGTTGCTTCCAGATGGTCGACTTGACTTTCTGGTGATGGATTGGGCACGTCACTTTGTTTTCCCTTTGGTATATTTCATCTAATAAGGAGTTGTTGTTGCTCTCCATGCTTCTTATCATGGCCGGGGAACATACATATAGATTCTCGGAGATAGGGATGCTGTTAGTGAGTTCCTTGTCTGCTATCTGGAATTATCTTTGCGTGTTATAATCTATTCCTAGGATTTGGTTGGGTATCTTCATAGACCAATAGGTTTCGTTTTCAACCTTATATGGAATCGGGGCGACCTTTATTAGCATGAATTGCGTTACTGCTGTCATTGTGTAGGTGAATATATTTCTCACTGTGACCAATTTCTGACCTAAGTATCGGGTATGAAATGATCTCCAGATGCTGTGGTAGTTTTCTCGTTGCTGCACTTATGATTCGGTCAATGTACGCTGGTGAAAGAAAATCGTAAATGTTGGCTTGGTTCACATGTATGTTTAGCAAGCTTCTATAATGAAGAGTCAGTTCATCGAGATATCGCTCAGCTATCTGATAAACACTCAGTATGTGAAAGTTTAAGGAATTCTTGTCTACTGCTTTGTACCAAGGCTTCATGTTGTTAATGGCTTCCAGACATTGGTTCAGTTTGGACTCGAACTGCCTCAACGTATGGTATATTCTCTTCTCAGTGTCGTTGAATCTGGATAATGATTGCAGCATCAGCCTTGTTTGATGATGGGATGCTGCAATTAGCTCCTGTTGGTTCTTGTCTAATTGATCTACATCCTTGTATACGTCGTCATTGACTCCAAATACGGAAGTTAGGAGTTGCGCTAGGATTCCTCTTCTAACTCTCTTTCGAAGGGCCGTATTAACGCTGCTTTTATCCATGATAGTTCGACTTGCTTGACCTTGATTGGTGTCATTAACAAGGCACAATCAATCAAATCTGAAGAAATGCTTTTGCTTTGTTTGCAAAACTCTTCCAACTCCACAACGACTGCCTGGGCTGCCTCTGTGTCGTATGCGAGCTTTTGTTTTTAGAACCTCGTTTCAATCCTAAAGGTTCCTCTGTCTACTTTCGCATGTGCTATATGCTCAATGTAGAACCCTGGCTGTGGGTACTCAATGTGATACAACTTCGTGGCTGCCGTTCTTCCTATAGCCATCATGAATAATATCGCTATTATGACTGTCTTCCATTTTTGCTTAGGAGACTTCTTTTTAATTTTTTGCGGCTCTGATTGTTCTTCATTATGCTTTCTTCTCGTTTGTTCTTCCTCATTGGGTAATAGGATCAGCTTGTGTATTGGCTTTTCCATTGTTATTCCCCCTGCATGTGACCTATATCTTGCCTTTACCCTGTATTGTTGCCTTTCGTGGACGCTTGTGTCCTTGATTCTTTCGAATTTCACCCTGTTTAGGTGCTATATATTGGAACTGACCTTCTTTTGGTGCTGCCCTGGACTCTTCTCTTTTGTATTTTTGCTTTATTGGAACTGACCTTCTTTTGGTGCTGCCCTGGACGCTTCTGTCCTGTATACTTGCTTTATTGGAGCTGACCTTCTTTTGGTGCTGCCCTGGACGCTTCTGTCCTTTATATTTGCGTTATTGGAACTGACCTTCTTTTGGTGCTGTCCTGATTATTTTTTACTACCATTAAATGGTATTTGGAGACTTGGGTTAAAGAATGTTTTGATAAGGATAATTGGTTTTTAATGAGCACTGTATTTTCACTGGGACTGGTTACTTTTTCGTCGAAGGACTATGTTCTTCAACTACTCTTGACTTCGAAGGACCATGTTAAGGGAGCGGAGGATAATTTGAGGAATGACTTGTCGAACTAAGCGTATTTGGACATTGGTAGTGGTTTAATTACAAATTTAATAACTCACAAAAATCAACAATAATACTATTAACAAAACTGAATGAACTTGACATGGACTGTTTACATCGTGAATCTTAATTGAACAGTGTTTTAATGTATATCAATAAACAATACTTATAGTTTTCTTAATTAGTTTGCGACCTTCCAATTTGTCGACTTCAGCATTCTGCATACCTTGTAGGTTGCGAATTTACTTTGTTTACTGTTTACATAATGAATGCAATAGGTTCAATGCCAACGTTATTCATACAACTCTGGCCTCTACATATGTGCAATATTTACATTCCTTAGTGTCGATAGATTTCTTGAAACTAAATTCACTTGTTATTTTACTGATCTTAATAATTATGTTTCCAAGCTCTTCTACCGCCCTTCTTCAACCATCATTGTTCTCTGAACACCCTGTATGAACGAATCCAAATGTAAAGACAGTTCAGGATGAACTGGTCCAACATTAGATTGCACGTTCATTTTTCAGGGTAACTAACGAACAGTTGCAGAGATATAACAGTCTGGAGAAAATATGTTTTTGACTAAATTTTTAAAGAAAAATTAATAACTCGGCAACACTGCATTTGGAAATCTTACAAATTTTTAGTTAAATATATAACCTACAGAAGCTTAATCCACCACATGAAAAACTATAGTATTCCATCTAAGAAAAATATAATTTTTGGTATTACTCTTTTTTTGTACAGCCTGTATACTTTGGGCTGTAGCAAAGATCACACGTAATAAGTATCATTGAGATTTTTTCAAGTACAACGGTTTAGTAACTATGGATTGACGCGCGCTTATTGGACATCCCTGTTTATATAAACATATAAACGTTTTAACGGGCCTTGGTTTTGGGTCGTAAGGACCCAAATTAGCGCTCATCTGAAGAAATTTTTTCAAAAGCTTTTCATCGTGACCTCTTTATTAGCGTATGTTTCTTAATGAAAATTCGCTAAAATTAATTTTGAAATACAGGCCGTAATTTTACTAGACGCTTACAAGTGAGGAGCACTACAGGAAATATATATCGTAAGAACAAAAACTAAATTATCTACAAATTTAATAACAACCTTATTTATAGCCACGTTTCACGTCAACTGCTAAACCAAGATTTTTCATTTCAGCAGGAGATCAGTCAACGACCTCGAGGCAATTTGTTTATGACTAATTTATATTTATGTTGATGCACTACACGTCCCCAAGATGCAAGCTATTATCAGCGGGACCTCGGCTTGCATGTGCAGGCGCAATAACTTCAAGTCATGACCTATCTTCATCTCCGTATAAAATTACCCGGCGATCTCTTCTAGAAAGCAGGAATCTTTAATGAAATCTTGGATGAAATTGATATGGCCTGCATGAAATTACATTTAGTAAACATGCAGTGACTCAATTAGTTCGTGTCTCCGATGGAAAGTTATTGGATATATAACTCGCTTTACTAAAAATTTAGAGGTTCATTTAATTCCGACATAATATTGAAAAATATTTTGTACAGTGTGGGACGGCCAAATGGAATAAATTTAGCATCGTAATTATTGTGCATATCTCTAAAAAGTCTGGACGCGGCAAGTGCGTTATGGTAGTGACTTTCCATAGAAATGATCTGGCACCAAATATGTTTTATAACTTTTTTTCTTGTAGGATATAAATCTCCATTTTGGTATACATTTTGCTTTTGTATCGTAAACCTACTTACCATAGTTGGTTACCATAGCTTTTTTATTTTTGGAGATATACATTTTTTCAGAAAAAAAATTAAGATTGTTCCGGAAAACCAGGTTCGCTTTTTCTGGATAACGAAATTGTCCAAGCCAGTTACAAAAGGAAGGTGCGTGCCAAATTTTATCAAAATCGGCCCGTTATTTTTTGATTTATGGTTTTTAATGGTAGTTAATATCACCAGCTACTACCACCACTGGTCCGTGAGCTCACTAACAATTTACATACGGTATAATAACCTAATCAGGTTCAAAATGGAGTGCCTGAGGGACCTGAACAATGAAATGAATGTTCTTAATTAGTGTTATCTACGTGACGAGTAAACCAACCCTCCCGAATTAAATTGCAGGTAACGTGAACCCCCCTTACAAGGTAAACAATAATAAACATCACTGGCTGGTTAAGGTTTGCTGAATTAAACACTTGGAGATCAAGCCTCCTCGTGGTGTTTATGTTCTTATGACCAACAATAACAACTAGACGACCCCATAGGTCAGTAATCATTAACAATAATAAATAAATAATGAGGTTATATTACTAGCAACAAGTGGCATACCATATATTCACTTAAATGATTACGCTATGGTGACGATCACCAGGTTCACCGGCTGTATCGGCAGTTAGGAGTCGCTATATGTCAAGCAAATTTAACTGAGATAAAACATGGCACACAAAAGAAGGATATCTTTATCGTGGCAATGGCACAATACTATATCAGACAACTAGCTGAATTATATCAATGAGATGGTTGTTGTAATACTCATCTGAGTGAACGCCAGCCTCACCAGCATACTCTAGACGCACCAGACCTGAGCATGACGGTTCGCTTGCTACATTCAAGCATCAGCGAACATCTACTGTGACGACCATATACGTTATTCTCAATTACACTGGAATGGAAATGACCCTAAAATGTTAACATTGTTATACTAGCCGTGGGCACCAGCCTGTCCTGAAGTACGACTTTATTTTATAAACTCAACGTGATGGCAATAACCCAAAAAATTGCTGCTGATACTATAGCAGCTGCCGGCTTAAAACACAGAGCCAGAAGTGTTCTCTCGATGCGTAAACGTGACAGTCATCCTCTCTTCGTACATATGCGCACAAATTCAGTCATGCCAACCCATAGACATTGGATCGCCACTCCTCTAATAACCATAGACTATAGCTAGCTGCTGCACAGAATAAAGAAAGACAGCAGATGACCCCCAGCGTCGCTGTATATTTACCATAGACTTAATAAAATTATACTAGCACTAAAGGTATCACCTGCTCGAGGATGTGGATGTGGACCTAAATAACTCACTCACGTGAGATCACTCTAAAATAATGGCATATTAACAACTATAAAACAAGTTACGACATCTGGGTCGTAACAATATATATATATATATATATATATATATATATATATATATATATATATATATATATATATATATATATATATATATATATATATATATATATATAAATTGAAACTGACCCAGGATATGGGTTCTAGGGGTCCTAGTTTGCGGTCATAGGAAAAAAAAATTTAATTCAAAAGTCGGAATCTTCCTATTAGTTAATTTTTTCGACAAAAATGCACAAAATATGCCGAAAGACGTTAACTTTAGGTTGAAAAATGACATCCTGCGACATGAAAACTTCCCCCTTTTATTCAACCACATTCGAATGACAGTTGCAACGCCTAAATTCATAGCACGTAGGGCTCTGTGATACCTCTTTGGAAAGGTCTCTTTATGCTCCATTCAAGATGCTATGATTTTAAAATTTATTGAAAATAGTGCTGCAAATTGAATCATAACTTTCACATAGCTGTGATAATCTATTCACCTCAGAAAAATCACCCCGCATCTACCCCCTACCCCCTGAATCGATCTTACCCAAAAACAATTAGAAGCGTTCATTTGTTGGATGCTAACTGAATACCAAATTTGAAGATGGTATCTCAATTCCTTCGAAGGTTATTGCGCCTACCAAAAAACGGAGTACAAGCCTACAAACCGACGTACAGACCGACAGACAAAAAATTTTCTTCCAAGAATCAAGTTTTCTATATGTTTTAAGACTTTTTCAGCCGTTTTAGCAAAAAAATCTAAATTTCTTTCACCAATACCCAATCCACACATATTCAACCCCTAATTTAATTTCAGCACATAATACCACAAGTTTGATGAAGTTGAAAGTTTTCTAATAAACAAACCCTAATTACTCGAGTTTTAGCGAAAAAAATTCAATTTTCACCAAATCATCCCTCATTCATCCCCAACCCCCTGAAGCAATTTTACCCAAAAACAATCGGAACCTTTCTTTTGTCGGGTGCTATCTGTGCCAAATTTGAAGACGATATCTCGATTCGTTCTAAAGTTATCGTGGCTACAAACAGACAAACATACAGAGCGACAAACGGACAGACTGACAAACTGACAGACTGACAGACACACAAAAAATTCGTTCCCAAATCAGGTTTTCTATATGTTTTGACACTTTTTACGACGATCAAGCGAAAAAAAATTTGTCGCCGATGCCATACTTCCACATGTATTGAGGATGTGGAAGTAAAATAAACAGTCAAAAAGTTTGGACGAAGCAAATGCGTTATGGTAGTGAATTTTCATAAAAAATTCACAAATGAGTACTTCCCGACTTTTGAATTTTGAAAAAATTTCTTCAAATGAGCGCTAAATAGGCCTCCTAAAACACATATCCGGGGCCAGTTTCGATTTATTTATATACACATATACATATATATATATATATATATATATATATATATATATATATATATATATATATATATATATATATATATATATATATATGTATATGTATCACACCGATAGCTCAAAAAATTATAAGCCGATTTTGACAAAATTTGGTAAATACCTTCCTTTTGTAAGTGGCTTGGATAAGTTTGTTATCCAGGAAAAGCAACCGAGGTTTTCCCGGAAAATTTTGTGTTTCCTTTAGAGAAAAATTCATATCTCCGGAAATAACAAAGTATGAGCAACAAAAATTGGTACATCGTTTTATATCGCTATAGGTAAATTGCGTGTTAAAATTGAGCGCTGTAAGTCAAAAGACAAAAAAGTTGTGGCCATTTAAAAAAAAAAAATTGGGGTTTTCCACGAAACGTCAAAGTGACTATTAAAAACGTCAAAATTGGAAACATTTAGGCAAAGAATTTGAATCTAATAGGGGCTATGGAAAGAAAACGTCTCAAGAAGAATCTTTTACAAACCCTGAAGTTTCAAACGTCATTGTCAGAACCTCGGTGGTTCAGGGGTAAGAACGTGTGCCTCTGAACCGAAGGGTACTGTGTTCGATCCCAGCGTAATCCTTTCACTTTTTCAGTACAAACTGTAAAATTAACATCAACCGAGGTTCTGGCATTGTATTTGAGCAAGTTGAATGTCTGCACGTTCCGCCCTTCGGAGGGGGCGTAAAGTCGTCGTTCCCGTGTCCATGCGATGTTGAGCACGTTAAAGATCCCTACCCTCCTTACAGAAAGGCAGGGGTTCGGCAAAATTACCAGGATACGGAGGTGAAACTGCTCTCTGGCGTCGGTGATTGGCCATAGTCGCGAAAATAGGCCGACGTTAAAGAAACAAAACACACACACACAACCGTCATTGTCCTTCATTTTACTGAAATGTTTCCAGAAAATTCATTTCAAATAGACCCTTTCTCTGATGCTTGGCAGTAGTCTTAGCTATAGAGTTTATCGTATAATGGTATATAACTTTTGTCGAATTTTCGTAAAAAAACAATAAAGCTCAATATGTCCGTTATTCTACAAGATATTAAAAGAATTTGTATACGTTAATTATAGGGTGTCTTAAGCTACATCTTAAAAAAAAAAATCTACAGTCACAGGGTGGCCCATAAGTCGTTGGTGATACAAATATTTTTTTTTAGTCGAACACGCCTTATGTTATTGCATTTTTGCATTTTCCATCGAAATATAATGCATGTTTGTAAGTAAAGAAATTCTGGACGCAGAAAGTGCGTTATGGTATCGAATTTTGATTAAATGCTTCATATTTGAAAAGCCCAATTTGCTATTAACCTTTAAGGTTGACCAAGAAACGGATTTTTTCGGTTACACTTTAAGTTTACTTTCGGAAATTTTTGTACGTTTTCAAACAATAAAGTTATTTTGATAAAACATGGCACATTGTTTTTTCTATATATGTTATACTGGTAATCAAATTTGATGCCTGCTTTCTGAAAAAAACACATATTTGCTATTAAAAACATTTTTATGATGAAAATTCATTACCAAGACGCACTTGCTGCGTCCCGAACTTATATATATATATATATATATATATATATATATATATATATATATATATATATATATATATATATATATATATATATATATATATATATATATATAGGTATCACACCGATAACTAAAAAAATAGTGAGTATCTTGCTTTTACAAATGGCAAGTTCGTTAGCCAGGAAAATCGGCCCAGTTTTTCCAGGAAAATTTTGTATTTTCTTTCGGAACATTTATATTTCCGCAAATAACAAAGTTGGGGCAACCAAATTTGGTACGCAGGTCTATGTCACAAAAAGTCAACTATATACCAAAATCTGGACCTATAGGTTGAAAATAAAATAGATAAAGGCATTTAAGAAAAATGGCTTCCACTGATCACCATACAAACGCACAAAAGCAAAATATTTTGTGACGATAACAAAATTAATTGCATCCTATAGACAAAGACTAAGATTTTTCGCGTAAAAAGGTCAAGAAATTCCATAAAAACCACTTGATAACTTTTCCTTTTAAAACGTCAAAGTCGCGATTTAAACGTCAAAATTGGCAACTTTTACGCAAGGAACCTAAAGCAAATACGGAGATAAATGTCGCAAGAAATGTATTTTACTAGTCCTTAAGTTTAAGCTTCAACCGTCATTGTCCTTCATTTTACTAAAAATTCATTTCAAATAGACCCTTCCTCTGATGGTTTAGCAGTAGTTTCAGTTATAGAGTTTATGGTTTAATTACCTATAATTTTTAGCAAATTTTCGTAAAAAAATTCGATAATGAGGAGACCGCCACGTTTAAATTTGAAAAAGATTTTGTCAAATGAACGCGAACTTGGTCCCCTAGGACGCACATGCGGGGTTAGTTTCGGTTTTTATCGGTTTACATATATAAAGGGTGACGTAGTTCTACGGTAAAGCTCAATATTACTGTTATTACACAAGATACGAAAAACAATTTTGTACGTTAATTACAGAGTATCTTGAGGTGCATCTTATAAAAATTATTTTGACAAACATGAGTGACTCATAAGTCGTTGGCGATACAAATTTTCTTTCTTTAAGTCGAACACCCCTTATATTATTGCATTTTTGCATTTTCCGTCGAATTGTAATGCATGCTTGTTTTAGACTTATTTTAATTGTATTGCAACTTTTTACATTTTTGACACATACACCAAATACGGCATTTTTACCAATAGAAATCGGAGTTGCATTCAGAAAGGACGTCGTTTATTTTATTTCATGAAAAAATCGAGATACCGCATACAGGACGCTCTCAAATAGTGACTGAATTTTAAAAAAATCAAACTATCGGAACTCAATTGTTTTAAATAGAATAACCTGTATTTATTTCATAAGTGAAGGGCATAATAACAAACGTTTAATAAGCAACTTAAAAAATGTTTTTGGATTTTCGTAAAAAAAAAATTGTTTGTAGATTTTCATGCAAAGAATGTTTTTGGGAGGTTTGTCGAAAAGCTTATCTGATGAAATTTGGTACATTGTTTCTATTATATAGGGTATACTGGTAACCAAATTTTATGCTTGCTTTCATAAAAAAAACATATTTGCTATTAAACACATTTTTATGAGAATTCATGACCATAACGCACTTGCTGCGTGCAGACTTTTTAATTACAGCATGCGTCAAATTTGGTTACCACTATAGCCTATATAGTAGATATAACGCACCATATTTCATCAAAATAACTTTATTGTTTGAAAATGTCCAAAAATTTTCCGAAAATAAACTTAAAATGTTCCCGAAAAACTGGTTTCCTAGATAACCTAAGGTTAATAGCGAACTGAGTTATTGAAATTCGAAGCATTTAATGAAAATTCGCTACTATAACACACTATAAAATGCTATTGTGCATTATATCATTGTGTGTGTGTTTTGTTTCTTTAACGTCGGCCTATTTCCGCGACTATGGCCAATCACCGACGCCAGGGAGCAGTTTCACCTCACTATCCTGGAAATTTTGCCGAACCCCCGCCTTTCTGTAAGGAGGGTAGAGCTCTTTAACGTGCCCAACATCGTATGGACACGGGACCGACGGCTTTACGCCCCCTCCGAAGGGTGGAACGTGCAGACATTCAACTTGCTCAAATACAATTCCAGAACCTCGGTTGATGTTAATTTTTACAGTTTGTACTGAAAAAGTGAAAGGAGTACCCTGGGATCGAACCCAGTACCCTTCGGTTCAGAGGCACACGTTCTTACCCCTGAACCACCGAGGTTCTAATTATGTCATTAAAGCAGTATGTATTTCTATTGTATAAAAAAAATCTCGTCACTTGGATAATGAAAAGGGAACCGAAATAAAAATCTAACTAAGTCAAAACTACTGAACTAGTCGCGTGCCGCCTCAGAAAAATTAATCAAACCACGTCAAATAAATCAGAAATTTTGTTGACTAATAATAATTTTGTAATTAAATGATATGGGCATATTATCCTTCGCGAGCTCAGTTTTGTAGGTAGATAATCCAGATAAAAAAAAGTTTACATATAGGTTATACGACACTAAATAATAATAATACTCATTTTTTTATGTCGTTAATGCTTCCTCAAAATTTTTATAAATGTATGCCTCTTAAAATTCGCACACAAGTTATACAATTTCTTCGAGAATTAGTTAAAGTGTTCGAGGTCTCTCGGCGAATTATTAGCAAGTAATGCCATGATTTTTATCCCTAGGTCATTAAAAGAATATATATTCTAAAACTGGTGTGACTCGTTACTGAAATGCTTTCTTGGTAACTACTTCTTAAATGTTTGGTTACTTTACGCCGCCGGTTAACTTAAAAGATGTATCCAAACAATGTTAGGAGCTTTATCCACGAAACAGCTGGGATTGGACGATACGCTTGGTGAAGTTGGTCTTCACACTCAGTCGACTTAGGCAAATGGGTTATCACGTTAAGTTTTATTTGGAGTAAAAGTATCCACTACTAAAGAACATCTGAGAACAATGCGACAGAAACGGTACTTTTTGACAGCGTTTAATCCAGCGAGTCCAGGGATTCAGCAGATTCAACAAAGGCTGTTGGTGACCCTGTAAGTGGAACAAACGACCAAGAGGGAAAAGACCGTTTACAACTTCAAAAGTCCTTGGTAATGGATGTGTAAGGTTCAAAGTGTTCAAGGTTCTACATGTATGACTGTGATTGATTTATATTAGACGACTACAATTTTACAGTGACGTTGCTGGATTTTCTAAAGTCAGGTTGGCCGAATGTAAGGTGGCAACACCGCATCCCCCTTAATTATACAGGCAATAGAGAATTTGTTTCTGCATTAAACTACAGGAGTTTTATTTGATACATAGGTTCAGAATGACGTACTGAATGTAAAAAAAAGCCTGGACGCAGCAAGTACGTTATGGTAGTATAGCATAGAAGTGCTCTGGCATAAAATATTTTGGTGTATACTTTACTTTTTACATTGTAACTACCAAATTTTATCAAAATCGGCCTATTCCAATTAGTGAATTTTTTCTACGAAAATTCACTAACAAGAAAACCTTACAATTTAGGAGAGCGGAAGTGCCGCCATTTTGAGAAAAACCGTTTCGGCCTATATCTCCGTTACCGTGCACTTTAGGGCAAAATGGTAATGACCTTTATTGTAGATAATTGCGTTTATCATCTTTTTTATTAAATATTTTTTTGTATCACTCACCGTTTACAACTTATAGGACTATTAGTATTCATTTATTGACTTTTTTACCCATATCTTTGTTAATAATTGTTTAAGCAATAAAATGCTTATAACTTAACTTTTTTACTGAAAAATTTCCTACAACTTTTACTGAAAACTTTTTCTCTCAAATCAATATTTTCAAAGTTATAACGCGTTAATTTCGAAAATCCTGTGCCTAGACGGTTTACGCCAGTCTAGGCATGAAAACTGAGTCATCCAACATCTGGCCATATATATATATATATATATATATATATATATATATATATATATATATATATATATATATATATATATATATATATATATATATATATATATATATATATATATATATATATATATATATATATATATTAAACAGACCCTTCTTATAGAAGGTTCTCGAATTGAGCTGAAAGGTCTCCAACGGTTATTGTATACTTAAAATTTTCTCTAAATTGCCATTTGGGTTTTCTCAAATGACACGGACAAAAAAGAATGATTCAATGCAGAAAGTATTACTAAATGGTTTTTGAGCATTGGAAGTGAATGCAAAGAATGGGGTTGTTGACGATAAAGAGATTTATTAAGGAAACAAAATGAACTATTTGGTGTGTCAAAATTTTAGTAGTCAATGTCATCTTTATAAGTTTTGATTACTCTATTTGGAAAAACCTATCAAAATTGTGACTTGGACCAGCACTTGTCCTATTAGATTTCCCGTTTTCTTTGTCATTTATTACCTTATGCCATCACTATATAATTGATTATTTGATAAAAATCGAGGGGCATTTCAAAGTAGAGTAGTATTAATTGTATAAAATATTATATAAATAATTTAAAAAAAATTCAAGGGGTACTTGCTGTTTTTTTTTTTTCAGATAAGAAGGCAAATTATTTATTAGTGCAACATTTAACGCGTTATAGCTTTGAAATTAATAATTGGAGATAAAAAATTTTTAAGTAAAAGTTGTAGGAAATTTGTCGATTGAAAAGTGCAACATTAACGCGTTATAACTTTGAAAATATTAATTTGAAAAAAAAAGTTTTAAGTAAAAGTTGTAGTAAATTTATCGGTCGGAAAGTCAAGTTATAATCATTTTATTGTTTAAACAATTAGTAACAAATATGTAGGTAAAAAAGTCAATAAATGATTCCTAATAGTCGTATAAGTTGTAAACGGTGAGTGATACAAAAAAAAAATAAAGATGACAAATGCAATTATCTACAATAAAGGTTATTACCGTTTTTGGCCTAAAGTGTAAGGTTACGGAGATATAGGCCGAAACGATTTTTCTCTAAATAGCGGCACTTCCGCCCTCCTAATTTGTAAGGATATTGTGTTTTTACATTCAGTACGTCATTCTGAACCTATGTATCAAAACAAAAAACTCATGTAGTTTAGTGCATTATGGACAAGAATAACGAGCTCCTCTATTGCCTGTACACGCAGCCGGTGGTGTTCCCCGAGGTTGCTGGTCCTGATGGGTGGAGGTGACAAGGGCAGCCCAGATAGTACGAGATGGGCTAGAGAGGGCTCACATTCCAATAGGCATCAGTCTGCGACGCATGTACTAAGAATTAGCATTCCAATATGATGTCGAGTTTACTTCAATAAACTTTTTAATTAGATTTTTCACTATGTTCTTACAGTCGTGAGGTAGGAGAAAAAGTATATATGTCTGTATTTAGTATAGGATAATCTTAACAAGGTAGGGCAAAAACAAATAATTTATTTATCTGGTCTTCCTCCATGTACCCGATGGCCGTGACTTCGGGCAAGTTATATGTTTACACGTTTGCTTTTCGGAGGAATGTAAACCTGTCCATCTCATGTACTAAGTGTTGTTGAGCACGCTGAAGCTCCGTCCATTGTAAAAAGGTGGTGCTCGAATGTTTTTTAGTATGCTAAGGTGAAGCATCTTACCGGTGTCGGTGATCTGCCAGAGGTTTTTTTTTAATTAAGCTGCCGAATAAGACAATTTTTTCTGTAAACTAAAGAAAATAACATCGGATTTTTTTTAGCTGCTGTAAATCAACAACGTCAGTACCAAAGACGAATGATGGATCTATTCAAAACACTGCCGCTTTTAAGGTCATTATATATTCGGTAGCGATGGGCTTCTCTATTCGCGGCATCTGACTGTATAACTTTGCAAGATACCGGAAATTACTTTGCCGGATGCCTGCATCTTAAATCAGTCAGTGCAAGACACCGAAGACTGATGACCATTCGAATTTTCTCTACCCTTTAGGCCACTATTTTGCCTTCCTAAATCTTGAGTAGTGTTTTGTTAGCTATCGTCTGATCAGCGTTGCCAATTCTGTTGAAAGTTCTGCAACTACGCTTGAAAATGCAAGGGATATGAAATTAATGCGAAATATAAATTTTATAAATACGATAGCTTTTTAGATCGCTGAGCTACGGACTATACAGCCTGAATAAACTGGTTGCCATTAGCGCAAGACGATCTCGGATTAGTGTATTTTCCGGATTACTGAAAACACATTAACAAATACTCATAATGCGAGAATAACATTTTTAGTTTTATTTCCACTTCAACAGGTAAACAAAATATGTGTATATAATGTTTCTTTTAATATCGTAAATTGAAGCTCGAACGCCACCTTTATCTAATATCTTCAAAATTTAGATCCGGCTTTCTATAGAAAGCGTTTTGTGTTTTCGCCTATTGTTTGATTAAGTGACAACTATTACAACGCTTCCGCAGAGGTAGAATTGCACTAGATAAAAACAAAAAAGTTTGTTTCTAATTATATATTGGGTAACCTGAACGAGACTCGAAGTCACTTTTAGTGAATTTTCTGAGAAAAAAAAAAATGATGCATTTTTTAGTGAATTTTTAGCGAATTTTCTTAGAAAAAATTCACTCTTGGGGAGATCCCGACTTTTGAATTTTGAAAAACTTTCTTCAAATGAGCGCAAACTTGGACCCCCTAGAACTCATCAATCTGATTCAATTTATATATATATATATATATATATATATATATATATATATATATATATATATATATATATATATATATATAAGTTTAAATATTATACAGTATACTGTCCTTTCAGGAGTCATGGTGTCTTTGGTACACCTGATTTCTTTTTTGGACGGCTCTGCCTTTTTTAGTGCATTTTCTTTAAAAAATCGCTAAGAGGATTTGAATTTTGAAAAAATTTCTTCAAATGAGCGCGAATTAGCCCCCCAGAACACACTGACATGATTTTGATCAAATTCGGTAAGCATCTTCCTTTGGAAGTGGCTAGGATAAGTTCGTTAGCCAGGAATATCGGCACTGGGTTTTCCCGGAAAAGTTTGTATATTCTTTCGGAAAAAAATGTATATCACCGGAAATAGCAAAGTAATGGCAACCAAATTTGGTACGCGTGGTTGCATTATACAAAGTAAACCATGTACCAAACTTAGGTGTGTAAGTTAAAAGACAAAAAAGTTATAGCCATTTAAAGAAAAAAAAATTGGATTTTCCTCAAAAGTCACGATTCGAAACATCAAAATTGGCAACATTTAGGCAAAGAACGTGAAACGAATACGGGTTATGTAAAGAAAATGTCGCAAGACGAGTGTTCTACAAACCCATAAGTTGCAGCTTAAACCGTCATTGTCCCTCATTTTATTAAAATAGTTCCAGAAAATTAATTACAAATAAATCCTTTCTCTGATGCTTTGACTGTAGTTTTAGTTATGTTTATGGCTTAACGGTCTATAATTTTTAGCTAATATTTGTAGAAAATACTCGTTAATGAGGAGACCGCGACTTTTGAATTTTAAAAAGATTTCATGAGTGCAAACTAGACCTCTTAGAATCCATAACCAGGTTTAAGCCCAGTTTTTATCTGTTTACATATATACAGGGTGACGTATTTCTACGGCAAAGCTCAAAATAATTCTTATTATACAAGATACGAGAACAAATTGTATACGTTAATTGTAAAGTGTCTTGAGCTCAATCTTATAAAATTATTTTGACAATCACAGGTGGCCCATAAGTCGATGGTGATGCCTAGAATTTTTTCCGAACATCCCTTATAATAATGCATTTTTGCATTTTTCATGGAAATATGCTACATGTTTGTAGCAAATTTTTATTAAATGCTCAAATTTCAAAAACTCAATTTGCTCACAACTTAAAGTTCGTTGGCTAGGAAACCAGTTTTCTCGGAAACATTTTAAGTATATTTTCGAAAAAATTTTGTACATTTTCAAACAATAATTTATTTTGATAAAATTTGATTCATTGTTTCTACTTTATAGGTTATATCAGTAACCAAATTGATGCCTGCTCGCATTAGAGCGATATATTTGTGATTAAAAACATTTTAATGAAAATTCACTTCCAAAACGCTCTTGCTGCATTCAGACTTCTTTTAGTTCGGATTCAGCTGCTTATATTTTCTTAAACGTTTTGTTATGTTTGTTTTTGTAATATCTGTGACTGTTTTCAAATGATTAACAAAATTTCAGCCTATGCACGCATAGAGCTGGATTCTTCTCTGAAACAACTATAATTATATATATATATATATATATATATATATATATATATATATATATATATATATATATATATATATATATATATATATATATATATATATATATATATATATATAGATATATATATATATATATATATATATATATTATTTGCGCGAAAACCGAGGTCGAGTTCGTTAAGCAGCCTTTGTGCTCAAGTTTTTCCGGTGGAAAATCGGAGAAAACTTTTTGAAAACGCTATATTTTTGTAAGTGTCAAAGTAACTGGAAGGAGACTTTACATGTAGTTAAAAATGGCGCAAATAAACCTATATTGTGAATTTTAAGTAATTTGTTACACATAATTTAGAGTTTTTTCCAAATAAAAAAATAAAATCCAAAAGACATGCGTTGAAACTTAGTGGTTAAAGTCCAATTCCTGATAGACAGAGGAGTGAACTGCCACGCGTAGATTGATTCGGGCAACAGGTATAAACCATACATAAACGGTAACCAGATTAAATATATACCAGGCATAAAACATACTACTCGAACCAACAACCGTGAAATCTTGGCCGCAATGATGGAAAATGACAGACGACATAAAACTAAAAATTTGCCAAGTGAGTGTTATTTAAGTGGAGGATTCAATCAATTATTAAAATACACTATATTGGTAGCTTTATAAACGTCCCTAAATACAGTTTTAGCGCAGCATAGATATATTATGCTGTCGCATAATATAGTAGAAATGTAAACAAATTGAAGTCAAGTCTATAAACATGATTCTAAAATAGTTTCTTTTATCTTTAAACTTAAAGATAAGACGTCGTATAAGACCGAAACAATCCTTGAATGTGTTTCAATGGTAATTCTACTAATTCTGTACTTAATTGTTATGTATACTTTTCATATATACCCCAGGCATGAAGCCTGTGCCAAGTATTGTGTAGACAAAATTAGTTGACGTATTAGCAGATAGCGCATTGGAAGCGTGCTGGACTGCTACGCAGAAGGTTGCATTATCGAATCCAGCTTGGGTGAATGTACGTTTTTTATGTTTCATTTTGACATTTGGAGAAACAATAGTGGACAGATTTCGTACGCTTTCAACAAAACTGTTTAAACCACCTGAACAAGTTTGTCACCTTTGAGTCTGAAATTATAATTTTCAGTAGACATTTTGTTATTGTTGATATTGAAAAAACCGGTTTTATTAGATTGACTAAAACGCAATCATACTGGCGATTAATAAGGAAAGATGATTTACTTTTGTAAATATGAATTAAGTTTCCTTCTGAAAATCTTTTGTATAACTTTAATGAAATTTGTAATACAAGTTTCTTTTAAAGAAACTTACACTATCTCAGATATAGCAAAATTTAGTTCTTGAGCTTCATAGAAAATTGAGTTTTGGGCATTTTTCTCAAAAAGAGTTAAAACACAAGATTTTTTTGATAATAGAGAGATATCGATGGTAACACTTGTGAAAGAATTCTTAAAATGTGCGGGTACTAGGACCTCTAAAATCGATCTTTAAGGTCTGCGTAAGTTTAAAGTATTAACTTTTCTAATATGCCGTATAATAACAGTGTACAATTGTTATGAAAATTTGCTACTATAACGCACTTGCTGCTTACCGAATTTTTCAATTTTAATTACATATAAGATATGTAATTTGAATGTTATGTATTTTTTCAGCAAATTTTTTAATAAAAAATATTAATTGTTTTCCTAGAATTAATTTTTTGTGCGATTTTTGCGAAATTTGTGTGATTAATATTAAACGCTTAATAAGTTATTTAAGAAAATGTTTTCGATTTTTCGTGAAAAATATTGTTTAGCAAATTTCAGTATAACAATACTTAAGCTAATTTATCTAAAAACAAATGGCGAATTTTCGTAAAAGAATTTGTTTGATCATTTTCATCCAAAAAAACCTTCTGGAAAAAATTTTTGTTAATAATTATGTTTTGGCAGATGTAGAAATAGCTTCATGGGGGTCGTTAGTCAAGAAAATCGGACCATTTTTTCGGGAACATTTTAAGTCTACTTTCTGAAACTTTTTATACTTTTTCAAACAATAAAGTTATTTTGAAGAAATATGGTACATTATTTCTATTATATGGGTTCCACTGGTAACTAAATTTAATACCTTTTATCAAAAAATATATATGTGACACTAAAAACATTTTAATGAAAATTCGCTGTGTCCACACTTATTAAATACAGCTAAATATGGTAATCATAGAAGAAATCAAAAAGGCAGGTTATTGATTCTGACCAGTAGGTAAGCCACTGGCAACGTTTAAAAAGAATCCAAGTAAATTTATTTCACGTTTTCTGAGGAAACCGCTTGAATGAACCTGACAACGCTGTTCATTGCTGATTGTATCTGGCTGCTGGAGGAAAGCACTTGTGGAGCTTGTTCGATCTAATTGTTTCAATAATGAAATCTCTGTAATTTGAGGGCTTCTTGATGATGAAGCTTAGGATGTTGTTTTCTTAATGGCAAGCAATTCTGGGAAATGTAAGCTAACCAATTCGAATTTTATTTGGCTTCACAGGATGTTGAGTTTTATCTTGACGGAGTAAATGTGAGCGCAGATTAAATTGCGTTTACAATTTCATTTGTTCACTCTAAAGCTATTATCAAGGTTTCGTTAAAAATAGGAAAGTGTGGACGCAGCAAATGCGGTACGATAGCGAGTTTTCATAAAAGTATTTCAAATCTTGAAAAATAACCAAATAATTGGTTTTGTTTTAAGAAAAACTGATTTGATCTACTTGGCTAACCACCCAACTAACAAAAATATTCTATAATTCTTAAATAATAGTGCAAATTTGTTGTGTTACTGTCATATTACTGCTCTTCGAAAGCAGTTTTGTTCTATTAAGACTACCAAGGTGAGTATTTAGCTTTTAGCAGCAAAATGCTTCTTTAAATTTATTGTTAGAATGTTCTTAGAGCAGAATTATAAAACATTTTAGAGATTTCGTTTTTCGTTGTTTTGTAAACGTCTATACAACAATCGTTATAGAATATATTAGCTTACAGAATAAAATTGTTCTGTAATGGCTTTATAACAACGATCTTCCAATCAAATCTGTCAACTTGCAAACATTTATAAAGCTTTTCTTTAAGTGATTATGTGAACAAGTATAAAACAGTTCTGTTCACATTTTCTACGATACAATATAGCTGCAAATAGCATAGTTTACTGGAACGCAGGTGTTAAAAAACTATTTTATTGTTGGATGGAACGCGACTGTAGTAGAACACTTAGAAAACAATTACAGTACAAAATTATTCCCTTGCATAAAAGTGCGTTCGCTGGGATCTTTATAAAACATATTAAAGCTTTTGTAAGAAACACCGTTATATACTTTTTAATTCGTGGCAAGTTGTGTATTCTGTAGCGTGTAATTTCTATATATGTCCAATTTGCAATCAATAAATAAATAAAAACAGGTAAGAAGAATAAGCGGTGCTTTTCGAAGGAAAGTCAATAAATATAAAAATATTTTAGAAAGCAGCAAATTTGTTAATAAACATATTAGTAGTGTTTTACATAGTAAGCAGCACAACAAACAACAATTTTGGTTTGAGGTTAAGTCACATATTGGTACTACATTTATGTTGCATAAATATCGCAGCTAACGCGAGTTTAGCACTATACTGATGTGTAAGTGTTGCCGAAAATGCTTTTATAGAACAATTAAATACACCATATGTGTTATAGAGCTACGCGCAGGTCTTTCTCAGTGCAGCAATGGGAAACATGTTATTTTAAAGCTCTATAAGCGCTGTTTGTGTAACAATCTGCTTACTGCGCCATCTGGAGCCACACTGTCAATATAATCATCAGTTTGCCCAAATATTAGGGCACAGGATCGTACTTAGCCATAAATAGTTGTTAATGGTTAGTTACCCATGATCATGATACAACAAGTAGAGATATTACATACACATCACATTACGTATTACATACACATACACATCCTCACACATGCACGTGCACGCATTAAGATCCGAAACTATTTACTGACTTAAAATTAATTAAAGTGAATAAATTGGCTTTGTTATTATTAACTGCAAGGGGATTGTAGTAAAATGAAAATATCAAAATTCTAAAACTTTTTGATTACTTGTAGGAATGGGGAGAAAAAATTTAGTAATAATGTAAAGCATACATAGAGACTTGACAAATATAGGTGGGGCTAGTCTACTGTTACTGTAAAAGCCAAACTTTAAAATTGACAATAAAAGTCAATGCTAAGCCTACTTTATTTTTGGTTAAATACGTCTCTGTTCATATTACAGGTTTTAATATATCGTCTGTTTTGTCACAGTGTCTTAAGAGATAAAATAGTTATGTAATCGTTGCAGTCGTGATAAAAGGTATTTATAAAGCAGACGCCATGTTTTTATGCAATTCTTGTATTTGTTTGGTAGCCATCTTGAACGAAAAAAAATCAATTAATAAATATAGAAATATTTGTGACCTGACAATTCTCACAATATTTTATGAATATAAAACATGCAAAATGTGTAACAGAATTGGTTTAGGTCAATAAAATGAAAAAAACGAAAAAGTTAATTTCGAGTTGATTTTTACAAATTAAAGAAATATTCATTATTTCGAGGGCCCTTCAAAATTTATCCTATACGTAGCATATTTTACACACAACATTTTTCTTCGCAGGTGAAATCCATCTTCCTGGTAGCCAAAAGGAGACTTTTTGAGTTTAATTTTCACACCGTACTAACATTATTTCTTACGCCATCATATTTTAGTACTTATATTACTTTCATAATATTAGAGAACAATTTTAGGATAAAATAGTTCTAACAAAAACATTTAAAAGACATATCAATCTTATAGGTATTGCAGTATGAAACTAAAAGGTGCAAAGGTAACTATAAAGAAATTCTAATAAAACATGTTTTATAGTAACTTTATTAAGGCTCTATAACTGACACCATGGTAAATGATTTTTAGTTTTATTATTATTCCTTATAAAACTGTTTTATAAGTATCGTATATCATATCCTTTTACAGCTCGGTAAACATTTCTAAAACTATTCTACAACACCTTACACATCCCTTATAAAATAAACTAAAGAACTAAAGTGTTGTATAAACCTGCGCCCATTTTGCGTTTATAAGCGTTGTATAAACGTTACCAAAAGGTTTATAGGAACAGTCATGTTTTATAAAAACTGTTTTATAAACGTTCTTATGACTACAATAAAACATCAAATTGCTAGTTGGGCATTTTATCCAAACGATTAATAAAGGTAGCTTTAGAAATGTAACAGGTGGCATCTATAAATAGTTCAGTTAGGTTCCTTAGCCAGCCCATTCGTATCAGTTTTTTGTGAAAATTTCACATTTTCTCCCGGAAGAATTTTGTATCTTCGGAAAAGCAGTTTTAGTAAACTTCTTAAAACAAGTTGTCCTATAGAAACTAATATATACAATTCTTTATGTTTCTGGGTTTATAGAAACTTTTGTTATGGAAATTTATTTTCTTACTTTAGGGGACCAAAGATTAAAAGATGTAGAGCAAAAAAATGTTTTTACAAATATTGTCTGAAAAAAATTTTCTCAAAAAATTACCTTAAATTTTTTTTTTCGAAAATCCGCCTTTAAAATTTCTACGAAGATATGCTAAAACCATTTTACTAAAGGAGTCTATTAAAAAACAATTTTTCCCGCTACATTCCCCACGTAGTCATTAAAATATATTTAATTATGAAAAACTCTGGACGCAGCAAGTGCGTTATGGAAGTGAATTTTGATAAAAATGTTTTTAATTACAAATATATCGCTCTAATGCGAGCAGGCATCAATTTGGTTACCGGTATAACCTATATAGTAGGAACAGTGTATTATATTTTATCAAAATAATTATTTGAAAATGTACAAAACTTTTCGGAAAATAAACTTTAAATGTTTCTGAGAAAACTGGTCTCCTAGCCAATGAACCATAGGTTAATAGCAAATTGAGTTATTGAAATTTGAAACATTTAATGAAAATTCGCAACCAAAACGCCCTTGCTGCGTTCATACAAAAATTTTCCGAAAAGACAGTTAAATGTTGGTTTCCTAACCAACAAAACTTACGTTAATAGCAAATAAGTTATTGAAATTTGGAGGATTTAATGAAAATTTGCTACCAAAACGCACTTACCGTGTCCAGATTTTTTCTTACAAACATGCATCATATTTCGATAAAATATGCTAAAATGCAGTAACGAATTTGTTCTACGAAAATTAGCTAAAAATTATAGACCGTTAAACCATAAACTTCACTAAACCTACAGCGAAAGCATCAACTTAACTAAACCGACAGCCAAAACATCAGAGAAAGGGTCTATTTGAAATGAATTTTCTGGGAATATTTTAGTAAAATAAAGGGCAATGACGATTGAAACTAAGACTTCAGGCTTTGTAAAACATTATTCTTAAGACATTTTCCTTCCATGGCTCATATTAGTGTCAGGTTCATTGTCTAAATATTACCAATTTTGACGTTTAAAATCGCGATTTTGACGTTTTGAGGAAAAGCCAAATGTATTTTTCTTTGAATGCCTGTAACTTTTTTGTCCTTTAACCTACGGAGCTTTTGGTAGGTAACTTGCTTATAATGATATAAACCCGCGTATGAAATTTAGTTGCCCTTACTTGGTTAATTTTGGAGATATAATTTTTTTTTCGAAAGAAAACATAAAATTTTCCCGGAAAACCTCGGCGGATTTTTCTGGCTAACGAACTTGTTTAAGCCACTTGCGAAAGGAAGGTACTCACCAATTTTGACGTTTAAAATCGCGATTTTGACGTTTTGAGGAAAACCCAAATTTATTGTTCTTTAAATGCCTGTAACTTTTTTGTCCTTTAACCTACAGAGCTAAATTTTTGTAGGTATTTTACACATAACGATATAAACACACGTGTGAAATTTAGTTGCCATTACTTTGTTAATTCCGGAGAAATAAATTTTTTTCGATTTTTTTCGAAAGGAAACACAAAATGTTTCAGGAAAACCTCGGCAGATTTTCCTGGCTAACGAACTTATCCAAGCCACTTGTGAAAGAAAGGTACTCACCAAGTTTTATCAAAATCGGTCCATTATTTTTTTAGTTATAGGTGTGACACATAAATATATAAATATATATATATATATATATATATATATATATATATATATATATATATATATATATATATATATATATATATATATATATATATATATATATATATAAACATATAAAGTCTGAAACCGACCTCGGATTTGGGTTCCAGGGGTCCTAATTAGCGCTCATTTGAAGAAATTTTTTCAAAAGTCGAAAGTCGAGATCTCCTCATTAGTGAATTTTTTTAAAGAAAATTCACTAAAAACAAAGGTTTTTTGCGAGAGTTTTCTACTTGAATATTTTGGTCTTCTTTGTTTGTTGGCCTACAGTGCGACCAATTTTTTTTTAATCCTTTTATTTTTTTATATAATCCATATATCTGAATGTTGACATATATCATATATACAGGGTGTTTAAAAAAGACAGGGCAATATTTAAGGGGTTGATTTCCCAGGTCATTTTATGAACATCCCATAAACATAGGTGCTAAAATGCATAGTTTCCAAGATACAAGGTGTTAATTTTTTTTGTAAAATAACGATTTTTTAAAAATAATTCAAATATCTCCTCACCGATTGTTTTGAAATTTGGCAGCGTTGTTTGTAGTAATAATGGGCTGATTTGACCCTAATTAGATAAAGATTGTTTAGTCCATTGGCATTAGGGGGGACACCTCAACAAAAATTATTGTTCGTGTTTGTGATTTTCTGTATGATAAATGGACATGCCATTAGAAAGTTTTTTTTATCGTGTAAACGATTCAGGATACGGAGAAATTTCAAAAGACAAAAAACTTGTAGTCTTAGTTTCTTTATCTTAAAATAATATACAAATCATATTGCAGTCAGTGGCGTACATTTTTATGTCACTAAATTTTGTTGAGGTGTCCTTCCTAACGCCAATGGACTTAACAATCTTTATCTAATTAGGACCAAATCAGCCCATTAATAATACAAACAACGCTTCCAAATTTCAAAACAATCGGTGAGGAGATATTTGAATTATTTTTAAAAAATCGTTATTTTACAAAAAAGTTTCTTGTATCTTGGAAACAATGCATTTTAGCACCTATGTTTATGGAAACTTTTTTTCATCAAATGACCTGGGAAATCAACCCCTTAAATATTGCCCCATCTTTTTTAAACACCCTCTGTATATATATATATATATATATATATATATATATATATATATATATATATATATATATATATATATATATATATATATATATATATATATATATGTACATGGTGTCCCAAAAGTCGTAAATTGAACGTCACACGAAGATAGGCTAGCTCCTTTCAGAAAAACCCTATATGATATTATCAAAAAGTTTACGGTTTTCAATTTAAATTGTCAAATCTTAAGTACAAAACATTTTCGGAATATGATCTTTTTGCATCTTAATCTTCAATAATGGCGTTATAGATTCATTCTGAAATATTTTGTTATTAATTAGAAAATGTGAAGAAAAAAAAAGAAAAATTTTTTCTTCCCCAATTTATTTTTTATTTGGAATAAACCCTCGTAATGAAAAATAAATTTTATAAAACTTACTAGCTCATAATTTCAAAAACTTCCCTGTTTTATGGATATTCTAAAATGGTATAAAACATTATCAATTTCTCTAAAAGTAATTCACTGTCGACGATTGAAAGTAAATTTGGAAGTGAAATCAGCTAATAAACAAAAACCAACAGATTTTGACAATTATGAAAATTATTTCTGTCAGTGTGTGTAAGATTACTAATTTGTACTTGCTACACATGCGCTCACTTCTCAGTAAATTAATTCACTAACGACTTTGTTTTACTCTAGATTTTTGATACAGTGAATTACACCCAATGCAGACATGCATTTTATTTATGGAGAGACTCGTTATGTGCCTTCCAGAGGTGGTATGGCTTAAAACGCCAGACGAGCGGCAAAGATATATGCGCAGCGCTACTCAGACCGACAACATATTACTCCCTGCTCATAAGAACCGATAACGCCTACACCGCTGGTAGAATGGCTGGCATCGATCGTGGTGATCGAACTGGACACAGATAAACTGGTGTCCCAAGGTCTACTACTCATAGAATTTTCGAAAGATTTGGGTACCATACTTCCCATATTCAAAGGGTTCAAGTTTTCGAACCGCGTGACTACGCAGGGCGCAAGCGATTTTGCGAAGTTATGTTAAAAAAATCAGACAAGATGCCAATTTCTTTGATAAAGTTTTATGGAGTGACGAGTCAGCATGTAAAAATGATGGATACATGCACCTTCATGACTTTCATGGTTGGAAAATCCACATAAGTTCAGAGAGGATCTGTCCCAGCATCAATTTAAGATAAACCTCTGGGCCAGTACTTTTAACGGAACACTTATGGAACCCGTGTAACTGCCTCCTACGTTAAATGGCCAAAGATATTTGGCGTTTTTACAAAATAATTTACCAGAACTGCTGTAAATATACCTATCGCAAACTAATATAAGTATAATAACTAACAAACTAATATAAGTATAATAACTAAGGTACCTAGGTACTTATGGTTTTCTTTACTCTTAGTTTTTACTCTTTATGGAACATTTGAAGTAAATGAAACTACATAATATTGTTACAAAGCACTTTCACAGATGTAGGTGCGGTGTTGCCACATCTCCAGAACTTCCCCAACATCTGGGAAATTTTGCACAATCTGGCAACACCGCCTCCACACACACACACCCGCCCATGGGGGTGCCTGGGGTGACCCCCCCACAGGCGAAGTCTCAACCCTCTAGGACCAAAAATAACGAAGTTACCAACTTGTACCCCGTCGAAACGGATAACTGAGGTCTGCGCATTTCGAACACCCTGTATATACACCCTGTATACGCAGAGAACCCTTACACCCTGTATACGCAGAGAGATCTTATAGTACGAGAAACACCTCTTGTGTAACATAGGAGTGATGACTACATTTGGATCACCTGTATATACATCCCCCTTATACACACGGGACCGATCTTAATTCACAGAACCTTCTAGTAAAAGAAGGTCCTGGAACATTCTGGAATGGAGCGCTCCAGAAACGAGGTGGAAGGTACGGCGAGTATATAAAGGCAAAAGCAAGCCATCCAGACAGTTCAGTTCAATTAGATAATGTTTAAGTGACTCGAAGAAGCAGCAACCAGTGTGACGGGTTATAGAACAGCGACTGTAGTACCAGTGTAGAGACTTGTGTGCAGATTAGTAATTGTAAGGCCAGTAAATTAAGTGTTTTGTGAGAGAGACATTCTAGAAATTTTATTGTATCCATATTTAGAGTGTAAATAAAGTTGTTTTGTTAAATTTGAAGTCTCACTTATCCAGAACCCGGAGAAAACGCAACAATATCATAAAGCAGTTTAAATTGCATATATAGTCAGATGTACAGTGTAAATTATTACAATTTTAATTAAAAAATGTATTGTTTATATTTATTTCATTTCCAAAAAGTATGGATACATTAATAGTAAATAAGTGTTTAAAAGAGTTTAGGTGCAGCGTGTGCGTTATGGTAGCGAATTTTTGTAAAAATATTTAAAATAGTGATAACTCCATTTCCCATTAAACTAGAATCTTCAGTTTTGATACATAGTAAAGGCATCGTGTGTATTATATTTGAAAATTAACTACAAATTTCTTTGAAAAAATCTTTTTTGTTATTTTGTTTTCAGAAACTGGTTCGTTTGAGTTGACTAAAATGGATTATCCAAGCGATTAATAAGGAAAATACCCGCCACGTTTTTAATTTGGCAGGTACATTTCTTTTGAAAATAAAAATTATATTTTTGGTAAATTTGCAGTTTATCACACTGGGGACTTTTAGAAAAAAAAAATATAAACATGTTTAGAACACTTTCTGGATGCACATACCACAAAAAAATTCTTGCAAACGGCCCCTAAGAAAGTTACAGGACCAGGAGTGAATATGAGTGCTGGGCGGGGAAGAAGTTAAAAAGGAAATGTGAGCGGAAAGTTCGAAAAAAACAGCTTAGTTGGACCAAGGTACCTTCTACCCATTTTGCAGCTATACCCCCTTAAAATCCTATCTACTTCTCCCAGAACCCTTACTCACCGCAGGTGCCGCAACTTTCTTGGGGGCTATTCCGAAGAAATTTTTCTTGTTTATATTGTTCTTAGTTATGCATTAAGGTGGTTGTAGGCATGTAGACGGGGGACGAGAACCCCCGTCAATAACCCGCGAACTAAGATTTTTAATTTATGTTTAAATTGTTACCTCTATTTATTTGTTTAAAATATTTTTCCAAAAATGAATTTGAGGTTGCCTTGTTTGTCAGTCTCACATAGAGAGCTACAGTATTTTATCACTTAAAAAATTATAGATACAGGAACAGTAAATATGCAATAAAGAGGGTCTGGGTGCAGCAATTACGTTGTGGTAGAGAATTTTTGTAAAAAGATTTCAAATCCGATCACTCAATTTCGCATTAAGCTATAATCTTCAATCTTGAGCCGTAGTAAAACCTATCTAAAATACCTTTTTGGTTGTTTTGTTTGCAAAAACTAGTTCGATTGGGTTAATTAAAACAAAACCATCCAAGCAATTAATAAGGAAAAATACTTGCCCTTTTAGTGAATTTTATTAAAAAAAATTCACTAATGAGGAGATCCCGACTTTTGAATTTTGAAAAAATTCTTCAAATGAGCGCTATTTAGGCCCCCCAGAACACATTTCCGGGGTCAGTTTTAATTTTTATATGTTTAATAATAAATTCCTTTTGCAAATGGCTTGGATAAGTTCGTTAGCCAGGGAAATCTGCCCAGGTTTTCCCGGAAAATTTTGTGTTTTCTTTCAAAAAAAATTTATATCTCCGGAATTAACAAAGTAAGGGCAACCAAATTTGGTAAGCGAATTTATTTCCTTATACCTAAGTCATCTACCAAAATTTAGCCATGTAGGTCAAAAGACAAAAAAGTTATAGGCGTTTAAAGAAAAATAAATTGGGGTTTTCCTCAAAACGTCAAAGTTGCGATTTAAAACGTCAAAATGGGCAACATTTAGGCAAATAACTTAAATCTAATACGGGCTATGGAAATCAAATGTCTCAAGAAGGATGTTTTACAAACCCTGAAGTCTTAGTTTCAACCGTCATTGTCCTTCAGTTTACTAAAATATTTCCAGAAAATTCATTTCAAATAGACCCTTTCTCTGATGCTTGGCAGTAGTCAGCTATAAAGTTTATCGTTCAATGGTATATAATTTTTGTAGAATTTTCGTAAAAAATCAATAAAGCTCAATATATCCGTTATTATACAAGATATAAAAAAATGTATATATTAGTTGAGCTACATGTTAAAAAAATATTTCTACAATTACAGGTGGCCCATAAGTCGTTGGTGATACAAATTTTCTTTTTTTTTTTAATCAAACACGCCTTATGTTATTGCATTTTTGCATTTTCCATCGAAATATAATGCTTGTTTGTAAGAAAAGAAATTCTGGATGCAGCAAGTGCGTTACGGTAGCGAATTTTTAACAAATGCTTCATATTTGAATAGCCCAATTTGTTATTAACCTATAAGGTTGAACAAGGAACAAGTTTTTCCGGGAACACTTTAAGTTTACTTTTGGAAATTTTTGTAGATTTTCACACAATAAAGTTATTTTTATGAAACATGGCACATTGTTTTTACTATATAGGTTATACTGGTAACCAAACTTGATGCCTGCTTTCTTAAAAAGAAAACACACCTATTTACAATAAAAACATTTTTATGAAAATTCACTACCATAACGCACTTACTGCGTCCAGAGTTTTAATCATTTGGTAGGTACATTCCGTTTGTAAAGAATCAATTTTTTTCTAGAAACCTTTTGAAAGTTTAATGAAATTCGGAACACAATTTTTTAAGGCAACTTACAGTATTTACATATATGTACCAAATTTTAATTTTCTAGCCCCATAGAAAATAGAAATTTCTTAAAGTAATCGCTTACTGTGACTTGTAAAACCAATCTTCAAGACCCATTTCAATTTAATGAATTAGTTTTAATAATATACCTTACTAATGGTGTACAATTCTTCTGAAAATTCACTACTATAATGCACTTGCCGCGCCCCAAACTTTTTTTAAAAAGTGGCCTAATTATTTCCTTTCTAAAGGACACATGGACAATGCCATAACAAGAAACTCTGCATTTCTGTTTATTATTTGTGCTGGTATGTCATATCGTCCGGTACACTTTCATCATTTAACTCTGGAACCACAAGGTGGAGTCTTCGGCGGCCTGAGGAAATTAAAATCTCTGTTTACGCAGGTGCCAAAATATGTAGGTTGTCAAACTTCTCAGTAGCCATTTGTGTTGAGAAGTCTTCTGGTAAACGATGACTTTACTGCAATCATTCTTACCTAAAATTATACATTAGTGGTCTTATTCGATGACATATTGTTGTTTCCGAATGATTTTATGTTCAAGTATATATATATATATATATATATATATATATATATATATATATATATATATATATATATATATATAATGTAAAAGGTTTATGTGCCTGAGAACTGTTGAGAATTTCGAAAAACCCGCATGCGAGAGGGACACTTCAACCCTTCAACCCTAACAGAATTTGTAGCATTCATCCCCTAGCCAGGGCCCCCTAATATGAATAGGGAAGGCGGGTCGAATGGCACCTTCTAAGAAACCTATTTTGTTGATTTATCCAAATATGCAATTTTGAAATCTACCAACTGGTTTTTAGATATTTCCTTTCAAAACTTTAAAATAAAACATCTAAAAAAAGTATGACTTCCTTGTTTAGCGCTACAATTAAAATTAGATTGTTTTAAACCGCAACTACATTCTTTTAGGATGTGTGGCTTCACTAATATTAATATCTAGTTGTTACTTACCATGAAAAAGAGATGTGCGTGTTTTGGGAAAAAATAAATCAGCAATTGTGTTGTTAGTTTAATAATTGCTCAAGCGTTTACCAATGTCTTCATATTCTTAATGAATTTCCATTACTATTCCCTATGATTTTAATTTTGCCTCTAAATTGTATTGTATTCTTCACACTATGCCTGGTCGTCTCGTCTCATGTACTTTTTGATTTCTTCATTATTTCTTTGTACTGATAGTTCTTCTGCTTTTCTACATTTATCTGTAAGTATTGGAAAGTGGCAAGAATCATAAAATCAATCATATACCTTTTTAGCAAGGTGGTGCTCGTTCTCACTATGCAGCCATATCTGGCTAATTTTGGATCATTATTACTCATGTAGGTTGTTATTTGATTTAACTATAACCTCATTAAAAGGGATGTAATGTTGAAAATTGACTAACAATATTCTGAGATTAAGGCTAGTTTGGGAATATATATATATATATATATATATATATATATATATATATATATATATATATATATATATATATATATATATATATATATATATTTATATATTAGCGGATTCAGAACTGGTCATTCAATCGGACGTCTTCTTCCCATCCATTAACCAACAGAAGATTAGAGAAACCTAAATTACAAACTAGCCTCAATCTCAGAATATTGATATAGTATAGAGGAGAACAACCCTAGTTTTACACATTTTACACTCAAAGTCAGACACAATACACTGTTATACAAACCCGAAATACTGCAAATGCAAAGTAAAATCTATTTATTGACAGATACAATATAGCGAAAGCAAAGAGTAAATGATGTAATTGAGAATAAAACCATTAAGTAAAGAAAACCTATAAGTATTGATGCCGTGCACTAAGGCAAAGTAATAAAAATAAAGAAACAAGTTTCATTTTCATATCCTAATATAAGGTAAACACATAAACGATAATTTTGATAACAAAACCTAAAAACAACTTCACGAATGTGCTGATTAAGTGGCTAATAAAAAGGAATACTATGAACGATTGTATAAGCAAAAATATGTACAGTAGATTATAAGGAGTTTCTGTATAACATTTTCTTAGTAATAAGGCAGTGATTATGTATATAAATAGAGAACAACATCAACTGTCAAAATTTCAATGTAATTAGGTTATGTTCTGTAATAAGACACCACCATTTTTTGTCAATAATTAAGTATAGCTTCGTAATCGGCGCTGTGATCGAATCTGTTGACCCGCATAAGGAGGCAGTGGTTAGACAACCCATCTTCTTTTGTAGTGAAAGGAAGTATGTCTAATGATTAGTAAGAGGAAGTCTGTTTAATAGTTATGTTGCTAGTTAATCATAAGTAACCATTTTGTCAAAAGTACCGCAGGATTATTTAATTTACATACAATTTAGAAAAATTGGCCAGATCTGGGGAAGCAAATTTAATAATTATAAAATAGAAAAGAGGTTTAGAACTTTGAATACACTAGGTACCCTGAGCTGTGTGTGTGTGTGTGTGAGAGAGAGAGAGAGTAGGCTGAGGCGATAAAAAGAAGAGATAAAGAGGTAAAAGGACATTGTATCTGGCGAAAGAAAAAAATCTCGGGACGCAGCAAGTGCGTTATGGAAGTGAATTTTCATAAAAATATTTTTATTGCAAATATGTGTATTTTCTTTTTAAGAAAGCAGACATCAATTTTGGTTACCAGTATAACCTATATAGAAAAAGCAGGCATCAAATTTGATTACCAGTATAACATATATAGTAAAAACAATGTGCCATGTTTCATCAAAATAACTTGATTGTTTGAAAACGTACAGAAATTTCCAAAAGTAAACCAAAAGTGTTACTGAAAAAATCCGTTTCCTGGTCAACCTTATAGGTTAATAGCAAATTGAGCTTTTCAAATATGAAGCATTTAATCAAAATTCGCAACCACAACGCACTTGCTGCCTCCAGAATTTCTTAACTTACAAACATGCATTATATTTCGATGGAAAATGCAAAAAGATAAGGCGTTTTCGACAAAAAAAAATTATTTGTATCACCAACGACTTATGGGCCACCCTGTGATTGTCGCAATATTTTTTTAAGATGTAGCTCAAAACACCGTATAATTAATGTATACAATATTTTTTCATATCTTGTATAATAACGAATATATTGAGCTTTATTGATTTTTTACGAAAATTCGACAAAAATTATATACCATTAAACAATAAACTCTATAGCTAAGGCTACTAGCAAGCATCAGAGAAAGGGTCTATTAGAAATGAATTTTCTGGAAATATTTTAGTAAAATGTCCTTCATGACTGTTGAAACTAAGAGTTCGGTGTATGTAAAACATTCTTCTTGAGACATTTTCTTTCCATAGATCGTATTAGATTCAAGTTATTTGCCTAAATGTTGCGAATTTTGACGTTTTCAATTGTCACACGTTTTGAGGAAACCCCCAATTTATTTTTCTTTAAATGCCCATAACTTTTTTGTCTTTTGACCTACAGAGCTAAATTTTGGTAGGTGGCACACCTATAACGATATAAACCAGATTATCAAATTTGGTTGCCCTTACTTTGTTAATTTTGGAGATATAAATATTTTGCGAAAGAAAACACAAATTTTTCCGGGAAAACCTCGGCGGATTTTCCTGGCTAACAAAATTATCCAAGCGACTTGCGAAAGGAATGTACTCACCAATTTTGACGTTTAAAATCGCAATTTTGACGTTTTGAGGAAAATCCAAATTTATTTTTCTTTGAATGCCTGTAACTTTTTTATCCTTTAACCTACGGAGCTAAATTTTGGTACGTGACTTGCCTATAATGAAATAAATCCGCATATGAAATTTGGTTGCCCTTACTTTGTTAATTCCGGAGATATAATTTTTTTTCGAAAGAAAACACAAAATTTTCCGGGAAAACCTGGACCGATTTTCCTGGATAACGAACTTATCCAAGCCATTTGCAAAAGGAATTTATTCACCAAATTTAATCAAAATCGGCCCATTATTTTTTGAGTTATCGGTGTGATACATATATATATATATATATATATTATATATATATATATATATATATATATATATATATATATATAAACATATAAAAATTTAAACCGACCCCGGATATGTGTTCTGGGGGGCCTAATTAGCGCTCATTTGAAGAAATTTTTTCAAAATTCAAAAGTCGGGATCTCCTCATTAGTGAATTTTTTTTAAGAAAATTCACTAAAAAACAAACAGCAGCATTTTACTCATTCAATTATTTATTTGCATCAAATAAAACAAAAGATAGGTCTATACAAGAATTTGACACCTAATTAATAAAAATTACATTATTTACATACACAAATACAGAACATATACATTTTAATAAAACACATCTATAAAAATCTATATCTAACTTATAAATCTAACCTATAACATATAAAAAACTATAGAAAATAGTATATATATATATATATATATATATATATATATATATATATATATATATATATATATATATATATATATATATATATATATATACATGTGTAAAATAATAGGCCGATTTGAATGAAATTTTGCAGGTGTATTCCTCTTGTAAGTGGCTTAGACAAGTTTATTAGCAGAGAAATCGGACCAGGGTTTCCGGGAAAATTTTGGGTTTTCCTTCTGAAACAAATTTTTATTTTACCAAATTCTTTACGGAAAATCATTTTTTTAGAAGGACAAATATTCGTGGAAACAATTTTATATCGGATTTTTGTAAACAATTTGGTTACCACATTCTAGTGTTTAAAACAATGAACTCTGTATAATTCACCGTCATAAAGTTATATATATATATATATATATATATATATATATATATATATATATATATATATATATATATATATATATATATATATATACCTACATAATAAAAAAGTATCATTTCTATGAAAATTCACTACCATAATACACTTGCTGCGTCCAGACTTCTTTTTAATTATATTTGTTGAATTTTTTTAACCAACATAAGACAGAATGGATTCTACTTTAATACCTACATAGCTATTTCTATAGGTTAATTAAAGAAACAAACCTTGTGTTTTATATTTGAAATCACATCTGGCAAACACAAATAGGTAATACCTTTATTGAAAATAATGCTTTTTGAAGTGTAATAAATAATTTATTGACTTAAAACTTATTACATTCTAAAAAAGCTTTTCATATTTTAATGTATTATTACTTTACCAAGCAAAAAATCTGTTGAATGTATTGTGTTCCTCTTTCAATAATAAACCAAATATACAAGCCGAATTGAGGAACAAAAAACAACCCCCTTGAAGAGTATTGAATTCGTACGAAAACATTTAACACAAAAAGGAAACCCTCCCACAAAAGTCACCAAAGCTATTTATAAATTATTTCGCATCTGGAATCGATATATTGCGTTCTGTATCATGAAACGTAGAAATATTATTCATAATAAAAATCTACACAACAATGAAATATTTCATAAGAATCGTTTTTCAATAGGTCAGTTGACAAAAAAGTTGAAAAGAGGAGAGATTTTATCATTCCGGTTGTTCGGTCAGTCCTTTTTACCATTCTCCGCGTATTCCAAGAGGAAAGCCACGTCCGTCTTGCTCTCCCTAAGCTTACCCTTTATGCTGAAGTCCGTGTACGTGGAGATATTCAGCCACCTTATGTACGAACAGGTCCGGAATTATTTAGTAAATACCAACATACAAGAATGGCTTTAAGCATAGTAGTCTGCAATAAAAATTTATTATTGTATTTTAGTAGTTTTCATTTATATTTACATACATACAGACATACATACATATATATATATATATATATATATATATATATATATATATATATATATATATATATATATATATATATATATATATATATATATATATATATATATATATCTTTAGGAATATTGCGCTACACTGTAATCACTTTAAAATATACACTTTATTTGTTTGCTGTACGTTTGTGATTTCTTATTGGTTTGCGTGGACGGTTCGAAACTGCAGTCGACGCAAACCAATAAGAAATCACAAACGTACAGCAAACAAATAAAGTATATATATATATATATATATATATATATATATATATATATATATATATATATATATATATATATATATATATATATATATATATATATATATATATATATATACACAGGTGGCGCATTGAAAACGAAACAGACCGATTTGCGTCCAGAGAATTTTTTTTAAGAAACGCTGAAACACGTCAGTTTTAATATTGAGGGGGACATGTTTTGACAGAAAACTCAACTTTGTCACATCAACCCCTTAAGGGTGGTGATAACAACCCTTATATCTTAAATAGGGAACATGGGTGTTACATCATTTGAAAGCTGTCTCTTTTCTGAATTCAGCACATAAATTTTTTGGAAGTTTAATCAACTCGTTTAAAAATTATTCACACTCGGAGTTGCAAGAACGTATTTCATTCATTGTGATAAGAAATGCACTAAGTAGTCAATTTTTCCTTAAAAAAAAACTAAAAAACAAAACCAAACTTTCAAAAATGTTTATTCAGTTAAGTAAGTGTTCAAATTGTTGACCACCAGCTTCCATACACAAGTACAAATTTTGTTCAAATCGAGCTCTGACATTCTGGAGCATTTGTAAAGTTATTAGACGGCATTCTTTAACAATGCGTCGTTGTACTTCTTCCAGAGACTCCGGTTCTGCTGCGTAAATTCCACTCTTCAAATGGCCCCATAGAAAGAAGTCTAAAGCAGTTAAATCCGTTGATCTAGGGGGCCACTCAATAGCACCTCTACGCTCAATCCATTGTCCTGGAAACTATCTGTTTAAAAACTCCCTAACACGTTGTGAAAAATGCGGAGGAGCTCTATTTTGTTGAAACACTAATTGATTTTCTTGGTAGCGATCATCATTTTCAACAATGTCAATTAGTAGAGGGTAAACAATATCTCATAGTAACTCCAAATACGTTTCGCCACTCAAATTGCCATCAAGAAAAATTGGTCCGATTAAACGGTCTCCAAAAATGCCAGTCCAGACATTCAATTTGTGTGGAGTTTGAGTGTGGACGTCGTGAAAATTTCTTGCATTATTATCTGCCCAATAACGGCAATTATGACGATCAACTGTAGAGTTTAATAAAAATTCTGGACGCAGCAAGTGCGTTATGGTAGTGAATTTTCATAAAAATGTTTTTAATAACAAATATGTGTGTTTTTTTTTAAGAAAGCAGGCATCAAATTTGGTTACCAGTATAACCTATATAGTAAAAACAATGTGCCTTGTTTCATCAAAATAACTTTATTGTGTGAAAATGTACAAAAATTTCCAAAAGTTAACTTAAAGTGTTCCCGAAAAAACACGTTTCTTGGTCAACCTTATAGGTTAATAGCAAATTGAGCTGTTCAAATATGAAACATTTGATCAAAATTCGTTACCATAACGCACTTGCTGCGTCCAGAATTTCTTTTCTTACAAACATGCATTATATTTCGATGGAAAATGCAAAACTGCAATAACATAAGGCGTGTTTGATTAAAAAAAAAGGAAATTTGTATCACCAACGACTTATGGGCCATCCTCGATTGTAGAAATATTATTTTAAGATGTAGCTCAAGACACCCTATAATTAATATATACAAAATTTTTTCATATCTTATATAATAACGGATATATTGAGCTTTATTGATTTTTTACGAAAATTCGACAAAAATTATATACCATTAAACGATAAACTCTATAGCTAAGGCTACTGCCAAGCATCAGAGACAGGGTCTATTTGAAATAAATTTTCTGGGAATATTTTAGTAAAATGAGGGACAATGACGATTGAAACTATGAATTTAGGGTTTGTAAAACATCCTTCTTGAGACATTTTATTTCTATAGCCCATATTAGATTCAAGTGCCTAAATGTTGCCAATTTTGACATTTTAAATCGCCACTTTGACGTTTTGAGGAAAACCCCACTTTATTTTTCTTTAAATGCCTATAACTTTTTAGTGAATTTTCTTAAAAAAAATTCACTAATGAGGAGATCCCGACTTTTGAATTTTGAAAAAATTTCTTCAAATGAGCGCTAATTAGGCCCTCCAGAAAACATATCCGGGGTCAGTTTCAATTTTTATATGTTTATATATATATATATTATATATATATATATATATATATATATATATATATATATATATATATATATATATATATATATATATATATATATATATATGTATCACACCGATAACTCAAAAAATAATAGGCCGATTTTAATTAAATTTGGTGAAAAAATTCCTTTTGCAAATGGCTTGGATGAGTTCGTTAGCCAGGAAAATCTGCCCAGGTTTTCCCAGAAAATTTTGTGTTTTCTTTCGAAAAAAATTTATATCTTCGGAATTAACAAAGTAAGGGCAACCAAATTTGGCAGGCAGGTTTACATCCTTATAGGTAAGTCACCTACCAAAATTTAGCTATGTAGGTCAAAAGACAAAAAAGTTATAGGCATTTAAAGAAAAATAAATTGGGGTTTTCCTCAAAACGTCAAAGTGGCGATTTAAAATGTCAAAATTGGCAACATTTAGGCAAATAACTTGAATCTAATACGGGCTATAGAAATAAAATGTCTCAAGAAGGATGTTTTACAAACCCTAAAGTCTTAGTTTCAATCGTCATTGTCCTTCATTTTACTAAAATATTCCCAGAAAATTCATTTCAAATAGACCCTGTCTCTGATGCTTGGCAGTAGCCTTAGCTATAGAGTTTATCGTTTAATGGTATATAATTTTTGTCGAATTTTCGTAAAAAATCAATAAAGCTCAATATATTCGTTATTATATAAGATATGAAAAATTTTTGTATATATTAATTATAGGGTGTCTTGAGCTACATCTTAAAATAATATTTCTACAATCACAGGTGGCCCATAAGTCGTTGGTGATACAAATTTCCATTTTTTTTAATCAAACACGCCTTATGTTATTGCATTTTTGCATTTTCCATCGAAATATAACGCATGTTTGTAAGAAAAGAAATTCTGGACGCAGCAAGTGGTAAATGGTAGCGAATTTTAATCAAATGTTTCATATTTGAACAGCTCAATTTGCTATTAACCTATAAGGTTGACCAAGAAACGTGTTTTTCAGGGAACACTTTAAGTTTCCTTTTGAAAATTTTTGTACATTTTCACACAATAAAGTTATTTTGATGAAACAAGGCACATTGTTTTTACTATATAGGTTATACTGGTAACCAAATTTGATGCCTGCTTTCTTTAAAAAAACACACATATTTGTTATTAAAAACATTTTTATGAAAATTCACTACCATAACGCACTTGCTGCGTCCAGAATTTTAATTTGTCTTTTGACCTACATAGCTAAATTTTGGTAGATAACTTACCTATAAGAATGTAAACCTGCGTGCTTAATTTGGTTGCCCTTACTTTGTTAATTCCGGAGATATAATTTTTTTCGAAAGAAAACACAAAATTTTTCGGGAAAACCTGAGCAGATTTTCCTGGCTAACGAACTCATCCAAGCCATTTGCAAAAGGAATTTTTTCACCAAATTTAATCAAAATCGGCAAATTATTTTTTGAGTTATCGGTGTGATACCTATATATATATATATATATATATATATATATATATATATATATATATATATATATATATATATATATATATATATATATATATATATATAAACATATAAAAATTGTTAAACTGACCCCGGATATGTTTTCTGGAGTGCCTAATTAGCGCTTATTTGAAGAAATTTTTTCAAAATTCAAAAGTCGGGATCTCCTCATTAGTGATTTTTTTTTAAGAAAATTCACTAAAAACGTACACTCGTCTGAAAAACATATATTAAACAGAAAGTTTCCGTTATCAGCTATTCGTGCAGTCATAATTTCACAAAACTCCAGCCGCCGATCAAAATCATCTTCATTTCATTGTCAGAATGAAGCGGTTCGGTTTTGTATAAAATAGTATAAATTTGGTATTAACATGGAAAGTAAATGAAGAAAGATGATGGGAAAGTAACGATGGATGTGTAAAGATTAGTAGTAAATAAAGGCAGTGATTGGAAATGTAAGATGGGAGAAAAAATGGTATAAAAAGTATACTTAAAATGGTTTGTCAAAATTCGAAGTATGTCGTATTTGGATAACGCAGTGTCAAGTATTTTTGGAATAAACTGTTTAAATTATGTCACTATATACTACACAAGTCAAAATGGACTTACTGTATAGACGTATTGTGTAATTGCAGTCAATAAAGTATACGTATTCAGTTGTTGTACAAGATGAATTTTATACGGGTGAAATTTATGATGCTTCAATATTCGCTGAATAGTTCTTTTAATATCAGTGGTCTCATTTCTAACCGGAAATACAGGTTCAGGATCCCGTTTTTTGTTGGCTACTGAACCACTTTGTCGAAAATTTGCAACTAACTCCAAAATATATTTTCTGTTAACATGTCTGTTCGGATGTCGTTAATTAAACAAATTTGCGGTACGGTTGGCACAGTCATCGTTTTTGAAAAAGAGAGTAATTATTTCAACTCTGAATACAGAATACACTATTGTGAAATTAATTTTCGGTAGTACTATCAAGTATCAAACCGACCGATAAACTCAAATAATAAACCGCATTTCTCTCATTCCGATAAGAAATGTTCTGATAGTTATTTTTTTTACAAACCAACAAAACATTGACTATCAGCACATTTCTTATCGGAATGAGTGAAATGCGTTCAACTCTGAATAATTTTAAACGAGTTGATAAAACTTCCAAAAAAATTTGTGTGCTAAATTCAGAAAAAAAGGGATTTCAATTGATGTAACACTCAAACCATGGTCCCTATTTAAATTATAAGGGTTGTTATCACCACCCTTAAGGGGTTGATGTGACAAAGTTGAGTTTTATGTCAAAACATGAAAATTGAAGTGTTTCAGCGTTTTAATATATATATATATATATATATATATATATATATATATATATATATATATATATATATATATATATATATATATATATATATAAATATCTGTACGCAAATCGGTCTGTTTCGTTTTTTGTGCGGCATATAGTTGCAGCAAATAAGCATTAAAAAATAATCTAAAAGACAGCTTTTTCGTAGTTTATTTTGTTCATTATTTAAGAAAAAGACATGATAAATTTTGAAAAATACAGGCATTAAAAATAATGTAAGACAGCTTTTTTGAAAATATTTGGCGATTAAAGAAGAAAATAGAAAGTTTATGAAAATCTGGTTTATCTTTCAATCAAATTGTTTTAATGAAAAAATTGAATCAAACATATACATCTGTGTGTGTGTGTGTGTGTGTTTAAAATGTGCCCTACAAATAAATTACACAACTTGAATCACCAAGCAGCACTGCAAAATCTGTATCCATCAATTTCACGTGTTAGAGTTAATAGAAGTGTTTGTTTTCTTTAAGCTTACTTAAGAAAGCTAAAAAATGTCACGTTAGGGATCAACTAACTTTCATAATAGACCGGTTAACGAAGGAACATCGCCAGCCAAAATATGAGCGTCTTGTTCTAGAACCGAAAATAAATTTGGGAACACGGAAATTCTTAAAATCATTTATGCTGGACACTGGGTGTAGTTTATCAATTTAGCGAATTTTTCTAGGAAAAATCCGCTAGAAAAGTGAATACCCTCCGAATACGAGTTCATTTGGAAGCTGATTCACGTCACTAAAGCATATGGCAAGGCTCTTAACATGCTGTGTGTATATTTAACTGCCCGAAACTACATTTTAGCATATCGCCTTAGACCACATCTTCTTATAATTAACGCATTTTCTTGCTGTTCATAGATACTATTAATTATCTGTTATTCCTGATTGCCTACGGAAATATACGATCCGCTTATTTATATTTTTGAGTTGTGGAGTGTTTCACAAATTATTATTAATAATAATAAATTGTCTTTGTTAAAAAGCTACACCCATAGAATACAATAGATGTCCCCTGTGGGTCTGAGGACTGACTAAAAGAATAGGCCCAAGGTAACTCCTGCCTGTCGTAAAAGGCGACTAATCAGGGGCAGGTGGTAGTGGACTTTTCCTTTACGTGATAGTAAAGGATTTTTTTACGCCCGAGAAGGCACCACCTCCTTACATCGAGGGGCCGGTGAAGTCGCAACGGACGTTTCCGGTTCTGGTGTATGAGTCGGTTTCGTTAAAAGCAAAAATGATGATGGCTCCTCCTTGTACAAAAGATTCCGAAGATAAGATACCCCTCCATTCGGATCTCCGGGAGAGGGGTGTACAGGGGGCGCGGGCATAAAATTTAACATATCCTTCTCGAATATATGTGGTCTAAATTGTAACCTGAACTTCGTCCACCATTTCCTCCAGACTAATAGGCCCCAACTCCTCTTCCTCACCGAAACCCATATCAGTGCCAAAAAAAAGCCACTAATCACCTTAATTTCCCGGGGTATGAGCTCCTTACTTCGTTTAGATTGCATGGAAGTGTGTGCGCTTACGTGCGTAGCAATCTACCCTGCACGAGACTCCCCAATTTAGAGGCTGGAAGAAAATATTCTTTGGTTGAAACTCTCTCTCTCTCTCAGGGCTGCAACTAAATTCATCTGCTGCATTTACTGGTCACGTTCTGACAACAACTTTGTCCAGCTCTTCGACTACCTTTCTGAAAAAACGGACCATCTGATTTCTAAATATCCCTCCTCCGAGGTCACTATTCTTGGTGACTTCAATGTCCATAATAAGGAATGACTAGGATCTTTAAAACCCGATCCACAACGGAGAGCAGCGGAGGCCTTTGCAGTCAGCAACTCTTTAGCCAATATAGTTCAGCAACCTACTTACTTTCCTCGAATCCCAACACACAACTCAAATCCCTTGGATCTCCTTCTTACTACAAAACCTGAATGCTATAAAACATCAGTCACACTGGTCACTGCTTCCTGCGCAATGCAACCCGAGGTCACACAATTATCACACCCACGTATCGTTTGGCACTACAACTCTGCGAACTGGGAAGAAATGCGGGATTACTTTTCCTCGTTTCCATGGACGTCCGTCTGCTTGTCTCATCCTGACCCCTCCGATATCTCACAAACCGTCACCGAAATTATCCAGGCTAGGATGGAATTATTTATTCCACGTCCACAGAAAACCTCTTCAGTCGCTGAAAAGCCCTGGTTCTCTAAAACCTGAGACAAGTCCAGACTTGAAAAGGTCAAAGCTCACAAAACGCCTCTACACAATCTCAGTCAAGAAAACCGTCAAGCATTTAACGACAAAAGAAACCGCTATGTCCTCATTCTTTATGAGGCAAAAAACTCGTTCAATAACCACATCAAAAACATAGTCCTCTCAAGCTTCAACGGCAGCAAACATTCAGCACTCTTGCTAAATCTATTGGTAATAATTTCTGCAAGAGTGCGTTCCCACTTCTTCTTTCAGGGGATGAAATTGTTTCTACCGTCCTGGACAAGGGTGAACTATTTGCCTCGTTGCTCGCCGGCAATTCTACTCTCAACCCACCTCCAAATGTTCAACCACCAACAGTCCCCAATGTCGCGCATAAAATGGCGGATATCATTTCCAAAACTGAAAAGGTACGACAGATGCTCTCTTCTCTTTATACCAGGAAAGCCTCTGACCTTGACAAAATCCCAGCAATTGTTCTCAAAAAATGCGCATCAGAACTTTCTCCTGCCCTGACTGGTCTGTTTCAGACATCTTACAGTAGAGGCATATTCCCTAGTAACTCGAAAATTGCTCGACTACAACCCGTCCCCAAGAAAGAATCCAAAGCGCTTCTTAGCAGCTACGGGCCTATTTCTCTCCTTTCAGTCGTCTCTAAGGGGATGGAAAAGTATATAAACACCGAATTACTAAAATTTCTTGAAAAACGCAGGCTAATCCACGACAGGCAGTATGGATTCCGTCAGCGCAGATCAACTGCCGACCTCCTTTCCTTTGTCACTCATTCTTGGGACAAATCTATGGAACTACACGGTGAATCCCAGATTGTCGCTCTAGACACATCCAAAGCATTGGACCAGGTCTGACACGCAGCGCTGCTTAACTGGGCGCTGCTTAACTTCCGGCCTATGGCCTACCACCAAAACTCTGTATCTGGACAGCAAATTTCATCTCCAACCGGAGCATTTCTGTTGTCGTGGATGGCCACTCCTCTAAACTGTATCCAATTAATGCAGGAATCCCTCAAGGTTCAGCTTTAGCCCCTACTTCTTCTCCACACCAATGACCTCTCTAGCACATGCAACCCAATTCACAGTTACGCGGATGACAATCAAGTTATTCAAAGTAATGAGTCCTTTTCACTTGTTGGTATGTCTGTGGATCGAAATCTCAATTGGCACCAACATGTCACATCAATTGCAGAAACGGCTGCTAAGAAATTAGGTTTCCTCTTCCGGGCTCGCAAATACTTTTCACCAGTTAATCTGTATACCTTATATACTTCACAAATAAGGCCAAACCTCAAATACTGCTCCCAGATCTGGGCTGCCACTGCCGCTTCTACGCTCGCTGTCGTCCCTTGCCCACCGACGTGCCGTTGGTGACATCTCTCTCTTTTACAAATATCTGCACGGGCACTGCTCGGAGGAGCTGTCTTCCATAGTTCCTATACCTGCTGCCTCCAACATATCTACCAGGGGAACAGAGCGAATGCACCCTTTTACTGTCCAGGTCACCAGACATAGAACATCTTGTTATGTCCGCCCTTTTGTCCCGAGAACTTCCAAGTTGTGTAATTCCCGGCCGGTACATGTTTTTCCTTCTCCTCCGAACCTCTAAACCTTCAAGTCCAGAATGAACAAGTTGCCTCTTTCCTCCTTGTTGATACCCTCGGTACGATAGTATTTGTTGTATCTGTTATTGAAATAAAAAAAAGATAAATCCCAAATAATTATAAAAATTTCAAAACTAAAACTAAAACAAACTATGGACGACACCATACCAAAGTCCCGGCGAAGTCTAGCCACAATGGCTACTCCTACTCAACCGTGGTCAAGGCATGTCACCACTCTTGCCAACATACCACCCAACCCCACACACACAACCCAGAGAGAGAGAGAGAGAGTTAGAGAGAGAGGGAGAGGGAGTCACATATACAACACTTAAGCATTACCAATAATATAATGATGAATAGATATATATATATATATATATATATATATATATATATATATATATATATATATATATATATATATATATATATATAACAGATATACGGCTTTTAACTCACTTCTTGTATGCAGAACACAGACCAGCAAAACAAAACTTACAAAATGTTGGTATTAAAATTACAAAGAATTTAAATTAAAAGTCCAAGATGAAACAATTAATAAATGCATTAGTTTGTATTTAAATTTATTTATGTTATACTTCTTGAATTCTTCAGTAAATGATTATACAACTTAATGGCACTGTATATAAAAGATCTTTTAAACAGAGCTAACCTATGACGAGGAATTGTAAACATGTGCTTTAAGCTAACATTTCTTGAATGGATTTTAGATCGGGGGATAAATTTATTTTTAAGACATGAGGAAGCATGTGCCGATGTTAATAAGGAATGAGTAAAGTTTCCTAAGTGAAATCTTCTTCTTTGCTACATGTTTAACCAGTTCATGTCAAGCATTGTTTGTGAAACATGATCGTATTTTCTTAGATTATTTACCAGGCGACAGCAAACCTTTTGTATGCGATTAATGTCATGACTGTCAATACAGGAACCGTAAATAAAATCACAATAATTAAAGAAACTTAGTACCAGAGAGTCACAAAGCATTTTTCTTGAATTAAATTCTAAAATGTCTTTAGAGTTATATATTAATCTCAATGATGAATAGGATTTTTTTATTAGGTTCTTCACATGCTCTCTAAATTTTAAATCACAATCCAACACAGCACCAAGATTCCTCGCTGACTGTACAAAGATAACGGTGTACCACCAATTTCAATATTTAAATTATTTTTACACATTACTAAATTGGTTTTCTTTCCAAACAACATAATAGTCGATTAACCAGAGTTTAAATTGAGATTATGATCCATTGACAATCTTCTTAATAGCTCCAATTCACCGTTTACATGACCCTCAGCATGGGAGCGATCCTTAGGATCAAACTCATAAAATATTTGCGTATCGTCGGCATATGCTTGAACCTTACCAATACTGATTGACTTTATAATGGTGGAAGTATAAATAATAAACAAAAGTGGTCCTAAAATTGAACCATGAGGCACACCCGACACGACATCTAAAATATTGGACATTTTATTATGACAACGTATGGCTTATTTTCTCCCCAACATATAGGACCCCAAAAGAGTGTAAGCCTCCTCACCAATAATATTTTAATTTAGCACAAAGTAGATCATGGTTTATTGTATCGAAAGCTTTAGAATAGTCAAGGAGCACAAGTACACCCATCAAACCCCTATCCACAGCAGAAATAATATCATCTAGAATACAAACGATGGCAGTAGCCGTGGAAAATCACCGCCTAAATCCACATTGACTGTCCGGTAAAAAATTGTTAATACTAAAATAATTATACATTTGGTCATACAGGATTCTCTCAAATATTTTTGACAATACCGGAAGAACACTGACCACACGTAAGTCAGAGAATGTCAACGGATCGTTTTTCTTAGGCGGGGGAGTTCCCATTGCAACCTTATAAGCTTTAGGAAAATAGCTTTTCTCAATGCAGCCGTTGATAATATGTAAGATATATTCATCGATAAAGGGGCTGCAATATTTAAGCATAATTAGCATACCTTATCAGTTCCACACGCGTTTGATTTTATTTTATTTAATATAAAATTAACCTCACCGACTGTAGGAAAAGTAAATTGAAAACTACTACCGGCCTGGCATACATTGCTGTCAAAGTGTTTTTTTTTTGTTTTTTTTTAATTTCAACAACACACCACGAGGGCTTACAGCCTAAATACTATCGTAGCGTGGGTGTTGACCAGGAGGAAAGAGGCAACTTGTTAATTCTTGATTTCAAGGTTTGGATGTTAGGAGGAGAAGGAAAAACATGTGCCGGCAAGGAATTCGACAACTTGGAAGTCCTTGGGACAAAAGAGCGGCCATAACAAGATGCTCTATGTCTGGTGACCTGGACATTAAAAGGGTGGATTCGATTTGTTCCCCTGGTAGATATGTTGGGGGCAGCAGGTGGAGGAACTATGGAAGAAAGCTCCTCTGAGCAGTGATCGTGCAGATATCTATAAAAGAGACAGAGAGGTCACCAACGGCACGTCGGTGGGCAAGAGATGGCAGCGTTTGGGTGAGGGTGGGGTCAGCGATGAGACGTATAGCTCTCTTTTGAATGGAGTCCAGGCTGGTGAGTGTAGAAGGGCCAGCTGCACCCCAGATGTGGGAGCAGTATTCGAGGTTTGGCATTATTTATGAAGTATATAAGGTATAGAGATTAGCTGGTGAAAAGTATTTGCGAGCCCGGAAGAGGAAACCTAATTTTTTAGCAGCCGCTTCTGCAATTGGTGTGACATGTTGGTGCCAATTGAGATTTCGATCCACAGAAATGCCAACAAGAGAAAAGGACTCATTACTTTGAATAACTTGGTTGTAATTTTGATGGGTCTAGGGCTGCTGTATCTCTTATAAGAAAGAAAGCAACACTGAGATTTGGTGGGGTTGAATTGTATAAGATTTCTACTTCCCCAGTCTAATATTTTTTGGAGATCCACGGAGACAGAACCCTCCATGAGTCTGCGATTCTCATCTAATTGGGCTAAAGAGACAGGCTTAGACTATTGTATATTTGAGTGGATGGTGCTGTCGTCCGCGTAACTGTGAACTGGGTTGGATGTGCTAGAGGAGAGGTCATTGATGTGGATAAGAAACAAAGTAGGGGCTAAAGCTGAACCTTGAGGGACTCCTGCATTAATTGGATACACTTTAGAGGTATGGCCATCCACGACAACAGAAATGCTCCGGTTGGAGTGGAAATTTGCTGTCCAGGTGCAGAGTTTTGGTGGTAGGCCATAGGCCGGAAGTTTATTAAACAGCGCTGCGTGCCAGACCTGGTCGAATGCTTTGGATATGTCTAGAGAGAGAATCTGGGATTCACCGTGTAGTTCCATAGACTTTTTCCAAGAATGGGTGACCTGCCTGTCGTGGAATAAACTGTATTTTTTAAGAAATTTTAGTAATTCCGTGTTTATATACTTTTCCATCACTTTAGAGATGACTGAAAGGAGAGAAATAGGCCTGTAGTTGCTAGGAAGCGCTTTGAATCCTTTCTTGGGGATGGGTTGTACTCGAGCAGTTTTCCAGTTGCTAGGGAATATGCCTTTAATGTAAGATATCTGAAACAGACGAGTCCGGACATGAGCAGGTTCTGGTGCGCATTTTTTGAGAACAATTGCTGGGATCTCGTCAAGGCCAGAGGATGTCCTGGTATTGAGAGAAGAGAGCATCTTTCGTACCTTTTTAGTTTTGAAAATGATATCCGTCATTTTATGCGCGACATTGGGGACCGTTGGTGGTTGAACATTTGGAGGTGGGTTAAAAGTAGAATTGCCGGCGAACAACGAAGCAATTGTCCAGTCATTTGAAGAACTCTGCTGAAAAGTTGAACAAAATATATTTATGGGTTCCGGATCAGCAAGGCTATCAGGTATTATAGCTTGTTTGTTTTGCACGTGAATATTCAACTCACGCCGAGTAGACCATTTGTCGCGTACATTTCCATTTTTACAAATGTGATCAAGATATGATTTTTTCCCTCTTGATGCAAGAAAGTGTTGTTATACAATACTTATAATCATCAGCATGAACGTTTTCTTTTAACCAGATGTATCTTATTTTGTAAGCAGATAGTGTTGTAAAACAGAAATTCTATTAGCTTTTTGCGAAAAGCGCTTTGAGAAATTACCCCCGTCCATTGAAATTGTAATACCAAATGGTCCATATCCTGTTATACAAAACAGATTATTGGATCCTGCTTGATCGTTCAGGTTGCCCAATAATATTCACATTGTTCTAGAAATGTTACCACCTAAATTTAGTCCGTTAAATATAGAAATTTCCTATAGCATTACTTCGCTTCTGCAAAGGGCGAAGGTCCAAGAGAGCAGACCGTATAATAGTGCGAGTGGCAAGTTCGAGCGCCTCAGGGAATCCGTATTATACAGGTTCGGATTACTCGTGTTTTGTATTTAGAGTGGTCCGTTGTATGAACGATTGGGCCGACATTTGAATAGGATATATCAGACATAGCGACCTTTTGATATATGAAACTATACAGAGCTAGCCGCTTTAAACGACTCCGGCATAATATAGTAAATAACGCATTTATGTATTTGCTCGGCATACACCCCGGGTTGTTTAAGACTTGACGCTCCCTCTGTGCGGCTTTCAACAGAAAAGGGCTAAAATCTATTTATGTGTTGGCAAAGGAAAAATCTAAGAAAACATGAGATAGAAAAAGACTGGATGCAGCAAGTGCGTGATGGTAGTGGATTTTCATAGAAATGATCTGGCACCAAATATTTTTTATAATTTTTTTCCTGTAAGATAGAAATCTAAGTTTTGGTATATAGTTCTCTTTTAATGTCGTTAACATGCCCACCAAATTGTATTACCATAGCTTATTTATTTTTGTAGATAACAATTTTTTTCCCACAGAAAACCCAAAATTTTAATGTAAAACCTGGTTTGATTTTCCTGCATAACGAACTTGTCTAATCCACTTACAAAAGAAAGGCACATGCTGAATTTTAACAAAATCGGCGCATTATTGTTTGAATCATCGGCGTGATACACACACACACACACACACACACACATCTATATACATACAGGGTGGCGCATTGAAAACGAAACAGATTTGCGTCCAGAGAATTTTTTTTAAGAAATGCTGAAACACGTCAATTTTAATATTAAGGGGGACATGTTTTGACATAAAACGCAACTTTGTCACATCAACCCCTTAAGAGTCATGATAACAACCCTTCTATTTTAAATACAGAACATGGGTCGAGTGTTACATGATTTGAAAGCTCTTTCTTTTCTGAATTCAGCATACTAATTTTTTTTAAGTTTTATTAACTCGTTTAAAAATTATTTACAGTTGGAGTTGCAAGAACTTATTCATTCATTGTGATAAGAAATGCATTAGTGAGTCAATTTTTCGTTAAACAAAACTAAAAAGAAAACCAAACGTTCAAAAATAATTACTCAGGTAAGTAAGTGTTCAAATTGTTGACTACCAGCTTCCATACAAAGGTACAAATTTTGTTCAAAACGAGCTCTGACACTCTGGAGCATTTGTGGAGTTATTAGACGGCATTCTTTAACAATGCGTCGTCGTAATTCTTCCAAAGACTCCGGTTCTGTTGAGTAAATTCTACTCTTTAAGTGGCCCTATAGAAACAAGTCTAAAGGAGTTAAATCCGGTGATCTATGGGGCTACTCAACAGCACTTTTACGCCCAATCCATTGTCCTAGAAACTCTCTGTTCAAAAACACGTTGTAAAAAAAGCGGAGGAGCTCCATCTTGTTGAAACACGAATTGATTTTCTTCAAAGCGATCATCATTTAAAATTTATTTTTTATTTATTTTCATCTCATACAAGAAAAATTCCAATGTTAAATTATATAGCTATTATCTTGTAATGTGCTTAAAATAATTCGCATTTAAACGGCAATTAATTAGATTGAAGAGGTCAAAGCGCTGAAATTAAATATTTTCTCCTGTACTACATAAAAAATAGTGCTTCAAATTGAATAATAACTTCCACATAGCTGCAATAATCTACTCTTCCAGAAAGACCTTCTCATGAAACGAATTTACTTGACCACAAAGAAAATATTCGTATTCGTCATAAACTTCTGATTACGCGAGTTTTAACGAAAAAATATCAATTTTCACAAAATGCCCCCCCCCCCTCCTTTTTTTCTCCCTTAGGGCTCGTCCGCGTCTTTGCCGCCCCGAAGAGCACCGCAGTCTTTGGCTTATTGCTCTTTGTCTTTTCTACTCCACCCATTCCAAAATCACTGTGCTTTGAACTAGTCTGCACAGCAATTAGTAGGGTGAAGTTTTATATTGCTCTGTCTCCGGTCTAGGCTGACCGTAGGCTAGTTGCCTTTTGCAGTCCAGAGCTTTACATTCGCAACAGATGTGCTGGACTGATTCCACCCCCTCGCCGCAGAGTCTGCATGCCAGGGCCCCTCGAACCGCCCCATTTTATGCAGGTGTTTCTTGACGGCCATGTGTCCTGTTATGTTCATGTGCTCTCCTCTGATAAGATCTAGCAGCTCCACTGGTCTCTTTGAAGTGGGTTTCTCAATTACTAACGTCCTATGTCTGAGCCCCGGACAGTCTGCCCAGTACACCTTATGTTCTTTTCTGACCCAGGACTTAATGGATCCCCAGACAGTGTTCTTGGTCACGCCCAGAACCGGTTCTGGTCCCATAAATGGTTCTGCTGACCATCTCTTCGCGAGGCTGTCAACTTCTTCATTGCCTTTGACCCCCGAGTGACCGGGGACTCAGGTGAGGGTGACTTCATTCTGCCCAACCAGGTCGCTCGGCTCGTCTTGACATTCACTTACCAGCCTCGAATTTACCCGTGAGCTACTTAGGGCCTTAAGGTCTGGCTGGCTGGCTGTGGCTATGAGGATCCGCTTGTTGGTGTATCTTGTTCTCTCGCACGTTGTGCAAGATGGCGTACATTTCTGCCTGAAAGACCGTTGCAATAGCTCCGAGGGAAATACGATGACTTACCCTCGGTCCTTTCGAATAAACGCTTGCCCCCGTCCCACGCGCCCCGCCGGATCCATTCGCGGGCTCGTAAAATCTGACTACATTTCACGCATGGGCTCCTTCACGATCTCCTGAGTTTTTCAGTGGCCCCTGCAGCCTGGGTTGATCTTCAGTTTATCCTTGCAGGCTAGTCTGTATAGTCCTAGCCTGGCCTCTCCCATGTCAATTAAGTGTAGGGGGGGCAGATCCAACAACACCTCCATGGCGTCTGTTGCGGTTGAAGTCATGGCCCCTGTGATTCCCAGGCAAGCCATCCTTTGGATCTTGCCTAGTTTTTGTTTGGCACTGGATTTTCTCACCTTAGGCCACCAGACCAGTGCCGCATATGTTAAGGATGGTCTCACCACCCTTGCGTACAGCCAGTGGGCCATACTAGATCTTAGTTCCCATGTTTTTCCATATAGCCGCCTAGTGACGGCTATGGTCATAACTGCCTTACACAGTATTTTTTCAACATGACAATTCGAGGTTAGCTTAGAGTCCAATACGACCCCAAGATATTTAGCCTCCCTGGCCATTGAGATGTTTCTACCGTATAGAGTGAGAGTTATGTGACTCTCCCACTTCCCCCTCCTCGTAAACGGTATGACGGTTGCTTTCTCGGGACTCACGCCGAACGCTTGGCCAACCGTCCACCTTTCCACCGCTTTCAGTGCTGTCTGCATGCCCTCCCACACTGACTGTGTAACCTTTCCTCGTACTATGATGACAATGTCGTCGGCATAGCCCTGTACCTCGTACTCCCTCCCGAGAGCCTCCCTAGCAGGCAGTCCACGACTAGGCACCAGAACAAAGGAGACAGAACGCTCCCCTGCGGACACCCACCCGCGACCTCCGCCAGCTAAGACCCTCCCGCGCGTGTGGTGAACTCCGCCCTGTCCCTGAGCATGTGAAACCGATCCATCTGCAGCAGGTCTCCTCTATTCCAAATTTTGACGTTTGAAATCGCGACTTCGGCATTTTCAGAAGAAAAACTATAAAATTTTCAAAGTAATTTTTCTGTTATTTCTTGGTCTTTTTGCGTCAAGAAAACCTAATCTTTGTCTGTAGTATACAATAGATATTGTTATCCACACAAAGTATTTTGGCTGTGTGCATTTCTGTGGTCAACAGTGGCACACAACTTTTTTAATTTTTCTTCCTTTCAACTTAGAGACCTGAATTTTGGCTTGCAAGGTAAACTAATAGACTAAACCTGAGTACCAAATTTGGTTCCCTTAACTTGTTATTTTCGGAGATACAAAAATTTTGCGAAAGAAAACCCAAAATTTTCCATGAAAAACTGGTCCGTTTTTCCTGGATAACGAACCTATCCAAGCCACATGCAAAGGAGAGGCACGCCTCGGTGGTTCAGTGGTAAAAACGTGTGCCTGTGAACCGAAGGGTACTGGGTTCGATCCCAGAGTACTCATTTCACTTTTTCAGTACATACTGTAACATTAACATCAACCGAGGTTCTGGCATTGTATTTAAGCAAGTTGAATGTCTGCACGTTCCGCCCTTCGGAGGGGGCGTAAAGCCGTCGGTCCCGTGTCCATGCGATGTTGGGCGGGTTAAAGATCCCTGCACTACTTACAGAAAGGCTGGGGTTCCAGGATAGTGAGGTGAAACTGCTCCCTGGCGTTGGTGATTGGCCATAGTCGCGGAAATAGGCCGACGTTAAAGAAACAAATGAGAAAATTGTCTAAAACTCTAAAATTTTCAAAGTAGTTTTTCTCATACTTCTTGATTTTTGGTCTTTAATATATAACAATTGTAATTTTAGCGAATTTTCATTTTTTTTTAAATCGCAATTAGAGAGGTCACGATAAGAAGCTTTTGAAAATATGTCTTCAGATAAGCGCGAATTTGGGTCCCTAGAACCGAAAACCAAGGTCCATTAAAATTTTTATATGTTTATAAATATATATATATATATATATATATATATATATATATATATATATATATATATATATATATATATATATATATATATATATATATATATATATATATATATATATATATATATATATATATATATATATGTATGTATGTCTCCGAGCGATAACTCAAAAAATACTAAACTGATTTCCATCAAATCTTGTTTGGGCAAAAACCGAGGTCGAGTTCGTTAATCAGCCTTTATGCTCAAGTTTTTCCGGCGGAAATCGGAGAACACTTTTTGAAAACGCTATACTTTTGTAAGTAGCAAAGTAACTGGAATGAGACTTTACCTGTGACTAGAAATAGTGTAAGTTAACCTATGTTGTGAATTTTAAGTAATTTGGTACACAATATTTAGAGTTTTTTCCAAATTAAAAATAAAATCTCAAAGACATGCGTTGAGACGACTTAGTGGTTAAAGTCCAATGCCTGACAGACAGAGTATTTAACTGCCACGCGTAGATTGATTCATACAACAGTTATAAATCATACATCCACGGTAACCAAACTAAATATACACCAGGCATAAAACATACTACCCGAACCGCCAATCGTGAAATCTCGACAATTTTGTCGAGATTTCACGATTGGACGACAGACGACATGAAATTTTCCAAGTGATTGTTATTTAACTGGGTGATTCAATCAATTATTAAAATACACTATATTTGTAGCTTTATTAACGTCCCCAAATACAGTTTTAGCGCAGCATAGATATATTATGCTTTCGCACAATATAGCAGAAATGTAAACAAAATCAAGCCAAGTATCTATAAAAATAATTCTGAAATAGTTTCTTTCATATATAAACTTAAACATAAGACGTCATATAAGAGCGAAACAGTCGTGGAATATGTTTCAATTGGAATTCTACTAATTCTGTAGTTAATTGTTACGTATCCGTTGAATATACTATCCCGGGCATGAAGTAGATCTAAAGTATCACGCAAATAAAACGTAAGTTGATGTATGCCTAGATGGCGCAGGTGGCATCGCGCTTGCCTCCTAAGCATTAGGTTACGCGATCGAATTTAGCTCGATGAATGTATGTTTATTATGTTTTATTTTCACATTTGGAGAAACAATAGTGCACAGATTTAATACGTTTTCAACAAGATCTCATTTTTGTTTAAAACGCCTGCGTAAGTATGTCACCTTTGAGTCTGAAATTATAATTTTGTTATTGTTTATATTGAAAAAACCGGTTTGATTGTGTTGACTAAAGCGAAATCATACTAGCGATTAATAAGGAAAAGTAACTGCTACGTTTATAATTTGGCAGATACTTCACTTTTCTAAATATGAATTAAGTTTATTTCTGGAAATCTTTTGCATAACTTTAATGAAATTTGCAATACAAGTTTCTTTTAAAGATACTTACACTATCTACAGATACTAAATTTAGTTCTTTAGATTCATAGAAAATTGGGTTTTGGGCATTTTTCTCAAAAGGAGTTAAAACACCAGATTTTTTTGATAATAGAGAGATATCGATGGTAACACTTTCGAAAGAATTCTTCAAATGTGCGCGTACAAGGACCTCTAAAATCGACCTTCAAGGTCTGTGTAAGTTTAACGCATTTACTTTGCTAATATGCCGTATAATAATAGTGTTCGATTCTTATGAAAATTCGCCACTATAACGCACTTGCTGCGCCCAGAAATTCTATTGTGTCATTTTCTGATCACTAATGGCACCGAAATTTTTCTTCTATATATGCTTATAACTTTTTTTGGGATAGATAGAGAGGTCTAAATTTTGTTATATGGTTTACGTTTTACAATGTACACCGGTGTACGAAATTTGGTTGTCATAGCTTTGTCATTTTTGAAGACACAAACATTTTCTGAAAAGAAACCTAAAATTTTCACAAAAAAACTGGTCCGATTATCCTGGGTAACGAACTTGTCCAAGCCACTTGCCAAAAGAAGGTACTTACCAAAGTTTATTGAAATCGGCCTACAATTTTTTGAGATATCGGTGTGATATATATATATATATATATATATATATATATATATATATATATATATATATATATATATATATATATATATATATATATATATATATATACATACAGCAATTGCAACTGACCCCGGATACGGGTTATAAGGGACCCAGTTCGCGCTCATTTGAAGAATTTTTTTCAAAATTTAAAAGTCGAGATCTCCTCATTATTGTAGTTCTTTAGCTTCATAGAAAATTGGGTTTTGGGCATTTTTCTCAAAAGGAGTTAAAACACCAGATTTTTTTGATAATAGAGAGATATCGATGGTAACACTTTCGAAAGAATTCTTCAAATGTGCGCGTACAAGGACCTCTAAAATCGACCTTCAAGGTCTGTGTAAGTTTAACGCATTTACTTTGCTAATATGCCGTATAATAATAGTGTTCGATTCTTATGAAAATTCGCCACTATAACGCACTTGCTGCTCCCAGAAATTCTATTGTGTCATTTTCTGATCACCAATGGCACCGAAATTTTTCTTCTATATATGCTCATAACTTTTTTTGGGATAGATAGAGAGGTCTAAATTTTGTTATATGGTTTACGTTTTACAATGTACACCGGTCTACGAAATTTGGTTGTCATAGCTTTGTCATTTTTGAAAACACAAACATTTTCTGAAAAGAAACCTAAAATTTTCACAAAAAAACTGGTCCGATTATCCTGGGTAACGAACTTGTCCAAGCCACTTGCCAAAAGAAGGTACTCACCAAATTTTATTGAAATCGGCCTACAATTTTTTGAGATATCGGTGTGATATATATATATATATATATATATATATATATATATATATATATATATATATATATATATATATATATATATATATATATATATATATATATATATATATATATATATATATATATATATATATATATATATACATACAGCAATTGCAACTGACCCCGGATACGGGTTATAAGGGACCCAGTTCGCGCTCATTTGAAGAATTTTTTTCAAAATTTAAAAGTCGAGATCTCCTCATTATTGTATTTCTTTTTAGGGAAATTTACTACAAATAGCTATGTACGTCGCTAAACATAACAAAAAACTCGGGACGCAGCAAGTGCGTTATGGTAGTGAATTTTTATTAAATGCTTCAAATTTAAATAACTCAATTTTCTATAAACTTAGAGAGTTTAATTTCAATACGTAGTAAGGTTTTTCCTAAGGCAAGATATCCACAAAATTTCATTAAAATAACTTTGTAGTTTTCGGAGAAAAAAATTTTTTTCGAAAGAAAATTTAAAATTTGAGTAACTCAATTTTCTCTAAACTTAGAAAGTTGAATTTTGGTACGTAGTAAGGTTGAGGCAACATATATAGTAAATTTCATTGAAACAGCTTTGTTACTTTCGGAGAAAAAAAATTTTTCGAAAGAAAACTCAAAATTTTTCCGGAAAACCCCGTCTGATTTTTCTGTATAACGAACTCATCCAAGCCATTAATAAAAGACAGGCACTTGCCAAGTTTCATCGAAATCGGTTAATTATTTTTTGAGTTATCATATATATATATATATATATATATATATATATATATATATATATATATATATATATATATATATATATAACATATAAAAATTAAACCTATTTACAAATGAACTTTAATAAGATATTATGCTGTGACAATACCTCTCTCAAGCACCCTAAAATATAATCAAAATGTGCACAGTTATATATGTTTTATTTCTTTTTCCCTTGTCTTAATACACTACATATTTTATGACAATCGATTTAATTTACTTATTTGATTTCATAAATAGTCGGTTAATAGTGACTTGGAATGAAGTAGACACCACATCTTCAAACATATTAAGAGAATATGAGTAAATCAACAGCAACTGGGAATGAATTCGGTCAGTCGCCCAGCCACGTGGTTAAAAAACACTGTTTGTATGATGGTTACAACTCTAGATCTAAATAAAAGGACTGTAACAGCGGCAGAAGCAGAAGTCAATGGAAGGTTGATGAATGAATCTCATGAGTCAATAAGAAAAGCATTGACTAACCAACAGCAACCACATACTTATGATTTAAACATGTTTCCAATTTGAATAGCTCAATTTTCTGTAACCCTAGAAAGCTGAATTTTGGCACATAGTTAGGTATTTCCCAAAGCAATATGTAGACCAAATTTTATCGAAATTTTCGGAAAAAAAATTTTTTTTTGAAAGAAAACTCAAAATTTTCCCGGAAAACCCCGTCCGATTTTCCTGGCCAACGAACTCATCCAAGCCATTAATAAAAGAAAGGCACTTGCCGAGTTTCATCTAAATCGGTTAATTATTTTTTGAGTTATCAGACGGATACATATATATATATATATATATATATATATATATATATATATATATATATATATATATATATATATATATATATATATATATATATATATATATATATACATCTATTACTGTCAAAGCGATGTCATTCGGCATAGAATAGTTTATTATTTTTGAAAAAAATATGGGCTATTAAGGTTGACCCGTGGTTGACAAATAAGTATAACGATGTCAAGAACTTTGGTAAATGAAGGTAACAATAGAACAATTGAGAGGAGGAAGTTAAAGTAAGAAATATTTTCCATTTAGAATGTCAAAATTTGAAGTATAGTGAACTTGGTCCACAATTGCGAATGATTTTTTGGATGAACCCGTTAAATTTTGTAAAAACACAGCACAAGTCATAGACTTATTGTGTGTTGCATATTGTATAATTTAATTGAATAAACGCAATAATAATAATAATATAATATAAGCATATAAAAATTCAAACTGACCCCGGATATGGGTTCTAGTGGTCCTAATTCGCGCTCATTTGAAATAATTTTTGCAAAGTCTCACCATCGATACCTCTCTATTAGTGAATTTTTTCAATAAAAATTCACTAAAACTACACTGCACTTAGAGGCAAGTCAACATTGACAAAACTGTGTGACGCAAATATCTTTGATGTTCACTAGAAAACCGACCGCACGGTGGATATCGTGCGTTGTTTGTCATAAAATTGTTTGTATGCGTTTGCATGCAGCGCACAGCCTTTATCAATAAAAATTTTGGCGCACACGAACCAATTTGAGTCAAATACAACGCACAACGTAAATATGTATTGATGTGGATCCTCAATTAAACGAAAAACTTACTTTATTTAATCGCCGACTCACCCTGTTCAAACAGAAATTAAAATCAAATTATCCATGAGTACTATTTATTGTTAAGTACACTTGGAGAACCGAAATCACCACAACACATATTTTTAAAGACCTAAAGATCGTTTCACTAACAAAGTCAGCGTCATCAGAGGATGAAAAATTCGAACTACCTACTTCTAACATCACCTTTTATACTGAATCTTAGGTAAAGAACGATACCGAGAGGAAGACTAAATCGTAGACGTGTTCTGTGTAATGTATTTTAATTGCTGGACGAGGTTTTTGAACTTCCTTTATCACTTTACCTGACACGTTTCGGAATGTTTATATGCATCAAAGACAGAGCGCAAACAGAAGACTACAGGCCAGTGGCGGGGCTCGGTTTAAGGAACTTTTGTTTTTTATTGACCTAGAAATATAAATACTTTTTTACGCACCCAGCTCAGCTAGCCGTCTAACATTTTTGATAAGTTTCAGATTTCCTTTATCAATGTGGTTGTTATTATGCCAAATATGTTGTGCCACGCATGACTTGTCTACAGTACCGTATCTAAAATGTGCCAGATGTTCACGAAATCTAGTCCCATTGGTTCTCTTAGCCTGCCCAACGTATTTAGGATTACAACTATTCTCATAGATACCCGACATTTCAGTTGCTTTATCTTTATCTTTCGTATTACCTAACAAATTTGTAAAATTATTTTTTGTCCTTAGTTAGCTGCAAATCGGTTTTCTTAAAAATTCTTTCGAGACCCCTTGTGATACGCGACTTAACTTCACGGTTAAGACGTTTGAATTTTTAAAACAATGTATTTAATACTTTGAACAATCAATACTTAATTATTTAGTTACAAGAAAAATGAATAATATAATATACTAAAATAAGACGATCAACCTACATGTGATCTAATGTCTTTGCACTCGGTGTGCTAATGACTAACTCGGAACAAGAATGAACGGTTCTACCTCTGTGAGTAGCCTCTTTATAGTCTTCCCTCCAGGCGTGGCACTATTGTCTCTGTATAACAAGGAATCTGCTGATGTAGATTCTCACAGTGATATTCCGTTCTACTTGCACTTTGAACCTGCAAAGTTCTTGTCTCCGTTAAGACGACGGCTGACTCAGCGGTTCTTACCGTGGGAAGGCGACATTGTATTATAACGGGCCATTGTTTGGGCTCCATTTATCTCCTCCCCTTTTTAAAGACGAAGCTATGGTTCGTTCCGGATTTTCAACGGAAATCCGGACTCGGTGGTTCCTGTTTTTGTTCCTTTATCTTCTTTGCTGGTTCTTCGTTTCTTCAACCCCATTCGGACTGCTATCGTTGTGATGGTTATTAAGACAGCTATGTACAGTAATATTGTCCATATACTCAGGTGATGGATTGGTATTGTTATAGGTCCTGGTATATTTTGTTTAATTTTTTGAAGTTGGTGTTGGATTTGATTGATGTTGTGTAGCTGTACGTTTTCTAATGATATTTCGGGTACTGGTCCTGGATTTGGTTGATCTTCTGGAATTGGGGTTTCTAGTGTAGGCAGGTTGAATAGTTGTTGTGTTTTTGCTGTTGCTGGGCCGGTCTTGTAGATTTTGTTGCCTATGGTTAATTGGCAATTTGGTTGCAGGTTGATTAATTTTGTACCCTTGATGATGTTGGTCCACTCCTGTTCCTTGCAAGTTATTCTGGCGTTAGTTTCTTCGGGTGCTATAACTATATACTGACTGGTTCCATATCTCGAAACTGTGGTTCTATTAATTTTGACTAATTCTTGATTACAATTGTTAATAGGTTTTTGAAATTTTATTAGCTTTATTTCACATGGGTTTTGATCATTCATGGTTGATTGTCGTCTTTGCAAAAATATATCTGGTTCTTTAAATTTTGACATTCTTCATTACGATAGGCATATTGTTTACTGCTTAGGATAAGGTATTTGGTTCTAGGAATTATCATGGTAAAAAGGTGTGTCTTTCTAGGGACAGGTAATGTATGTAATTGATAATAATGATATTCTGATTCATCTACCAGAGGTATTTCTATTTTAAATATAATTTTGAAATTGTTTTGGACTGCTTTTATTTTAAATACTTTTTTTTTTCGTATAGATTTAGATCTGTGGTTGTTGTTACTTTAGCATTAGTTGCATAATTTTGTATCTTATTGATTTCTTTTACTATAAATTTTGGTTTTAATATTGATGTGTGAAAGATTCCTAATTTTGCAAAAGTGATGGCCTTTTCTGTTGTTAATGCTGTTTCTTGAATATTGTTTAATAATTGTATTAGCTGCATGAGTACTCTAGAATCTTAATGCGATGATAGTGAACTCATTATCATTATTATTTGTTCACTTCGCAGGCTTTCTACTGTATTACCTAATTCATTTATCCTATTTACTATCGTGCCTTGGTTATGACTCAATCCTACTATCGTTCTATTAACGTCGACGATTGCCTCGAGCTTGACCAATTTTGGAACCTAAAAGTTCATGAATTTTATTTTGATCTGTCGTTAAGACTTCTAATGCTTGCTGAATGCGTTCCTCATCCTGTAAATCGAGATTCCCAGTGACTGACTTAAATATAGAACCTAGTCCCTTTATTAAGCCACGTTTTTTGTCTATCACTAATATTGTTATTTGGAAAAATCATGTAAAATGTATTATCCCTGCTTGCTGCAGTAAAATTCACCTATCATGAAATTTCGCTATGCAGCATTGTAATTTGTTATTGTTAACTACTGGTGGATATTTATTAGCTCTTATTTAATTTATTGGGAGTTTATTCCTAAATGATTGATTCGTTACCTTACCTTATTTCTAGTTGATTATATAATTTATTAATACTAGGGTTACTTGAAACGGTCTTATAATTATGTTACTAGTGTTACGTGCGTTAATGCATTTACAAATTAAGCTTGCTATTTAAATTGTCTGTGTCAGTCTGTGCATTGTCTCGTACGTTACGTATCAATTCCAATTTGTTGCTTACTTAGTCATATATATGTCGAGTGTCTTATGTACTTTTTACATTGTAGGTACTTTAATTTGATTATCCGTTTCAATTCTCAGTTATGGTTTCTTGGAATAGTTTTGTTATGATTTAAAGAAATGACATTATCGAACCGTGTCCTTTACTTGTCGTAATCTATCTATGAATGTACATATATATTATAATTATTTTTCTGTTTCTAATAATTTGTTCTCCAATTATAAAATATGGGTGATGTCCCCTTATTAAAAGTTTTATTGATTGCTGAATTTGCTAGTTCCTAATCTGGTTTGTATACAACACAATAACATTTATTTTGTGGTCAACGTGTTCTGTTCTAATTTTCATTCTAGGGCTGGTTACTATTTAATTTAAATTTTACTTATATGAAAGTATGTCGTCTATTTTCTGACTTAGAATATATTTGGTTCGTCCGTAATTTTGAACTTTTTGATTAGTTTTGTTGTTAACTAATTCTTTTTCCTAGTTACGGTCGACAGATTGTTGAGTGTGAGTCTGAAATAATCGGTTGCTCCTACGCTGGCTAGTAATTCTTTCTTATCTTTGTTGTACCTCGATTTTGTTGTTAATATAATATTTATTTGGAAAAGTCTGGTGTTATAACACAGGTGAATGCATTAAAATGTCTTTACACGAGTTAAAGGCACCAATGTAGTTCCTGTCGTTAACGTTTATTTATAAGTTTACTTTAAGCCTTTTGTTAGTGGCTTCACAACTGCATCGTCTGTTTATGTTCAGATATACAGTATGGTCCTAATTATATGGATTTTCTATTTTTAATTTTTGTCTTGAATGGTCGATAATGTTCGATACTTGTGCTGTGAAAATCCTTTAAGGTGTCTTACGGTAGTTTTGTTACAAGTGTTTTCTTAATAGAGTTGTGAAGAAGTTTCGACACGACTTTGTCTAACATTTTGATCTGAATATTTATAACATAAAAAATCTTTTTTTCTTCCATTATTATTATTGTTATTATATTTTTAGAGGGTTAACCTATTACGTATATTTCATACATCTATAAATTTTGGGTGATTCTACGTTACTACAGTTTTTATTAATAGCCGAACTTACCAGTTCGTAATCTTGTCTAATTACAAAAATGCAGTAATATTTCCTCTGTGGTAACCAATATTCTTTTCTAAAATTCTCTATTTGATCTGGTTTATTTAAATTAAAATTTGCATATATATAATTCTTTTTGTCCCTTCTGACTGATTGGTTCGTGATAATTTCTGTTAGCATTATGATTTACATTGGGTCGACCCGGTTAATTATTGAAGTTGGGTCGCCTAAATTGACTCGAAAATTTTTGCCTTGGTACAAATTGTTGATTTTGTCTAGGCTGGGAATTTGTGTGATTGTTTTGATTATTATGTTGTTGAAATGGTCTAAAGTTTGTTTGGAAAGGTCTCTGAAATTTTACATTCTGAAAAGGTGGGTTATTTTGTCTCTGAAAGAAAGTACGGTTCTGCCCTTCTAATTTATTATTATTACTTATTTATTGTTTTATCTCTATAATCGAAATTTTCCTCTGCGAATACGAATTTCAAAGCTTGTTCTATGCTTGAAGGTCCTTAACTACGCAGGACAAGCCCTAACGGATTGCGCAACCCTCCTAAGAACGCTTTTAATGTTTGATTCTGGTATATGTCTTTCTTAATTAATCGCACGCCTTCATTTTGCTAGTTAGCTATTAAACTCGAGATGAGCAATTGCTCTATATGACGGCATCTGTTAGCGAACGACAGTGCGTCTTCAGCATTACGCTGTTTCAAGGTCAACATCTCAGCTAATAAACTGTAATCATCTCTTTGATCGCTGAAATTCTGAACAATGGCCTCTCTCAGGTCTGCCCACGTATTAATTATCTTTGTATTTACTATAAGCCGGGCTGTTCCCGTTAGTTTAGTTTGAACATAATTTAGCAAGAAGTGATTCATATACATATTCTCGTTTGGCACGTAGAACTGATTCATGACCAAGTCACATGCTTTTAAAAAGTTGCCTACGTTGGCTGGTTGCCCGTCGAACTCGGGAATAGCTTTTAAGAAAAATTCTTTGAATTGGTATCTCATGTTGCTACTATTACTACTCTTATTAATATTTGAATGATTTATTGTTCTGTTATTGTCGCTAATGCTGATTGATCTAAATCTATACTCTATGTTACATAAACTTTGTGATTCTTCCTCTGAATCAGACATATAACGTTTCAATACAACACATATAAAAATTGGAAATGTAAAAATGGGATAGCAGTAAACTTACCATAATACGATGGTTGCTGCTTCCATTTGGCTCTGCTTGGCCACTATTTCTGCTTTAACTTGGCTCTGCTTGGCTCGAATTGGTTATTAGGCGTCGATACGCTTAAAAATCGATATGCTTTCGGTTTTCTAACCAATACTAACGACTGCGCCACTTAACTTCACGGTTAAGACGTTTGAATTTTTAAAACAATTTATTTAATACTTTGAACAATCAATACTTAATTATTTAGTTACAAGAAAAATGAATAATATAATATACTAAAATAAGACGATCAACCTACATGTGATCTAATGTCTATGCACTCGGTGTGCTAATGACTAACTCGGAACAAGAATGAACGGTTCTACCTCTGTGAGTAGCCTCTTTATAGTCTTCCCTCCAGGCGTGGAACTATTGTCTCTAGATAACAAGGAATCTGCTGATGTAGATTCTCACAGTGATATTCCGTTCTACTTGCACTTTGAACCTGCAAAGTTCTTCGCTCCGTTAAGACGACGGCTGACTCAGCGGTTCTTACCGTGGGAAGGCGACATTGTATTATAACGGGTTATTGTTTGGGCTCCATTTATCTCGCGGTTCAAAAAATAGGCAAACACATTTTTTCTCTATTTTATCTTTCCTGAATGTCGTGCATTCCGCTAACATTTTCTTTGTTCTGTGTCTATTAATTAACTTCTCCACTAAAGAATCCGAATATCCGTTATATTTAGCCACGTTTTTAATGTACTCTAATTCTATACTATATCTACTTAGTAGTACTCAGTAGTACTACTAACTAGTACATCTAGAAAGGGAAGTTTACTGTTAACTTATCATTCGGGGGTGAATTTTATTGAATAAAATTGACAGTTCAGTCTCTTAATAAAATCATCTACTTCGCATATATTTGTGTTAAACACTGCAAAAATATGGTCCACATAACGAGATGATACTCTGGGAAAATACTCAGTTTCATTTTCTAAATCCGTCTCAAATCTACTCATGAAAAGGTTCGCAATAAATGGAGAGAGTGGGTTGCGTATTTCCATGCCTTCAGTTTGTTCCAAAAATCATTGTTAAATTGAAAAATATTTTGTTTTATACAAAGGTTTGTAGAACCTCGGTGGTTCAGGGATAAGAACGTGTTCCTCTGAAACGAAGGGAACTGGGTTCGATCCCAGGGTACTCCTTTCACTTTTTCAGTACAAACTGTAACATTAACATCAACCGATGTTCTGTAATTGTATTTGAGCAAGTTGAATGTCTGGACGTTCCGCCCTTCGGATGGGGTGTAAAGCTGTCGGTCTCGTGTCCATGCGATGTTGGGCACGTTAAAGATCCCTACCCTTATTACAGAAAGGCAGGGGTTCGGCAACATTTCCAGGATAGTGAGGTGAAACTGCTCCCTGGTGTCGGTGATTGGCCATAGTCGCGGAAATAAGCCGACGTTAAAGAAACAAAACACACACACACACAAAGGTTTGTTAAAGTTAAATATTCTTTGCAAACCTCTTCACTTATGTATTCAAATGTTTGTTTATTGTGTACTTATTTTCTTTACAGGCTTCCCGAATAAAGTGTTATGAAGATTGGGTATTTTTTAATTCCCGTTTAAATACTAGCAATGACATCTAAAAGTTTGTCTTTTTCTGACTTTAAACCAAATTTTAATCCCTTGTTTAAGAGGTCAATCTCATTTTTGTTAAACAACTGCGAAGAAAGATTAGGTAAATTTCTAATTAAATGAAAATAGCTAAACAATTGCGAGAGAAGAATTGTTTTTATGTTAAAGCAGATAAGGGCAATAAGGTTGTGATCTTGGACAAAAAGGATTATAGAGAGTGAGTAATGCAATAGAGACAGGACCGTATAGAAACTAAATAAAAACGTGCTATCAAAAATGATTCACGAGGTGAAAAATAGTTTAAAGAGTTGTCACAACCTAATAACAAAAGACTTAGAAAGACGGTTGCAGGTTGCAATTCTCAAAGTCCCCAAAAGATATTGTCTCCCAAAAATTCATAAACCGGGAAAATCAGTGAGACATATTATTTCGGCTATAGATCCTCCGACATATAATCTAGCGAAGTCGCTGTCAAATGAGTTTAAAAGCTTGCCTGTTAAGCAAAAAAGTTCAATGTCGAATTGAATTTAATTAAATAATAAAGTTAAAGATGTAAAATTGGCCGAAGGCGAGGTTTTGATATCATTTGATGTAGCGTCGTTATTTCCTAGCGCGCCCACGAGACAAACACTAACGTATTTAGAACCGTTGTTGAAATTGAACAACATAAGTGAAGAGGTTTGCAAAGAATATTTAACTTTAACAGACCTTTGTATAAAACAAATATTTTTCAATTTAACAATGACTTCTTGAACAAACTGAAAGCCCGGCAATGAACAACCCACTCTCTCCATTCATTGCGGGCCATTTTATGAAGAGATTTGAGAAGAATTTAGAAAATGAAAGTGAGTATTTTCCTAGGGTATAGTTTCGTTATATGAACGATATCTTTGCAGTGTTTAACACACATATATGCAAAGTAGACGATTTTATTAAAAGACTAAACTGTCAATTTGATTCAATAAAATTCATCCACGAGTTAGAAGTTAACAGTAAACTTTCTTTTATAGATGTTTCATTTCTGAACGTCACACTGTCTGGGACTACCATAATTAAACGTTGAATGAAACAGCTTCTCGTCCAGACACGTCTGGACGAGAAGCTGTTTCATTCAACGTTTAATTTTATAGATGTATTAGTTATAAAAAATAATGACTCTCTTGAATTCGATGTCCACATGAAGGTAATTAACACTCTAAGTTACATTCCAATAGACTCACATCATACGTTTGCACAAAACGGCCGGCTTAAATTTATTAGTAGATAGATTAATAAAATTTCCCTTCAGTAAAACTAGATATAGTATAGAATTAGAGTACATTAAAAGTTCGGTACGCAGAAAATGCGTTATGGTAGCGACTTTTCGTTAAATGTTTTTAATGGAAAATGTTCTTGTTTTTACAAGAAGGACATCTGGTTGATAGTATAACCTGTATAGCACTAACAATGTACCATATTTCAGTAAAATAGCTTTGTTGTTTCAAAAAGTACAAACATTTTCCGAAAATAAACTTTAAAAGTTCTAGAAGAACCAGTCCGATTTTCCTGGCCAACGAACCCCTTTAAGCTATTTACACACCTGACAAGATATAATTATTCACAAACAGCTTTAGGACCAAAATTGAAAAAAATATATAATTTCTTTTACATAAATTGCGTTCAGTAATGTTACACGGAATTATATTTTTCACAAAAATTCGACAACTCTTTTTTTTTAATTACATTTATTATTCATTACCAACATATCACAAAAATCTAAAAAAAAAAGATTTCTACGGAAACTAAAAACATTTCAGTAAAAAGTTTTCAAATTAACTAACTATTTGAGAGTACCTGTATACGACAGCTCGTTTTTTTCGACGAGTAATACCAAGGAAAAGCATTTCCATGGGGCTTCGCTATCTATTGATAAAAACGCAATATCACAATTTGTGATATGAGTTTGAAATATGTGCCAAAAACGAAAAAGGTTGCAAAACAATTGAATCAACTCAAAAACGATGATCGCTATCATTTTTTTCCTCACAAACATGCATTATAATTTGATGGAAAACACAAAAATGCAACAAGACAAGTGGTGTTTTATAAAAAAATAAAGCGTGTATCAACAACGATTTATGGGCCAGCCTGTAATTGTCAAAATAGGTTGATAAGATCGAAACACCCTATAATTAACGTACATATTTTTTTCTCTTATCTTGTATAATAACGGATATATTGAGCTTTACCCTAGAAATGCGTCACCCTGTATATGTGTAAACAGGCAAAAACTGAAACTGACCCCGTATATGGGTTTTATGGGTTCTAGTTCGCGCTCATTTGAAGAAATCTGTTTAAAATTCATAAGTCGCGGTCTTCTTGGTAACGAATGTTTTCTACGAAAATTTGCTAAAATATAGACTATTAAAGTCTAAAGCGGAAACTAATGCCGAACCATCAGAAAGAGGGTCTATTGAAATGGATTTTCCGAAAATATTTTAGTAAAATGAAGGACAGTGATAGTTGTAGCTGAAACTTAAGGCTTTTTGAAACACACTTATTAAGAGATTTTTTTGACATAATCCGTATTTGCTTCAAATTCGTTGTCTGAAAATTGAAAATTTGGACTTTCAAATCGCGACTTTGACGTTTCAAGAAGAAAAATTATAAAATTTTCAAAATATTTTTTCTGCTACTTCTTGAGACTTTTGCGCCAATAAAGTTAACCGTTGTATGTAATATTCAATTGGTTTTGTTAATCACAAAATATTTCGTTCTTATGATTCCTCTGATCACCAGTGGCACCCAAAATTTTTTCTTTAAATGCCTATAATTTTTTTTATTTTAACTTAGAGATCTGAATTTTAGTATGTAGGGTAAGTTTGATAGTAGAAACGTATATATCAAATTTGGTTGTCATAGCTTATTTTAGAAAATACAAAAATGTTCCGAAAGAAAACTCAAAATTTTTCCGGAAAAATTGGTCCGATTTTCCTGGCTAACGAACTTATCCAAGCCACTTTCAAAAGGAAGGCACGTACCAAATTTCATCAAAATCGGTCCATTACTTTTTGAATTATTGGTGTGATATATATATATATATATATATATATATATATATATATATATATATATATATATATATAAACACATATCTCCTCATTAGTTAATTCTTCGTGTTACAAAAAATTCGCTAAAAACGTGGCTAAATACAACGGATATTCAGATTGCTTGGTGGAGAAATTAATTAATAGACACAGAGCAAAGAAAATGCTCGACCTTCAAGAAAGAGAAAATAGAGAAAAAATTTGTTTGTCTACATCTGGCAGAGTTGAAATACGGTAATGTAGACAAGTCATGCGTGGCACAACATATTTGTGATAATAACAACCACATTAATAAAGGAAATCTGAAACTTATCAAAAATGTTAGGCGGTCAGCTAAGCTGGATGCGTACGAAGGTATTTATATTTCTAGGACAATAACAAACAAAAGTTCCTTAAACCGAGCCCCAACACTGGTCTGGAGTCCTCTGTTTGCGCTGTGACGCTAACTTTGTGAAACGATCGCCAGGTCTTTAAAAAGATGTGTTTTGGTGATTTGGGTTCTCCAAGTGTACTTATCAGTGCTCATCACAGGTTCCAATCTTAACTTAGTAATCTATTGTTGAGCAACACCAGCATTGTATTTCAATCAATGACAAGTATAAGGCTGGTTGGCAATTATTTTTTTGGTGATATAAGTCGCAGTTTTGTCAAGAAAAGAAGCGTAGCAATGCAAAAAATGTTTACTTTCGACACGTTTTCTCTTACGTCACACTTCTTTAGCTCTATGGTTTTTTTTGTTCCTTGTAAATATTATTTCTCGTAAAATATTTGAAGCATGAAGGATCATATAAACAACGTGTAGAGGAAAATAACGTACGTACATACCAGAAAATATATCTGATTATTCCCAGAAGGTTAGTCGCAGTTAAAACAATTCCCTGGCAAACCTCTTGCTCATTATGTCTGAAAATAACGTCATACGTAGTGTGGAATCCTGCTCAGCTACGTGAACTGATAGCTAGACAGTCCGTAACAAAATCCGGGCACATAGTTATCATAATTTATCTTAGAGACGCTTTGCGCCGGAAACAAGAACAAAAAAGCGGCAGACTCGAAACGTCTTTCTCTATTTGAAACAAAGAGAAATGATAAAACAATATATATAAAAGTTTCAAAAGCTTTGTATGCAGAGACTGATCCAGGCTCATTACACTAACATCTTTATGCTGTGTTAAGTATAAAAACTTTGTAGTTCATGAGGAGGCAGCATCAGAAGAATAAACTGCTTTGCATTCGCACAATGCACGGCAATTCCGCAGTAGCAGAGCCACCCTTGAGGACAGGAACTCGTTTACGGATTGTAAAGTTCATAAACGTATGCTAATAATGCTGATCAAATTTATGCCCCCTATAAAAGTTTACATGAAAAACTTCTTTACAGACTTTTACACTTTTCCACTCTTTTATACTTCTTCGCCTCGGCTTTGCTTTGAGAAAGTGGAAATTACTTTTGTTAGTCAGGCCATGGCTATGCCCTTTTATGTTTGCACAATTCTTGTTGATTTTCATTAAATGAAAATATTTATTTGCCGAGTTTGAGAAACATAATAGAAATCTCCGTGCGGCAATTATTTTAATTTCCATGGCTGATGAAATGTGAAATAAACTTGTGCTTGATTAGATTTTCGTGGAGATTATAGAAGCAGATTAAGTTTTCAATTATATAGACCTTGGCGAACAACAGACCCGATGAGAGGAGGAAAATAGAAAATTAAAAATCGATTCCTTTGCTAAACCGCAATCTCCTTTTTTCAATGGATATTTTCTGTATTTTAATGAAAGAGGCCCTGTTTAGGATGCACGCCATTAGCAATTTAAATGTCATAACAAATCGACTGCCAAATGGTCTAAAAGCTTTTTTACAAATCAAGTGAATGTTACATTAGATCAATACGAACGTTCAAAGGATCAATAGGATTCCACTGTGTATTTTAGAATAGCAAAGTGAGATTAAATTGGGGCTCCGTTTTTTGATAAGTTGAAATCGTTACATCTGCATAATCGCTGAATTAACTTTTTTACATTAAATGGCGCAATAGGCAGGTATTTTAATTAAACATGCTGCCTAATTTACATTTCTTTTGACCAGAAAATTGTTTGCCTTTTACTTTATTCGTTTTTAGCAAACGTTGCTAAGAGGAGATATTTCTCAAAATGTGCGCGAACTGAGAGCCTTAAAACATATATATATATATATATATATATATATATATATATATATATATATATATATATATATATATATATATATATATATATATATATATATATATATATATATAGCTATAGATAGCAAATATGTCGGAAAATTAGAAACATTTTTGTGGAGTAAAACGGGCTAAATACATAAAATTGATAAGTCCTAATATTTAAATGCCCTGTATAATTGAGAGTGTAAAATATTTCAAGTATAAATAAGGAATAGCAAGACAGCTAAAAGAATAGAGAACAATGATTTGTTTTTTACATGTAGCACATTTTAAGTTCACTAAGCAAAAGTCGTTGGAATACAATAGAATACAGAACAATAGCCTTGTTTTTATTTATAGAGTTTTAACAGAATATAATAATTTTATTTTATCCTTAGGCAGTAAGTAAATGTATAGTATTAAGTTAAAAATACGTTTTTTGTCAATACCAATTATAAGAAAAGACGCAGAGTTAGTTGATAGGGATAATTTTTTTGTGGTTGTTTCAAAAGACTGCAACGAAGAAGAAGTTGGACAATGGGAAAATGCAAGGCCTATGAACTTTGTTTTACCCAGGTACAGCGAGAAAAGATTTTTTGTAACACAGGTGTAGTTTATTTCAGGAGACGGCGGCAGGCCGAAGAGGACGATTCGTAATTGAACTGCGGGAAGTGAAACATTATTCAATGACGTACGACGACACTGTAAATATGAAAGTTGAGAATTAAACGTGAAAGGCAAGTGCCTCATAATAAAATCATATTCAATTTTTGTGCAAAGAAAATAAAAAATGAGTATCTGGTACACGGTTTGTTAAGACCGTTTTAAATAAAATGGAAATTAATTAGTAATCACAGGCAAGCTACAAAATCCAAACAGTAGATCAAATGGAAAGCAATAAGTACACATCAAATGGAAGAAGGAATTAGACAACATTCAGTAAGTCGTTTTATGAACTTTATCGTAATAAATATGCAGAGTTTTTTTCTATAGTGTGAGTAGCTTTTAAGAATATTTTTTTGTCCCATTGATGAATTTAATGTATCTTTAGCTCACTGAGAGGGGGGGGATATTAGATAAAGGCCGAATCACTGAATCATAGTTAGGTAATTCATTGTTTTAAATAAATTTGATTTGTATTGATTTATTGACAATCAGCGATGATAAATTTGTAATAACCTTTTTTAATGGAAATTTGTGAATTGAATAAATCAGAAATAAAACATACTAGATTGTACTTACATAATCTGTTTAATTTTGACCTTAAATCAAACAAATATTAGCTATATGATAAAGTAAGGCAATTTTTCACCGTTAATTGAAAAATCAAAAGAACCCAATTATATATATACTTTTTTTGAAACTTCCAAACACTCGGGAGTACTATAATTTATAAAAAAATATATCAAACAAAAATGCTAGCCCAAGCACAGAACCCAACCCATGAGATGAGAGAAAAATTTAAAATCACAGCAGTAAGTAAACAGTTTTTGGCATAATTTCAGGATCATCAATATTAGCGTTTTTTTTTAAATAAAGACGCAAATTGAATTCTCATGCTCTACAATTAAAAGTGCTAAGGAAACCAAAAATACCATAGCAATATATATATATATATATATATATATATATATATATATATATATATATATATATATATATACAGATACAGTTTCCAAGTTATAGCCATGTGAACAAAAATAATTGCCATATGCAGGTGTTCAAACATATCTATAACCCAGTGATCATAAGGGCTACTGATATACTATTCCCAGCATCTCCTTAGCATATACGGGATTCTAGTATATTGTCCAAACTCTACTACAATGTTCAGGAATCTTTTTAAAAATTTAATGAGTCATAACTTGATTTTTCCGAATAGAAGACCATATATTACATTTTTAGAATCTACCTTTTATTCTTAATCAAAAGCATGTAACATGTCCTATATATAAATATATATATATATATATATATATATATATATATATATATATGTATATATATATATATATATATATATATATATATATATATATATATATATATATTGATTTTGCACAGATATATGCAAATTTATAAACAAAGTTCGTTTTTATTATAATATTTTGTATGTTTAACAAGATCTATTAAATATTACACGCACATTTTTTGGCGCATATATAAAATATATTATCATTTCTATGAAAATTCACTACCATAACACACTTGCTCCGTCCAGACTTTTTAATACATAGGTAAGCCTGCATTAAATCAAAATGGGTACTAAATTTTATGGGTTTTTTTTTAAAACAGTTTTTAACGAATTTTTTGTGTATATATATATATATATATATATATATATATATATATATATATATATATATATATATATATATATATATATATATATATATATATATATATATATATATATATATATATATATATATATATATATATATATATATATATACCAAAAATTCGTACCAATAACTCAAAAAATAATAGGCCGATTTTTTGTCAGCAAAATCGAACCTTTTTTTCCGGGAAAATTTTAAATTTTCTCCCGAAAATTGGAATCTGGTTGGAAGTGGATCTCCGAAAATAACAGAGCTATGTAAACCATATTTGGCATGTATGTTAAAAAAAAGGATAGGCGTTTAAAGAAAAAAATTGGGTGTCACTGGTGATCAGAGTAAAGCACAAGAACAAAATATTTTGTGTGATTAACAAAACCAATGGAATATTACATACAACGGTTAAGTTTTCTTGACGCAAAAACGTCAAGAAATGGTAGAAAAAAGGTTTTGAAATTTTATAATTCTTTTTCTTAAAACGTGAAAGTCGAGATTCTAAACGTCAAAATTTTCAGACAACGAATCTGAAACAAATACGCATTATGTAAAAAAAATGTAATAGGTGTGTTTTACAAAGCCTTAGGTTTCAGCTTCAATCATTATTGTCCTTCATTTTACTAAAATGTTTTCGGAAAATCCATTTTAAATAGACCCTCTTTCTCATGCTTTGGCAGTAGTTTCAGCTATAGAGTTGAGGGTTTAATAGTCTATACTTTAGCAAATCTCCGTAGAAAAATTCGTTATTGAGAAGACCGCAACTTAGGAATGAACACGAACTTTTTTTATATATTTCAGCAACAGCGTGGGTGTCGACAAGGAGGAAAGAGGCAACTTGTTAATTCTGGGCTTGAAGGTTTGGAGGTTAGGAGGAGAAGGAAAAACATGTGCCGGCAAGAAAGTCCACAACTTTGAAGTCCTCGGGACAAAAGAGCAGGCATAACAAGATGTTCTATATGTGGCTCTGTTCCTTGGTAGATCTGTTGGGGGCAGCAGGTGAAGGAACTATGGAAGAAAGCTCCTCTGAGCAGTGTCCCTGCAGATATCTATAAAAAAACAGGTCAGCAACGGCACTTCAGTGGGCAAGGGATGGTAGCATTTGGGTAAAGGTAGAGTCACTGATGAGACGTATTGCGATCTTCTCAATGGAGTCTAGGATAACGAGTGTAGAAGCGGCAGCGGCACCCCAGATGTGGGAGCAGTATTCGAGGTTTGGTCTTATTTGTGAAGTATATGAGGTATAGAGATTACATGGTGAAACGTATTTGCGAGCCCGGAAGAGGAAACCTAATTTCTTAGCAGTCGCTTCTGCAATTGATGTGACATGTTGGTGCCAATTGAGATTTTGATCCGCAGAATTGCCAACAAGTGAAAAAGCTCATTACTTTGAATAACTTGGTTGTTCATTGTGATGGGTCTAGGGCTGATGTATCTCTTATGAGATAGAAAGCAAGATTGAGATTTTGTGGAGTTGAATTGTACAAGATTTCTACTTCCCCAGTCTAATATTTTTTTGAGATCCACAGAGATAGAACGCTCCATGACTCTGCGATCATCATCTAATTGGGCTAAGGAGACAGGCTTAGAATATTGTATATTTGAATGGAGAGTGCTGTCATCCGCGTAACTGTGAACTGGGTTGAATGTGCTAGACAGGAGGTCATTGATGTGGAGAAGAAACAAAGTAGGGGCTAAAGCTGAACTTTGAGGAACTCCTGCATAAATTGGATACAGTTTAGAGGAATGGCCATCCACGACAACCGAAATGCTCCAGTTGGAGAGGAAATTAAGTGTCCAGGTAGAGAGTTTTGGTGGTAGGCCATAGGCCGGAAGTTTACTAAGCAGCGCTGCGTGCCAGACCTGGTCGAATGCTTTGGATATGTCTAGAGCGACAATCTGGGATTCACCAAGTAGTTCCATAGACTTGTTCTAAGAATGGGTGACAAAGGAAACGAGGTCGGCAGTTGATCTGCGCTGACGGAATCCATACTGCCTGTCGTGGATTAGACTGAGTTTGTCAAGAAATTTTAGTAAATTGGCGTTAATATACTTTTCCATCACTTTAGAGACGACTGAAAGGAGAGAGATAGGCATGTAATTGCTAGAAAGCGTTTTAGATTGTAGGCTTATTTAAAATTTGTGAAGAATGAGCATAATTTTCTGACTTTCCCATAAGGGGCATTAAAGAAGATAGTAAGAAAGTAACATGAGTTATGGTGTTGAGGAACAATATCTTACCACAGAAGGACCTTCGTAAAAGGCTGCAGTGCTTTCGGGGCGGCGAAGTCGCGGACGAGTCTTGAGGGAACAAAAAATATTATATATATTATCCTAATATTATTTTTATGAGCATTTAATTTTAATATAAATTGACCTAGTGATATTGCTTAACCTCGATGTCAATGGTCTGTAGGTTATATCGTTCCAGTGTATTAAAACTGCCGATTTGCAATGATAATTATAATAAGCCTGCACATCTCTCTGCAGCAAATAATCTTTTGTTTATCTTGATATGTTAGTAACCTAAGCAATAATGCAATCACTGTATTTTTGGGTGCGTCATTATTGACCCACATAGATCCTGTATATATTGTATAGTTGTAAATTTTACCGAGTTCTTTCATTAAAAGAGTTTTGTAGTAAACATGTCTCCTACTAATTAAGATACAGTCTGTTTATCATATCCAAATCTGCTTTACCCCGTTCGCATGCCCTTATTCCTTAAACACATGGGTTTATCCTAGCCCTTTATTAAAATTGTGCGAACGAACCCAGTAATATTATTAATGGTAAACGTATTTGGAAAGTTAGTTCAAATTTCATATGGCAAACTTTCCATCTTAAGCAAGAAATTCTCCCCATCAAAAACACCTCAGATTCCAGCATTTTGCAGCCTTGAATCCTCTCCTTTCTAATGTAGTTTAATCTCGTTCAAGCGTAACAATAGCACAATCATAGGCGTTTATACGTAGCACGTTTAAAACAGTTTCTGTCTCGTCTGAACTGCGTGGAAAATTAAAATTGGGACCGGTAATAACTGTCTGTAGTCTCTGAGAACTCGACGTTGAAGACCTGCAATGAAAACGTTACTGTTCTGCCATAAATCTTTGCATGTCTTCCAACTTAATTCTGACAGAAACTGTCCGAGGAACATCAAAATGCAAATGGTTTTTGTTCGTGTCACAAAAGAAAATGTGAACTCGTATTTCACTCATTGTTTCTAAACAGATAGAGAGAAGATTTTACTGTTTAATGTTCTGCCGTGTGATTAAATTATAAGATTAAAAAAACTCCTAGGGTGCTTTCTACCTCATTTTAGTGAATTTTTATTATGAAAAAAACTCGTAGGGTGCTATCTACTTTATGTTAGCGAATTTTCATTAAGGAAAAAAGCGGATATGGGTTCTAGCAGCCGTAGTTTGCGCTCATTTGAAAAAAAACATAAAGTGTAACCATAGCGAATTTTCTTCATTAAAAAAATTCACTAACAGAGTGGTTACGATGGTGAGACACCGCATCTCCCTTAACACGCAGCCAGTGGTGTTCCCCGAGGTTACTGCTCCTGATGGTAGCGGTGACAAGGGCAGCCAAGGCAGTGCGGAGATGAGCCAGAGAGGGGACACATTGCAATAGCATCGTTCCGTGGCACATGTACTTAATGTTCTGTAATGGGGTGGTTTTACGTGCCTTTTGCTTTTCTTTAAATCAAAGGTTTTTTCCAAATGACTAAATTCTAATTATTATTAATATTAAAATTTAAGTAATTATTCATTTAGTTATATTTTAGGATCGGCAACGTTCGAGCGGCAGAACGTGTGTCCAAAACTACCCCTTGTTACCTTGAAACTAATATTTAAGTTTTACGACCTTCAAGGGAGGTCGTGCCTATATTTATTTGGAACACTAAAACCGAGCATATGTGATCAAATTCCCAAAATTTTACTATATATTCAGTCTTAGCGTATACCTAGTGACCCAAGCACATCAAAATCACTCTATAAGAAACTGTTAAAATGAACTCTAGCTTAGGCCTTCCTAAGCTAATAATGAAACCCAGCATCTAGTTTTTAAAATTACTTTAATACAAAAAATAAAATTTATACAGATAAACCTTTTAACGGCACAATACATTTTAAATACATCCTTTAATTTCAAAGGTTTCCCTCTGATTAAAATTAACTAAAATTCTTAACTCCAATAACAGAAACCCTAAGGTTATTTAAACATAATTGTGTGGGAGGTTTTCCCAATCTTAAAATGTACTAAATGTTACACAAAGGTGATGCCGGAGAAACTAAATTATTTTCGCCCCCGGTATAATTGTTTCTAGTCTCATAATTGACTCTTTCTTAGCCTAATTATAGCTCTCATTTTTAGCTAACATCCCTTATAGCTCCCAACTAAAGCCTTAAGGCCGCAAGCCTTATCTTGTACTTCGTCTTATAAAATTCACAAAAATTCCCTAACTACTAAAATCCCTTATAAACAACATCTAAATTTTAATAGTATTCCATTCACATTATATTTTAGCGCCCTACGACTCAATCATTTATGCTAATTCTGTCTTTAAATATCTATACAAATTTTATATTAAAATAAATTCAGTACTCGAGACAGCTGGCCCATTTTAATAAAAAGCCACTTAAAGAAAAAAAAAGACATAGAGCGGACTCACCCAGGATCTGAGGCAATACTCCAGCTCTGTATCATGCTTTATCAGCCCCCACTGGCCGTTGAACCACGTTCGTTCGCGATGACCGCCCTTTTAAAGAAAACCTTATTCACTCTCTGAAATTTCACTCAACTTCTAAATCTTCTCAGAGTTTATTTAACCGAAACCCGTGACATTATAGTCGTTACCGTACTTGCCAGCCCGAGGCTAGCTGCCCACTAACTTTTTAGACACGTACTTTCTACTCCACGTCTCAAAATCCGAGTTTGAATTTTTTTTCTCTGTTAAAACCAAATGACCTCGTTGCAGAGGCTATAGAACTCATAACTTGCAAATCTAGCATTCCTCTATACACTATGTTTCAAGTGACCCGGTTTTAAATGCGTCTTGAGCAGTTGATGGTTTTATAATTTCATTATGCCCAGAGTCTAGATAATTATGCATATTCGGATTATATTTACTATCGTTTAAATATTTGTTGTGACGATTTTTCTTTTTTTTAAGATCCTATCCAGTAATTTATTTACATATTCTCTGAACATTGATGTATGGAGAAATTTCGTTAACCAGATACTTAAACCAGTAAGCACCTTGCTTACAGTTAAGAACCAGCATTCCATTACGATGTTCAGTTTACTTCAATAAACCATTTAATTAGACTTTTCACCATTTTCTTACAAATCGGAAGTGGGATCAATACCTGCGTGCTTACAAAAAGTTGTTTATTCGATCGTTTGAGATTTTTGGCGCGGTTGTGTTTTTCCCAGTTCGGACTATTTCAAGCTACAGTGAAAGCGAGTGCAAAGGGTCTACCCATGTTTTCGAAAAGAAAGTTCATCTCAACGATCACCTGACCATTTTACTGGAAAACAACTACCTACACCAGGAGTAGTGATTCAGTGTCGAATCATAATCAGGTTAAAAAAAAAGAAGTAAGAGACTCTGAACACTGAAAAAAGTAACAGGTATGTCTTGTCATTCGCTATTTATAAGTAAATTTTAGGTAAATTTGCAGATTACCTCCCGAAGGTTTTTCAAAAATGCCTAGGGCCCCCCCTGTATGCACAAACCACGTGAAAATTTTCTTGTTCACAATTCCCAAGGAATTTACGGCACCAGGAGTAAATAGGGGTGCTGGGCAGGGTAGGTAGTGAAAAGGAAATATGAGCAGAAAATGCGAAGAAAACGACTTGAAAGCTATCTTTTTCACATCCTGAAGCCATGTATGCACTAAACCCTGCCTACCCCGCACAGCACCCCTATTGGTGCCAGGTCCCGTGAGTTCCTTAGGGTGTATGAACAAGAAATTTTTCTTGTCGTTTATGCAACGAGGGTGGTTACACGCACGCGAGAGGGGAAGTTATATCCCTACGGCGAAGCAACAAGACACCCCCTCCCAACCCCCGAGGTCACACCTCCCACCCCCGGCGATAAAAGTGTAACGCTAGAAGAAGGAAAACCCATATTACAATATAAGCGGCAAAGTATGTACAGTAAAGCAAATACCGGGAAACGATCGGAATTTACAAAAAAATAACAACAAATTTACACAGTATTTACCTTTTGCATCTCAAGCAAATGATGTAGTCCGGCTCTTGGTGTAAACAACCTGTAACCTTGTAATTAAACAGCCTCCGACATGGTAATTTCTTCATCGCAAAAAAAACATAGAAAACAAATAACATGCCACCGACTAAGAAAAGGTCACACATGCACCTTAAGCCACTACAACAACGATGGTCATTAACAGAACAGGTAAACAAAGCACAATTTTAGAAATAACGTTCGCAACACACGAATATATAAGAAACCGTCTAAACGCGTACCCATATTAGCGCCGTACTGAAAGCGAAGTGATAAACTGTCAGTTAATGGCCATGACCCATGAGTCTAAAATGTTTAAGGGATTCCCAAAAGCAAAGTGAAGTTTATGTGAAATGTAATGTTTAGGAGGGGAAGGGGTGTCAGGGGACAGGACCGTACTGGGAAATTATTGAAAAAATGTGCAATGTGTAAGTAACTTTAAATATCAATAACTCTGCAAAAAGAAAAGAACAAAAGGTAAGAATAGTGTTACCGTGCATGTATGACAGCAATTACCTATCAGTAGTCGATCTTTTGGAAATCGTTCGGGAGTTAATTTGCAAATTCACCAAATTTTACACTTTTCGAAAAGCCTTAACCAACAATTCAAGCATAGACAAATTTCCATTAATTAGCGCATTTGCAAAAATCCGGGATACCGCTGCTATTTTTATCCACTTAAATTTTATATGTTAGAGAGTGTAAGGCTGGATGCATGCTCACCACAATTAGAACCGTAGACCGGTTCCGCTCTAATTAGAGCTCCTCAGTACGGCATACTAATTGTAGCGAAAATACACATATAAAGTAATACGACTATGGTAGCCAGCCTTCCAACACTAAGTGGTGGTGAGACACGAAGCAACGCGCCGCCACCTAGTTGCGGAACTAAGTAGTATGTTGTCACGCCAGCTCCAAATAACACAAAGTGCTTAAAAAATAGAAACTTTGTGTTGTAAGGCTGACTACAATAGCCGTATTACTTTATAGGTGTATTTTCGTTACAATTAGTATGCCGTACTGACGAGCGAAACCGGTCTACGGTTCTAATTGTGGCGAGAATACATCTAGCCTTACATACTTTGTCCCTATATTAGGGTACAAATGGGCCAGGGCTGACAATTTACTAGATTGTTAGTTGGTTGTATACAGTCTCAGAATATTACATACAACGGTTATGTTTCTGGGCGCAAAAAGGTCAAGAAGTATCAGAAAAAATTTTTTGAAAATTTTATAATTTTTCTTCTTAAAACATCAAAGCTGCGATTTGAGACGTTAGAAATTGCAATTTTCATACAACGAATCTGAAACAAATACGATTTATGTATAAAAATGTCGTAATAGGTGTTTTACAAAGCCTTAAGTTTCAGCTTCAACGATCATTGTCCTTCATTTTACAAAAACATTTTCGGAAAATCCATTTCAAATAGACCCTCTTTCTGATACTTTGGCGGTAGTTTCCGCTATAGAGTTTATGGTTTAATAGTCTATATTTTAGCACATTTTCGTTGAATAAAATTCGCTATTGAGAACACCGCGACTTATGAATTTTAAAAAGATTTCTTCAAATGAGCGCGAACTGGAACCCCTAAAACCTATATACGAAGTCAGTTTAAATTTTTGTCTGTTTACACATATACAGGGTGACGCATTTCAACGGTAAAGCTCAATATATCCGTTATTATACAAGATATATGAAAAAATTATATACGTTAATTATAGGGTGTTTCGAGCTGCATCTTATAAACCTATTTTGACAATCACAGGCTGCATTGCTGCATTTGAAAAGTTTTCACAGAAATGTTTTTAGTGTTTCTGTAGTAATAATTGTTTTTTTGATATGTTGGTAATTAATAATCAATGTTTAGTAAGTTAATATATATGTTCCATATTACCATTATGATCCGCCAAACATCTGTGAAGATGAAGAAATCCGTGTTTATTGGAACAGAAAAATACAAACAGATCGACCAATCCCAAACAACAACCCTGAGCTCGTCTGACGTTCAAAAAAGACAACAAGTCGTTTTTGGTGGATTTTGCGCTACCACTCCCTGGTAACATCCAAAAAACATACACGGAGAAAATTAATAAATATTTACCACTGTGTGATGAGATTCTCCAGATGTGGCATATGGATACGGTTGTGGTGGTCCCCATTGTTGTCGGCCCCACAGGCGAAATATCAAAAAGCGTGAAGAAGAGCCTTGAACAACTGGGCCTAGAATGGAAATTATACCTACCCATTCAGAAATCGGTTGTACTGGATGCTTGCAGTCTCTTCCGGAGGGTAATGGGGGACACGCATCAATATTTTTAATACATCCATTCAAGCTGGCCATCTTGTCCTGAACCGATGTGTCATTGCTTTATGCCCACTTCTTTAAAGGAGCTGCATCTTATAAACATATTTTGACAATCACAGGCTGGCCCATAAGTCGTTGGTGATACACACTTTTTTTTTAATAGAACACACCTTGTGTTATTGCATTTTTGTAGTTTCTATAGAATTAAATTGAATGTTTGTAAGGTAAAAAAATTGATATCATTTATCGTTTTTGAGTTATTTCAATTGTTTTGTAACTTTTCACGTTTTTAGCCCATATCACAAACATATATAACAAGTTGTGATAGGGAGTTTGTACTAATAGATAGCGGAGCCCCATGGCAATGACACATTCAGAGAGCTTTTTGTTTGTATTACTGGTCGAAAAAATAAAGATGCCGCATACAGTACACTATCTCAAATAGTGTCTGCATTTGAAAAGTTTTCACAGAAATGTTTTTAGTGTTTCTGTAGGAATAATTGTTTTTTTTTTGATATGTTGGTAATTAATAATAAATGTTTAGTAAGTTATTGTTAAAAAAATTGTCGAATTTTTGTGAAAAATATAATTTAGTGTCACATTACTTAAAGCAATTTCTGTAAAAATAAATGGTGAATTTTGATAAAAGAAATTTTTGCAAGTTTTCATGATTATTTTTTTTTTCGTTTTGGTCCTAAAGCTGTTTGTGGATAATTATATCTTGTCAGATGCGTAAATATCTTGAAGAGGTGTGTTCTCTAGGAAAATCGGATCAGATTTTTCTGGAACTTTTTAAGTTGATTTTCTTTTGTACTTTTTGAAACAGCAAAGCTATTTTAATGAAATATGGTACATTGTTTGTACTATATAGGTTATACTGCCAACCAAATATCCTTTTAAAAACAAGGCATATTTGCCACTAAAAACATTTTTACGAAAATTAGCTACCATAACGCACTTGCCGCGTCCAGACTTTTTTAGACCTTGGCCATGTACTCTAGTACTTGTATCACAGCATAGAGAACTATGCTGTGCTTGTATTTTCAAGTGATGCCTCGAACTGTATTGCGCATTTGTCTATAATGTAAACTGATGTGGTTAAGCGAAAATTCGAACTATTTTATGTGCAAAAAAAAGTTTATGGTATGTTGTGTTGTCAATATGCTAATACGACAAAACCTTACAGAGTTGCCAGACTCAAAATATGTAGTAAGTGAAGATTTTATTTTGTCACATTACTTGAACATAAATTTAATAAGCGTATAATATCTATTATACGCTTATTAAATATAAACATAGGAACGGTAGAGGCAACTAATGTTAATGAATTACTATCATACATTATGTTATTAAAGCAGTAGGTATTTATATTGCATTAAAAAAAATGTCGTCACCTGGTTAAACAAAAGAGAACCGAAATAAAAATCGAACTAAATAAAAACTACTAAACTAGTCGTGTGCCGTCTCAGAAAAACTATCTAAACCAAGTCAAATAAATTAAAAATATTGTTGACTAATAATTATTTTGTAATTAAATGATATGCACACATATCTTTGCAGAGCTCAGTTTTGTAGGTAGACAATCCAAAAGAAAAAAACGTTGTCATATAGGTTATACAACACTAAATAATAATAATAATACTTATTTACTTATTTGCTTGATATTCTTAACGCTTTCGCAAAATTTATATAAATTTACCTCCCTTAAAATACGCATACTCAAAAGTTACACAATTTCTATGAGAATTAGTTAAGGCGTTCGAAGTCTCTCGGCGGATTAAAATCAACCGTTGCAATGCTTTTGCCTCCAGCTTATCAATTATATACATATAAAAATTTTTCCTGACGTCGGTCATAATCAATTAATGCAGTTCCCGGTGGTTCACTATATATATATATATATATATATATATATATATATATATATATATATATATATATATATATATATATATATATAATTCATCGGAAACTTGGCGCGTATCTTATTTTTTTCTAATAGCTGGGACACGTTCGTTAGTCAGCCTAATTAAACCAGTTGTTCAAAAAAAAACTGTATATAAAAAATAAAAATACTATGTTGCTAAAATTTGGTATATATGTTTCCCTGTTAGAGACTTTACTACTTACCAAACATCAACTTTCTAGGTTAAAAGCAGATTAGTTATTGTAACTTGAAACATTTGATGAGAATCCGCTACCATAACGCATTTTCTGCGTCCAGAATTTTCTTAAGAGACTACTTGGTAAGTGAGTGGTGAGACACGAAGCAACTTGCTGCCACCTAGTTGCGGAACCAAGTAGTGCTGTCACGCTAGCTCCAAATAACACAGTGTTAAAAAAATAGAGATTGTACACAACCAACTAACAATTTAATAGATTGTCAGGCCTGGGCCATTTCTACCCTAATATAGGGTCAATATGTAAGGCTAGATGTATTCTCGCCACAATTAGAACCGTAGACCGGTTTCGCTCTAATTAGAGCTCTTCAGTTCGGCATACAAATTGTAGCGAAAATACATTATTATTTTTTTTGAATACAGGAAGGAGAGATGCCTCATGCAGACCTCATTCACGGCCCCGTAGGTGCCGTGGGATATCGAGGTACTGTGAGACTCGTACACTTAGTACACCTACTCACTAAAACTCCCTCCCAGGGAGTACCGGACCTTAGTCCATACCTCCGTCGGAAAGATTTACACACAGTGACTTTTTGGGTATGAATGTTTCGATTCTGTTTTTGCCGCGGGGGCGTTTAGCGGGTAAGTATAATCTTTGAACGCTTATGCTTATGTGGAAGTTGCTCGTCGTAGTCGGTAGCACTACGGAGAAGATCATTGGGGTGAGAAGCGGCTTTTGCGAACTGGGTAGTGGATAATTGAGATATAAACTCAAGTATCGAAGGAATTTCCAGATCAGAGTGAATCTGAATGTTTCGGACAAACCATGGCGCTCCGGTAACCATTCTCAGAATTTTGTTCTGGATGATTTGAAGGGTCTTGATGTTTGTAGCAGCCGCGGTGGCCCATGCAGGTGATGCATAGGTCAAGGCTGGCTGGATAATGACGTTGTACATGAGCAACTTATTGTTCATGGACAATTTGGAGTTTCTATTTAGAAGTGGGAACAGCTTCGAGATGAACATCGAGGCTTTTTTTCGAGCGTGATCGACATGGGGGCGCCATGTTAAGTGTTTGTCGAGGAAAACCCCGAGGTATTTGGCGGAATCGTGCCAGGGGATTAGACGGTTGTCTAATGAAACGTGATCGTGAGGTGTGTGTCTCCTCTTGGAAAATATGACAGCTGAACATTTATCGGGTTTATGGCTAGAAGGGATTTCCTATAACATGATTGCAGCTCGACTACGGCGGTTGAAGTCGTTCGGTTATTATCCTCGGCTGAGTGGAGCTGCTGAGGATGATAGTGTCGTCTGCGTACAGTGCGTATGTCACGCTTAGGGGGGCTGTCATAATGTCTGCGACAAATATATTGTACAGCAGAGGAGAGATAGCAGAACCCTGCGGGAGACCAGCCGTGGCTGGGTAGGTTCTAGATCTGGCTCCCAGATGTTTGACCTGGTACTTCCTCTGTTGCAGATATGACCTGATTAGCAGAATCAGAGGGAGAGGATAATTAAATGATATAAGTTTGTTGAGGAGGCCCGCATGCCAAACCCTATCGAAGGCTTGATCAATGTCAAGAAATATTGCACCAGTTGATTTGTTTATATTAAATCCTTTGGTGATGTTTTCCACCACACGAAGGACTTGGTCAGTGGTGGAGTGCTGGTGTCTGAAGCCAAATTGCTCATCCGGGAGGATATGATTTTCTGAGGTGAAAGAAGTTAGCCTTTTCTGAATCAGTTTTTCGGCGATTTTGCCGATGACGGGTAGCAGGTTAATGGGCCTGTAGTTCTGAGGGAACAGCGGATCTTTGCTGGGTTTCGGGATGTTGATAATGTCGGCAAGTTTCCACATGGAAGGAAAATGTTGAAATCGCAGCATGGCATTCATAATCGTAACTAGGAATACCACGGCTTTGCGGGGGAGGTTTTTCACGGCTACGTTGGAGATTCCATCGTATCCCGGAGCTTTCCTATTTTTTAGTGCTTTGATTATTTGGGAAACTGCTTCGAAAGTTGTGGGCTCGATAGTTGTGTCTGGGGTGGCGCGAAGCGCACTCCTGACGTAGCCGTGCGTTCTTGCTGCGTGCGACAGATCAACGTTGTTATAATTCGGGCTGAATTGCAACTCCAGATGATCTGCGAATACAGTGAAGCGGGGATATCGGAAGTTTTTGGGAGCGAAGGGCTTTTGCCATTTGCCAGACGGAATTGTCTTGGGTAGACAGGGTTTGCAGGCGCTCCTCCCTCGCCACCTAGTTGCGGAACCCAGTAGTATGTTGTCACGTTGTCATGTAGTACTTGGTTCCGCAACTAGGTGGCGGCACGTTGCCTCGTGTCCCACCACTCACTTAGTGTTGGAAGGCTGGCTACCATAGCCGTTTTACTTTATAGGTGTATTTTCGCTACAATTAGTATGCCGTACTGAAAAGCGCTAATTAGAGCGAAACCGGTCTACGGTTCTAATTGTGGCAAAAATACATCCAGCCTTACATACTTTGTCCCTATATTACGGTAGAAATGAGCCAGGGCTGACAATTTACTAAATTGTTAGTTGGTTGTATACAGTCTCTTTTTTTAACACTTTGTGTTATTTGGAGCTGGCGTGACAACACACTACTTGGTTCCACAACTAGATGGCGGCACGTTGCTTCATGCCTCACCACTCACTTAGTGTTGGAATGCTGGCTACCATAGCCGCTTTACTTTATAGGTGTATTTTCGCTACAATTAGTATCCCATACTAAAGAGCTCTAATTAGAGCGAAACCGGTCTACGGTTCTAATTGTGGCGGGAATTCATCTAGCCTTAGTCAACTTGGTATTTTATTTAAAACGGTTAGGTAGTGAAATACGAATAAGCATTAGGTACGAAAAAATTGTAACTATACAAATGTCTTAACTATAGTTACAATTTTGTCGTATTACCTAGTGTCCATATTAAAAAATATTTGAATCTTCTTCAGAATACAGGAACTCTTGCAAATAGCGATCCTTACTAACATCGAGGACCGCAGATTCAAGCTGAAAGAATTCACAAGTGCTTGGCTTCATGCGTCAAAGATAATCCAGTTTATAAAGCAGAAATAATCTCCGCGCGGAGTGTTTTTTCTTCTTGCAATGTAGGACATTTCGTTTTAAATCATCGACGAATGTGCTGTGCGAAATTCGTTCCTCCCAGCTACCGATTCCGTTCACTCGAACAGCCTGCAGCAAAGTCTTAATGCCTGGAGCGAGAAATGTTTTTGGCAACCGCTGAAACCAATCGCAGACTCTATTGTCGGCGATAAATCTCTCCTTGGTACGCCGGGGCTTTTTCACGACTTCGAACAGAATAATGTAAGACCCCAGATGTAATTACAATGATTTAAATCATGTTAGCAATGTGAAAGCTAGCTGATTTATGCCTCAGCCACCATATGAACCTCGTCCAGGTCTTGTAATTGCCTTATACCTATCGATTTTGAAAGAGAACATGACGTTTATTTCAATATTCATTTCATTATATCGCAGTGACACGAAATATGTGCCACTACCCCAATCAATTCGTCTATTCCGTCACTGAATAATGTATGCTCTTAGGTCTTTGTGTTTTATTGTACTCTATCTGTGCTCTTCTCCCGACGATATGCAGAGAAACGGAGAATGCACAAAAGCTCTGTCCGTTTATAGTAAATGAAGCCAATCAGATCGTAAAGTTCGGTGGCTGCAATTGAGTCTTCTTTGTGGAAGACTGAGAGTTTTAATAAGTCTCCACTGAAATAATCTTAGGATTAGATAAAGTTCTTCCAAACATCATATTGATGTTCCCATTTGCCAATTGTGATTAGACGATAATAAGCTTTTCGTTTAACGAGAGGTTTTCGCCATCTTCAGTTACTTAACTTAGCTTAGAAAAACCCTCACACAGGTGTCCCTAAAAACAAGATTCTGCCACCGATTCTTAAGGCAAAAAATATGATGACTAGGACAACTTACCGATAACTAAAATGAAGAACACGGTGATTGGACTATAACATATCCAGCGGGTGTTCTTCAAAAGTGGCCCACTCTAATAACTTTTTTATTTTTGGGGATAAAACAATGAAATTTGGTATTTTAGTATATGACATAACTCCAAATTGATTGACGTATTCAGTTATCTTCGGTTACGTCCGGTTTCACCGAAAATGTCTATAAGTTTTTATGTTTAAATTGGACCTCCGGTATTTTTTTTTTTTTTGGTTTTATTAAATAGAAAATTCTGAAGAGTGTTCCCATCTTCACCTGACTATACCGTACTAATGATGGCTAATAAGTGTGAAACATGTGTATGCGGTTGTCTCCTTGCTGTTTTGCCCTTAACCCTTCTCCTTGTATAGTACAGAAATGCCGTGTTATAAATCCTGTTATAGTAATATAACTTCCTAGGCTTCGGATGCTCACGCAGGTGATTTATTTGCATCCGTGGCTTTTTTGGTTGTTGCCCTCGGATTGAGGGTCTTCCAAATGTAGCTGCAAATGTGCACTGGTTGCCTGTTGTCACTCCGTGTATTGTTGCATCTTCATCCAGAGTGTTCCCATCTTCACCTGGCTATACCGAATTGATGATGGCTAATAAGCTTGAAACACGTGTATGCGGTTGTCTCCTTGCGGTTTTGCCCTTAACCCTTCTCCTTGTATAGTACAGAAATGCCGTGTTATAAATCCTGTTATAGTAATATAACTTCCTGGGCTCCGGATGCTTACGCAGGTGATTTCTTTGCCTCCGTGGCTTTTTTGGTTGTTGCCCTCGGATTGAGGGTCTTCCAAATGTTGCTGCAAATGTGCACTGGTTGCCTGTTGTGACTCCGTGTATTTTTGCATCTTCATCCAGAGTGTTCTTATCTTCACCGAGCTATACCGTACTGATGATGGCTAATAAGCTTGAAACACGTGTATGCCCGGAAAATTTTGCGTTTTCTTTCGGAAAATTTTTATATCTCCGGAAATAACAAAGTTAGGGCAACCATATTGGCTGCGAGGGTTTATATCATAAAAATAAAACCATGCACCAAAATTTGAATCTCTACGTCAAAATAAAACAAAGTTATAAGCTTTTTAGTTTTTATTCTTAAAACGTCAGAGAAGTCGCGATTCAAAACGTCAAAATTGACATGTTCTAGACAGAGAATCTACATGAACGGCTATACAGCATAAATGTCGTAAGAAGTTAAAAAGCCTTAAGTTTCAGCTACAATCTTCATTGTTGTTCATTGTATTAAATTATTTGCAGAAAATTAATTAAAAATAGACCCTTTATGTGATGCTTTGGTAGCAGTTACAATTATTTATTTAATTTTAAGGAATCAGATTATGCTTATTATTTAGCGGTTTTTTTTTTCAATTTGGCAAAGTGGATTTTTTTTGGTGGAGAAACGGTGTAGTTTCCCCTTTCTGTGGACTTCTGTAAGGGAAGTTTTTTAGAGTTTGCATTTATAGCACCGTTGTAGCATGATTACCTTGCACAGAACCTCAAATTTACTTTAGGTCTCTTAATTGCATTCTGGAGTTGAGATCACAGCATTTGTCCGATGGTTAATGCATAAAGGGATTCCTCTAAGCATGTTTCTGGGTTATTTTTTTCAAAAACGAACAATACGATATTCTGCTAATTTACCAATAAAGGTTATTATTATTTTAAAAAAATGGATACAACGCTCGTGCCCCGAATAAAGATCTCGTCGTCATTTTAACTTTAAATTAAATTTCCTTCCCCCGTTTCGCATCTGTTCAACACATTGGACACGGAAAATATAGGAATTTACTTTAAATTGTCATTTATAATTGAAGGCAAATAATTTTTTTCTAGGTATGACACACAAAATAAAATAATTTCTAGATTCTACAACCTACTGTGACTCTATAATGAAAAAACGTTAAATTAGACGAAAACCATTTCAGGTTAAGGGATCGAAAATTGTTTAAACAGTAAAATAAGCTTTCGTACTCCAAAAAAAAAACAATTCTTATAAGGCGTAAAACAATAGTATATAATAGTCCACGGCAACAGTATATGTCATATTGAACTGAAAAAATGTTTTGATAAATGTCAGATCTACTTTCAAAGTGACATGTAAATAAGTATTTTGTTTTCTGACATTTGTAATACAAATGTAGGCATACTCTTCTTCTTACATTCATATTTATTGCTGGCCATTACAATTTTACTCATAGAGTTGGATACAATTTTAGTGATTTTTGAGTTTTGAAAAGATTTCTTCAAATGGGCGCGAACTAGGTCCCATAGAACCCGTATCCGGGTTAGTTTCAGTTTTTATCTGTTTTCATATATACTGGTAACCAAATTTGATGCCAGCTTTCTTAAAAAAAATATTTCCTTTTTAAAACATTTTTATGAAAATTCACCACCAGAACGCGCTTGCTGCGTCCCAAACCTTTTTAGTGAATTTTCGTAGAAAGAATTCACTAATGAGATCCCGACTTTTGAGTTTTGAAAACATTTTTGCAAATGAGTGCGAACTAGGACCCCTAGAACCCATATCCGGGGTCAGTTTCACTTTTTATATGTTTATATATATATATATATATATATATATATATATATATATATATATATATATATATATATATATATATATATATATACATATATATATATATATATATATATACATATATATATATATATATATATATATATATATATATATATATATATATATATATATATATATATATAGTATTAAGTTTTCGTGACGGTAATAGTGTTATTTTCTTAAAAAATTGTGGGAAAGCCGTCAGTTGCAAAATAAAACTCTTTATTAAAAGCCGAGCTTTCGGAAAAGTTTATTCCATTCTCAAGGCTACAACATGGAAAGGAAAAAGTTTTCAATTTACTTAGGAAAAATATAAAAGTTTTAAAATACTTACATCTAACGTGAGTTTTACTATAACTAATTATGAAAATACAAACATGAAAAAAAAAACCGTTTTTTAAAATTTGACTGAAGTCGGAAAGTGCCAAACTGACATATGAAGCTAACAATTGTCTATTTGAATTTGTTTTCAAATAGACAATTGTTAGCTTCATATGTCAGTTTGGCACTTTCCGACTTCAGTCAAATTTTAAAAAACGGTTTTTTTTTCATGTTTGTATTTTCATAATTAGTTATAGTAAAACTCACGTTAGATGTAAGTATTTTAAAACTTTTATATTTTTCCTAAGTAAATTGAAAACTTTTTCCTTTCCATGTTGTAGCCTTGAGAATGGAATAAACTTTTCCGAAAGCTCGGCTTTTAATAAAGAGTTTTATTTTGCAACTGACGGCTTTCCCACAATATTTTAAGAATATATATATATATATATATATATATATATATATATATATATATATATATATATATATATATATATATATATATATATATATATATATATATTTGTGTGTGTATGTATCACACCGATAACTCAAAAAATAATGGGCAGATTTTGGTAAAATTTGGCACATACCTTCCTTTTGTAAATAGCTTGGATAAGTTTGTTAGTGAGGAAATTCTAACGAGGTTTTCCGGGAAAATTTTGAGTTTTCATTAGAAAAAAAATTATATCTCCGGAATTAACAAAGTAAGGTCAGCCAAATTTGGTACGCGGGTTCATATCATCATAAATAAGCTATCTGTATGAATTTAGCTCTATATGTTAAAGGACAAAAAAGTTACAGGCATTTAAAGAAAAATAAATTTGGGTTATCCTCAAAACGTCAAACTCGCGATTTAAAATGTCAAAATTGGTAATATTTAGTCAATGATCCTGAAATTAATATGAGCTATGGAAAGAAAATGTCTCAAGAAGAATGCTTTACAAAGCCTTAGCTCTTAGTTTCAATCGTCATTGTCCTTCATTTTACTAAAATATTCCCAGAAAATTAATTTCAAATAGACCCTTTCTCTGATGCTTTGGCAGTAGTGTTGGCTATAGAGTTTATCGTTTAATGGTATATCAAATTTTCCTAAAAAATCTTTAAAGCTCAATATATCCGTTATTATGCACGTTACGAAAAAAATGGTATACATTAATTATAGGGTGCCTTAAGCTACATCTTAAAAAATATTTCCACAATTACAGAGTGGCCCATAAGTCGTTGGTGATTCAAATTTTCTTTTTTTTTTTTTATCGAACACGCCCTATGTTATTGCATTTTTTGCATTTTCCATCGAAATATAATACATCTTTTTAAGAAAAGAAATTCAGGAAGCAGCAAGTGCGTTATGGTAGCGAATTTTTATTAAATGCTTCAAATTCGAATAGCTCAATTTGCTATTATGAGGTTGACCACGAAACCAGTTTTTTCGGGAACAATTTAAGTTTACTTTCGGAAATTTTTGTACATTTTCAAACAATAAAGTTATTTTGATGAAACATGGCACATCGTTTCTACTATATAGATTGACGCCTGCTTTCTTAAAAAAACATGTTTGCTATTAAAAACATTTTTATGAAAGTGCACTACCATAACGCACATGCTGCGTCTAGCAGTTTTTCTTATTGGTGCAGTAATGGCAAAACTGGTTGCAGGGAAGAGAAGATGCGATTGCGAAGCCAAAGGAGAAGCCACTACATTCGTATTTAACCCCTACAATCAACGCAACGACAATGGTATAGCAATAGGCATGGATGCAAAATGATGAAAATGTTTTGTATCCTCCTACTATGTCGAAAATCATAACTACTGGACAATTGATAGTCCCTTTATTAATCTTATTTTTAAAGGGGTAGACATTGATCCAATCCAATCCATAGCAGGTGGTAGTGGAATTTTCCTTTATGTAATAGTAAAGGATTTTTTCACGCCCGAGGAGGTACCACCCCATACATCAAGGGGCCGGTGAAGTCCCAACGGACGTTTCCGGTTCTGGTGTATGAGTCGGTTTCCCTTATAAGCAAAAATGATGATGGCTCCTCCTTGTATAAAATATTCCGGAGGCAAAATACCCCTCCATTCGGATCTCCGGGAGAGGGGTGTACAGGGGGCGCCAACATCAAGATTTAACATATCCTTTTCGAATATATGTGGCCTAAATTCTAACCTGAACTCCGTCCACCATTTCCTCCAGGCTAATAGGCCCCAAGTCCTCTTCCTCACCGAAACCCAAATCAGTGCCAAAACAGCCACTAATCACCTTAATTTCCCGGGGTATGAGCTCCTTACTGCCTTTAGATTGCATGGAGGCGTGTGCGCATTTGTCCGTAGCAATCTACCCTGCACCAGACTTCCCAATTTAGAAGCTGGAAGAAAAGACATACTATGGATAAAACTCTCTCTCAGGGCTGCAACTAAATTCATCTGTTGCATTTACCGGTCACCTTCTGACAACAACTTTGTCCAGCTCTTTGACTACCTTTCTGAAAAAACAGACTATCTGATTTCTGAATATCCTTCCTCCGAGGTCACTATTCTTGGCGACTTCAATGTCCATAATAAGGAATGGCTAGGATCTTCAAAAACCGATCCACAAGGGAGAGCAGCGGAGGCCTTTGCAGTCAGCAATTCTTTGGCCAATATGGTTCAGCAACCTACTTACTTTCCTCGTATCCCAACACACAGCTCAAATCCCTTGGATCTCCTTCTTACTACAAATCCTGAATGCTATAAGATATCAGTCACCGCCCCCCTTGGTCGCTCAGACCACGGCATGGTCACTGCTTCCTGCGCAATACAACCCGAGGTCACACAGTCATCACACCCACGTATCGTTTGGCACTACAACTCCGCAAACTGGGACGAAATGTGGGATTACTTTTCCTCATTTCCATGGGCGTCTGTCTGCTTCTCTTATCCTGACCCCTCTGATATCTCACAAAACGTCACCGAAATTATCCAAGCTGGCATGGAATTATTTATTCCACGTACACAGAAAACCTCTTCAGCCACTCAAAAGCCCTGGTTCTCTAAATCCTGTGACAAGGCCAGACTTGAAAAGGTCAAAGCTCACAAAACGCTTCTACACAATCCCAGTCAAGAAAATCGTCAAGCATTCAACGACGCAAGAAACCGCTATGTCCGCATTCTTTCTGAGGCAAAAAACTCGTTTAATAACCACATCAAAAACAAAGTCCTCTCAAGCTCCAACGGCGGCAAACCCTTCTGGACTCTTGCTAAGTCTATTGGGAATAATTTCTGCAAGAGCACGTTCCCACCTCTCGTCTCAGGTGATGAAATTGTTTCTACCGCCCTGGGTAAGGCTGAACTTTTTGCTTCGTTGTTCGCCGGATATTCTACTCTCAACCCACCTCCAAATGTTCAACCACCAACAGTCCCCAATGTCGCGCATAAAATGACTGATATCATTTTCAAAACTAAAAAGGTACGAAACATGCTCTCTTCTCTTAATACCAGGAAAGCCTCTGACCTTGACGAGATCCCAGCAATTGTTCTCAAAAAATGCGCACCAGAACTTGCTCCTGTCCTGACTCGTCTGTTTCAGATATCTTACAATAAAGGCATATTCCCTAGTAACTGGAAAACTGCTCGAGTACAACCCATCCCCAAGAAAGGATCCAAAGCGCTTCCTAGCAACTACAGGCCTATTTCTCTCCTTTCAGTCATCTCTAAAGTGATGGAAAAGTATATAAACACCGAACTACTAAAATTCCTTGAAAAACACAGTCTAATCCACGACGGGCAGTATGGATTCCGTCAGCGCAGATCGACTGCCGACCTCCTTTCCTTTGTCACCCATTCTTGGAACAAGTCTATGGAACAACACGGTGAATCCCAGATTGTTGCTCTAGACATATCCAAAGCATTCGACCAGGTCTGGCACGCAGCGCTGCTTAATAAACTTCCGGCCTATGGCCTACCACCAAAACTTTGTACCTGGACAGCAAATTTCCTCTCCAACAGGAGCATATCTGTTGTTGTGGATGGCCATTCCTCTAAACTGTATCCAATTAATGCAGGAGTTCCTCAAGGTTCAGCTTTAGCCCCTACTTTGTTTCTTCTCCACATCAATGACCTCCTCTCTAGCACATCCAACCCAGTTCACAGTTACGCGGACGACAGCACCCTCCACTCAAACATACAATATTCTAAGCCTGTCTCTTTAGCCCAATTAGATGAGGATCGCAGACTCATGGAGGGTTCTGTCTCCGTAGACCTCCAAAAAATATTAGACTGGGGAAGTAGAAATCTTGTACAATTCAACCCCACCAAAACTAAGTCTTGCTTTCTTTCTCACAAGAGATACAGCAGCCCTAGACCCATCACAATGAACAACCAAGTTATTCAAAGTAATGAGTCCTTTTCTCTTGTTGGCATTTCTGTGGATCGAAATCTTAATTGGCACCAACATGTTACATCAATTGCAGAAGCGGCTGCTAAGAAATTGGGTTTCCTCTTCCGGGCTCGCAAATACTTTTCACCAACTAATCTCTATACCTTATACACTTCACAAATAAGGCCAAACCTCGAATACTGCTCCCACATCTGGGGTGCAGCAGCCGCTTCTACACTCGCTATCCTGGACTCCATTCAAAAGAGAGCTATACGTCTCATCGGTGACCCTACCCTCACCCAAAGGCTTCCATCCCTTGCCCACCGACGTGCCGTTGGTGACCTCTCTCTCTTTTATAGATATCTGCACGGGCACTGCTCAGAGGAGCTTTCCTCCATAATTCCCCCACCTGCTGCCCCCAGCAGATCTACCAGGGGAACAGAGCGAATGCACCCTTTTAATGTCCAGGTCACCAGACATAGAACATCTTGTTATGCCCGCTCTTTTGTCCCGAGGACTTCCAAGTTGTGGAATTCCTTGCCGGCACATGTTTTTCCTTCTCCTCCGAACCTCCAAACCTTCAAGTCCAGAATTAACAAGCTGCCTCTTTCCTCCTTGTCAACACCCACGGTACGATAGTATTTAGGCTGTAAGCCCTCGTGGTGTGTTGTTGACATAAAAAAAAAAAAAAAGCTGCCTTGAAATAAAATAATTCCATCAAATTACAACGTTCTCGTTTATTATCCTCAGCAAACATAATCTTTATTTAGATGATCCTGGTTTATTAACATGTTTTTTGCCTCTTACACTATGTATAACTGGTGGAAATATTCATCATCCCCTCGAGTCTTTACACTTTCACTATGAGGTAATAGTCTTCAACTCCCCCATTCAGAGCAGAAGTGCTTGATTCGAGTAGAAGAAGGTGCTTAAGGTACAAAAGACGTAATCTGTCACTGTCACAAATCAAATTATATTTGGAAATTAAAACGACACAAACAACTAACTTCTAAGAAGAATATTCTGTCTTCTTATGAATGTCTGGAGCAAGGCGAAAACGTGGTTATAATTTATACTGAGAGACGAAGTAACGTAATAATTTTCAATTTCTTAACGCTTGGTACCTCCATCGTTCATTAATTCGTCGTTGTTGTAAAAACAAGCCTTTCAGACCGGAAACAGGAGTCTTACATAGACGTGTTGGTTGATGAATTTATTGTTTTTTTCTTCGTTTTATTTCCGTTCGTTAATTTGAAAGAAAAGAGACACCGAAAAGATAAGGATTAATTGGACTTTTACATGGATGAGATGGTAAGAAAGGATCATAAATATTTTATGAGCCTAGAGAACTCAGCAATAAAAATACTGCGTTTAAACAAATTGGAGTACTAAATATTAATGTAAATCTATTACACAAACAATTTTATACCGGGTGATTCACATAATATTTTATCCCCACTTCACTTTTCGACGAAGTTTCACTACTAGAAAGGTCATGAATTTTCGCAAAATATCTTCAAATTATTGTAAATAAAAGTTGTATATCAGTAATTCCCAACCTTTTGTTCGTTGTAAACCCCTCTAAAAACTCCCCCTGCGCAGTAATTACAATACAGGGTGATTCATAAGTGGTGACCAAAAATGAAACCCCATATTCTTTGAACAATTTTAGAGAGGGTATGTCCTATATTTTTTTTCCTATAATGCTTCATTAAAAAGATACAGGGTGTTGAAGTGGAATTTCAAAAAATAAAATTTCCCAATTTTTTAAAAAGTAGTACATATATTTTGGTGAAACTTCGCATGTGTAGGCTGTTAGGCGCGTATTCCACCATAACAATTGAATCGGCTAATCCAGCAGTGACGCGCGTACCCACATGTCAATGGTTATCGCTCAAGAAAAAAACGGTACGCCAATGATTTTTTATTTTTTTATTTTTTGAATCTTACGTGAACAAAATGACTCTCTTGATAATTTTCTGTACGACGCTTATTTGTCGAGTAAGCAATGAATCAGGTAAGTGTTTTAGAGCACAGTCGATGATTTTTAACCAGTCGTTGTTTGGTATAAAATCGCAATGATACACTTTTATGCCTCCATTGGCCTGAATACACGCACGACATCTTTTTGATATGGAAAATTTAATGTCTTGATAATTTTTTGTACGACGATTATCTTTGTTGTATTTTAGTAAGTAGTAGTCTGGTTTGCCAAAGTTGTTATTAAGTGTCACTTGACGTTTAGGTAAACAAGTTATTATTTTGAATAGGTGTAAGTGGTAAACTTTATAAAATTGCAAAATTTTCTACTCTTTTACTTCTTATAATGGAGTACACCTCAGAAGAGTATGCAGATATACTTTTATCTACGGATATGCTGATGGAAATGCTCTAGCTGCTTGTCGGGAATATCAACGTAGGTTTCCCACTCGCCGTCAACCTACACCAAGGGCTTTTTCTCGATCGTTTTCAAGACTTCGGCAGTGCGGTATTGGACAACGTCCTGACGCTAGAGCTAATGGTGGAAGACAGCATCAACTTGAAGACGAAGAGAGAGTGGTGGATGCAGTGATGGATCAACATTCTACAAGTACTCGGAGGATTGCCACGCAGTTACAATATTCTCAAAGCTTTGTTTGGAGAACTTTACATCGAGAAGCCTTACATCCATATCATCGACAGAATGTTCATTGCCTTCTACCTGGAGATAATGTGCACCGACGAGTCTTTTGTGAATGGACGTTGGAAATGAACAATCAAAATATCTTACTTCCTAATCTAATCTTCTGGTCTGACGAATCAACATTTACAAGAAATGGTATTTATAATTCTCATAATGAGCATGTCTGGTCATTGGAAAATCCACATGCAACAAGGATTCGCACATTTCAACATAGATTTTCCATTAATTTATGGTGTGGTATTTTTAACGGCTCACTGTTCATAGAAGTCCTGCCACAACGTTTAAATGGATCTCCGTACTTAACGCTCCTAGAAAACCGTGTAGAAAACATTCTAGATGACATTCCACTTACAACAAGAGGTATAATGTGGTACCAGCATGACGGTGCACCAGCGCATCATAGTCGAAACGTTGTTACATGGCTACATGAACATTATAATGAAAGATGGATTGGCAGAACTGGGCCAATACATTGGCCTGCAAGATCAGCGGACTTAAACCCACTTGACTTCTATCTATGATTTTAAGCGACTGGTCTACAGTGAACAAATAAATACAGCAGAGCAGCTATAACAACTGATAAATAATGCTTTTCGTCATATTCAAGCAACAATGAATCCTCAAGACATTAAATTTTCCATATTAAAAAGATGTGGTGCGTGTATTCAGGCCAATGGAGGTATTTTTGAACATTTATTGTAAAAAATAAATTACTGTAAGACTGATAAAAGTGTATCATTGCGATTTTCTACCAAACAACGACTGGTTAAAAATCATGAACTGTGCTCTAAAACACTTACCTGATTCATTGCTTACTCGTAAAATAAGCGTCGTACAGAAAATTATCAGGAGAGTCATTTTGTTCACAAATGCAAGCAAGATTCAAAAAATAAAAAACAAAAAAAATATCATTGGCGTACTCGTTTTTTTCTTGAGGGATAACCATTGACATGTGGGTAAGCGCGCCACTGCTAGATTAGCCGATTCAATTGTTATGGTAGAATACGCGCCTTCCATAACAGCCTACACATGCGAAGTTTCAGCAAAATATATGTGCTACTTTTTAAAAAATTGGGAAATTTTATTTTTTGAAATTCAACTTCAACACCCTGTATCTTTTTAATGAAGCATTATAGAAAAAAATTTTATAGGACGTACCCTCTCTAAAATTGTTCAAAGAACATGGGGTTTTATTTTTGGTCACCACTTATTAATCACCCTGTATATTAAATAAAACAATAATAATTGTTAAAATTTATTTTCCTTATTGAATAAAATCGTTCATAATGAAAAACTGAATCATAATCTTAAAATATTTACATACAAACCTAATAAAATTAATGTGATAGCGCAATAAATATCAACTGGTACTTAGCGAAACTCAGTTTCAGGTAGTTAAATTTGAAAAAATAACTGTGTGAGATATTTGTGGCTGTTTTGTGGACAAAAAAAAAACATTAAAGAATTTGGTTCTATGTCTGTAACTTTGATTCTTATATCAGATATGTATTTAACCTGTTTCTGTATTTATTTTCCATGATAGTGTATGTTGAAAATCCTTCTCACACAGACAGAGTGGTAAAACACTGCGTTCACGTTCAATACCCCCTCTATTATTCAATAATAAAAAAGTCTGGACGCAGCAAGTGCATTATGGTAGCGAATTTTTTTTTCATATTTTTAATAGCAAATGTCTTTATCTAATGAAAGCAGGCATTAAACTTGGTTGCCTATATAGTAAAAACAATGTACCATATTTTATCGAAATAATTTTATTGTTTGAAAATAAATAAACATTTTTCAAAAGTCTGGATGCAGCAAGTGTGTTATGGAAGTGAATTTACATTAAAATGTTTTTAATAGCAAGTGCGAGCAGACATCAATCTTATTACCGGTATAGCCCATGTAGTAGAAACAATGTACTATATTTTATGAAAATTACTCATGGTTTAAAAATATACTAAAATTTTCCGAAAATAAACTTAAATGTTGGTTTCCTAACCAACAAAGCTTACGTTAATAGCAAATTGAGTTATTGAAATTTGAAGGATTTAATGAAAATTCGGTAAATTTGCAGATTAGCTCCAGAACGCTTTTCAAAAAATTGTTTTCAGCAACATTATTGGACCCCACGTGGATGCACAAACCACAAGAAAAATGTCTTGTTTACACCCCCCAAGGAAGTTACGGGACAGGGAGTGAATAGGGGTGCTGGGAGGGATAGGTAATACAAAGGAAATATGAGCAGAAAATGCGAATAAAACTGCTTGAAAGCTGTCTATTTGAAGCCATATCCCCATTAAATCCTGCCTACCCCACACAGCACCCCTATTTGCCGCAGGTCACGTAACTTCCTTGGGGGCTATGAACAAGAAATTTTTCTTGTGGTTTATGCAACGAGGGTGGTTGTATGCACACGAGGGGGGAAGGAAAATGCCTACGACAAAGCGGACCCTCCCCGGTTTCTCTTGCGGCAGGGGTGGGGGATTGGGTGGTGTCTGCTTCGTCGTGGGGATTTTCCTTCCCCCTCGCGCGCATACAACCACCTTCAATGCATAAACCACAAGAAAAATGTCTTGTTCCTACCCGCCAAGGAAGTTACGGCACCTGAAGGGATAGGGGTGCTGTGCGGGGTAGGCAGGGTTAAAGGGGGATATGGCTTCAAGATGTGAAAAAGACAGCTTTAAAGCCCGTATTATTCGAATTTTCTGCTCATATATCCTTTTTACTACCTACCCTTCCCAGCACCCCTACTCACTTCTGGTCCCGTAACTTCCTAGGAGGATGTGAACAAGGAACTTTTCTTGGGGTTTGTGGATCCAGGGGGAGCTAGGCAGGTTTCCGAAAGCAGTTTTTGAAAAGCGTTCAGGGGCTAAACTGCAAATTTACCGAAAAATCGCTACCAAAACGTACTTACTCCGTCCAGCTTTTTTTCTTATAAACGCATCATATTTCGATAAAAATGGAAAAATCATTAACGAATTTGTTCTACGAAAATTAGCTAAAAAAATATAGACCGTTAAACCATAAACGTCACTAAGCCTACAGCGAAAGCATCAACTTAACTAAACTGACAGCCAAAGCATCAGAGGAAGGGTCTATTTGAAATGAATTTTCTGTAAATATATTAGTAAAGCGAAGGGCAATGACGGTCGCATCTGAATCTTAAGGGTTTGCAGAACACTCTTATTGCAACATTTTCTTTTCACAATCCGTATTTGTTTCATGTTCTTTGCCTAAACATTGCCAATTTTGACGTTTAAAATTACGAGTTTGACGTTTTGGGGAAAACTTCAAAATTTGTTTTCTTAACTGTCCATAACTTATTTGTCTTTAAAGCTAGAGACCTAAATTTTGGTACAGAGTTCACTCTTTATAATACAAACGCGCGTACCAAATTTGGTTGCCCTCGATGTATTGAGCTTGACGGTAGAAATGCGCCAGCCTATATATATATATATATATATATATATATATATATATATATATATATATATATATATATATATATATATATATATATATATATATATATATATATATATATATATATATATATATATATATATATATATATATATATATATATATATATATCATGGATATGTTGCTTTGCAAAAGACCTTCCTACACACCAAAACTCAACTTTCCAAGTTTGTAAAAAATGGAGTTATTCAAATTTTTCGTTTTTTCAGAAAAAAAAAATCTCCGAAAATTACAAAGTAATTTTAATGAAATTTGATGAATACGTTGCCTTCTTAAAGACCTTACTACATACCAAAAGAGAACTGTCTAAGTTTATAGAAAATTGGGCATCTAATAAAAATTCACTACCATAATACACTTGCCGCGTCCAGAACTTTTTTTATATAAACATGTGTAACAAATTTGGTTGCCATATCTGTATTATTTCCGGAGATACAAAAATTTTTCGAAAGAAAACCCAAAATTTTATTCGAAAAAATAGTCGGATTTACCTGGTCAATGAAAAGCCACTTGGAAAAAAAAAGGTACTCACCAAATTTGATTTACATCGGCTTATTATCTTTTAAGTTATCGATCGAATTGAAACTGACTTGCGTTGATTTAAAGAAATGTTTTCAAAAATTCAAATGTCGTAATCTCCTCAATAATGATTTTTTAATAAAAATTCACTGAGAGCAAGGTTTTTGTGGGGGAAGTCGGCAAAATACATCCGTTGGGGTTTATCTGTTTATTTTAAAACATATAATTTTGTGTAGCTCGGCATTATCCTTATTTACAAAAATTCGACTTAATAACTTCATAATATAGCGCTAGAGTTGAGGCACGAGCCACTGGTAAGTGGTGAGTTATAGCTAGAGACTGTGGACTGTCAGCACAAGTAGTACGAGTTTCATGAATAACAAACTGCGAAGCCACAATAATTTGCAATAAAGAAGACAGAAAGTTTTGTGGCAATTCGCCACAGGCGTTTTTCCTCTATTTCACTTCCATTCTCGCTGAAATCAACGTCAGGTTAGTAAATGCATCAAACGAGATACTTTAGGGGAGACGTGGCAATATAACGCTGAATAAAATTCTCTGTGGCATTCCAGGTAATACGGTACAATGTACAGAGCGAATCCACTGATAAGTAGTTATGTCTTTATATACTGTAGTGATGACACGTATTGCATACATGACACTATACAGAGTGAAACATCTAAACCGTATATTAAAAGTATTAGGAGTTCTGTTTATAATATTTTTTTGAAAATTTCAGCATGCGACCCGTGATCTATTAAATGAAAATATTTTCAAGATGACGATACTTTTGGAAGTACCGGAACTAGAGCTGGTCAGCTCTTTAATAGTTGGCTGATGTGGTATACTTGCAATATGGTAGGTGGTAGTGGACTTTTCCTTTACGTGATACTAAAGGATTTTTTTCACGCCCGAGGAGGTACCACCCCTCACATCAAGGGGTGAAGTCGCAAGGAACGTTTCAAGTTCTGGTGTATGAGTCGGTTTCCGTTATAAGCAAAAATGATGATGGCTCCTCCTTGTATAAAAGACTCCGGAGGTAAAATACCCCTCCATTCGGATCTCCAGGAGAGGGGTGTACAGGGGGCGCCAGCATCAAAATTTAACGTATCCTTCGCCAATCTATGTGGCCTAAATTCTAACCTGAACTCCGTCCACCATTCCTCCAGGCTAATAGGCCCCACCTCCTCTTCCTCACCGAAACTCAAATCAGTGCCAAAACAGCCACTAATCACCTTAATTTCCCGGGGTATGAGCTCCTTACTTCCTTTAGATTGCATGGAGGCTTGTGCGCGTACGTCCGTAGCAATCTACCCTGCACCAGGCTCCCCAATTTAGAAGCTGGAAGAAAAGACATACTATCGATAAAACTCTCTCTCAGGGCTGCAACTATATTCATCTGTTGCATTTACCGGTCACCTTCTGACAACAACTTTGTCCAGCTCTTTGACTACCTTTCTGAAAAAAACGACCATCTTATTTCTGAATATACTTCCTCCGAGGTCACTATTCTTGGTGACTTCAATGTCCATAATAAGGAAGGAATTGCTAGGATCTTCCAAAACCGATCCACAAGGAATAGCAGCGGAGGCCTTTGCATTCAGCAATTCTTTAGCCAATACGGTTCAGCAATCTACTTACTTTCCTCGCATCCCAACACACAGCTCAAATCCCTTGGATCTCCTTTTTACTACAAACCCTGACTGCTATAAGATATCAGTCACCGCCCCCCTTGGTCGCTCAGATCACGCCATGGTCACTGCCTCCTGCGCAATGCAACTCGAGGTCACACAGTCATCACACCCACGTATCGTTTGGCACTACAACTCCGCGAACTGGGAAGAAATGCGAGATTACTTTTCCTCATTTCCATGGGCGTCTGTCTGCTTCTCTCATCCTGACCCCCCTGATATCTCACAAAACGTCACCGAAATTATCCAAGCTGGCATGGAATTATTTATTCCACGTACACAGAAAACCTCTGCAGCCACTCCAAAGCCCTGGTTCTCTAAATCATGTGGCAAGGCCAGACTTAAAAAGGTCAAAGCTCACAAAACGCTTCTACACAATCCCAGTCAAGAAAACCGTCAAGCATTTAACGACGCAAGAAACCAATATGTCCGCATTATTTCTGAGGCAAAAAATTAGTTTAATAACCACATCAAGAACAAAGTCCTCTTAAGCTCCAGCGGCAGCAAACCCTTCTGAACTCTTGCTAAATTTATTGGGAATAATTTCTGCTCCTATCCCACCTCTTGTCTCAGGGGATGAAATTGTTTCTACCGCCCTGGGCAAGGCTGAACTTGTTCCTCGTTGTTTGGCGGCAATTCTACTCTCAACCCACCTCCAAATGTTCAACCACCAACAGTCCTCAATGTCGCGCATAAAATGACGGATATCATTTTCAAAACTAAAAAGGTACGAAAGATGCTCTCTTCTCTTAATACCAGGAAATCCTCTGGCCTTGACCAGATCCCAGCAATTGTTCTCAAAAAATGCGCACCAGAACTTGCTCCTGTCCTGACTCGTCTGTTTCAGACATCTTACAATAGAGGCATATTCCCTAGTAGCTGGAAAACTGCTCGAGTACAACCCGTCCCCAAGCGCTTCTTAGCAACTACAGGCCTATTTCTTTCCTTTAAGTCGTCTCTAAAGTGATGGAGAAGTATATAAACACCGAATTACTAAAATTTCTTGAAAAACACAGTCTAACCCACGACAGGCAGCATGGATTCCGTCACCGCAGATCAACTGCCTGACCTAACCTGACCTCCTTTCCTTTGTCACCTATTTTTGGAACAAGTCTATGGAACTACACGGTGAATCCCAGATTGTCGCTCTAGACATATCCAAAGCCTTCGACCAGGTCTGGTACGCAGCGCTGCTTAATAAACTTCCGGCCTATGGCCTACCACCAAAACTCTGTACCTGAACATCAAATTTCCTCTCCAACCGGAGCATTTCTGTTGTCGTCGATGGCTATTCCTCTAAGCTGTACCCAATTAATGCAGGATTTCTTCAAGGTTCACCTTTAGCCCATACTTTGTTTCTTCTCCACATCAATGACCTCCTCTCTAGCACATGCAACCCAGTTCACAGTTAAGCGGACGAAAACACCCTCCACTCAAATATACAATATGCTAAGCCTGTCTCTTTAGCCCGAGGACTTCCAAGTTGTGGAATTCCTTGCCGGCACATGTTTTTCCTTCTCCCCCGAACCTCCACACCTTCAAGTCCAGAATTAACAAGTTGCCTCTTTCCTCCATATCGACACTCACAGTACAATAGTATTTAGGCTGTAAGCCCTCGTGGTGTGTTGTTGAAATTTAAAAAAACTAGACATCAACTTACTTATTTGAATTTGAAGAGTATAGTGTTTTTTAAATTTTTGAATTACAAACCTTATTTAAGAGGGACTTCCAATAGCACTCCCCACAATTAGGTTCATCAGGTTTTGAGTTTTTTTTAACTACTTTGAAAATGTTTGGATTCACTTTATGACACTTACAATTCTGTACCGGCGTCATTTTTAAAGCAAAAGCGCTAGAATTATGGTTATAGATAGAAAAAATACTACTGTTTATTGTGCCATTTTACGAATTGGCATATTATTTACAGAATGTCCAAAATTTAATTTTCTTTTAGTGCAAAATCAAACCATTAACACTCGATTTTTTTAAATACAATGCCCTATTTCTATTTCCATATTCTGACGCAGAATTAAGTCCCGCATCGAACTGTAGTAGCATCCCTATAGCTATCTGCAACGTTTGTCGAGTTATTAGGGTTTTTGATAAAATATAGAGAAAATTATAACAGATTTTTAATAGCCAGCCATAAAAATGATAACAAACATTTTTATTAATAAGTGTCAACCATTTAAATTACGTTTTTCTGTCGTATCAATCAAAAAGAAATATCAAGGGCATTCAAGCACGGATATTTTAAACTTATTTTATATTCATAAAGAAGGTCACAGAATTAATCAAAGAACTTGCCGTGTGTTTAATGATAGAAATCCTAATTTGACTGTACTAGCTAGGTACAAATTTTAACGAACACAATAACAATCTTTGCCATTTATAATAGAAAAATCCGCCAGAACTTGACTTTAGTCTATTACAAATGAAAATGCTAACGAAACTAAGTTGCCTAGTCTGTACAAACAATACAAAATCATTGCAAAGTAACTACTAATTAAAGTGATATAAAAAATTAAAAAGTGTGGACGCAGCAAGTGCGTTATAGAAGTGAATTTTCTTAAAATGTTTTTAATAGAAAATATGTATCTTTAATGCAAGCAGAAATCAATTTGGTCACCGGTATAACCTATATAGTAAAAACAATGTACCATATTTTACCAACATAACTTGTTTAAAAATGTACAAAAATTTTCCGAAAATAAACTTAAAACGTTTCCGAGAAAACTCGTTTCCTAGAACACGAACCTTAGGTTAATAGCAAATTGCGTTATTGAATTTTGAAGCGTTTAATGAAAATTCGCTACTAAAACACACTTACTGTGTCTCGAATTTTTTACAAACATGCATCATGTTTCTATGAAAATGCAAAAATGCAATAAGGAATGTTAAAAAAATGAAGGTATCACCAGCGACTTATAGGCCAGCCTGTGGTTGTCACAATAATTTTATAAGACGCAGCTCAAAACACCCTATAGGTAACGTATACAATTTTTTCTCGTATCTTGCATAATAACAATTATATTGAGCTTTACCGTAGAAATGCGTCACCCTGTATGTATGTAAACAGAAAGTAAACCCGGATATGGATGCTAGGGAGCCTAGTTTGCGCTCATTTAAAGAAATCTTTTTAGAATTCAAAAGCCGCGGACTCCTCATTAACGAATTTTTTCTATGAAAATTAGCTAAAAATTCTAGACCGTTAAACCATAAATTTAACTAAAACTATATCCAAAGCATCAGAGAAAGTGCCTATTTGAAATGAATTTTCTGGAAATATTTTATTAAAGTAAAGGGCAATAATGGTTTAAGCTGAAACTTAAGAGTTTGCAGAACACGCTTTACATAATCCGTATTTCTTTCAGGTTCTTTGCCTAAATGTTGCCAATTTTGACCTTTCAAATCGCGACTTTTTACGTTCTAAGGAAAACCCCATTTTTTTCTTTAAACTGACAGACCTAAATTTTGGTAAATTGTTCACCCTTTATATATATATATATATATATATATATATATATATATATATATATATATATATATATATATATATATATATAAAATTAAAACTGACCCAGGACATGGGTTCTAGGGGGCCTAGTTCGCGCTCGTTTGAAGAAATTGTTTCGAAATTCAAAAGTGGGGGTCTCCTCGTTAGTGAATTTTTTTTAAGAAAATTCACTAAAACAAGCACTTGTGAAGCCACGGGAAAAGTCTACGACTGTATTAAATATGGAACAGTTTCACTAAGTTAGAGCAAGAACAAGTAACCAGATATGCTATTCAAGTTGAATTAAGTCTTAAAACTTTCATCTCCTCTTTGTCAAATTTGGGAATTACCTTTATTTTGTGAATGGCTTGGATGAGTTCGTTCATCAGATCTTGACGCAAAATTTTTCTTAACAAAAAATTAAAAAATATTTTTTTAAACGCAATATCTCCTAAATCGTTTAAGTGATTGAAACTAAAATTTAGAACTTAAGAGAAAATAAACAGTGTACCAATTTTCAAGGCTGTTGTTCAAATAAAAATAAAGTTATTCTAAATTAATATTAAAATAATCCTCGACATCACTTCAGATTCTGTAATGCAATATCTACAATGTTAGACAAAGACAGATGACGTTACCTGTACTGCTATGCTATTTAAATAAATCGTAGATAGAAACAAATTGAAGTTACATTATTGTAACATGTCAGCATATAGAACACTGAAGAGAAGTACGACAAGGACGCCATCTCGGTGCGGAAACAGGTAGTAGGTTGTCACAGCAGCTCTAGTTAACACAAAATGTTATAGGTGGAGACGTGTACAACGTTTGGTATTTTACAACTAACTTTCAATTAACCTAACATATTTAAAACATGGATATAAATATTGAAAATAAATTTTGGACGATGGTTATAAATGAAAATTGTGAGGTAATGACTTGAAACAATACAATTTTGCGTAAAGTAGATAATCTGTATATCAGTAAATCATATTCTAAGAGCTTTCTAGTGTATTTTTTGTTGAGTATATTTCCTGTTTATCAATTTCTTTTTTTGAGTTTTGTATCCAAATTACTGTATAACTATTTATGATAGATATCATGTTTTTGCTTGCGTTTCTTTATCTTATTTTTTACTGTTCCTAAATTACTATAATATTTCGCTCTTATGAAAAGTCGCTGCCGTAACGTACTTGCTGCGTCCCGAACAGTTTTAATTATACAGCATATCTCACAGAAAAGCTTAGCTTGTGCTTGCAAATGATATAATTTTAAACTTCTTCCAAAAAATCCAACTGTCACACAGTTCTATTCTGTAACTTTCCAAATTTCCTCTGTACTTCTCTCACCTAAGTGAAGATTGGAACCTGTGATGAGCACTGATAAGTACACTTGGAGAACCCAAATCACCGCAGCACATCTTTTTAGAGACCTGGCCATCGTTTCACTAACAAAGTTAGCGTCTGCTTCTATACGGTCCTATCTCTATTGCATTACTCGCTATTTCTTTATAATCCTTCTTGTCCAAGATCACAACCTTATTGCCTTCATCAGCTTTAACAACAGTCATATTTGTGACCTGACCTGACCTAACCTGATCTGACGATCATTTCACTAACAAAGTTAGCGTCTGCTTCTATACGGTCCTATCTCTATTGCATTACTCGCTATTTCTTTATAGTCCTTTTTGTCCAATATCACAACCTCATTGCCTTTATCAGCTTTAACAACAGTCATTTTTATGACCTGACCTGACGATCGTTTCACTAACCAAGTTAGCGTCTGCTTCTATACGGTCCTATTTCTTTGCATTACTCATTATTTCTTTATAATCCTTTTTGTCCAAGATCACAACCTCATTGCCTTTATCAGCTTTAACAACAGTCATTTTCTCGAAATCATTTAACTATTTTCATTTGATTAGAATTTTCGTTTTAGTGGACTTATTTTCTTGCAGATTTTTTGAGATTTTTTCTTTACTTGCTTCCCGAATAAAGTTTTTTGAAGGTTCGGGTAATTTTTAAATTCCCTCTTTAATACTAGCAATGGCATCTAAAAGTTCGTCTTTTTGTGACTGCAAACCGAATTTTAACCCCTTGTTTACGAGAATGTTTCATCCTCTGATGACGCTAACTTTGTTAGTAAAACGATCGCTAGGTCTTTAGCAAAATGTGTTGCGGTAATTTGGGGTCTCCAAGTGTACTTCTTTCCCCTGTAATCCCAAATTTCACCAATACATCCGTAGCATTTTATATTTACATTTAGTTTGTCATACAAATAATTAGTTTTCAACAACCATATCCTTCCAAAAATTTTAATTCCTCTAGGACAAAAAATGTGAGATCAGATTTCTCACATATTATATAAAGTGCCTCTTTGCATCCATAGCTATACTCCTATTTCTTTGTGATCTTATTTTCCCGCATAATATCTTACGGATATTGCAGCCTCGGTGGTCCAGTGACAAGACCGTGTACCTCTGAATTTAAAAGTCCTGGGTTGCGCTTGCAGTAGGCGATAATTGTACTTTTTCAATGCATACTGCAAAAGTAACATCAACTGATGTTGTGGCATTGTGTTTGAGTAAGTTGAATGTCTGCACGTTCCGTCCTTCGAAAAGGGAATGATGTCAATGCCGTGCGCTTTGCGATGTTAGGCTCTTTAGATATCGCTACTCTTCCTAAAGAAATACAGAAGAATACAATACAATACGTTATGAATAGTGTTGCATATTTTAAGACGCTGTATCCATAGAATTAGACTGCAATTACATTTCTTCTAGCGAGAACAGAAACTTTGATATTCCAAAGTCGGAAATACTGAGCACTGCCTAAGTTAATGAGAAATTGAACAAAAGACAGCGCATTATTATTCATGGATACATTTAACAAGTTACAAGTAGTAGCAGTAATAGCTGGCACACAGGGTTAGGCTGCAGTAGCACATGCAATAATAAATCACTCTACAGGGCGATTTTATTCATATTTAAGACGCGTCGGTTCCTAAGCCCATCCGGGAAAGATTGATTGCAGATATGTACAACAACACAGAACCATCATCAGTAAATGTACCACCACCACACGGAGAAGCAGCTGCTCTATTTCGATTTTCTGTCATACCGGCCGATTTATTGATATATAAATCACTACTTACAGTGATATATCTCAAAATAATGACGTTAATTCCACACGGACGTTATATTTTGTTAGAGATAATTAATCACCTAGATGGACGAAAATATGTTGGGTGGACAGTGTTGATGGTTTTTAGCAAAGGATTGTAAATAAAGAAAATTGCGAGCCCACCGATAATTCCATTAAATACCCTGATGACGTTTATTCGCGGATGGAATTCCGAGATTCTGTAACTGGTGATCCATATGCTTTTTTCCCTCTGGGTGCCTTGGTTTCTGTACTCAGTGTGTCACTTCATAGTAGTTTATAGCTAATTTATTAGACTCAACTACAATAATCATAAAAATAATAATAATATTGATTTGCTTTGTTGCCACTATTTCATGGTTAAGCCTGTCTAGTAGATAAACAACAAATGAAACTCATAAAATGCACCATAAATATGAAACAACAAATATCTAATAATAACAGTCCAGTGAATAGAGGCAGAAAAGGGGGCCTTACCTAACAAAAGGTCAGGTAGTTCTAATATTTTAATATTTTGTACAGGTTGGTCCCACTGTTCAGGTTGCAAATTTTCGCCCTCATAACCCAAGGTTTATAGATTAGACACATGAAGTCTGAATTTAAATCTAGTGGTGCATTGAATATAGAAACCAGCTGGCATTTTAATGTGTGTCTTTACAAAGTTGTGTTTTTATGAACTTATAACAAGATTAAACATATAAAATTTAATGCATGTTTGTAAGAAAAGAAATTCGGGACGCAGCAAGTACGTTATAGTAGCGAATTTTCATTAAATGCTTTAAATTTGAATAGCTCAATTTGCTATTAACGTATAAGGTTGGCCAAGAACCCAGTTTTTTTCGGGAACACCTTAATATTACTTTCGGAAATTTTTGTACATTTTTAAACAATAAACTTATTTTGATGAAACATGGCACATTGTTCCTACTATATAGGTTATACTGGTAGCCAAATTGGATGCCTGCTTTTTTAAAAAAACACACATTTTTGCTATTAAAAAGATTTTTATGAAAATTCACTACCATAACGCACTTGCTGCATCCAGACTTTATTTATTTTGGGGGTATTCTGAAGAATGATGTGTATAAATTCGATCCACCACAAAATTTCAATGAATTACGAAACAGAATCACGGAAGCTATCAATCATATTAACCAAAACACCCTCACCTAAGTTTGCAGGCATATTTCAAAAAGGTGTATAAAGTGCATTGAACAAAACGGTGGCCATATTGAACAATTTTCTATTTAGTCTATTTTTAAGTTTCTATTAGTGAATTTTCTTTAAAAAAATTCACTAATGAGGAGATCCCGACTTTTGAATTTTGAAAAAATTTCTTCAAATGAGCGCTAATTAGGACCCCCAGAAAACATATCCGGGGTCAGTTTCAATTTTTATATGTTTATATATATATATATATATATATATATATATATATATATATATATATATATATATATATATATATATATATATATATATATATATATATATATATATATATATATATATATATATATATATATATATGTATCACACCGATAACTCAAAAAATAATGGGCCGATTTTGATCAAATTTGGTGAAAAAATTCCTTTTGCAAATGGCCTGGATGAGTTCGTTAGTTAGGAAAATCTGCCCAGGTTTTCCCGGAAAATTTTGTGTTTTCTTTCGAAAAAAATTTATATCTCCGGAATTAACAAAGTAAGGGCAACCAAATTTGGTACGCAGGTTTACATCCTTATAAGTCACCTACCAAAATTTAGCTACTTAGGTCAAAAGACAAAAAAGTTATAGGCATTTAAAAATAAATAAATTGGGGTTTTCCTCAAAACGTCAAAGTGGCGATTTAAAATGTCAAAATTGGCAACATTTAGGCAAATAACTTAAATCTAATACGGGCTATAGAAATAAAATGTCTCAAGAAGGATGTTTTACAAACCCTAAAATCTTAGTTTCAACCGTCATAGTCCTTCATTTTACTAAAATATTTGCAGAAAATGCATTTCAAAGAGACCCTTTCTCTGATGCTTGGCAGTAGCCTTAGCTATATAGTTTATCATTTAATGGTATATAATTTTTGTCGAATTTTCGTAAAAAATTAATAAAGCTCAATATATCCGTTATTATATAAGATATGAAGAAAATTTGTATATATTAATTATAGGGTGTCTTGAGCTACATCTTAAAATAATATTTCTGCAATCACAGGCTGGCCCATAAGTCGTTGGTGATACAAATTTCCTTTTTTTAATCAAACACGCCTTATGTTATTGCATTTTCCATCGAAATATAATGCATATTTGTAAGAAAATAAATTCTGGACGCAGCAAGTGCGTTATGGTAGCGAATTTTGATCAAATGTTTCATATTTGAACAGCTCAATTTGCTATTAACCTATAAGGTTGACCAAGAAACGTGTTTTTCGGGAACATTTTAAGTTTACTTTTGGAAATTTTTGTACATTTTCACACAATAAAGTTATTTTAACGGAACATGGCACATTGTTTTTACTATATAGGTTATACTGGTAACCAAATTTGATGCCTGCTTTCTTAAAAAAAACACATATTTGTTATTAAAAAGATTTTTATGAAAATTCACTACCATAACGCACTTGCTGCGTCCAGAATTTTTTATTATTTGTTGAGTTCTGTTTCTAATTGTGTTGTTTTGTGGAGTTCAAGTTTCTGTTTGTTATTGCTGGGTTTCGTTATTAAACTGTTTCACATAATATTACCTAGCATTAGTACCTAATTAAGTATTGTAAATTAAATCACAATATTTTTTATCATGAATCATTACAGAAAACTATGTTAAAAGTAGAAGTCCATTGTTAGACTCCATGACCTATTGCTTTTTGAAAACTTTTTTTGTCATTTGTTTTCTGGTATTTGATTTTATATCCTACTATCCTCAAAACGGTTTTTCTCAAAATTGTCAGTGCAATTACAAGATTTCTCAAGAATGTTGTGCATCATTGGAAATTACAGGCTATCACATGAGCAGAAAATCCAATATGGCTTCCATAATAAAAACAAACGTTGATACCTGTAGCTCAAAAACCAAATGACAATCCAAAGTTGAGAATAGCACAAAAATATTACTCTATTAAAAGTGTCCTGATAATGTGCAAGTGTTAGGCATGTCAAATCAACGCCTACTTAGACAGTGAAGAAGAAAAAAATCGATTTTTTTTAAATAACTCGAAAACGAAAAAAGGCAGTGCAAAATGCAAGTCACATATGGAACGGGCATGAAATTCTACAAAACATTGCTAATTCAACCGTCTCCCTATCTCTAATAATAACGGAGATAAGAATACATTCCCATCCAGTTTGGGATAGACTGTATAGGTATCGTAGTAGCTTCGCAGCCCATGTTGTACATTTGTACATATGCACATTTGAATAAAACATTTAGAAAACTCGAAAGTCTTTACCTCCCCATAAGCAAAATTTTCTGTATGAAAATTGATTAAAACTGCAAATAGGTTTTTGTTCACTTTTCGTCAATATGATAAAAACTTTTACACCACAACACATCACACAGTATCTATAAAGCAACCAGTGATATTGAACGCAGTATTTTTTTTCTAGTTAAACGAATTGTCAGCATGGTAGCTTCTCCCCGTATAAAAAGTATGAAACGGCCTTGCATTATTGAATAGACATAAGAAAAGGATTCTATAATTGAATTTAGTGGCGGGAAAATGTACGCGGTGAAGCGACGGAGAATACAACCCGCACTACTTTTGAATATACAATTTCTTTCATCACAAAGGGAGATATATGTGGAAAGAGTATCGCACAACAGCACTTTTACTGGTAGCTTTTAGACGATAAAATAAACATTTCCTTTCGTGTCCGGAACGCTGAATGGCAGAACATACTCCATTTGATAGCATAATGGAAGTATTCCTTCAGTTGTGAAATATTACGTATTGATGAAATCTGGCGTTTTCTCTTGCTATCTTTTATTATATATGTAAACACATACATTGTTTTTAAGACGAAATAATTTTTGTATTACCTGCATGCATTACACAGGAGGATCTCAACTTATATCGTTAGATTTCAATATTAAACAAATTATCGACGCCTCTTGGTCATCGCAACCATGACACTCGCGGTAATGCAGCAATAACTAAACCTCTTCAGATACATCTCTAAATCATAAACAACCCTTAAACTGGCAGTAGGCTGGGTTTAAGGCACCATGCCCAACGGCCTCGAGAAGAGACCGGATAAATGCCAAAAATAAAGGTAACAGTATCCAAAATCAAGTGAGAAATTAACTCATTTGGGCCGTATATGTCTCCGGGACTGGACGATATTATACCAGTCATGCTGGAGAAGGGGCCCCACTTTTTGCTCATATGTGCATAATACTCCAGGGTGGTGTGTTTTTATCAAAGACCAGAGGACCACTGACAAACGGAATCGTTTAGACCAATCAGTTTTATGACTTCACTTTCATACTTAAAAACACTGCACAACAAATATATAGGAACTGGGATAGAAATGGAAAAACAAAAACAGGTGAGCTTTTTGAAGTGTTCCAAGCAACCCCACCTCTATTTTAAGAGGCAGGGGTTTGATTTTTCAATAGGGTGATGTACTTTTTTATAAAATTTGATTTTATGCAAAAAACTAAGTTTGTGTCCGAAAAAAATTTGATTTGTTCTTTTGGTTACGCACTTACGTATGACTTATTAGGTTAAAATAGAAAATATATATTATATAATCGGAGGTTGTGGGCGTAATCGCCATCACTTTGTCCTCTAGAAAACCACAATATAAATAATCAATAGCGGTCATATCCGGGGACCTACGGAGCCAGTTAATGCTCGACTTGCTCGACCAACCCACCTCTTTTCAAATATTTTATTTAAATGATTATTGCATCAGAGGGTAGAGCTCCATCCTATTTAAACCACATGTCTGGGTTTATGTTTTACTTTAATAATTGATGGACTCTTAAAAAAATTATGTTTATCCATCTAAATACCCATCAAAGAAACGCGGAGCAATAACTTTATCCCCGTTTATACCACACCAGGCATTATGTGACCATGAAAGTTGACTTGCCAGAGCTCGTATCCAGTGAGGCTATTGTGTATATTTAGCTTAAAAAAGCAAACAAAAAAAGAAATTAAATTTTAACTGATAAGCGATAACTTAAAATTCTACCTGCCTACAATTATGGAAACCAGCTTCTACTGAAAAAATTACATTGTTCAGGAACATGTTATTTTCTTGAATCTTGCTGGTGATCCAATTCAGTGTGTCCCAAACTGGATGGGAATGTATTGCTATCTCCGTTATTATTAGAGATAGGGAAACGGTTAAATTAGCAATGTTTTGTATAATTTTATGCTCCTTCTAAATGTGACTTGTATTTTGCCTTGCCTCTTTTCGTTTTCGAGTTATTTTGAAAAAACAAAATTTGTCGATTTGTTTTTTTTTCAATGTCTAATTAGGCGTTGATCTGACATGTCTAAGACATGCACATTATCAGGACACTTTTTACAGAGTAATCTTTTTGTGGTATTCTCAACTTTCGTTTGTCATTTGTTTTTGAGCTACATGTATCAACGTTTGTTTTTATTATGGCAGCCATATTAGATTTTTTGCTCATGTGATATCCCGTGAAAAGAGCTTTCCAATGATGTACAACATGCCTAAGAAATCTTGTAATTGCACTGACAATTTTGAGAAAAACCGTTTTGTGGATAATAAGCTATGAAATCCAATACCAGAAAACAAATGACCAAAAAAAAGTGTTTAAAAAGCAGTAGGCCATGGAGTCTAACAATAGACTTCTACTTTTAAGATAATTTTCCGTAATGATTCACGTTAAAAAAATTGGAACTAATTGGACTTCATTTGGCGCGATGGATAGGGGGCGATATTTTATACATAATAGTTTTTTTGCGAGGTTAGAACGATTCAAATTCGATGAGAAAAAAGCTTAATTTGAAAAAGTGTATTTGTGTCCAAGGCACAACAGGAGTGATGTACCTCAGACCTAAGACCGTTGTACTTTGAACATGTATCTAATAAATTAGATAGTTTTCGGTATAAAATTTTATTTAGACCCCCCTTATATGTAAAAAACAATTTATAATGCAAAATTAACTTCATATTCGAAAACATTATTCTGAAAAATATTTGAAAAATGAACATTAATGTTAGAAATCAGTTCGAGAACAAAACTATTTTTCACAAATTTGAGTTATTTCGGCAATCTCGTAGATGTCTCTTTTGGAACATTTCTTCACTGGGGGGTTAATTTTCTGAATAATGTCCACCCATGAATAGAACAATGAGTCCACTTTTTCCGGCCATTTCCAATTATTCATGGTTGGCTCCATTGCCGTTACAATGGCTCCTTCGTCGCTTGTTTCCACTATCCTACCTGAAAAAGGTGTCTCAGTAGCACTCGTGTTACAAACAGCTTCTTCTGATTCCGAAAAGTCCAAGAGTCCAACAGAATCTTCAGAATCATGCACTGAGAACTGATATGACATAGAAGAATCGGAAGATACTAATACCTTGCGCTTAACTGCGGCAACTTTCTTTGAAATGGTTGTTGTTTTCTGAGACGGAACTCTTGTTTTATTTAGTTCAGCTTGTTATAATAATTCTATTCTGAGTTTTTCGGGGGTGTCCGTCAATATGCGAGAATGTCCTTTTTCACGACCTCGATGAGTGACTTTTCGTGGTGCGGCTTTTGGATGTGGCCTATTCATAACCGGAGAAATCAAGGCAGAAGTTGAGGCAACTGGTTCACTGAAATTAAGTTGAGTCAAAGATAAAACTGAAGTTGATGGAAAGCCAATATCTTGGGGATTATCTTGAACTATTGCTGTTGGGTCTGGGCGATCAGTGACATCTGCTGGAGCGAATTCAAAATCCTTGAAAATATTCTCATTCAGAGGCACGAATCTAGTTACCTGACATCCCTGAACAATATTTGTTGGTGTAAAAGCTAGTGGAAATGCTTTTCCCACCAGTAGAGCAAGATCACAGATTGTTGCCGGTTTTCCAGCATTTCCTGGAGTGATCATGAATTCATTCATTGCAGTGTTGAAATATGTTTTAAATGGTCCCAATACGGTTCTATCTAAAGGCTGCATTTTATGACTCGTATGTGAATGAAATGTTACTAAAATCACTCCGTTATCCTTGGCTAATTGAATAATAGGAACTGAAATATGACTTTCATGGTTATCCATCAATAAAATGCAAGGAGATTTTTTTGACGGCTTTACATATTTCAAAAAGTGTTTGAAAAATTCAATGAATAATGCTTCATTGGACCACCCAGACTGATTTGCACCACCAATTGTCCCTGGTGGAGCTCCAGTTATCATGAATTCCTTAAAATTCACTCTTGGGAAAATAAGCATTGGTGGAATAAAACCACCTCCAGCATTGACTGCAGCTATCATAGTGATATTTGTGCCTCTTTCTGCACTCGTCATTGTACCAACTTGCTTGGATCCTTTGGTAGCAAGTATTTTCGGAGGAACATGAACTGTGAACAGCCCAGTTTCATCGCAGTTCCATATGTTCACTGCCGGCAAAGGGGGACATTTTTGCAAAGCCACTTGGAATGTCAGTGCAACATTGGTACGGTTGAAAGCAGTTTATCTTGCTAAGCTGGTAGCTTCTGGTTTCCGAAGGGTTATCTCATCTTTATATTTATTTCTGAAAACGCGCAGCCAAAATTCACCTGCCATTCTGTCATTATCCCAGCTGGAAGGATATTTTTCCGATTTTCTGCCGCAAATGTGTATGCTAATTCACGAACATCCCTCAATGTGAGTCCATACTGCAATATTGCTGCTTGTTTTATATAGTCCTCGAGCATAACTTCTTCTGTTTTGTTGAAAACTTGCTGTGTAGCATTATTGTTACGCCAGGTGTAGTGTTCATCATCGTTTTTATAATGTTGAAGATGTCGACGTATTGTGCTTCTGTTCAATCCTGTATGTTTTGCAGCACTGTATAATGTCATTTTATTTCCATAAATTAATTTAATTGCATCTGTGAGTCTTTCAGGATCTGGCCCAACCCTTTTTACACCTGTTCGACTGTGTGGCATATTTTCAAAAGAGGTACAAGAAGCCAGGCAACATTAACTGCAATAAAGCAGAGAACATGAATCATAATTTGTACTTAACCGTAATTTGATGATGAAACACCGTTATGGTGTTGTACCTCGAACATATCACAATCGATGTACCTAAGACGTATGATGTACCTTGAACATGTCCAAGGTACATAGTATGTGGTATGTTCAAGGTACAACACCGTGCCGGTGTATCATAATCAAACTATAGAAAATTTTAGGTTAAGAATAGATCATGTCTGACACAACTAGTTATTAGCCAAATGAGTATGCCATCGCCCAAAAAAAAAGATCCAGTTCATTACATTAAAGACAAAAGATATATGTGTATGAAACGCAGAGCGTAAAAACTTACCTTTTCAAGTCAAAAATCCGAACTGCACTGCACACTCACACGATTATCGGTGAACAACTGAAGCACTTATGACGACATTGCAGGTTGCGTAATTCAAGATTCTGTCCCTCACAGCCATCCACAAACATCCGCGAAATTCAAAATAAAGAGATGTGTTCAAGGTACAACAGTGTTCAAGGTACAACATGTTCCCTAAGTTAGTAGAAACAGACGCCATAAATAAATAAATAAATAAATAATAATAATAAGAAGAAGAAGATGGAATAAGTCAGGATTGGAGTGACAAGTCAAAAATCATGAGAAATGGGCAATTCCAAGTTTGCAGATATCAAATATGCCTGCCAGAAATGCCATATATAAACATAGAAAAAACTTATGGTTTTCTATATGGTTGAATATGAGTATTTAAAACCGGAATTCCGACAAAAACCACATAAGAATCCTATATGATTTTCCATATAAATATGCAGGGGTTTCATATGGAAACCCCCCTAAAACCCATAATTAAACAGGGAAAATATGGTGCCTTATATGGAATTCCACATAAACTCTTTCACAATAGTATGTAAATCCGTATAGAATCCTTTTAAAACGGAACACCATATAGACCCTATAGTTCCATTTGAGAAATCTAATTGGTTCGAATTTGAAACAAAACTCCTGCCAGTAATAGACAATTTGCATGTTTTTTTTCTTGTCACATCTGATAAACATCCCACAAAGATGATTTTTAATATTTTTTTCATTTCACATACTACAAAAATAACCATGCAAAAAATATTTCAAACACCACTATTTTGCCGCAATAATCTGCGGCGTCACTAGACGCTAATGTCAACAATGACAATGAGCCTGAGATCCCGATAAACAAATAAAATTCACCATGGTGTTGAGAAACAAGCGACTATACTTATCATACCATAAGTCAAATGTAAACACGACATTTATTCACTGTACAAGTACGTCACGACCAATAACAGAACGTTCGCGGTCACAGGATAATAATTCGAAATTTTTAGTGAATTTTTATTTAAACTAATTCACTAATAGAGAGGTATCGATGGTGAGACTTTGCAAAAAGTTTTTCAAATAAGCGCGAACTAGGACTCCTAGAACCCATATCCGCGGTCAGTTTCAAGTTTTATATGTTCGTATATATATATATATATATATATATATATATATATATATATATATATATATATATATATATATATATATATATATATATATATAGGTATGTATCCATCCGATAACTCAAAAGATAATTAACCGATTTCGATTAAACTCAGCAAGTGCCTTTTTAGTGAATGTTCTTTAAAAAATTCACTAATGAGGAGATCCCGACTTTTGAATTTTGAAAAAATTTCTTCAAATGACCGCGAACTAGGCCCCCTAGAACACATATCCGGGGTCAGTTTCAATTTTTATATGTTTTTATATATATATATATATATATATATATATATATATATATATATATATATATATATATATATATATATATATATATATATATTTATATATATATATATATATATATATATATATATATATATATATATATATATATATATATATATATATATATATATATATATATGTATCACACCGATAACTCAAAAAATAATACGCCGATTTTGACTAAATTTGGTGGAAAAATTCCTTTTGCAAATGGCTTGGATAAGTTCGTTAGCCAGGAAAATCTGCCCAGGTTTTCCCGGAAAATTTTGTGTTTTCTTTCGAAAAAAATTTATATCTCCGGAATTAACAAAGTAAGGGCAACCAAATTTGGTACGCTAGTTAAGATCCATATAAGTAAGCTACCTACCAAAATTTAGCTATGTAGGTCAAAAGACAAAAAAGTTATAGGCATTTAAAGAAAAATAAATTGGGGTTTTCCTCAAAACGTCAAAGTTGCGATTTAAAACGTCAAAATCGGCAACATTTAGGCAAAGAACTGGAATCTAATACGGGATATGGAAATCAAATATCTCAAAAAGGATGTTTTACAAACTCTGAAGTCTTAGTTTCAACCATCATGGTCCTTCATTTTACTAAAATGTTTCCAGAAAATTCATTTCAAATAGACCCTTTCTCTGATGCTTGGCAGTAGCCTTAGCTTTAGAGTATATCGTTTAATGGTATATAATTTTTGTCGAATTTTCGTAAAAAGTCAATAAAGCTCAATATATCCGTTATTATACAAGATATGAAGAAAATTTGTATATATTAATTATAGGGTGTCTTGAGCTACATCTTAAAAAAATATTTCTACAATCACAGAATGGCCCATAAGTCGTTGATGATACAAATTTTCTTTCTTTTTTTAATCAAACACGCCTTATGTTATTGCATTTTTGAATTTTTCAGCGATGCATGTTTGTAAGAAAAGAAATTCGGGACGCAGCAAGTGCGTTATGGTAGCGAATTTTCATTAAATGCTTCAAATTTGAGTAGCTCAATTTGCTATTAACCTATAAGGTTGACCAAGAAACGAGTTTTTCCGGGAACACTTTAAGTTTACTTTTGGAAATTTTTGTACATTTTCACACAATAAAGTTATTTTTATGAAACATGGCATATTGTTTTTACTATATAGGTTATACTGGTAACCAAAATTGATGCCTGCTTTCTTAAAAAGGAAACACACATATTTGCAATGAAAAACATTTTAAAGAAAATTCACTACCATAACGCACTTGCTGCGTCCAGAGTTTTTTATTAATGGCTTGAAATTTTGACTTACCTTTCGAAAAAAATTTTTTTGCAAAGCTGTTTTAATGAAATTTACTATATATGTTGCCTTGGGAGAAACCTTACTACGTACCAGAACTCAACTTTCTAAGTTGATAGAAAATTGAGTTACTCAAATTTTGAATTTTCTTTAAAAAAAAAAATTTCTTTGATTATTACAAAGTTATTTTAATGAAATTCGGTGGATATCTTGCCTCAGAAAATACCTTACTATGTACCAAAATTAAACTTTCTAAGTTCATAGAAAATTGAGTTATTCAAGTTTGTAGCATTTAATAAAAATTGACTACCATAACGCACTTGCTGCGTCCCGAATGGTTTAGTGTTTACTAAATTACAGACCACACCACAAAACAGACACAGCAATCAACAAACAATCATGTACATATTAAATAAGAATGTCTGTAATGATATAAACTGTAAAAGTTCAAGCACTAAAATAGGCATCATGAATCCTTAAAGGAAGTACATTCGAGGTATTCTCGCACCGAATAGAATGTGTCATTAAGCAACAGAGATTTGACACCAGTATGCAAACTTCTCCTGTCACTTGAAGCCTTCAGATGTTGTGGAAGTCTATTAAAAAGTTTTATGTCTATGTAGTTGATCCCACTTTTTGATGCTTCAGTTCTATGAAGTGGTATTGATAACTCACCTCCATGTCGAGTTGTGTAATTGTGGTATTGATTGTTCCTTATTAAACCTTCGTTATTGTCCCATATGTGAAGCACACAAGTGAGTATATACACACTAACAACTGTAAGTATTTTATGTTCTTTGAAGAGTGGACGGCAGCTCACTACTGGACCCACATTACTCAGTACTTGTACAACTTTCTTCTGTTCTAATAAAACCCGATGCAGCTCGGGTGATGAACCCCAAGCCAGAATCCCGTAGGTTGCCACAGAGTGAAAGTTGGCAAAATAAGCCAACCTAGCCGTAAGGTACGTAGAACACTTCATGGACTTCTTTACACCATATAATATACTCGATAAGCGAGCACAGAGACCATCAATATGAGAGTACCATTTCAATTAAGTACCCATAACAACCCCAAGAAAGTTTACAGACTCTTCCTGACCATCATTTCTAGCCTTGAATTTCATGACTTTAGTTTTTTCTTCATTTAGCCTTAGTACGTTGCCACTGACCCAGTTTTTTGCTTGTTTCAAGCTTTTTCAGTAAGTTTCTGCACTTCTCGCTCATTCCCCGCTCTATTGATGAAGCTGGTGTCATCTTCATAAAAGCAAACTTCGTGTGCTTTAACATTCTTGAAGATATCATTCACATATATGACAAATAGTATTGGTCCTAAAACTGAACCCTGCGGGACGCCCGAGCTCAGATGGACTCTGCCAGATCCCACATTATTCCACTCCACTACCTGCATCCTGTTACTAAAATATGACTTAAGCATATCATTTGCCACACCTCGCACACCATAGTGATAGAGTTTACTGAGCAACAAAGCATGATCCACCGAATCAAAAGCCTTACTCAGGTCCAGCAGTGCAACTTCTGTTTGATCTCTCTTTTCAAAGCCGTCCAGTATGTCACCAACAACTTGAACTAATGCAGTAATAGTAGTAACAGTAGTTTATATAGTCATACTGATGTCCATCAAGCAGCTTATTAGTTTAAAAAAAATCCACTATTCTGTTCTTCAATACAGTTTCAAAGATTTTTGATATCACAGGCAAAATAGAAATAGGCCTATAATTCTTGCACTCAAAAACATCACCTTTTTTAAAAACAGGAACCACTTTAGCCAGCTTGAGTATGTCCGGAAAAATACCCGCACCAAGGCATTTATTGATTATAATGGTCAGCGGCTCTTATTATTTCAAATATGATTCTTTTTAGTAGTCTTGAGGTCAAACCATATATGTAACGAGAGTCCTTGGCTTTCATTTTTGACACTATCAGCAAAACTTCCTCCTCTGTTACAGGCCTCAAAAACAAAGAAGCACTGGAAAACTTGGCTCTTTTAACCAGTTCATGCGCACTGGATGACATACTCAAAGTGACATGAGATCTGTTTGAGACTTTGTAAGCGTTTTAGCAAAAAACAAATCGAAATTTTTGTCACTGATACTCCACCCACAAACATTCAACCCTTAATTTAATTTCCACCACAGAATTTCAGATGTTTGATGAATTTAAAGTTTTTTAATAAACAAACCCTAAAACGTTATATTACTTGAGTTTTAACGAAAAAATGTCAACTTTCACCAAATCCCCCCATGTGCATCCCCTACCACCTGGAGCGATTTCACCCAAAAACAATTTGAACCGTTCTTTGTCGGGTGCTAACTGCATACCGAATTTGAAGACGATATCTCAATTCGTTCTAAAGTTATCGTGGGTAGAAACAGACACACAGACCGACAAACAAAAATTGTTTCTTCCCAAATTATGTTTTCCAACACATTTTCTTAATTGTTATATGATTGTATCCGTTGTGTGATTTTTATTGTGAACCTGTACATGAACATCCCTGTGTCATTTAGGCGACATTGGCCTGTTTTATTGTTAATATATACATTATATATATATATATATATATATATATATATATATATATATATATATATATATATATATATATATATATATATATATATATATATATATATATATATATATATATATATATATATATATATATATATATATATATATATATATATATATATATATATATATATATATATATTGATACGACAATATCATCTGCGTATCCTTGGACAATAAATCCTGCAGTCTGTGTAGTGAAATGCACTACAAATCAGTAGGCCCATTGCCTAAGGCTTACCGCTAGGACGTTTCTGCCAGCACTCATTTTTTAGTGAATTTTCTTTTTAAAAAAATCACTAATGAGGAGATCGCGAATTTTGAAAAAATTTCTTCAAATGAGCGGTATTTGGGACCCCTGGAACCCAAATTCGAAGTCGGTTTCAGACTTTTTATATATATATATATATATATATATATATATATATATATATATATATATATATATATATATATATATATATATATATATATATATATATATATATACATATATACATATGCATATATATTTGTGTCACACCGCTAACTCAAAAAATTATGCGCCGATTTTGATAAAATTTGGTGAGTACCTTCCTTTCTGAAGTGGCTTGGATAAGTTCGTTTGCCAGGAAAATCTGACTAGTTTTTCCCGAAAAATTTTGCGTTTTCTTTCGGGAAATTTTTATATATCCGGAAATAACAAAGTTAGGGCAACCATATTGGGTGCGAGGGTTTATATTATTAAAAGAAAACCATGCACGAAAATTTGAATCTCTACATTAAAATAAAATAAAGTTATAAGCTTTTTAGTTTTTCTTCCTAAAAAGGTCAAAAAAGTCGCGATTCGAAACGTCAAAATTGACATGTTCTAGATAGAGTACCTAAATGAATACCGCTATGCAGCATAAATGTCGTAAGAAGTTAAAAGGTCTTAAGTTTCAGCTACAATCTTCATTGTTCTCTATTTTATTAAATTATTTGCAGAAAATTAATTTAAAATAGACTCTTCATGTGATGCTTTGGTACCAGTTTCAGTCATTCATTTAATTTTAATGAATCAGATTACGCTTATTATTTAGCGTTTTTTTTTTCAATTTGGCAAAGTGGTAGATTTTTATGGAGAAACGGTGTTGGTAAGTAGTTTCTCCTTTCTATGGACATCTGTAAGATGATTTTTTTACAGTTAGCATTTCTAGCTCCGTTGTAGCATGTTTACACTGCACAGAACCGCAAATTTACTTTAGGTCTCTTAACTGTATTGTGAAGTTGAGATCACAGCATTTGTCAGATGGTTAATGCATAAAGGGGTTCCTCTATAAGCATGTTTCTGAATATATTTTTTTCAAAAAATGAACAATACGCTAATTTGCTAATTTACCTATAAATGTTATTAATATAAAAAAAAAATTGAAACAACGCTCGTGCCTCCAATAAAGTCCTCTTCGTCATTTTAACTTTAAATGAAATTTCCTTCTCCCGTTTCGCATCCGTTCAACACATTGGACACCAAAATATAGGAATGTTAAATTAGACGAAAACCATTTCAGCTTAAGGGATCGAAAAATATTTAAACAGTAAAATAAGCTTTGGTACTCAAAAAAAAAAACAAGATTCTTATTAGGCGTAATACAATAGTACATAATAATCCACGGCAACAGTGCATGTCATATTCAACTGACAAATTATTTTGATAAATGTCAGATCTACTTTCAAAGTGACATGTAAATAAATATTTTGTTTTCTGACATTTGTAATGCAAATGTAGGCATGGTCTTCTTCTTACATTCATATTTATTTTTGGCCATCACAATTTTACTCATAGAGTTGGATACAATTTTAGTGACTTTTGAAAAGATTTCGTCAAATGGGCGCAAACTAGGTCCGGAGAACCCATATCCGGGTTAATTTCAGTTTTTGTTTTCATATATACAGAGTGACACGTTTCTAGGGTAAAGCTCAATATATCCATTATTAGATATATAAGATGAGAAAAATTTTTATATGTTAATTATACGATGTCTGGAGCTGCATCTTATAAAATTATTTTTACAATCACAGGTTGCCCATAAGTCGCTGGTGATGCATTTTTTTCCTAATCGAACACGCCTTATTGCAATTTTTGCATTTTCTATCAAAAGATAATGCATGTTTGTAAGAAAATAAATTCGGGACTCAGCAAGTGCATTATGGCAGCGATTTTTCATTAAATGTTTCTTTCGATAGCCTAATTTACTGTTAACCTAAGGTTCGTTGGCCAGGAAACCAGTTTTTTGGGCACATTTTAAGTTTATTTTTTGCAAGCTTTTTGTATATAGTCAAACAATAAAGTTATTTTGATAAAATATGGTATACTGCTTCTCCTATATATTTTATACTGGTAACCAAATTTGATGCAAGCTTTCTTAAAAAATATATATATTTCCTATTAAAAACATTTTTTTGTAAATTCACTACCATAACGCCCTTGCTGAGTCCCAAACCTTTTTTCACAAATTATTTTATTTGGGTCTACTTTTTACAGTGAGTAAACGGGATATTTTTAAGGTAGGGAAACTTCTTGGTATCAAGAAAACAATGACATTTCTGAAAATGTTTATTAATTGAAATGTAGGTATATATATACAAAACACGAACATACACAACAATATAATTACAAATATTTAACCTTACAATTTTAGTACAAAAGCCGGTTGATGTACAAAGCATGATCTTTAAAAACAATGTACAAATGTTGCCACTAGACAAATCATGTACACTATGTTATATTAGTAAGGCGTACATTGTTACAGTACCTATACAAAACCTAATTCAAAAGGTAAGAGATGTTACAACAACAAAAATAAACAAAATGACGCAGTGCCACAAGATCACAAAGACTAGAAAATTTCGGCAAGTTGAAAAGACTGCCTTCAATTCCGGATTAATTAATATTAATACAAAGGCACCTCCTCAAATATTATACACTGCAATTATGCAAAAGTTTACAAAACATCAACACAACGAATTTGCTTTTCAGATTCTAAAATTATATATGCTACGATATTATGTCTTTTTATCACCACTCGCTAAATTACAATAAATAAGATTAAAATTTTAAATTGATTATTTTAAAACACATCAAACACATTAAAAATTATGAATGATACAATCATATCTTCGACTAATTTTTAGTTGTTTACACATCTAAAAACAAATTCTTTTCAAAGGTGTTATGTTTCTTAAACACTGCATAAAAAATACACATTATCGTTAACAATACACTAAAAAAACAAGAGATTTTATTTAGCTATGTGACTGACTAATTAGACCTACCAGGCGAGGATAATAATTGGTTAGCTTCTGCAAAAATAGTTCGCACACTGAAAATATTTCATTACGTGCACATGTACGTTGCCATCTCGTTAACAAACCAGAGAATATAATTTTGGTGAGGCAAATGCGAATTGTAGGAACCTTTCCTATTAGATAAACAAAATAAAGTGTGTTAAATACGAAGAACATACTATTTTTGCATATACAAACTATTTTACCCTAAAATTCTGTACACTCGCAAATCTTGATTCATTTCAATAATAAATGTTTGTCCTCGATCAACTCAAGTTATTGTGCATTTAAGTAACTTTCAGTTTAGTAAATAGCTAAACTTTGGTGGCTGTATCTACAACTTGTTACTCTCGTACTGGTGTTCGTGCTTTTGAGTTAGTTTCGTATTTTTTAGAAGCTTCAGTATTGACATACACGAGTTTTCTATATTGTGATAAATTTCTATATAGCTTATTTTACTTAAAGCTCCTCTTATTTTGAATATTTTGTGAAGTAAGAGTAATTTCCATCATACTTTTTTTAACCTTGGCATAAAATATGTTTCTAGTCATGAGATTGGCGCAAAAAGAATTGAAGGAATATCAATCATCATAATTTACTTTACAATTATGAATGGAGACCGCAATAATTTTAGATAGAGGCAATCATTCAATAGAGGACAATCTAGAAATCTATTCAGCTGAATCTAGTGATGTAATGAGACACCATTTCAGGAGGAACCTCAAATTATGCATGTACTCCAGAATCGACAGCTGCAACCCAAACCAGTGATCAAGCTGGAGAGGGATTACAAGACCATCCTTCATGAGTAGTGCTTTTAATCTGTTCTCAAACAGAAAAAAATTATTACTCTGGCTTTGATATGAATCCAGTCCAGAAGTGACATAAGTTGACAAGCCGACATTAGCAGGTTTGGCAACTAAGTTAGATAGGTTATTTGCTTTTCATATTAACTCAAGATAAGCTACCCAATATAAACCATATTATGTTTCTTCAGGTCATCAATTGTTGTTACCCTAATTTGGTGTAGCATTTATACAGAATACAGATGTACAGACTTTTTCTCTGGCCTATCTTCTCTACAACCAGTTCAGTCTTTTAAGTCATACCTGGTGATACCTAGAGGCGAAACTAGTTGCAGTGGTGATAAGCACATTTGTGAAGCCAGCAAGGAATTATCTACGTTTATATTTAGCATTATGTTCTTTTCTATAACATCTACAACAAGTTTCACTCAGACTCTCTGTATAGCATAAAGATGTTAAAACTAGGACTTTCATTTCAGGAGTCTAGACCTTTAAAATTTCGAATATCTAACGTTTTTGATACTGTGATAGTGAGACCTCTATTGGAAATTTTAAGTCTCATTTTCTCACCTGTTTACAATTTTATCATTACGAAGTAAATTATAGAAATAACAATTACCGAAATAATTTCTATTAATATCATTCTATGTAACTAAGTTTTTTCTAGTACTTAGGGACATCAACAAAACTTCAAAATATTCGCGATAGTATCAACACAATCTCTTGGACATGCAATACTGATTTAATTTTTGCAACAAAATCAGATTGTGCTTAAATCTTTTGCGATCTTAATATTGTGTTGCTTGTGGACCTCCATAATGTCCTTAATTTTTTTACTTACTTACGTTATAACTTACAAGTTAATTGGATTTGATCCACATGCATTATAAGAGAAAATAATTTGAATTTTTGTTGACATAAAAAAAGTTGAGGAAAGTACTCTGACCCGGGCTGCTCTCTTAAAGCTGCTGGATCAGCATAGAGCTGTCATCTATCGGAAACACTTGAAACTGATAGTTTCTTATATGCCCACATGAGTTCCGCAGCGCTCATTCAGTATCTTTACTTGTTTTCATGTATCACGTTTCCCACATTGCATAAACAAAAAGTTATTGTGTGAACGTGTTTACTTCCTTTAAACTATACATATTCTTAAATTATATTTTCAGAGCTGTATGTTTAGGGTATCGCAATTTATTCTACATGCTCAGCCAAAACGTTGAGATTTCATAAAATGACCATGCTGGTGCGTAGCTCTGGTCCCTTTCAAGGTACCTAAAGCAGGCCTCCTATTTTGTAGTAAAATGCCACCAAATGGGTTAATTTTATGGAAATCTTATCTTCTTGGAATTCTGTTGCAGATTCCAAGATGATAGGATGCCGAAATCAATCAAGTTAAGATCCTGGTGCTCAGCACACAAAGCAATTAATGCTGTTCAGGTACAAAGTCGGGCTTGAGAAAGGCCAGTATAACATAGGACGACGCTAAAAAGGTTGGCAAAATAAAAATATGGAACCTCCATTAAGGCAGCACAAACCAAAATGGGTAGGTCTACTGTTTTGTGGAAAAAACTGGAGGATTAATTTAATCAATTATTGCTTAGGTATGGAAGCGTCAATTTTTGGGCTTATTCGTGTAGACTTCCGAGGAATAGCTTTACAGGTAGAAATCATATTAAACGTCTTTTAGGCAAAGAAATAGCAGGGAAAGAATTCTACAATGCCACAAAACACAATTGTCTGAAAGAATAAGGACATCCTATTCTAGAGCCTTGGGGTTCTGTAAAGACAAGACTGAACATTTTTTCAAGTGGCATAGACATCTATGAAAAAGAAAAATGCCTTCCCAAAATAATATACAATGTAGGTGAGTGTTATCACAATTGTTCACGACATTACCCCCGCCCATCCTGAGCCAGTATTTACAAGGAAAATATGAATATCCAACTACAAACAGGAGCTCCACTGGAAACAATTTTTGCAGTCCACCCCATCCAGACTAATATTTTTACCAATGGTTTGAACATTTTATACAGTTTGCCAACCCTACAGAGGAGAATCCTGTGCTCCTAATTTTGGATGGTCATTACAGCGATACACAAAATATTGATTTAATTGCTTGTATAAGACAAATCATGTCACAATTGTTTCACTGCCTCCACACTTGTCTCCCAAGGACAGTCTGGGTGGAATTTTTATGGGTCCCCCTAAAAGGCAAAAAAAGGCAATGATTTTAGCATGATGATCAAACTGTGAGTGCCTTTGATGCGATGGAGTTGTTTGGAAAAGCCTATATCAAATGCTAGATCACTCAAACTGAAATCAGCGGTTTGCAAATAAGGTATTTACATGCAAAATCCATTGAGAAGTCAGGAAGATGCATTAATTACCCTGTCAAAAAAATAATTTCTGGGTTTATTTTTATGTTAATTAATGACTTTTTGATTAATACGCAAAAATCTTTCGTTCTAAAAATTACTCTTTTTTTATTAAAGTTGTTCAGTGATTGCTTCTTACGACCATTAGCAAGAGTTTTTAAGTCCTGAAAGATAAATGAACAATTGTAATTAATAACATAGATTTAATACTGTGTTTCTGTACCTTCACTATACATTCCATTTCTTCACCATTTTAAGTTGTAGTGTCTGTTTCAAATACTAGATCGTTAATGGGATGCATTACTTAAAGTATGGAATGGTAGATTAGTACTTTTATTCGGCCTCAAGCAAAACAAGATTGATATGATTGTGGTGTGAACTAGGTATAACTATTTTACTTCATCAGTAGTCTCAAAGCCTCCGAGAATCGAGGACACATTTGGAGTCTCAAATCCAGCCCCGGGACTCAAACTGTATTCGAAACCGGATGTCCTAGTTAAGACTGTGAGTAGTTCACGCTAAATATTTTGAATCTGAGAAAGATATAATTTGCAAAAACTATGTTTACAATATGCTAATCTTCCAATTTAGCCCTAAAATTGCAAATGATCTTGAAACATAAATGTTTTTGAGCTAACAAATTATCATCCAAGCTTTGTAATTGTCTGATTTTTTTTTTTAAATAAACGCAAGAAAAGATATATGAGAAACCTAAAAACAATAAACAAAATAAAGTTTAAAAAATTAAATAAGCGTAAAAATGCACTGATAGATATCATAACATGATTATGAACTTTATTGTGACTATAAAATTTAAGTACAAACACTGCTATAATCTATAAACGACAATCTGGCAGTATTAAATCTCATGTATAACCACATCAGCTATTAACAAGTAATGTTATCAGGGGTGGGGGCACTCATTTGGTAAAATAATGAAGGAAAACACTAATGCCAGAACAGCATGTACTATAGTTAGATGAAAATCAAAATATTTTAATGGCCGACAAAATTTACTCATTCAAAATGACGAAACAATTTAATAATCTCATGAAAAAAAAAATGTATATACAATTTTAGAATATTTTAGCACAGATACAAAAATAGACTTTAATGATTTTCAAAGACATCATGACTGCTGAATGAAAATCATCACGAACAAACATTTTTTCCGATATGTGTTTAACATAAAAGCTTATATACAAGTTTTCGTAAAAATTTGTCCTTTAACATAAAACCCACAGAAAAAAGAGAGAAACAGTGTGATAGCTATATTAACTTCTTGTTCTGTATTTTAAATAAAATCAATTGATTTGAGGGGATCAAAGCATCCAGTGAAAAGATATTCTAGTTTGTTAATGAACAAAGAAAGCATAGGTCAAAAAAGACCTTTTTCTTTTTTCAAGGAAGTCTTTTTCCATGATGGAAGCTTCTGGAAATCCTCTTTGGTCATTGAAAGAAGTTCCTCAAAATCTTCGGGAGATAAGTAGATTTCGATCTGTGTAGGGTCCACACCATCAGGCAATGGTCTTTTCAGCAATTCCGCAAGTGGGTAAGTTGTTCTTGATAAGAGTGCTAGCTCCTTCTGCAAACAGCGTTTTTCTCCAGGTGCTTTTCCCTCCTGAAAATAAAAAAGAACTTGATAAAGACAAATAAGTTTTGCAAAACAGCATAAAAATAAGTTTACGCCATTACAAGTTTATGCCATTACAAGTTACTTCATTTCTCCTGTAATTCTCAATGTTTTGTTGTCTAGTTAAATGTATCAAATTCGAGACGCAGCAAGTCGAATTTTTATTAAATGCTTCAAATTTAAATAACTCAATTTGCTATTAACCTAGAAAATTTAATTGTGGTACAAGGTATGGTCTTTACCGGGCCAACATACCTACCAAATTTGATCAAAATAACTTTGTTATTTTTTCAGATAGAATTTTTTTTCAGAAAAATCAATTATTTCTTTTTTGGAGAAACTGGTACGATCGGGCTGGCTAACAAACTCTAGTCTACCATTCCAGGCTAGTCTGTGTAGTCCTAGCCTGGCCTTCCCCATAATAACTAAGTGCAGGGGGGGGGGGGATCCAGCAACACCTCCATGGAGGCTGTTGGGGTTGAAGACATGGCCCCTGTGATGACCACAACTAGGCACCAGAGCAAGAGAGACAGAACGCTCCCCTGCGGAGGACATCCCGCCACGACCCCCGCCAGCAGAGTCCCTCCCGCGAGTAAGGTGAACACCGCCCTGTGCCTGAGCATGGAACCGATCCACCTGCAGCAGGTCTCCTTTATTCCACGTTCCCTGACAGCTGCCAGTATCGATCTGAATGAGGTGTTGCTGAAGGCCCCCTCTATGTCTAGGAAGGCCCCCAGCGCCACCTCCCTGTCTCCAGCATATTCTCCAGTTGGTGCAGTGCTGTTTCTGTTGAGAATCCTGCGCTGTATGCATATTGTCCGCAGTGTAGGGGACACACGTCCAGTTCACCTCCCCTAATATGCTGGTGGAGCAGTTTTTCCACTGTTTTTAGCAAGAAGGACATGAGACTTATTGGCCTCAGGGACTTTGCCTGGTCTGTTGGATGCCCAGGTTTAGGAATGAATACAGGCCTGGCCATAATGAAGGTAAGCGCCGGCGCCAATATATCTACAGCTATTGGAGCATGATGGGCATTATTCCATCAAATCCCGGGGATTTGTATGGCTTAAAGCAGTTAATGGTTATTAGTTATGGTTATTCATGGTTGCTGTATCCACACTTTTTACAAATGATGAAATATTGTAGCTCTCTATGTAAGACTGACAAACAAGACAACCTAAGTTCATTTTTGGAAAACTATTTTAAACAAATGAAATGGGGTAACAATTTTACCACAAATTGAAGATCTTGGTTCGCTGCTTTGCCGCAGAGGTTCCCCTCTCCCATACAACCATCCTCAATGCATAAACAAGAACAATGTTAACAAGAAAAGTTTCTTGGGACAATCCACAAGAAAGTTACAGGAGCTGATATATATAATATATATAATATATATATATATATAATATATATATATATATATATATATATATATATATATATATATATATATATATATATATATATATATATATATATATATATATATATATATATCCATATATATATATATATATATATATATATATATATATATATATATATATATATATATATATATATATATATCCTGCGGTCCGTCCACGACTAGGCACCAGAGCAAGAGAGACAGAACGCTCCCCTGCGGAGGACATCCCGCCACGACCCCCGCCAGCAGAGTCCCTCCCGCGAGTAAGGTGAACACCGCCCTGTGCCTGAGCATATTTTATATATATATATATATATATATATATATATATATATATATATATATATATATATATATATATATATATATATATATATATATATATATATATATATATATATATATATATATATATATATATATATATATATATATATGGGTTCTGGACGGGATAAACAGAATTTTAAGGAGGCATAGCTGCAAAATGGGATAAAGGCAGCTTATAGATAGAAGTCCAACTAAGTAAACTGTTTTTTTCACACTTTCTGCTCACATTTACTTTTTATCTTCTTCCCCGCACGAACACCCCTATTCACTCCTGCTCCCGTAACTTTCTTGTGGGGCTGTTTGTATGAAACATTTCTTGTGGTTTGTGCATCCAGAAGGAGATTTAACCATGTTTCTGAAATTTTTTTCTAAAAAGCCTCTGTTTGCTAATCTGCAAATTTACCGAAAATTTAATTTTTATTTACAAAACGAATGTACCTGCCAAAATATAAACGTCGCAGGTATTTTTCCTTATTAGCCGCTTGGATGATCCGTTTTAGGCCACTTAATCGCACCAGTTTCTGCAACCACAATAACAAAAATGCTTTTCTAAAACCAATTTATCATTGCTTGAAGCTCATTGTGTTATTTTTTAAATATAGTACCCACACTGCTTTTATATAGGTTTTAGTATGTATCAAAACTGGAGATTCTAGTTTAATGGGAAATTGAATTATCAACATTTGGAATATTTTTACGAAAATTAGCTTTGCTGCACTTAAACCGTTGTCAACATTTATTTACTATTGTTGTATCCATACTTTCTGAAAATGAAATAAATAAATAGATACAATACAATATTTTTAAATTAAAATTTTAATAATTTACACAACATTTGTTTATTCGTATAATTTAAACTACTGCATGATATTATGTAGTTTCATTTACCTCAAATTTTCAATATACGACAATCAGAGTGAATAATAATGAAAATTCACTAAAAACTAAAAGTAAACAATAAGTACTTATTCCAAGATTCTAAGGTATTAGCTGAGTCTTATTATTTGTTTATGAGGTCTGTAAACAAAGAAGAAGAAGCTAACCTCGAATTCGACTTCTCCCCTACTGTGAATTTGCAAAATAACAAATGACAATGACAAATAGCTAACTGGCCTTGTCAGATTTAACTAGTAGAGGGCGATGGGTTTTAATGACCTCCAAGAACGGGAAGCTTAATATTTATACATATTAAACGTTCTTCTAGATTGCCTTTAAGCAAATTAAATAACTTTCATTAAAATTTTTATTAATTACTATATATTTTCCTAATATCTTCAACTTCAGATGACAGTTTTGGCAAATGGCAACCCCGCTGATTGTTTATTGTGACATATCTTTGTAACCTGTTCGTTTGAAGTTTTAGTTGGAGCATTTGTTTGAAATAGGAGCGTAAGCCTGATATATGTCTGACCTTGTCTAGCATTATGGGGCCCCCTCCCTGAGCTAATTTTAGGTTATAAAGTATTTATTTTTTATGTGGTTATAACTAGGAATTTACTGAACCGATCAAGTTCAAATGTGGTACAGAGGACCACTTATACGATATCTACGTGTGTGTAAAGTTTTAGTTTCATACTTCTAGTAATTTAAAAGATATTGCGTTTTCAACAGCGTTGCCAGAGTAAGTTTTCAAATTGTACTGAAATGCAAGTGAAAATGTACTAAATTTGATTTTTTTGTACTAAAATATGACAGGCAATAAACTTGAATAATTTTCATTTGTAACTTAAAAGGCGCAACAAATTTTAGCTGTAAAATATCATGTTGTAACAGAACATAGGAATTTCTAGGGAACTCAAAGTTATAGTAACTAAAAACTTTCACAGATTTTGAAAATTGTTCTAGTTCTGAGCTTTGCAACATGCTATCACATCATAGATCTATGCTGTGAAACAAGTCTGCATAAATATTTCCAACGTGATATTTATCTATTAATGCTTGCGAATGTTATGCGTTATGCGACTTATATATTAAAATGATTCTAAGAAAAATGTACTAGAAATGGTGAAATTGTATTTTTGTATAAAAAGAGTGAAAATGTACTAAATTAGTACAATTGTACTAGCTCTGGCAACGCTGGTTTTCAAACAGTTTTTCACATCTTTTTCTGAAATCATGTGAGTGTCAAAACTGTCTAAAGAACTGATCCAAGCTATTAACAAAATGAAGGGAATTGCCAAATTTGGTTCCGATTGTTGAATTATTTTTTGAGTTATCGGTTGGATACATATATATATATATATATATATATATATATATATATATATATATATATATATATATATATATATATATATATATATATATATATATATATATATATATATATATATATATAAATAAACTTTTCAACTGACCTTGGATTTGTGTTCTAGGGGCCCTAATTCACGCTCATTTGAAGAAATTTTCCAAAAATTTTACCATTGATACCTCCCTATTTGTGAATTTTCTTCATGAAAATTCACTAATATAGGTCCTCTGTACTCACATACATAGACTATATGACTTTCACAACCAATGTTCAAATTGAGTACAGTATGTCAAGATAAACAAAATTTTTGACATTACCTTAATATTCAGCTCTGCTACATCATCTCTTTCTTCCCATGTTGGGAACAGACACTTGAACTCTAGTGGTTCCAGTCCTGCCCAAACCAGATAACCAGGTACCTCTTCATCGTCTGGATGCCTTTGTTTCCAGTAGTTAACGGCAGTTTTCATGGCAGCCCTACGTTCAGCATGCCATCGCACAGCACCAGAACCAGTTTGATCAACTAGTAGCTCTGTATCACTGTTTTCTTCACTATCACGTTCAGGCCACCAACCCTGCCATAACCATAGAGTGTGAACATCATCCAACAGAAAGAGAGCTGTAAAATGAAATAATGACTTAACTAAAGTAAAATACAATTTGTGTATACTTTAATATCAAACGGTTATAGTTTATTAGGTTCAACATTCAATGTACATGTTGGTGACTTTGATTATATGTAGAAGATAAATTAACTTAAGCCCTGCAACAGAAAGCACCTAACAACACCTCTCACACCATAATAGTGGAGTTTACCAAGCAATAACTGGTGATTGGTGGTATGAAATGCTCTACGCAACTGCAAGAAAGTCATTTCTATTTTATTTTTGGTTTCGAAACCTTCCAGTATGCCTTCCACTACACTAACTAAAGCAGATACTGTTCACTTAGACTTTCTATATGCATATTATTGGTTTTGATTTAACAACTCATTATTTTCAAAGAAATCTGCAATTCTGTTTTTTAGTAGTGTTTCAAAAATCTTTGATATAACAGGCAGAACACAAATAAATGCTACACAAACCTGGATTATCTTTTTTTTAGAGGTGTGCGAAGCTTCGAAATTACGAACCGAACCCGAACTCGAACCGAACCTTCGGTTCGAAAATATGTTCGCACTAGCAATGTTGAATTTGTTCGAAGTTCGAAATATGTAATTTTCTAGAATAGTTCGAAGTTCGTTCCTCAAAAATACTTCGAAATTTAACTTTACAGGCATTGAATGCTGCCAAAGACAGCGTAGTCGCGGCCCCGTTAACCCGGAAGCGGCGCTTTAAACTCGTTATCGGTCTCATTGAGTGGATAGCATACTTTTAGGAGATTTCACTCATGCATATTTTTGACAGTTGGTGGGCACATTGAGACACGCCGAAGCCATTTAGCAATAACATAATTATTTTTCTTATATATCCTAGTCTCCCAACACCTTTTTCAGTAACAACATTATGATGGCGGTGTTCGAAAGCGATCGTTAACGTAAATTTTCAGAATTTATGAGGATAATTGCAGATTGACTTTGAAAAACACTGGTTTCAACATGATTTATTTCACCATGAGCCAAAACAGTTAAATATTCACAATCAGGAGGCAGTTCCAATTTTAAGTGGTTATTTTATACCTATCATGCTCACTTTGACCCATCTCAATATGTTTGCTAAAACTGCCTGGCCAATGCCAAACAACAACATATTTATAATTGAGCTTATATATAAATCGAAAATAGTTTAAAATATTTTGTGTTTTTGTATTTTCGATTTAACATTGACCCATTTCCACAACGATCAGCACCAGAATGCATTTTCACCCAATCAACCTGCAAATTTGTCGAACTCTTTCTTTTTGTAAAAAGAATTGGAATCGTTCACATATCAAATATTGTATGGTACAATATTCCTAAATTTTGTATTTAAGGAAATGATATATGAACACTGAATAATTTTGGGTAGTTCGATGTTCGATTTTAAATTTTTAAGAAGTTCGAAGTTCGACTGTGAACCTTAGACATACTATTTCAGAGGTTCGAAGTTCGAGGCAACATATTTGCTTGGGTTCGTTCATAGTTCGGTTCGAACAAAACATGGGTTCGCACACCTCTACTTTTTTTTAAAGTGGAATTGCCGTTGCCAGTTTCAAAAGCTCTGGGAATACACCCACACTGAAACATTTCTTTATGACCTAATTGCCGTTGCCAGTTTCAAAAGCTCTGGGAATACACCCGCACTGAAACATTTATTTATGACCTCCGTTAATGGCTTTACAATTATTTCTATAAGTCTTTAGCAGTTTAATTGAAAAACCATACACATCTTGGGAATCTTTACTTTTAATGTCTCTGGCTATTTGCATCACCTCTTCTTCGGTTACCGGGCCCAGGAATAGTCAACTTCCACAGGATCTGGCTTTCGTAATTAACACTGACAGGTTCAGTGTGTTGTTTGAGGCATCCGATAAGCTGTCGTCATTACTTGAAAAATATCCGCCAAAGTCTTCTGCAGATAAACAAGAGTTTTTAACTTTGTTAGTTCTATGTTTTAAGTTTGTCTCTTGATATATAATGTTCCACGTAGCCTTGGATTTGTTTGCCGATCTATTTATAAGTTCTCCATTGTTCTCCTTCTTATTTCTTCACGTTTAGTACTGTAGACATTCTTCAGATATTTATAATATACCTCTGACTCTTTAACCCTTCTAACCTTATTGACTGTTTGAAAAGCATCAAGAATGTTTTTCAATCTTCTAATTTCATTGCTTTTATGACCTACTTTAGTTTTGCAGTCACGTTTTACTTTGATAACTTCTTCCAGAAAACATACATGAAATTCTCCTTTAATAACGTTATGCAAAAGACAATGACAAAAGATTCTTCAGCGTCGTTGCATTCTAAGACTGATGTCCGGTTAATCTGGTCAAACCTCTCTATGTATAATTTAATGTTTGCATCATTTACTTCCCTAATTTTTATGAATTTGTTTTAGGTGGAGGGAACAATGGGATCTCCAGATCAACAATTTGCTCATAATGGTCTCATAAATGCAACTCCACTGTCCTGGCATCAAAGGACAGCAAGTGATTCTGTTACAAAGACAATATTGATACAGCTTGCAGACTCCATATACTCTAGATGGTTCCTTAATTGTGTAAAACATGCCATGTCTATTTAATAAATTAATGAGACTTGTTTTTTTCCTTACTGTCTTTTAATATATCAATATTGTAATCCCCTGCTACAATTATCCTTCTGCCTGGATACCTCTCCTCTATCAAATAAAGAATTTGCTCCATGCATGAAGCTGACCAAATTTCCACTTGGTGCAGGGTACATGCCTAAAACAATAGTCCCAAACTGAGGGATATCTACACCTAAACGCATGTCTCTTCCACATCATGTGCACCCATTTCAAAAATATTTAGTCCCTTTTTCAATTTCTCTACATATCCATCTTTTTGAACAATTTTTTCCTGCAATTTTGAAATTTCAGCAGTCAAATTGTCACTTTCCTCTTTATTTTGCATGATTAGTTCTTCGAGTGCTGTATTTGTCTCATAAAGAGTAGATTTTAAAGCTTCCATTTCTTTCAGATACATATATTCTTCATTATCTGCCTTTTTATATTTTTCATTGCAACCCTTTGGACAAATAATTATTTGGCCCATAATCGTGACATAATTTTTCATATCTCTCTCCCAGCAGCTTGGATGAAAAACGTATTGGCAAACCACATAGAAATAATTGGAGAATCCTTTTTTACAGCATTTAAATTTTGCTTCCATTTATAAACATTTGTGAATGCTTGCAATGTTTAAATTGATTTATTTTATTCTCTGATAAGATTTTTCAAATTTTCCTTATCTCTTAACATATTAATTTCCTTGTTTGCAATACTTTGGCAAATACCAATTCTAATTATATCTTAAAACTTGAAGCAAATTCCAATATGAAACTTTTACTACAAAAACTGGTTGGTTTTCATATACGCCGTAATACCACACTCACAAATAAATTAAATTTGTTAACCATCTAAATCTGCAGAAATTCCAGAGTAATCAATATACCTCTATTACTTCCCAATATAATTTACTGTACTGTTATATACGGCACGTATACTGCCTTTCTTATATTTTTGAAAGATTGGGACACATATTTATAAGTTCCAAAACCAAAACGAGCACCCTGGTTATTAACCCACGAGCCACCACTGTGTCAGACAAATCTGAATGTCAGATGTCCACAGAAAATTGCGGCCTGTGGAAAACAGCCATGGTCCTCTTTATTTAAAATTGAGTTCATAATTTTGTCTCTTGTGAAACGTGTTACAAAACTGTAAGTATATAAACTGTTTTTTTATGTGTACTAAAACATATATGTGTACCACATATCAAAAAAAAAGTTAAACAAATGTATGTTTATAAGGGAAAAACAAGTATAATTTTCTATAGGAAAAAATATAATGACTTCTTAAAATAACTAGTTATAACAGTGATTTCTTACCTGGCTGACTAACTGAATATAAATCATTCTGCAGAAACGGATAAGGACTAGCGTATTCACCCCTGTGCTCACATAATATTTCATTTGCTTCAAAAGTTCCAGACACACTTGTCAAATGAAACAGTCTAGGAGTATAATCATATTTGTTGGTGTTATCCTTCAAAGACATATATAAATCTTTTTCCCCTTCGAGTGTATCCAGAAACTCATCATTCTCACTACCTTCTTCTAGTACGGTAACTTCCACCTCATCTGCACCATTCAAACCTAATTCTGATGGTTTACTCTCTACAATTTTATCGACAGCTTGCTTTGAAACTTTCCTAGTTTGCCTACTAGACTTAGTACCATGCCAGATAGTAATTTCTTCAGATTCGGAGTTCACTAATACCATGGACGTCCTACTTCGAAGGCTACACTTATTGCAAGGAACTTCCAAAAGACAGGATTCATTTTCAATTTCTCCGCTAACTATAAATAACCTAGGTTTATCAGACTTCTCTAAATAATCACGTTTACCCTGATGAATAATCATTTCGCCTTTGAACAACTTAAGAAACGCTGCAGGTTCTGCACCTTGTACCACACGGATTTGAGGTGCATTTTCACTGTCTAGTTCCACAGTTAATAGAGCTGCAGAACCTTTTTCGTTAATGGAAGCATTGCATCCTTGCCAGCAGAAATAAATGCTCCTGTCTCGGCCAGCTTGTGCATGTTTAGAAGGCTTTCCACTCAGTTCTCTGCCCTTGACTGTCATTCGGAAGCGCCACCTTAAAATATAACTATCACAATCATAAAAATGCCCCAAGCTTTCATCAGGAAGTTTCTCATATGTGTTTTCAAGAATCATCCATTTGGTTAATTCTAGAGTATCAAAATCAAAAAGTCTGTGTGTTTCTTCATCATAATATTTATCACCTCTTCCCAGATGAGTACCTTCTGCTACCAAATCTGGTTCCACAGATTGTGGTTTTAACATTTCTCTAACATTGCAGGGTCTCAGGTCATAGGAAGGGTCCACCTGTTTACCATTTTCCTGATCTTTTACTCGGATAATCCTGGAAAAATCAGGCCAATCCAAAAACTTTTCTCTGAACAGAATGGTTTCCCTGTGCTGAGTTAGTTTTGCAAATAATGCCCAATCTGGCCTCTTCTCCCCTTTTAGACTAGGTTTGTCAACTTGCCTGTCGCCCAAGACCGATGCAATATTGATAGGACAAACGTTACATTCTGAATAATTATAACCTTCATCCCACAGATCTTGAGCTAGTTTTAGTGCAAGTTTTTTCTGACTTATCTTAGCATTTTTGCCACTCCAAACATACAATTCGGTGCCAAAATCAAAAACGTATATCTTGTCAGATTGCAGCATATCGATTTTTGGTAACGAGCCCCAATACTCCTCTAAAGGTACCAATTCACTACCTTCCAAGCCATATATCATGTTCGTGTTCAAAATGTTTGATTCAAAAATTTCATCCTCATCAGGATGACCAGCACCTGTCAAATCTTGACTTTCTGTGGCACCTAGCAGTTGCCAGAACTGTCTCACGTCTTTGCATGGAACAGTACTGGTCTTCCTGTTGATATTTATTATCCTGTTGGCCTTACAACCAAGATCAGAAGACTGCTGAATGTGGTTGACAATATCTGCTGCTCTGGATTGTTCAATGACATTTGAGTAACTTCCGGTGTAGTTGTAAAGACATTTTGATGTAACTAATATGTAATTGTCGCCTTCATTGATGCTGTTAATGCTGGGCTCCACTAAACGAGTTTGGACATGTCTGCGTCCTTTAACCTGGATCAACATGAGATCTTTGTAAGGCAGAAGTACTGTGGGTCCAGTTGATTTTTTTAAGGCTACTGAGGTGAAGTCTTCGTTGCTTGCCAAACCAGCCAACGCTTCGACAGCTAAGTTGTTGGTAAGTTTAGACACTGCAAAAATTAAAAAAAGTTAGCGTATTAGAAAGTTTGGACACAACATGTTTTTAATTTTAATTTTGTTTTAATTATCAAAAGACATCAAATTTAGTAGAAAGTGTAACCTTAATAGTATAAACCATGTACCATATTCCATCAAAAATACAAAGATTATTTGAGAGTACAAAAATTTCCTGAACATTCCGGAAAAAAACTAGTAGGACTTTCGTGTCCAGGGTACCTATCCAAGCTTTGTACACAAAAACTATACCTACCAAGATATAATTATTCACAGAAAGCTTTTTGACAGAAATTTAAAAAAAAATACATAAAAATTTCCAAATAATTTGTTTCACAAAAATTTATTTTTTTACAAATATTGGCTAAGTAGTCTTACACCAAAATTAAATAAAAATCTTTAAAAGTTTTTACAATAAAAGTTTTTACAATAAAATTTGCTAAACAATTTCTTTTCACGAAAATTTGAAAACAATTTTTGGATGTGATTTCTCAAACATTTTTTTACAATAACTTATTGAATTATTTATTAATAGTATTTCACAAAGAGTTGGCAAAAATTGCGAAAACTGAAAAAAAATTTCTGGGGGAAAACTGACTAAATATTTTCTATATGAAAATTTGCTAAAAAAAATACCTAATATTCAAATTATATTTAATCTGTTGTGATCCAAATAATTAAAAAAAAGAAAATGTAAAAGGTTTTTTACTTTTCACGGAAATTTGAACCACTGGAAGTAAAGAAAAATAAAAGTGGAAACCTTATTTGAGTCTAACACTTTGAAGTTTCATTTGACATTTGTGAACACAATTTATCAATTACATATAAATTATGAAAATGTAAACATGGATAAACTTTATGGAATCTTACTCACTTTGTACCAAAGTTAATTAGAATATTTTAACATTTTTCTTCGAAAATTCGATAAACAACCCCATAATCTAATCGATTATTAGAATAGACAATTTGCATGTTTTTTCTTACCACAAAGATAATTTTTAATATATTTTTTTTTCATTTCACATACTACAAAAATAACATTGCAAAAAAATTTGAAAATGCGAATTTCATAATTGATTTCAAACACCACTATTTTGCCGCCATGATATGTGACGTCACGGGACAGTACAACAGTCAACAATGAACTCGTTTCTCTGTGTTTATGTCCTGTGTTGCAAGCTATTGATTGAAACTTGGCTTCTACAAGTGATTTACTTAATTTGATAATATGGAAAGTAAAGCTTATATAAATATAATAACGATGCAAAAAATATTTGAAAATGCGAATTTCATAATTTATTTCAACCACCACTATTTTGCCGCCATGATCTGTGACTGTGCTAAAAACAATGGAAAAACTGCTCGACCGGCACATTAGGGGCGGTGTACTGGAAGCATATCCTCTACACTGCAGACAATACGCATACAAAGCGGGAGTCTCAACAGAAACAGCACAGCATCAACTGGTGCTGAAACTGGAGAACAGGGAGGTGGCGCCGGAGGCCTTCCTAGGCATAGAGGGGGCGTTCAGCAACACCTCATTTGGATTGGTCCTGGCAGCTGTCAGGGAGCGGGGAATAGAGAAGACCTGCTACAGCTGGATCGGTTCCATGCACAGGGACAGGGCGGTGTTCACCTCACTCGCGGGAGGGAATCTGCTGGCGGAGGTCGAGGCGGGGTGTCCGCAGTGGAGCATTCTCTCTCCCCTGCTCTGGTGCCTAGTCGTGGACGGCCTGCTAGGGAGGCTGTCGGGACGGGGGTACGATGTGCATGGCTATGCGGACGACGAGGAAAGGTGGACGGTTGGCCAAGGGCTTGAGGTGAGCCCTGAGAAAGCAACCGTCATACTGTTAATGAGGAGGAGGAAGTGAGAGGGCCACAGAACTCTCACTCTATACGTTAGAAACATCCCAATGGCCAGGGAGGTAAAATATCTTGGGGTCGTACTGGACTCCTAGCCAACCTGGAATGGTCACATTGAAAAATACTGCGTAAGGCAGTTATGACTCTAGCCGTCAGTAGGCGGCTATATGGAAAAAAGTGGGGACTGAGGCATTAGTATGGCACACTGGCTGTACACAAGGGTGGTCAGACCATCGTTAGCATACGTGGCACTGGTGTGGTGGCCTAAGGTGACACAATCAAGTACCAAACAAAAATTAGGCAAGATCCAAAGGATGACTTGCCTCGGCATCACAGGGGCCATGACTTCAACCCCAACGGCCGCCATGGAGGTGTTGCTGGATCTGACCCCCCTACACTTAGTTATTATGGGGGAGGCCAGGCTAGGACTATACAGACTAGCCTGCAATGATAGACTGAAGACCAACCCAGGCTACAGGGGCACTGAAAAATTCAGGAGATCATGAAGAAGCCCATGCTTGAAATGAGGTCAGACTTAGCGAGCCCCCAAATCTGCAGGGATAACAAGTTTACGGATGGATCCGGCGGGGAGTGTGGGACGGGGGCAGGCGTTTATACGGAAGGACCGAGGGTAAGTCACAGTATTTCCCTCGGAGCTCATGCAACAGGCTTTGAGGCCGAAACGTATGTCATCTTGCCCTGCGTGCGAGAGAACACGAGGAGGGGCTACACCAACAAGCGGATCCTCATAGCCACAGACAGTCAGGCAATTCTTATAAGGCCCTAAGTAACCCACCGGTAAATTCCAGCCTGGTAAGTGAATGCAGAGACGAGACAAGCGACCTGGCTGTATAAAATGGGGCGATTCGAGGGGGACCTGGCATATAGACCTTTACGGCGGGGGAGGAATCAGCCCAGCACATCTTGTGGGAGTGTAAAGCTCTGGACCGCAAAAGACAACTGATCTACGGACAGCCTAGACCGGAGACAGAGCAATATAAAACTTCACGCTACAAATTGCTGTGCAGATTAGTTCGAAGCACAATGATTTTGGAATGGGTGGAGTAGAAAAGACAAAGGGCATGCAGAATAAGCCAAAGGCTGCGGTGATATCGGGGCGGCAAAGACGCGGACGGGCGCTAAGGAAAAAAAACAGGTATTTTATGAGATTTCAATAAAATGATTTAGTTTTGTGTTATTTGTAATTTTCGAGTCAACTTTTCAGAGCTTAATGTGTCAGTAAAGCTGGATTTCAAATTTTGTAACAGTTTGTTTAACTATACTAAACTTTTGGAACCTGTTAATGCTTTATGATTAACTCAAAATTGGAGGTTTGCTAGTGAGGAACTGATAAAATCTGTCATACATGTAATTTGAGGTGCCTTTCTTTGTAGGCACCTATTTACTGTGTTATGCTTTCAAACTGATGAGAATAAATTAGTTATAATTGTTTATCTTTGGATTATTGTGTCTCTAATCCTCTTTTACAGTCGTTTTTAGATTTCTTTTACAGGAATTAGTTTTGAGAGTTATCATTGATGAGTTTTAAAACCTGGCATCCATTGCTTTTTTGACATAACGATAATTAATTACTTTTAAATGCGCAGGTATTTGATGAGAGTTCAATAAATCTGATAACTCTTGGACAATACTAATTTGGACGTTGCAATTAATTTTTATTAGAACTAATGACCTATCATTTAGCTATTGAAAGTGAATGAATTTATACAGGTGTCCCACATCGAATAATGTATTAGATTATTTCCGAAAATATACATTTTTGAGTGCTTGTATAACAGGTGGTTATTGTTACACGGGGTTGTGGATAGCTTTCACCGAAAACACAAGTACATATGGGTAACAAATATAATTACAAACTTTAACAAAACAAAGAAATAACAAGTAGTGTAAAAATGTCTGTAGCGTTCGCTTGGCGCTTCTTAACTGTCGCCCCCTTAACCGTCGACTCCCCTGTATTCCCGCACCCTGCCGGTTCGATGGGGATGAAACACATGGCCACGCCAAGGCATCGTGTTACACTCTCCCCCCTCTAAACTTCTGGAGGAGACGAGAGGAGTTTAGAAGCTGGAGATTTCTTGGGCCGTCCTCTTCTCTTGCGAGTGGTAGAAGTAGATGATACATTCTTCTTGAGTCGACCTCTCCTTCTTTTAGGAGCTACTGGATTAGGAACACCTCCCACTGATCCCTGGAACAGCGTCAAGTGTCGAACATGAAATTTTCCAATTACTCGATTATCCTGGTAGCACCTCAGCTCGTAGGTAGTTGGAGGAACCACCTTTTCAATAATGTAGGGGCCATCTCTCTTAGGTGCAAACTTAGAAGTATATCCCCTTGCAGCGACGCTAAGAGGGTGAGTCTTTAGTAAAACCATGTCGCCCACGTTTAATTTAATATCTCGCCTATTCGCATCAACTCTATCCTTCTGGTAGTCCTTCTTGCGTAGCATAACTTCATGAGCCTCACATAGTGTCTTTGTGAGCTTTTTTAGATATGATGTAATGCGTGGGACAACATTTTCTGCTTCGACTACCTTTCTCAAATCATAAATGGTATCATGAGGAGCTCGCATCTCTCGACCAAATGTTAAGAAGGCCGGAGTATGCTGTGTTGACTCGCAAGTAGTCGTGTTCATGGCAAATCTGATGCTGCTCAGATGCACATCCCACTCGTTGTGCTTGCCTTGGACTAGTATGGAAAGTTGAGTTTTCAGATCCCTGTTCTTCCTTTCCACCGGATTACTTTCCGGATGGTAGAGCGGAGTGAAGGGCATCTTGTCCAATTCTTCCCTAAGCAACTTCTTCTTGTGTTCGCTCATAGGGTACGGCGGAACCCATACCGGTTGATGGTCACCGGTATCAATACGATGAACAGCAAACTCAGTCGGTGCTCCCCCCTTCCGGAAGATATCTCGACTTAGCGTCAAGAGTTCATTTAATGGGTCTCTCTGCTGCGAAGTCAATCTTGCTCCCTCTTCCGGGCGCAGGTACACACTGCTATATTGCTCGATGTTTGCCTGCTCGGGCGTGTACAACTGAAATTGATTACCTGGCGTTTCGGCGAAAAACCATTTGTCGTTTGGAACGTCTAAAACGATGTTGGCCTTTCTCATGAAATCTACGCCTAGGAGAGTCCTGTTCTCCCGTAACTTGGGAAAAATCGTGAACGTCATAGGAAATTCTTTCCCATTAATAGTAAGCAAAACCTGCGCTTTTAGAACGTCCTCTTCCCGCCTGCGACCATCAGCGTAAGCTATCGCTATTCTCTGCTGCGAAAATGACTGCCCCGCCTCCTTGAGAAGTCGATATAGTTGGTAGCTAGCAATGCTCGTCGTTGCTCCCGAGTCAACGATTCCAACTCCCTTAAATGTGTTGACCTTGAAGTACAGGGTTGGCCGAGTGTCCAATTGATTTTCCAGCGATTCACAGAACTCAACGGAATTTGACTCTAGTGCTTCCGAAGTCTGACTTCTGCATGTTGGGCATTTTGCTCTGATAACACCCACAGCGCCGCAGCCATAACATACCACCCTCGGTCTTTCTTTTTCCTGTTGTTGGACCGGGCTGGTCTTAACACCTGAGGACTTTTCCCGTTTCTTAAGCTTGCGACATTCAGAGCGCTCGTGTCCCGTGTACTTGCAAAAAGTGCAGCGCTTTTTGTTGCCAGAAGCCCCGCTTTCCACTTTTTGCGTTGTAGACTGAGGTTCTGCTAATGAAGACTCGATGCTTCTACTCTTCTTGGTCAGCTCTTGAAAGGTCTGGAATTCAGCGCGTGGCATGCGTTTGCGCACCTTCCTATGCAGAAGGCCATAAACCATGTCCAACTGAACCTCTTCTTGAAGGGTGTATGGTAGCTGTGCGATCAGCGATCGAATATGGCATATAAATAACTCTGTCGATTCGCATTCGGCTTGCTCTCGTGAAAATATCTCACGAAAAATTACCGGAGGGGGTAGTTTCTTGGAATATACTTCTGTGATTGTAGTCACGGCTTCCTCCCAGTTGGAAATGGTTCTTTTGACGCCTTGCCACCACGTAGCGGCATTGCCTTCCAATAACATGGAAAACCCGCGAAGTGCATTTTCATCGGTCACACACAGACAGTCTTTGTAGGTTAGCACTGAGTCCAAGAATGCATCGACATTGGCTGTGTCCGAGCCGTCAAAACGCGCGGTACAGTTCGCGAAACTTCCGGTAGCTGGCATGGGCGGTGTACTGTTCGAATCGGGTGTCTCCGTTCTACTTGGCAGATTGCTACCGATTCCCGAAATCTTCGCCAACAGCGCTTCGAACTGTTCGGTAGTCATTGTAACCGTCGTCGGTTGTGACATTTTGGCAAAGTCCGTCCCTACACCACTTCGCGTCAACACCATTCACCAGACTTTATTTTTTGTTTGATAATCCACTAACTTAGGTTCGCACAAAGTTCGATCACAGAAATGTCTATACTTTTCTGAAAGCGTATTAGTACCCACGATAATGTTCAGAAATGCACATATACCTACACTATGTGGCTTATAATCGAAGCAATGTAAATGTCAATTAATAAAGTTCAGTCGTAATTACAGTCCGCACGAATTGTTCAGAAATGCACATACACCCGCACTATGTGGCTTACAGACGCGAATTTGCAGTATATACTGAACATATAAGTGTATGACTAATAAATAACTTAGCTCGACTTGATTGCATGCATATCTCTACTGCATGGCTGATAGGTGACGCAAACTCCACCAACGTTTACGTAGTTAGCATAAACACAAGCGTCCGAAATATATATACCTAATCACACATAGTTTTCAAAATAAAGATAAATCGGTTCAAAAAGTGCATACATATAACGACATATGGCTTAAAAGATACCCTGAAAACACTGACAGTTCACAGACAGTAAAAAAATAGTTAAGTTGCAACAGATCCAAATGTATACATATATACACAAATATATGGCTTAAAATGTTCAAACAACTATTTGTTCTCAATATCCAACTAATTACAATTAAAACACCCGCGGCTAAAGTTCAAAAATGCATATCCATTCTAAAAAATATGGCTTATGTTTGATCCTTTTTGCTTTTATTCTAATTATTCCACAATACTTTATCCAGGTCTCTTCAGATATTGATGAACATTCAAACAATCACGTGTCTTACCTGAGTTTCCTTTTGTGTAATGATTTATTTTACACAAACCTTTCCAACTCAACACCTTGATCGCTAAACGATTTGGCAACTGTGTGGCTCTAGTGTGGAGATGAGCGTGGGTACGCTTCAAATTGCGGGAATTCTGCTGCACAAACATACACTTGCACCATTAAAATTAACAATCGTGTAAGACTGAAACTTCACAAAAAGCCAGTACGTTACACTTACACTCACTATTGTCTCATTAATGCACTGAATCAGGAAAACGCGCGTAAAAACAAAGCACGATAAACCAATTTATCCAGTGATCTATAAGACGGCGTCTTATTATTTCCGTTTACTTCCGAATGTCCGAGATGCACTTGCTTTTCGTATGAAATGCCTGTAGTTGGGCGTCAGATTGTATAACAGGTGGTTATTGTTACACGGGGTTGTGGATAGCTTTCACCGAAAACACAAGTACATATGGGTAACAAATATAATTACAAACTTTAACAAAACAAAGAAATAACAAGTAGTGTAAAAATGTCTGTAGCGTTCGCTTGGCGCTTCTTAACTGTCGCCCCCTTAACCGTCGACTCCCCTGTATTCCCGCACCCTGCCGGTTCGATGGGGATGAAACACATGGCCACGCCAAGGCATCGTGTTACAGTTACAAGTTATTAAGGTATGCTCTCCCTATCTTCAAATGTTTTCGAGTTATGTCAATTTATTTGAGAATTCTGTTCAAGGGGAGGCTGACATAATGAAGGTGATTTCGTGTCGTAGGATGCTGAAAATTCTTTAATTTAGCAGACACGTTCCAAGGCCATTAAGCTTTGACATGAAGAAAAATTCTTTCGTCTACAGGGTGTTTTGTAGGATGTATTAGAATTTGGTGTGCTTTAAACTAGAATAAATCATTTATTTCAAATGGAACACCCTGCAAATTATCTTCTCATCGAATAGAGCAGATAATTCTCTTTCAAACTGTATTAGTATTCCCAATACCTAAAGTTGATAATTGTCGAGATATTTGCAGTTTACCAACAAACAAAAAAAAAACAATTTAGGAGTATGTCTAAAATCTGTATGAATTCTAAGAGTGCTATATGTTTGACATTTACACGTTTATTGTCAGTTTTATATTTCTGTCATTCACAACGTGAATTATTTTGTCTTTGTTTTCTGAATTAATAGGAATTCTACGTTATAATGGATAATGCCAGCTATTCAAACGAACAATTGCTGAATTTATTTTATTTTCATGGAGAGCGCAACAGACTGGTCAGCAGAACATGTCGGCTGTTTAATGATAGGTATCCCGAGTCCTCACCAATGACTGCGTTGAAATTCAGACGTTATGAAACCAAGTTCTTGAGAACGGGACGTTGCACGATTAAACAAACATCAAGATCAGTTCCAGTTACAGAAGACAAAAACACGCAAATTACTGTGTTGTCTTATTTCGAAGATCATCCAAAGGCGTCAATACGTTCAGCTGAACATGACATGAACATAGCACGTTCCTCCATACAGAGAACATTGTCCAAGCATAAGATGCATAATTATAAATTTATAAGTGTACAAGCTCTGGAACCGAAGGACCCAGCCCACCGAATTGAATTTTGTCACACTCTTCTTGGAAGACACCGCAACGATCCTTTATTTCTAAAAAGCATAATTTGGACCGACAAAACAAAGATGTGCCATGAAGGAATATTTAACAAACATAATATTCACTACTGGGCTCAAGACAATCCTTATGTCAAAAGAGAACGCTGTTTTTAGAGAAAATTCAGCTTCAATTTGTTTGCTCTTCGGATGGATGATAAAATATCATACTGCATTTACGATAATAATCTGACAGCTGTGCAATACCTAGAGATTTTGCGAACCACTGTCTCTGACTTCTTGGACAATTTACCACTTACTGTGTATGTGAATTGTTGGTATCAACTAGATGGGGCTCCTGCGCATTCTTCAGCAGAGGTGAGGAGCTTTTTAAATAATGAATTCGGAGAGAGGTGGATGGGACGCGGCGGAACATACAATTGGTCGCTCGACCTCACTCCTCTGGATTTTTACCTATGGGGTAAATTGAAATCAGATGTTTATGCGACTCCAGTCATTACTAGGAAAGAACTTCAAGATAGAGGCCATAACTGTTTGGATAATATTAATCCCGCAGAAATACGGCGTACAAGTGAAGGAGTTGTAATATGGTTAGAGCGATGTATTAGTGCGAATGGTACACAATTTGAACAATATCAATCATGAGTTTCTGAGCTAGTCATAAACATTTTCAACTTTCAAGACTTTTGGTTATTCTCTGTTATTTGTTGAAATTTTATAAATATTAAATTAATTATTATTTTTTGGTAAACCGCAAATATTTCGACAATTATCAACTTTAGGTATAGGGAATGCTAATACAGTTTGAAAGAGATTTATCTGCTCTATTCAATGAGAATATAATATACAGGGTGTTCCATTTGAAATAAATGAGTGGTTCTAGTTTAAAGCACACCAAATTCTAATACATCCTACAAAACACCCTGTGTATGAAGCAATTTTTCCTCACAATCATGTCGAAGCTTAATGACCTTGGAATGAGTCTGATAAATTGAAGAATTTTCAGCATCTTAACACGAAACGAAATCACCATCATTAAGTCAGCCTCCCCTTGAACAGAATTCTCAAATAAATTGACATAACTCGAAAACAGTTGAATATAGGGAGAGAATACCCTAATAACTTTTAACCTAAAATTAGATGAGTATTCTAAAAATGCAATAATATACAGTGTGTTCTATTTAAAATAACGATGTTTATATATATTTACGGTGTAACTGGAAGTCCGCCATTTTTGAAATTATTTCCATTAAATAGAGCATGTTCGGAAACCCCCGTATACATTTTCAGCACTCAAATTTATATTTTCCGAAATAATCTAATACATTACTCGACGTGGGACACCGGACACCTGTATATAAAGTGATCGATAAATCTTAGCCCCTTTTTAAAATAAATAACTAGGTCAATAAACTTTAAATTGTAATTAAAATAATGTAAAATTGCTTTACCATCACCTCTGATTTTTTCTATCCAGTACAAAACAATTTCGCGATGAACTTTTGACACAATATTTATAATGTTCCAATTAAGAAGGGTTAAACGGATCATTCTATCACGATTTAAAAAAAAATTAAACCTGAAGTATTTGCTGTAACCCTTTTTTAATATACAAGAGAAATATCTACTAAATTTACGACACACAATAAATATACCTACATTTTTGTAAGTTCAGTCTTTTCATCTCTCTGTCGGCTGCACCAGTCAGCACTTCAGTATACTCATTCTGAATGTCACTTCTGGAAGCTAGAGCTTTAACAGGATTCCTAGTTGCTCCGCGTCTCTTCTGCACCTGAATGTTCCTCTTCTGGACTAGAAGAGACTGTGCTTTATTGGACACTGCATCTAGATCATCCAAAGACAGTTCCAGGTGTTCGGAAGCAATACGTTCAGTCGATGTTTTAGTGGTAGCTTTATAGAAACTCTTGAAGGTGTCATCGTCTGGACGAGCCACAGTCACTTTTTTGCCCGTCGGCAGCTTAATAGCCGGATCTGGAAAGTAAATATCAAAAATTAGTTTCAAGTATATTTAGTTTGACATACAAGAGAAAACAATTTTAAGGTCTAACATGGTTACTATTAATCTTTTTTTTTCAATTTGTAAAGAGTACATACAAATATACGAAAAATAGCGTCAACGCACAAGGTTAGACAAGTTCTCAACAATAAAAAATCTAGTTCAGTATACTTTGGAGATAACAATTTTCCACAACACATTTTTAAGACCTGATGATCGTTTCTCTAACACGGTTAGCACCATCAGAGGCTGAATAATATAAACGTTTAACAACTAAAATTGTGTTTATATTAGGTACCAGCTAAGCAGAGGAGGAATCCCAAACTTTCTGCGCCAATTTTTAAAGGGAGTCCCCCTATTCTTATCTTAATTGTTATGTAGTTTCAGGACCTCCTGTTTGAAAGAGACATTGGTCGAGCAATGAACTGTATAGAGCTGGTCGTGCTCTATTCATACAATATTTAGAATTTATACTTTTAAAGATTTTATATATATATATATATATATATATATATATATATATATATATATATATATATATATATATATATATATATATATATATACTTTCACAGCCGAGACGAGACGAGACCTGGCTGGGCAGAATGAGATCACTGGGTACCGGGTTACTCGGGGGTCAAAGGCAATGAAGAAGCTGACAGTCTCGCGAAGAGAGGGTCAGCAGAACCATTTACGGGGCCAGAACCTGTTCTGGGCGTGACAAAGAGCACTGACAGGGGAGCCATTAAGTCCTGGGTCAGAAACGAACACAAGGTGTACTGGGCAGACTGTCCAGGGCTCAGACATGGGAAGTCAGTTATTGAGGAACCCAGTTCAAAGAGAGCTGTGGAGCTGCTAAATCTTAGCAGAGGACAGCTCAGAAACATAACAGGACTCTTGACGAGACACCTGGCCGTCAAGAAACACCTGCACAAAATGAGGCAGGTCGAGGGTGCCCTGGCATGCAGACTCTGCGGCGAGGGGGAGGAATCAGCCCAGCACATCTTGTGCGAGTGTAAAGCTCTGGACCACAAAAGACAACTGATCTACAGACAGCTTAGACCGGAGACAGAGCAATATAAAACCTCACCCTACCAATTGCTGTGCAGACTAGTTCAAGGCACAGTGATTTTGGAATGGGTGAAGTAGAAAAGACAAAGGGCATGCACAATAAGCCAAAGGCAGCGGTGCTATCGGGGCGGCAAAGACGCGGACGAGCATTGAGGGAGATATATATATATATATATATATATATATATATATATATATATATATATATATATATATATATATATATATATATACACTTACACATGCGTCTAATTGTCGCGATTGTCTAACATCTTTGATTAGCTTAAGATGGTCATTATTTACGTAGTGATTATTATCCCAAATATGCCATGCAATGCATGATCTATCTATAGTATCATATCTCAAATGTGCCAAATGTTCCTTAAATCTAGTTTTAGATTCAATGAGTCAGAATTACTTTTCAGTCTAGCAATAAAATCGTGTGCTTTGTATATCTTTGAGTTTAACAGTACGAAAATATAGTCCACATAACGAAATCATGCTCTAGGAAAATACTCACTTTCAGTTGCTAAATCAGTTTCAAATCTACTCATAAAAGGTTCGCAATCAATAAAGAAAAATGCTTGTTCACTGTTGTGCTTTAAGCTTGCTAAAAAAACATTATTGAATTGAAAAATATTTTGTTGTATGCAACGATTTGTTATAGTTATATATTCTTTACAGAACTCTTCATTTATGTTGTTCAAACATGGCAACAAGTATTTTAAAATTATAAGTAAGCTTCTAAAAACTCCTAATCTTAACATTTATGCTCCGACGTCTGTTTTAATTGACACAAAATGTAAAAATAGTGGACTTTGTTTTAAAGAAGTTTGGTAGAACAAAAACGCTTATGACGACATCACAGCTTTACGACTTTCATTCAAAAAAATAATGGGAAGATAATAATTAAGCTTGGCAACGCCTTGCGTTTGTAAATGGCTTGGATACGTTTCTTGGACATCTCAGTCGTCCAGTTTTTTCACTGAAAATTGAGCTTCTCTTTTCAAAGATTTCTCCAAAAATAATGAAGTCACAGTATACCAAAATCTAACTTGCCGATGAGATGCGCAAATGAAAGAAAAATTACGAAGATGGTAACAAAATAAAGACATACTGGTGGCCGTGAACTTAAGCCAAAGTATAATATAGATAAGTAGTAAATTTAGTAGACAAATACTAACTTAATTAGTTCCAAACGAACGTCAGTTAACAAAATATTCATATATTACATCGAAAATTACTAAGTTTGAAATAATTTGATAGCTCAAACTGACAGCCACAGAAAGATGCCAGTTGGGGGGGGGGGTTGTCCATTGCCACACTTGATGCATTCAAGGCCCACGTTTAAGTGAAACTAGGTCGAAGGGTATTTTAATGACACTTGGTACATAATTGCCTTTATGTATAGAGATTATACCATAGCCCAAAAATTTGGTTTTTAAGTTATTAAAAAACAAAATTGTTATACTATGTTTACGATAAGAATAAAATGGCAGCATTTTTAGTCAATTAGTGTAGGCAATACACAAATCTAAATTCTCAAAGCAGATTCATATATTACATTACAGCTGAAACAAAAATTTTACTTCTGTACATTAGCAGCCATTCACGACGCTGCAAAATCGCATTATTAAACGTAAACAAATTGATGCGCGCACATTTAATGTAAATTGATAGTTCTTCCGTTTATATGTGATCTATATCTCGTTAAATATGTAAAACGGTTATTTTTAGGTTGGTACAGATTCCATTATCGTTATTTGTTTCATAAGCTGTTACAACGCCTAGCCCTTTAGAAAGTCGTCCTCAAGTCAAGAAATGGTAGCATTACTAATAACCTATTTTGAACATGAGTGACAAGGAGAGTCGTCTCTACCTCCTACTGGTGTGTGCGAGGTAAATAGCATAATTTTATGCAAAGTTTTGAGACCTTATTTATAAATTGACGTTTTAATTGTATGCCAAACTTATACGTTATATTGTAAAATATAGTTGGCTAAAATGGTTTTATTATCTGCAGAGAGTTGCAGCTCCATTCAAGATACTTAAGCCTTACAACAGTTAACAATAGCGCAGCTAAGTGTACCAAAGGTGTAGTACTTGGAAGTCCCTCGAGAAAATGGCAAAGAACCAAGGAAGTTGTAAACATCGATGGTATCCACCAGACTGCTGTTCGAAATGTTATTTATGAAATGGATCTCCAATAATTTTTTCGTAACATAAAGAAACTTATGACAAATTGTTCGCGCCTGTTCGGAAGTCAAATCAATACAAATTTACTAAACTGAACATCTAAAATGGTTAGCTCTCAAAATACAGGCATACTCGGAAATATTTAACATCTGGCAACGTTTCAATGCTACTCATCATGGCGTCATTCCACTCTTATCGTGAAAATACCGTCTTTTTTTAATTTATATTCGTTAGCATAACAGACTTGCTACTCCAGCAATCCTTTTTTACGTAGAGGCGTAGAGGATAGATTTTATGATTGTGACTTTATATTCATTCCTTATTACTTTGCTCTTATTCTATTAAATCTGCTAAAACCAAATATAGCATAAGCAATTATTATGCACCATATCAAGCTTATACCTCCGTTTTGCATACTGGTCTTAATTTAGTTCTGTTTACTTGTTTAATGTCTAAATAAGCGGTGAAAGCTTCAATCAGTATTCTTTACTTATCTTTTACATACATGAACTAATGTAAAAGTGAAATGTGCGTCATTGACTACCGTAAACAGAAGCAAGGTTTGTTCTAAATATAAGGCAAATGAACTGCCGTTCCACAGATTTGAGAAAAATGAAGATAAGGGAATAAAATATTTATCAGTGTGCTGCATACTCTGATGGAGTGCGCACACAGTCATATGGATGAATATAGCCAGGTTAAACCTTCAGGAAAACAAGCCTGGACGCAGCAAATCCATTATGGTATGAAATTCTCATAAAAATATTTCAAAACATGAAAAAAATAAATAGTTTCGGAAATGCAAATTTGTTTTTGTTGGGTTGGTTAAAGAACTCATCTAAACGATTAAAGAAGAGAAGATAGTAAATTTACCTCAAGAGATTTTTTTATATGAAAATTCGCTACAATAATATACTATTAAATAACGAAATGTATTTTATTAAACAATTTCGTTAATATCTCGAAAACGGTTATTCATACAGACTTTAATAAGGTATACCTTTTTTGTGTAGAAAAAGCATATTTGAATCGATATACCATCTACAAAAAGTTCTGCCGTTTAGGTGGAACAGTGTTTCATATATGCGTCGTCCTCTATGAGTGACGTCAAACCTGTTTAATTTTTTCGCTTAAATGAATCCAATCCCAATTTTCATGTAGTTGTCTCAATTTATTCAGATCTTATGGTCGAAAATAGGATTTTCAAATTAAACTTTGACACCCTGTATCTTGGTTATTACCAACTTTTAGATATAAGTAAATATGGTAAAATCCTAATATTTTCACATCATTAATATGTGGTTCCGCTGCGTACCACTAATTAAGGGACCCTGTAGAAGGACAAAAAAGTAAAACTTAAATAAATAGTGATTTTGTTAGATAGAACCTTCGTTTGAGTAGGACAGGATAAAGCTAAGAAGGGAAAACAAAATGTGGATTCCAGAACCCGGGGTTCCTAATGGAAATGACAAGGAGGACAAACTGGCAAAAAAGGCACCTCCAGACCAGCCGATGGATCCCGAAAGTTCTTGGGTTTTTGCAGGCCGAGCATAAAGAGATCTATTAGTGCAAAGACACGAAGCAAAACATTGGAATAGCGGAAAATTCTGATGGAAGTGTCAGGCGAAAGAGTTTAAATAACCTTTAACTAACACCTATTAGGAATAAGGACCAAAAATGCTATTCGAATATTAGTAGGTCTATTAACAGGCCACCGTTGACTCAAGCACATGAGCCAAATGAGGCTAGTAGATGAAATACTATGCAAAATCTGCTAAGCAGAAGACGAAAACCAACACCATGTATTGTGACAATGCAAAGGTCTAATGAGGGCTAGCTTCCAATCACTTAGCGAGGAAAGACCAAAGGCTGAAACCTAGATGACAGACCATCTGGCTAGGTTGTCTACTCTTAATTAAAGGAGACGAAGCTGAGTAGAATGCTCTATCAGTGGCTGCTCGTCAGATGACGCAGGTGAAGCTCTGCTTCACCTATATTTTTCAGTTAAACTAAACTTTTTTTATTATAAGTCCACCATAATTTTAATTTTTTTCACTCTCTCAATTCATTTGGTACAACCATATAAACATGTCTTGTTACGTCGCGCCGCAGTTGATAATGTATTTTTATAGTAATTTATGGTACGATATAATTTGCAAGCCCGTCCCTGATCACCGAATGGAATGTATACATCACGCAGCGCTTACGTATTGCGGAACTGTAGAGCGTCAAGCAGCTGAGGTCTGACTGAGCCAGATTTGTTCGTATACAAATGCTGCCTCTGTTTCGGGACGCTTGTGTGAGCCGGTTGCCATGGCAACGGCACGCGCACTGGTAGGTTGGGCCACAATAGTGATGCAGCCTTCTGAGCTTGCCTCAAATCTTAGTTTCTGTCGTTTGTTTATATTGAGTCGGACCGTCAGAGGCGTATTTTTTTATTATGGTGCCGTTAAAAAATCCGATATGTGTCACATTTACAGACTTTGAGAAGCTGGATTTTGCATGTTTCTTTTTGGTAACTGGAATTGATTTGTTTATTATCACCTCTAAAAGTATATTTGCAAAATAATGAAATATTAGATATAAAATTTCAAGTTGTAAAAAATGAGAAGGGCCTTGAATTTGAAAAAAAATGCTTAGCTCTCCCCTCTATGAGCAGATTTTCATAGGTAATACGCGCCATATTATATGACCGTATGCGTGCGTGTACAGTATGTGTACTGTACACTCTCATCGAATATTCCTCGTTATTATTCCGAAAATTATTCCTTGCGAAAGTCTATATTTTTGTACATATAGATTTTTCATTTAAATGCCGAAGTGCCAGGAGAACGCGTGACCTTGAAAATTTAATACAACGTCTACAGTACGCGGGAGGGGGGAGGGGGGTTTGTTCGTATCCCTGGACCTCCCTTTGGGGCCGCGCCGATTCTGCTTCACCCACTTCCAAAGTCACGAGCCGCCACTCTATACATTTACATTGGTGCTTCACAATAGCATCGGCCGCCTTGTTGACGTAAGCTAATGAAACCAGGTATCGAGTTCGAACCTCTGCTCGACCCATTCTTTATCTACAAGAATGTAGTGTATGATAGGTACTGCATATTAGGGGTAAAATAGTTTTAGATAAATACACTGCTGATAGATGACGTTTACTACCATACATGCATTCTGATACTATCTTTATATTGTGGAAATCCGTTTTTACATTGTGGGAATCTGTTGCCGAGTTATTTACATTATTAGTTCGGTAAGCTTAGACTAACATTTTTTAATATATATTTTTTTGTTAAATGCATATATTTTTGCTTTCTCGTTGCCCTCAACGTTTTTTGGTCAGGTCAGATCAAGTCGAGTTAGGTCAGGTCAGGTCAGGTCAGGTCAACCAGGTTAGATCAGGTCAGGTCGTTCAGGCCTGCTTGGTAGGGTCTTTTGTGCATAAACGACAATAAAAAAGTTGTCCCTTCAATCCCTAAGCAAGCTGGGGGAGCTGGCGCAAATAGGCGTGCTGAAGTAAAAAGGTATAGTACTAGTTAGGCAACTCAAACTTATGAAAACTGACTATGGCGGCACATGCCTGATTCTAAGCCTGTCTCTTTAGCCCAATTAGATGAGGATCGCAGACTCATGGAGGGTTCTGTCTCCGTGGATCTCCAAAAAATATTAGACTGGGGAAGCAGAAATCTTGTACAATTCAACCCCACCAAATCTCAGTCTTGCTTTCTTTCTCAAGAGATACACCAGCCCTAGACCCATCACAATGAACAACCAAGTTATTCACAGTAATGAGTACTTTTCTCTTGTTGGGATTTCTGGGGATCGAAATCTTAATTGGCACCAACATGTCACATCAACTGCAGAAGCGGCTGCTAAGAAATTAGGTTTCCTCTTCCGGCCTCGCAAATACTTTTTACCAGCTAATCTCTATACCTTATATACTTCACAAATAAGGCCAAACCTCGAATACTGCTCCCACATCTGGGGTGCAGCTGCCGCTTCTACACTCGCTATCCTGGACTACATTCAAAAGAGAGCTATACGTCTCATCGGTGACCATACCCTCACCCAAAGGCTGTCATCCCTTGACCACCGACGTGCCGTTGGTCACCTATCTCTCTTTTATAGATATCTGCACGGTCACTGCTCAGAGGAGCTTTCCTCCATAGTTCCCCCACCTGCTGCCCCCAACAGATCTACCAGGGGAACAGGGCGAATGCATCCTTTTACTGTCCAGGTCACCAGACATAGAACATCTTGTTATGGCCGCTCTTTTGTCCCGAGGACTTCCAAGTTGTGGAATTCCTTGCCGGCACATGTTTTTCCTTCTCCTCCGAACCTCCAAACCTTCAAGTCCAGAATTAACAAGTTACCTTTTTCCTCCTTGTCAACACCCACGGTACGATATTATTTAGGCTGTAAGCCCTCGTAATGTGTTGTTGAAATTAAAAAAAATGTAAAAATAGAATGGCTAATTTTGAGCAAAACACCTGGCAACACTGCTTAAATGTATACACCTCTTAAGGCAAACATGCGCACGTATTTATGAGTAAACTTACCGGAAGTGTCGTGTTCCACAGTGTCGCAGACAGACTGGGTTCTTCTGAAGTCGAGGCGATTGCCACCTTTCTCGGGTGAAACTGGAGTAGAAGATGAATCATTTCCTGGAACAAAAAAAGTAAAGACCTGTTGATCGTTTATGATGATGAGCAGTTCTTGGTGTTTTACAAATTTTAATATCACAATTCCTCCTTATGTTATTATGTTTGATGTCAAGGATCACTGAAAGTTCAACTATGTATAATTTGAGTAATTATGACTAGTTATATTCATTATGTTATGTGACTTTTACGAAAACAACTGTCTGATACTTTTATAAAATAATTTAGATAAGATCGTACACCAAAAAAATGTGAAATATGATAAGTATACTTGGAGAACCCAAATCACCACAACACATCTTTTTAAAAACCTGACGTTCGTTTCAGTAACAAAGTTATTGTCGTCAGAGGATGAAAAGTTCTAATTACTGTGCTACTAACATCACCTTTTATACTGAATCTTCTACTAAATATATATTAAATCGCAGGCAAATTCCTCAGTGTATTGTATTTCCATTGCCGGACGAGGTTTTTGAATTTCCTTTATTACTTTACCTGAAAGGTTTCGGAATGTTTATCTGCATCAAATACAGAGCGCAAACACAGAACTGCAAACCAGTGGCGGTGCTCGGTTTGAGGAACTTTTGTTTTTTCTTGCCCTAGAAACATAAATACTTTCGTACGCATCACGCTCCGCTGGCCGTCTAACATTTTTATAAGTTTCAGATTTTCTTTATTAACGTGATGGTTATTATCCCAAATATCTTCTGCCACGCATGATTTGTCCACACTACCGTATCTGAGCTGTGCGAGATGTTCACGAAATCTAGCCTGAATGGTTCTCTTAGTCTGCCCAACGTATATAAGCTGACGATCTTTACAACCTATCTCATAGACACCCGACATTTCAGTGGCTATATCCTTATCTTTCGTATTAGCTAACAAATTTCTTAAATTATTTTTTGTCGAGAAAGTTAGTTTCAAATCGGCTTTCTTAAAAGTTCTCGACAAAAAAATAATTTAAAAAATGTGTTAGGTAATACGAAAGATAAACATAACGCCACTGAAATGTCGGGTATCTATGAGATAGGTAGTAAAGATTGTAATTTTAAATACCTTGGGCAGACTAAGAGAACTATTCAGACTAGATTTCGTGAACATCTGGCACAGCTGTGATACGGTAGTGGCGACAAGTGATGCGTGGCACAACATATTTGTGATAATAACCACCACATTGATAAAGAAAATCTCAAACTTATCAAAAAGGTTAGACGGCCAGCGGCGCTTGATGCGTACGAAAGTATTTATATGTCTAGGGCAACAACAAAAAAGTTCCTGAAACCGAGCACCGCCACTGGTTTGCAGTCCCCTGTTTGCGCTGTCTCTGATGCAGAGAAACTTTCCGAAACCTTTCATGTAAAGTAATAAAGGAAGTTCAAAACCCTCGTCCGGCAATAAAAATACAGTAAACTGAAGAATTTGCCTGCGATTTGGTTTACCTCTTGGTATCGTTCTTTACTTAAGATTGAGTATAAAAGGTGATGATAGTAGTTAAGTAATTCATCCTCTGATGACGCTAACTGTGTTAGTGAAACGATCGTCAGGTCTTTAAAACGATGTGTTGTGGTGATTTGGGTTCTCCAAGTGTACTTATCAGTGCTCATCACAGGTTCCAATCTTCACTTATGTGAAATATGGTTTTAAAAAAGTTCTAGCCAAAAATTATCATTTTTTAAGCTTTTCAGCAGACACTGATAACCTTTATATTATTTTTAAATGAGTGTTTGTAAACTATGTGGTTTTTTCGTTTTCCGTCACCAACCAGTACGTAAAAATTACGAGGAGGTATAGAAAAGTACTCAGCCTAGAATAGAAAACTGAATCATTTTTTAAAACAAATTTGGATTTAGTCCAACATACTCCCCTAAGATTTTGTATTTAGCAGAACGTTCAAAAACAATTCTAACTACTTAAATAAAATCTTTACCTTGGCATTCACACCACCCTTCAACAGCAGATGACTTCGTTGTTTGTCAAAAATTGTTTATCGTTCAAATGTTTTTTGAACTTTGGAAATAAGAGACAGTCTTACGGTGCTGAATCCGGAGAATAGGGTGAGTGGTCAACCAGTTCAAATCCAATTTTATCAAGTGTTTGCAGTGCAATCAAGGACCTGAATGCAGTGGCATTGTCTTGCGGAAAAAGTACACTGTTAGCCAGTTTTCCGGGTCGTTTCTAAAAAAAATTTCTCGCGTAATTTAGTTAGCAACCTACTATTTTATGCCCCGTGACAGAAAATATAGCAGAATTATCCCATTTGTTTCACAAAACTGAAGCCAGTCAAATTTTGTTGGGGTACTGTAAAACCGGAATGCTTCAAGTACTTCGATTGCCGTTCAGTATCTGGATCATATTGTTACGTCCATAGTGACAGATCCTAAAAGTTTGATGAATCTTCTTTAAAAAGGTGGCACATTTTCTGTCAAACGAGAGCGCGCTTCGAATTAGTATTTAGGCATTTTAGAATCAATTTTCCCCAAAGCTTTCTGATCCCCAAGTCGTGTTGAAGAATGTGGAACATAAGAAATACGCCATGTTTCTAATATACGTTTGAGCGGAATTCGTTGACCATCTAAGATAACTTTAAGGAGATAGTAAATGTTCTCTTGAATGGTAAAAATTGGTCTTCCAAAGCGGTGATCATCTTTGACATTTACTCATTCTCTGAGTGAAGATTGAAACTTGTGATGAGCACTGAGGTGGAGTATCTCGGTAATGAGTAGACATCGCAGGTTTTTTATTTATTTTATTTCAACAACACACTACGAGGGGCCACAGCCTAAATACTATCGTACGGTGGGTGTCGATAAGAAGGAAAGAGACAACTTGTTAATTCTGGACTTGAAGGTTTGGAGGTTCAGAGGAGAAGGAAAAACATGTGCCGGCAATGAGTTCCACAACTTGGAAGTCCTCGGGACAAAAGAGCGGGCACAAGATGTTCCATGTCTGGTGACCTGGACAGTAAAAGGGTGCATTCGCTCTGTTCCCGGGGTAGATCTGTTGGGGCAGCAGGTGTAGGAACTATGGAAGAAAGCTCCTCTGAGCAGTGCCCGTACAGATATATATATATATATATATAAGAGAGAGAGGTCACCAACGGCACGTCGGTGGGCAAGGGATGGCAGCCTTTGGGTGAGGGTAGGGTCACCGATGAGACGTATAGCTCTCTTCTGAATGGAGTCCAGGATAGCGAGTGTAGAAGCGGCAGCGGCACCCCAGATGTGGGAGCACTATTCGAGGTTTGGCCTTATTTGTGAAGTATATAAGGTGTAGAGATTAGCTGGTGAAAAGTATTTGCGAGCCCGGAAGAGGAAACCTAATTTCTTAGTAGCCGCTTCTGCAATTTATGTGACATGTTGCCAATTGAGATTTCGATCCACAGAAATGCCAACAAGTGAAAAGGACTCATTACTTTGAATAACTTGGATGTTCATTGTGATGGGTCTAGGGCTGGTGTATCTCTTATGAGATAGAAAGCAAGACTGAGATTTCATGGAAGCATTGACCATGTCGTGGTCTGAGCGACCAAGGGGGTGGGGGGGGGTACTGATGGCTTATAGAATTCAGGTTTTGTAGTAAGAAGGAGATCCAAGGGATTTGAGCTGCTGTTGAGATGCGAGGAAAGTAAGTAGGTTGCTGAACCATATTGGATAAATAACTGCTGACTGCAAAGGCCTCCGCTGCACTCCCTTGTGGATCGGTTTTTGAAGATCCTAGCCACTCCTTATTATGAACATAGTGACCTCGGAGGAAGGATATTCAGAAATCAGATGGTCGGTTTTTTCAGGAAGGTAGTCGAAGAGCTGGACAAAGTTGTTGTCAGAAGGTGACCGGGAAATGCAACAAATGAATTTAGTCGCAGCCCTGAGAGAGAGTTTCGTCCAAAGTATATCTTTTCTTCCAGCTCCTAAATTGGGGAATTTGGATCTAAAGGAAGTAAGGAGCTGATACCCCGGGAAATTAAGGTGATTAGTGGCTGTTTTGGCACTGATTTGGGTTTCGGTGAGGAAGAGGAGTTGGGACCTATTAGCCTGGAGGAAATGGTGGACGGAGTTCAGGTTAGAATTTAGGCCACATATATTCGTTAAGGATATGTTAAATCTTGATGCCGGCGTCCCCTGCACACCCCTCTCCCGGAGATCCGAATGGAGGGCTATTTTATGTCTGGAATTTTTTGTACAAGGAGGAGCCATCATAATTTTTGTTTATAAGGGAAACCGACTCATACACCAGAATCGGTAACGTCCGTTGGGACCTCACTGGCCCCTTGACGTAAGGGGTGGTACCTCCTCGGGCGTGAAAAAAATCCCTTACTATCATGTAAAGGAAAAGTCCACTACCACCTACCAAAAGTTGCAGTCTACACAAGACTGTTCTACTTTCTGTGAAACTTACGATGCCGAAATCATGACATGGCACTCTTTGTTTTTGAGCTACTGAGTGATTTTAAAAATGTGTCAGTTTTAGGCACCCTCTGTACGTCCTTAGCAAACGCCCCACAGTCGAAATTCCCTGTACTTAAAATTCCATTACCTACTTTTGAATAGATCGCGTGTCGTTATTAAGTCATCTTTTTGAGAACGAGAGGCTAAGTACGAAGATAATCATTCGAACAACGAACTACACAGAACCGGACCTGTTCTATTCATCGAAAACTTGTTATTCAAGTTTATAAGGATATACAGTGTGTAACATTACGTAATGTATATATTTCAGGAGGTGATAGTACTCAAATAAGAATTTTTTTTGATAGAGTCATGTTCAAAAACGCACCATTTTTTGATATACTGGGGTGACAATTTTGTTATCATATTTTGCGTTTTTCTCTCGTATGCCTTGAGATAGATTTTTGAAATTGGTACACCTATTTTCTTTAGAAGCCTCTACAATGCCAAAATTGTCGATTGTCATAATATAGAGGATTTTATGTTTTCTAGGGCCATATACTGTTTTATGCTTCGTCACTTTGTTTCAAGCATCCTGTATGAATTCTGATACCAAATTTACAGTTCCTTTTCATTTCTTTAGCTGATTGCTCGTTTACATTATACTCGTATCTTTTTCGCCCTTTTGCAAAAATAGTTATCGATGCATATCCAATATTAATAAAAAAATAAATTAGTAGACTGGGTCACCTTATTTGTCAATGTTGCTTGTTGACTTTTTGACCTTTTGCATTAAGTACTTTCTTTCGTTTGATGTTTCCAAATTGTTTTTGAGTTGTTTGATTATGGTTGATATAACTAATCAAGAGTATGGAGTAATGCATTTAATCTATGGAAAAGCCAATTGCAAGTCTTACGAAGTCTGCAGACTCTATGCTCGTAGATATCCTAATGGACCACTACCTAACCCAAGGACATTCTCAAATCCACCCATGTGGGTTATGTGAAACTGGAACATTTAAGAAATTTACTTATTTTGGTGAGCAAATCAAACGACGAGAACTCCAGAAATCAAAGAAACAGTCCTGAATGAAATGGAAAATGACCCTGCTACGAGTACAAGAAAAATTGCACCAAGATGAAAAATTTCGGTTATGCTTGTCTGGAGAATTTTTAGTACATAACTTAATATACCGTTACCATGTCACAAGGGTTTAAGCTCTTCTCCCACGTTTCAATTTTTGCCAATGGTTCCTACAAATGTTCGCTCAAAATCCGTTGTTTGTAAACACAGTTTTATTTAGTGATGAAGCAAACTTTTCGAGGAATGCCATCCGGAAATTCCATAACGAACAGACACGTTACGAGAAGTTTTTAAAGCTTAGACCACTTACCTTCTTTTCCTTTGAACCTTTTAGCCTGTGGTGTTTTCTTCTCTTTATCGCCATTCAGAGGTATGTTGATGGCCAAATTGGTACCGTTCTTTTCCATCTTTCCGGCCACAGAAAAGCTTTCCGCATCTGATTTGGTGACGCGCTCTCGCCATTGTTTGACGGAGGCGTCCAGTTCATCTTTTTTGGCGGCCAAAATCGACTTCTCTGATAGCTCATCCTGAAACAAACCACCTTAGTTAATTACAGTCGATTATTTGGTTACTTGGTGAAGTTCCAAGCCGGAAAATGTTGTTGAACATTATATTTTACAACATAAGCAGCAAATATTTAAATTATATATCCATTAACATTTTTTTTTCAAGATATTAGTAAAACCAACAGTTGTGGCAAAACGTTGGTAAAGTACCGATTTCTTAAGAAATTAAAATTCAAAGATTTTATTAAGAATATTTGGCAGGCCGACATTTTAGGGACAATACTTAGTTTTTTTCAATTGTGCCCTATGCATATACAGGTGTTTCCTAATTCCGTGCAGAAAATCCAGAGGCGTACTCTATGGTAAAATTACGGTAATTTTGATAAATAAACATAGGGTCCCAAGGCCGCCGTTTTCAAGATATACGGTTTCAAAAAATAATAAAAGAAAAATGAAAAACGAATTGTCAGGTGATTATTTTTTAAGTGGGGGTTTAAATAAAATGTTTAAAATACACTATATTTGTAGCTTGATGAATAGCCCCAATTAACGTTTTGGACTGAAAATATAATATATAGTATGTGAAAACTGGAACCTGTAATGAGCACTAATAAGTACACTTGTAGAACACCCAAATCATGGTGATTTGGGTGTTCTCCAAGTGTACTTATTATAGTATATAGTGGTAAAATCAAGGTTTAAGGAAGGCAATAAATAAATATTTAAGGAACTATCGCTTTTTAAGGCTAGATGTATCACCACCATAAATAGAAACGTAGATCGGTGTCGCTCTAATTAGAACTCGTCAGTGTGATTTACTAATTACAGCGAGAACATACATATAAAGTAATACCGCGAAGGTAGTTAGCCTCCTAGAATATTGTGAGGCATCTAGCCTTACATAGATCCCGGTATTAGGGAAGAAACTGGGCCAGGGCTGACAGTTTACAAAATTGTTGGTTGGTTGTACACAGTCTCTATTTTAAACATTTTGTGTTAATGGGAGCTGCCGTGACAACATACTACCTGGTTCCGCATCAAGATGGCGACTCTGTCGCACATCTCACTATCGCTTCTATAATAAGAAGGCTCTGGGGAGGGGAGTATGAGGGACAGGGCTATGCGGACGACATTTTCATCATAGTCCGAGGAAAGGTTACACAGCCAGTGTGGGAGCGCATTCAGACAGCACTGAAAGTGGTGGAAAGGTGGACAATTAGCCAAGGGCTGGGGGTAATCCCCGAGAAAGCCACCGTCATACCATTTGCGAGGAGGAGGGAGTGGAAGGGCCACAGAATTGAGACGCCGGGCCTACCACGGGACGCGCTCGTCTGGTTCACGGACGGATCCGACAGGAAGCGTGAGACGGGGGCAGGCGTTTATTCAGAAGGACCGAGGGTTAAGTCATTTCGCTCGGGCCTCGGGCAACGGTCTTTCAGGCGCAATCTTGCACTACGTGCAAGAGAACAAGAGGAGGGGCTACACTAACAAGCGGATCCTCATAGCCACAGACAGCCAGGCAGCCATTAAGGCCCTAAGTAGCCCACAGGTAAATTACAGGCTGGTTAGTGAATGCCGAGACGAGACTAGCGACCTGGCTGGGCAGAATGAAGTGAGCCTCATCTGGGTGCCGGGTCACTCGGGGGGTCAAAGGCAATGAAGTAGCTGACAGTCTCGCGAAGAGAGGATCAGCAGAACCATTTATGGGACCAGAACCCGTCCTGGGCGTATCGAACACGGCCAGGGGAACCATCATCTCCTGCGTCAGTGACCAGCATAAGTCATACTAGGCAGATTATCCAGGGCTCAGACATGGAAAGACACTAATTGAGGATCCAAGTTCAAAGAAAGTTTTTTGGTGATTGAAAAAAACTGTTCGATTAGGTAAAACGAAATAGCCGATTAATAAGAAAAAATACCTGCCACGTTTATAATTTGGTAGATACATTCCTTTTCGAAATATAAATTAAGTTCTTTTTCTGGAACGCTTTTGAAACTTTAATGCAATTTGTAATTTTTAAAGAGACTTACGTACAGTAGCTTGTAAAGAGACTTAGGTACGGTAATTTTTAAAAAGACTTAACGGTACCTAGATATACCTAATTTTAATTTTTTAGCTTTATAAGAAAATGAGTTTTGTGAATTTAAAGTTGTATTCTTAAACGGAGCTAGAACACAAGATTAAGATGGTTTTTATTATAATAGAGATACGAATGGTAACACTTTAGAAAAAATTATTGAAATGAGCGCGCCTTAGGACCTCTAAAATCGACTTTTAAGGTCTGTTTAAATTGAAAATATTGTACTAATAGGGTACAATATTCTTATAAAAATTCGCTACTAGAACGCACTTGCTGCATTACGAATTTTTCTTTATGAGATTGTTCATGAAAAGCGATACATATGTGTCTTTAAAATAGCGTGAACTTGATTGCTGTTACACAAGATGGGTGTTGCTCGTTTTTATTTTGGCCCAAATGTGTCTGGTGGGGGAATGGGCATTTCAAAGTTCTAGGCAGGAACGGGGAATCGCAATGAACTCTTCAACAACTGAGTAATTTGGCACTCAAGGTGTAAGCTTTTACTTTCTAGAAGGGGTGCCAATTGAATGTAGCAATCGAAGGTAAACGGTAAAGGTAAGATGCTTACTGGCAATTAGGCCATTGCTGACCCTTTTTGCTCATCTAAACTAACCTACCCTCCACCTTGAGCTCGATCTCAACGACGACAGTGATTTGAAAAATCATCCCCCGCCGGTGAGTCTCGAACCGTCGTCCCCCGAGTCCGTATTGGAAAGTCTCAATCGACTTTGCCGCACGGCCACGGAATCGCTAGCAATCGGAGGTGCTGGCGAAGCAATTTCTGAGGAACAATGTCGATTATAGTACCGGTACAAGAGGCAGAGATCTCCCACCTTTCGTCTGGGCTCTAGGGAAGTAAGATTCACTGTGATTAAAACATCTTATGTGAGACAAACAACTCGTTTTGAATTAAATTTAAATGCCAACCGTGGACGTGTGCATACTGAAGTTATTTTAAAAATGCACTAACAAACAATAAATATAAAAAACATTTATTTTACACTACTGATGCTGATTGAACAGCACCTTGTTTACATGTTGGTTTTGAAAGCCACCATACAAGAAAACTGATAAAATCGACGTTCCCCGCAGTATATTTTTCTTATCACGGTGCAGTAAATAAGCGACATCGAATATTTTTGAGTAAAGAGATAATATTGAAAAGTGGTTAAAGTGACTCCATCAAGTGATAGAAACAAAGTGTTATTACATTCGTTGTATGACAATATGTGTTATCACAAAGGAAATTGTGGACATTTTGAAGCTGCCAATACTATTAGATTGAAAAGCCAGACACACTATTGATGATGCAACGTATAACAAACTCTTACACTTGATTTTGTGAATATTTTACACAACACACACAACACAATCACAAAAAGCGCTATTTCCGTCAACATATTAACTCGAACTGAATAGAGGACGACGATAAGGCCTTCTGTGTAAATCAACTAGCCACATTTGGTTATCTCCTGCTGCGGAAAACGACACAATTATAGAATAGAAACACATTCACTACTGTTTGACTCAAACTATAATACCATGTCTATTTTAGTCCATTGGTGGAACAACTTGTTGATTTGCTTTATACATTTTTATACACAACTTTCATCTACAACTACTAATTACAAAAAAATACAAGGAAGATGCTTAATTTACTTGATTAGCACAGTGTGTTTTCACTTTGTTATGTGATATTAATGATGAAATCGCAATGGAATACACGAAACGTACGATATGGATCTGATATTTTAATTATGATCACATCAAGGTTGGATGAGAAGCTTAAGTGGATCAATGTTATCAGATAGCGAATTAGTCATACATGTTGCATTAGTTAGAAAAATACGAACATCAAACAAAAGACTATATTTAACTCAGCAGATTTTTTAACTCAGTTCAGTTCAGTTCAGTTCAGTTCAGCAAGCTAGCTTCGGAATTTTAATTCCATTAGCCACAGAAATTTAGAATAATATTTTGTTGAATTATTTCCACCGGTCATTCAAAAAATTACACTTAAAATATTTTACACCAGCCAATTTAAAAAAAGCCTGGACGCAGCAAGTGCGTTATGGTAGTGAATTTTCATAGAAATGATCTGGCACAAAATATTTTATTATAACTTTTTTTTCTTGTATCATAGAAATCTAAATTTTGGTGTATAGTTTACTTTTTATATCGTAAACCTACCTACCAAATTTGGTTATCATAGATTTCTTATTTTTTAAGATAAAATTTTTTTTCAAATTAAAACTCAAAATTTTCCCGGAAAACCTCGTCCGATTTTTTTGATTAACGAACTTGTCAAAGTCATTTACAAAAGGAAGGTACGTGCCAAATTTTATCAAAATCGGCCTATTATTCTTTGAGATAAAAAAAATTTTCGAATGAAAACTCAAAATTTTTCCGGAAAACCTCGTCCGATTTTCTTGACTAACAAACTTGTCAGAGCCATTTACAAAAGAAAGGTACATGCCAAATTTTATTAAAATCGGCTTATTACTTTTTGAGATAAGAATTTTTTTCGAATGAAAACTCAAAATTTTCCCGGAAAACCTCGTCCGATTTTCCTGGCTAACGAACTTATCCAAGCCATTTACAAAAGAAATGTACATGCCAAATTTTATCAAAATCGGCCCATTATTTTTTGAGTTATCGGTGTGATACATATATATATATATATATATATATATATATATATATATATATATATATATATATATATATATATATATATATATATATATATATATATATATATATATATATATATATATGTATGTATGCATGTATGTATGTATATATCCGACCGATACGTCAAAAAATTATGGACCGATCTTGATCAAATTTGGTGAGTACCTTCCTTTTGCAAGTGGCTTGGATAAGTTCGTTAGCCAGGAAAATCGGACCAGGTTTTCCCGGAAAATATTGTGTTTGCTTTCTAAAAAAAAATTATATCTCCGTAAATAACGAATGTAAGGGCAACCAAATTTGGTACGCGTGTTTCTATTATAAAGAGTGAACTCTGTACCAAAATTTAGGGCTCTAGCTTTAAAGACAAAGAAGTTATGGGCAGTTAAAGAAACAAATTTTGGAGTTTACCTCAAAACGTCAAACTCGCAATTTCAAACGTCAAAATTGGCAATGTTTAGGCAAAGAACGTGAAACAAATACCGATTGTGAAAAGAAAATGTTGCAGGAAGAGTGTTCTGCAAACCCTTAAGTTTCAGATGCAACCGTCATTGCCCTTCATTTTACTAAAATATTTACAGAATATTCATTTCAAGTAGACCCTTTCTCTGATGCTTTGGCTGTCGGTTTAGTTAAGTTGATGATTTCGCTGTAGGTTTAGTGAAGTTTATGGTTTAACGTCTATATTTTTTAACTAATTTTCGTAGAACAAATTCGTTAATGCATTTTTGCATTTTTTATCGAAATATGATGCGTTTGTAAGAAAAAAGTCTGGACGCAGTAAGTGCGTTTTGGTAGCGAATTTTTGGTACATTTGCAATTTTTTTCTTGTGGTTTATGCATACAGGTGGGGTCCTAGTAATGTTTCTGAAAACAATTTTTTGAAAAGCGTTCGAGAGCTAATCTGCAATTGTTAAACCAAGTTGTGTTGTATTGTATTTTGTTTCCTCAGCGTCTGTCTATTTCCGCGACTATGGCCAATCACTGGCATTTCACCCTATTGGGGAAGAAGAGCATAAATAATTTGGTCCCTTGTACCATACGATATTGGACACATTAAATATCCATACTTTCCTTACAGAAAGGCAGAGATTAGGCGAAATTTCCAGGATAGTAAGATGAAACTGCTCCCTGGCGTCGGTGATTGGCCATAGTCGAGGAAACAAACCGACGTTAACGGAAATAATGTTGTATTTAGTCGATTTAAATAAAAATCATATGGGATTGCCGTGGCATCGTGGCATTTTTCAAAACGTAATGCAGACGAAGAATTGTGATAACTTTTATTTCAAAATCCCACGTTGAGTGTTTCGTTTCTTATTTAAGTGATAAAGTCCAGAAGAGCATTACATATTCAGATCTTATTTCACTGTTTGTCTTATTACATTCTAGATCATTTGTGTATATCATAGTCTCAAACGGAGAACTTTGTTGATATAAATATCGCATATTGTTTTTAAAATGTAATATAATGTATATTCACGGATATGAAATAGAAGCTAAAATAAGGAAAAGTGGACAGCAAGGATGCCAATTGTCGTCATACTTGTTCGATTTATTTAAAGGCAATATAATAAATGGGCCATACGTAAAGACAGAAGGAATCAAATGAAATAAAACACTTTAAAGTAGATATCATTCACTAAAATATGGAACCTAATGGAAAAACTCAACAGGCGAAACTTTAAGTTGCTTGCACTGAGAGTTGCCAAGTGGGACTATGACTCAAGATTTTATAGTTACTGATGCAGTAACGGCTACGCGGTGATCTATCGAATGGATCTTTATAGTTCTTGCGACTATAAGGCTCCGAACACCAGATACTTTTGATATTCTGTGGTTTAACATGTCATTTTAACCTAAAAAGTTAGGTTATGGTTGTTTACATGCGCCTCCTCGTTTTTTGACTCGTATGCGGTTAGATCTGAGAAACGATAGCACAGCATAATTGTTTATTATGCTGTGACGATAGTATCTTGTTCTTGGTCTTCCTCATAACCATCATTGTCATCTCCAGAAGAGATGGTGCAGTCATTTTCATCACAGTAATATGTTCTCTATTCAATTTAAGAACAGCTTTACTCACTTGTAGCAAATGTTTCCCTCGCGCTTGTTGAAGAGGAAAAAACGGCCTCAGCACTTATATGCATGCTCACAACAGCATAATACTGTTTTAAACTGCGGTTTTGCCTACTTCACTTCTGACTTTCCTGCAAAATGTTGCAGAATGTCTGTAAAGTTTTTTTCTTTGTTTGGTCCACGTTGACGTATGACATTACTATTTGACGGCACACATTGCACACTCTACTATACCTGCAGAAGATTATATAACATGCTTTTGTAGTGCACCAATCATAATCATAGTAGCGAGGAGAGCGGACTTACCTTAAATATCAAAAAGACCAAATTTATGACCATTACAAAAACAGTTAAGCCACAGGAAAACATTTGGATCAACCGAGAACTAGTAGAGAAAGTCAGTAAGTACAGGTACCTGGGAACAACTGTCAATGAAAATAATGAGTACACTGAAGAAATTAAATCAAGAATTGGACAAGCCAGAACCATATTTAACAGAATGAGAAGCGTGTTATGCAGTAGAGATCTTAACTTACAAGTTAGAGTCAGAATATTGAGATGCTACGTTTTCTCGGTGTTGCTAATGGGATGGAATCATGGACGTTAAAGAAAGATATAAGTGATCGACTGAAGTCATTTGAGATGTGGTCATATAGAAGGATCTTGAGGATAAGTTGGGTAAACATGGTAACAAATGAGCAGGTACTGGAAAGAATGAGAAAAGAAAAAGAGATATTGAACACAATTAAAATAAGGAAGCTGCAATATCTGGGCCACGTGATGAGAGGAGAGAAATATGTATTGTTGCAGAATATTATGCAGGGAAAGATACGAGGAAAGAGAAGCAGAGGAAGAAGACGCATTTCCTGGCTAAATAACCTGAGAAAATGGTACAACTGTAGTTCCGTTGAGTTGTTCAGAGCTGCAGCATCAAAAGTGAGAGTAGCCATGATGATAGCCAACCTTCTAAGAGACCGCACTTGAAGAAGAAAGAATCATAATTTATGGATCAGTAAGACTGCAGGGTGAAAAATACATCATAGTGAATTTGAAAGCTTACTGCTACTTTATAGTAGCCACTTTTTCATGTAGCGGAAACGTGACTTACACCAGAATTACACCAAAGAGTTCTACTACGTGCGATATAAAGAGACGGCAACTATTAACACTACTTAGAGGCCTGCAAAAGTATCAATAAATTAATTTACACATATTTATTCTAACAACGAGTTGTAATCACGTTGTAAATATCCATATGCAAAAACAATAAAATTTTAAACAAAACTTGGAAGTAGCATTAACTATAAAATATATAACTTGTTACAAATTGTCTTTGGTGGCAAAACTAAATAAACTGGTAACTTTAAAGTAATCTTACTAGAAGCTACCAAGTGGAACTATGACTTAGCATTGTATAGTTAATTTGCAGTAACAGCTACGTCGTCATGCACCAAATGGGTGTTTATAGTGCGCCTTGCGACTCTATTGTTCCGAACACAGCATATACTTTTGATATTATGTTCTTCAGCTTTACTGACGTTTGTTGTAGATGAAAAAATCGATGAGTGAAGATTGGAACCTCTGTCAACTTCAGCATGGGAAGATCGTCAATTGAGGATTTCAGTTTTAAAACATAGTTTTAGTCAGTGAAGCTTCAAATCTGTGACGAGCACTCATAGGTACAATTTGGAGAATCCAATTCATCGCAATACAGTTTTTAGACACGGCGATCGTTTCTCTAACAAAGTTGGCGTCATCAGAGGGATGAATAGACTGTTTATTCATCCCTCTGATAACGCTAAGTTTGTTAGAGACACGATCGTCAGGTCTTAAAACTGTATTGTGATGAATTAGGTTCTCCAAATTGTAGTCAGGAAAAAACCGCCTCAGTGCTTATATGCTTGTTCACAAAAGCATAATACTGTTTTGAGCTGCTCTTCTGCCTATTTCACTTATGACCTTCCTGTAAAATGTTGTAGAATGTAATATGAAGTTTTCTTTTTTCGTCAAGGGACTTAGACTCGCACAAGGTCGCATCGGTTGCTGTTGTAGTGGAGCAATCATTATTTGTAAATCAGTGGGAGTGTAGGGTGAAAAATACTTTATAGTACATTTGAAAGGTTACTACTACTTTATAGTGGCCACGTCTTTATGTAGCGGAAACGTGACTTCCACCAGAGGTTCCACAGCTATTAGGTGTAACATGAGGAGGCCAGCAACGTTGCGGTAACTATTAATACTACTTAAACGTGGTTGCAACTTTGATGTGGCATTTCAGTAAAATAAGATAGCTTCGGCTACTGTCGTTTGCTACCTTCAAGTTCTCATAATTTTCGAGTCGTTATATTGGTAACGACGATGTTCCAGTACTTTGAAAGAAGCAAATAAGTTACTGGTGCTGAATATTGCCTATTTGTAACTATTAATTTGCAATATAAAGTTATTTTCACCACAAAGTCGTAGAAATGGCGCTTACGTAATACCTACTCATTTCAAGTTCCGATTTTAGTTACCATCACTTTGGTTCCAGTTGAGTCACTTTTCACTGTCATGATAATGTTTTCAAAAGATTGTTTCTTGTTAAAAGTACCTCTTAAAATACAGAACATATTGCTGCAGATTACCTTTTTTTCTTTGTAATTTAACATATGAAATTGAGGTTCTTTTAATTAGCTTCTGGCGATAATTATAAGGAATCATAGTATTATTTTGAAGAAGGCTGCTTATTAAAGCGATTATAGGTATGAGAGGCTACTAATCAAAAAGGGAAACCGCATAAAAGAAAATTTTCCAATTTATTATAATACACTATCGCACAGCAACTCAAGCATAATATAGCGACACAAAACAATGGGTTTGCCACTGTACGTTGTTATCATTTTAAACGGTTTTTCTGATTAAAGTACCGTGCGTATACGTATGCACAGTAGGAAAAGCGTAAAGGAGGAACAATACGGTTTCCGGTAGAGATAAAACATGGTAGGAAAGAAAAAGCATTTAGGTGTGCATTAAATTTACATCGAGGCGTACATAGTATAATGGGCTGACATGCGAATCTAAATGGCCATTGAAATTCATACAATGTAGCCAGATAATGCGCCATTTGCTCCAGTTCTGTTTGTGAATTCTCTTTTCATGTTACAAACATAAGTATGAGCGATAGCGAATACTAAAGGAAATCTAATTTTAAAACTGTTATATGCAAGGTTCGCAAAATGGTCCTTAGTGAGGAATCGTAAAGTAAATTAGAGAAGAAAATTAAATAATTCTGACACAGTTAGAATTAGGTGGCGATAGGAAGTCCGAACCTTAAACGGTTTTTTTTAAATATATTTCAACAACACACCACGAGATCTTACAGGCTAAATGCTATCGTACCGTGGGTGTCGACACGGAGGAAAGAGGCAACTTGCTAATTCTGGACTTCAAGGTTTGGTGGTTCGGAGGAGAAGGAAAAAGATGTGCCGGCAAGGAATTCCACAACTTGGAAGTCCTCGGGACAAAAGCGGACATAACAAGATGTTCTATGTCTGGTGACCTGGACAGTAAAAGGGTGCATTCGCTCTGTTTCCCCGGTAGATCCATTGGGGGCAGAAGGTGGAGGAATTATGGAAGAAAGCTCCTCTGAGCAGTGCCCGTGCAGATATCTATAAAGAGAGAGAGAGAGAGAGAGAGAGAGAGAGAGAGAGAGAGAGAGAGAGAGAGAGAGAGTGTGGACCAACGGCACGTCGGTGGACAAGGGATGGAAGCTTTTGGATGAGGGTAGGGTCTCCGATGAGACGTATAGCTCTCTTCTGAATGAAGTCCAGGATAGTAGAAGCGGCAGCGGCACCCCAGATGTGGGAGCAGTATTCGAGGTTTGGCCTTATTTGTGAAGTATATAAGGTATAGAAATTAGCTGGTGAAAAGTATTTGCGAGCCCGGAAGAGGAAACCTAATTTCTTAGCAGCCGCTTCTGCAATTGATGTGACATGTTGGTGCCAATTGAGATTTCGATCCACAGAAATCCCTACAAGTGAAAAGGACTCATTACTTTGAATAAGTTGGTGGTTCATTGTCGTGGTTCATTGTCATGGATCTAGGGCTGGTGTATCTTTTATGAGATAGAAAGCAAGACTGAGATTTGGTGGAGTTGAATTGTACAAGATTTCTACTTCCCCAGTCTAATATTTTTTGGAGATCCACAGAGACAGAACCCTCCATGAGTCTGCGATCCTCATTTAATTGCGCTAAAGAGACAGGCTTATAATATTGTATATTTTAGTAGAGGGTGCTGTCGTCCAAGTAACTGTGAACTGGCTGGATGTGCTAGAGAGGAGGTCATTAATGTGGAGAAGAAACAAAGTAGGGGCTAAAGCTAAACCTTGATGGACTCCTGCAATTGGATACAGTTTACAGGAATGGCCATCCACGACAACAGAAATGCTCCGGTTGGAAAGGAAATTTGCTGTCGAGTTTTCGTGGTAAGCCATAGGCCGGAAGTTTAGTAAGCAGCGCTGCGTGCCAGACCTGGACAAATACTTTGTATATGTCTAAAGCGACAATCTGGGATTCACCGTGTAGTTCCATAGACTTGTTCCAAGAATAGGTGACAAAGGAAAGGAGGTCGGCAGTTGATCTGCGCTGACGGAATCCATACTGTCTGTCGTGGATTAGACTGTTTTTTTTTTTCAATAAATGTTAATAATTCGGTGTTTATATACTTTTCCATCACTTTACAGACGACTGAAAGGAGAGATAGGCCTGTAGTTGCTAGGACGCGCTTTGGATCCTTTCTTGGGGACGGGTTATACTCGAGGAGTTTTCCAGTTACTAGGGAATATGCCTCTATTGTAAGGTGTCGGAAACAGACGAGTCAGGACAGGAGCAAGTTCTGGTGCGAATCTTTTGTGAACAATTGCTGGGATCTCGTAAAGGCCAGATGCTCTCCTGGTATTAAGAGAAGAGAGCATCTTTCGTACCTTTTTAGTTTTGAAAATGATATCCGTAATTTTATGCGCGACATTGGGGACTGTTGGTGGTTGAACATTTGGAGGTGGGTTGAGAGTAGAATTGCCGGCAACAACGAGGCAAAAAGTTCAGCCTTGCCCAGGGCGGTATAAACAATTTCATCCCCTGAAACAAGAGATGGGAACGTGCTCCTGTAGAAATTATTCGCAATAGATTAAGCAAGAGTCCAGAAGGGTTTGCTGCCGTTGGAGCTTGAGAGGACTTTGTTTCTGATGTGGTTATTAAACGAGTTTTTTTGCTTCAGAAAGAATGCGGACATAGCGGTTTCTTGCGTCGTTAAATGCTTGACGGTTTTGTGAGCTTTGACCTTTTCAAGTCTAGGCTTGTCACAGGATTTAGAGAAGCAGGGATTTTGAGTGGTTGAAGAGGTTTTCTGTGTACGTGGAATAAATAATTCCATGCCAGTTTTAATAATTTAGGTGACGTTTTGTGAGATATCAGAGGGGTCAGGATGAGAGAAGCAGATACACACGCCCATGGAAATGAGGAAAAGTAATCCCGCATTCCGTCCTAGTTCGCGGAGTTGTAGTGCCAAACGATACGTGGTTGTGATGACTGTGTGACCTCGGGTTGCATTGCTCAGGAAGCAGTGACCATGCCGTGGTCTGAGCGACCAAGGGGGCGCGGTGACTGATGGTCTTATAGCATTCAGGTTTTGAAGTAAGAAGGTTGGCAACGTGCATTACCTCTTGTCAGTTCAGATCTAAAATGTTATGACCGCAGAAATAATAGTGTTTGTATGTTTTCACGGTTTTTAATTTTTACGTGATGCAAACACCATAAATTGTAAGCAGCGGTTGGTAGGTTGTCGACTTGGTATCAACATATCATAAAAGGTAGGTTATTTATTTATCTCTATCTTACATTTTATGTAACTGAATAATATCCTTTACTTTTGAGGTTACACTCTAGGTTAATTGAAACAGTCAACACGGGTTAGTGCGGACAGCCTTAGCGAGCTAGTAGTGTGGACTTGTCTACTCCAGCTCAATATTTATCCACACTAACCCCTGATTTTCCTTGTGGAGAAAGTGGGTTTTTGATACTTAAATTTGTTTCAAAATGGTTTGTAATCACAAGCGGAAAACAGAACGGTCTAGTAGTTCAAAAGACGATGCGAGAAAGGCTGTACAGGAAATTCTAAAGTATAAAAAATTCTGGACGCAGCAAGTGCGTTATGGTAGTGAATTTTCATAAAAATCTTTTTAATAACAAATATGTGTGTTTTTTTAAGAAAGCAGGCATCAAATTTGGTTACCAGTATAACCTATATAGTAAAAACAATGTGCCATGTTCCATTAAAATAACTTTATTGTGTGAAAATGTACGAAAATTTCCAAAAGTAAACTTAAAATGTTTCCGAAAAAACACGTTTCTTGGTCAACCTTATAGGTTAATAGCAAATTGAGCTGTTCAAATATGAAACATTTGATCAAAATTCGCTACCATAACGCACTTGCTGCGTCCAGAATTTATTTTCTCACAAATATGCATTATATTTCGATGGAAAATGCAATAACATAAGGCGTGTTTGAATAAAAAAGGGAAATTTGTATCACCAACGCCTTATGGGCCACCCTGTGATTGCAGAAATATTATTTTAAGATGTAGCTCAAGACACCCTATAATTAATATATACAAATTTTCTTCATATTTTATATAATAACGGATATATTGAGCTTTATTAATTTTTTACGAAAATTCGACAAAAATTATATACCATCAAATGATAAACTCTATAGCTAAGGCTACTGCCAAGCATCAGAAAATGGGTCTATTTGAAATGAATTTTCTGCAAATATTTTGGTAAAATGAAGGACTATGACGGTTGAAACTAAGACTTTAGGGTTTGTAAAACATTCTTCTTGAGACATTTTATTTCTATAGCCCGTATTAGGTTTAAGTTATTTGCCTAAATGTTGCCAATTTTGACATTTTAAATCGCCACTTTGACGTTTTGAGGAAAACCCCAATTTATTTATTTTTAAATGCCTATAACTTTTTTGTCTTTTCACCTACATAGCTAAATTTTGGTAGGTAACTTACCTATAATGACATAAACCTGTGTACCAAATTTGGTTGCCCTTACTTTGTTAATTCCGGAGATATAAATTTTTTTCGAAAGAAAACACAAAATTTTCCGGGAAAACCTGGGCAGATTTTCCTGACTAACGAACTCATCCAAGCCATTTGCAAAACGAATTTTTTCACCAAATTTGATCAAAATCGGCCCATTATTTTTTGAGTTATCGGTGTGATACATATATATATAATAATATATATATATATATATATAAATATATATATATATATATATATATATATATATATATATATATAAACATATAAAAATTGAAACTGACCCCGGATATGTTTTCTGGGGGGCCTAATTAGCGCTCATTTGAAGAAATTTTTTCAAAATTCAAAAGTCGGGATCTCCTCATTAGTGAATTTTTTTTAAGAAAATTCACTAAAAACGATCAGAGAAACTGCAGTTATATTTGGCTTTACAAAATCAATGTTGCATAAGCGACGTAGACGCTCAGATAGAGACATGACGATGACCAGCCAAATATATCCAACTCTAAAAATTCAAGTGACGATATTGATGTTGGCGTTAAAATTTTGAATGTTGTAGCTAGAAACAAATGTACGGTACAACAGATATTTTCAAATGATGAAGAGCTGAAGTTATGTTAATAGTTTAAAAGAGCTCCTGGAATGCACTCTGGGTCAATGGATCTTAATGCTTGAAAACTGATGATTGGATGTTAGGCTTTACGAAGAGGCATGTCGACATCTCTTTGCAGAAGCTTTAAAACACTAGTTTGGCACGGGACCCTGCTTTCAACGGCACTAATATTTAAGCAGTGTTTTGACAATTTTGCTCCAGAAAGAAATATTTCAACTTAGAAGAGACCGGTATTGCCCTGCCAAAAAATATCCATATATTTAGGTATCACTTACGGTTCATACAAACCCCATCGCAATTTACCTCTGTCCAATATAGCCCCATCCAGGGGCCACAGTGGACTGAAACCCTATTTTACTTTTCATTATTTTTAAAAATTTTCAACAAAAATCCGAACTATGTTTTTAGCCCAAGTTTTAGCTGAATTGTTACAATATATCATAAAAGAATTTTGGATTTGTTGAGCCAGTTGTCGTTGGTGTTTTACAATGTAAATCAAAAAGTGTTCACCGTAACCACACTTTCCCCTACAACATACCTACATGTAATCGCCAACTTTTACCCTAATATAGAAGCAAGCAAGAAGTGAAACTTTCAGAACATGTTTTTCTTCGCAAACCAGGTCATGCATACCTGTTTGTGAGAAGCAAATTTAAGATATTTCAAACTTTTCAGTGGAAGGAAGAGCTTATTGCCTGGCAGAAATGGGCTTCTACTAGAAGAAATGTAGAAAAGAAAATATCACCAGAAAGCTCAAGTCTGCATATATCAGCATAGCTTAGTTTTTAAATTTAGTTGGTCTTAAACAGTTGTCAACCAAACGAAAACAAACAACGCTATGTCAAGGACAACCTTATCTGTGTGGAGATTTGAATATCGTACTAAAGTGATGAAGTACCCAATAAAAAAGGTAAATGTGCAAAAAAAAATCAACAAAGAACTATTGGATAGTTATGCAGAATGTTCACCATCATGTGCGACTATCAAGAGGTGAACTCGGTGGTTCAAACATGCGCGAAAGTCAACTAAAGACCATGGGCATCCCGGACCACATTGCATGGTAATTGCAGAGGATTTTTTTAAGTTCAGAATTCAAGGTAAATTTGTAGATTAGCGAATAGTCCGCTTTTTTGGAATTTCTTTCATAAACATGCCAAGAACTACTCCTGGATGGATTATAAGTGAAAGGATCTACGTTCAACCTCCAACCTACGCGACCCAGAGACATGACAACCATAAATTAAAAAACCGTTATATTATAGTTTTGCCAAGTCTGCATAGAAATAAATTTAATTTTCCCCTCCTTGTTGATGCTATAAAAGACGAAACCGGTTGCAGAGTGAAAAACTCGTTCCATCTGCATTTTATAGTACTTTTGTAGGCGGCACCAGAAAATAACCAAATGAAGCATGTACACATTATATTGTAGTTGCAACTGTCAAAGTTCCTAATCGAATTTAAGTAAAGTGAGACTTAATCTTCATAAAAAAGGTGTGTCGGTGCTCCTAGAATTTTAAAACACCTGACGATCTTTTCACTAACCAAGTTAGCGCCAACAGAGGATGACCTGACCTGACGTGACGATCTTTTCATTAACGGAGTTAGCGTCATCAGAGGAAAATAAATTTTGGGATTTTAAATACATCGGGCAAACAAAAAGATGTATTGAAATTAGATTTAAAGAACGTTTAGCACAACTAAGATACGGTACTATAGAGAGCGTGGCCCAACACATTTGGGATAATAATCACCACGTAGATAAAGAGAACCTAAAATTTATCAAAAATGTTAGGCAACTAGGACAACTAAACGCTTTCGAAAGTATATATATATATATATATATATATATATATATATATATATATATATATATATATATATATATATATAAAATATGTATTTGTGTGTGCATAAGTATATCACTAAATATAAAAATATAAAAGTTGTGTGAATTCGTCATCGCCTCCTATGTGCAGTTTATTAATTGATCACTTTACGAGAGGTGCCGACAAAAGGGCGTAAGAATTATGATAAAACGGAATTCGGGTAGAGGGAATTCCAGTCAATAAGCAATGAAAGTTTGTTTGTTTGAACAGTACTCAATAGTCGCCGAGTGACTGCACATAGTATAAACACAGTTGTAGTCGTTAAAGGCCATACTTTTCATCCTCTGATGACGCTAACTTGGTTAGTGAAACGATCGTCAGGTGTTTTAAAATGTGTACTGGTGATTTGGGTTCTCCAAGTGTACTTATTAGTGCTCATCACAGGTTCAAATGTTCACTTAGTGAGTTACTTTATACATAAAAAAATAAAACTCACGTTGTATTTGTTTTTCTCCCTGAGTAGTTGCTCTATCTCGTTTTGATTGTCCTGGGGAACACGTTTCCTCCATTCACTCTCGCCACGCTGCTGCAGCTTGGCCTGCAGCTCAGCGATGGCCCGCGGCATCCCCACCTGGGTCTGGGACCTTCTGACGGTGACGTTTCTTCGTGTGCCAGTTGAAGACACTTGGTGATCTTCGTCATCGGATGCTTGCTGCGGTGGTGATGGATCATCCCTCAGTGTTGTGTGACTCTTGCTCTTCGAAAGGCAACTCTCCAGTGCGGCTCTGAAACGAAACAAAAAATTGGTTAAGTTTTTGTTTCACAACATAGATCCAAAAAAAGTTTAGAGAAAGACTAATTGCGCAACACACTTTTTAAACTGCTATTTTACCCACCTGCAAAGTTTGATAAAATTTTCACTAGAGGGCCATCTGAGAGAAAATGCATTACATTTATTATACGTACATATTCAGTATCCTAAAAGCAAAGTATTTCCTAAAATTCCATATATTCCATTTTAATGTTATCATAAGATATTAAATAAAAACGTATATATATATATATATATATATATATATATATATATATATATATATATATATATATATATATATATATATATATTCATATCAGCAAAGCTTGAATATTTTTGTTTGCAAAACGGTTACTATAGAACTAAAGCAAATCCACCTGGTGTTTTATATGGCAATGTTTTTTTTCTGGTATTTGAAAAACACACTGTCAAAGTAACGTAAAAGTGGTGATATACTAATCTCAACTAACTATAATCGCTACAAAAAATCTGTGAATTTCGAACCAACATATAAGAATTTTCATTTTAAGGTACCTATGACATTTTTTGTCTTATACTTTAAATTAAGATAGCCGATTGCATATCAGGAAGACGTACGTCAAGTCATGCGTGTGAAGTTTGTAATGTATGGAGCGGAAAGCTGAACATGGACTAAGCAGGACATGAAGACAATAGAAGCTTTTGATATATGGGCATGGAGAAAAATGGCAAAGACAAGGTACGCCAATAGAAAGAAGAACAAAAGTGTGCTGGAAAAGGTTACAGACGAAAAATCTGGCTGAAAGAAATTTGAAGGAGGATGTAAAATTTAAGACATACGAGAGTGTATTGATATTTAGTTTGCGTGGGCACTTTCCAGTAAGCTAAACTAGCAGCTAGTTGCTATGTTAGCAACTTTGATCTTCTAAAAATATGAAACCCCCCAATATGGTTCTGGCCCACCTAAGCGCTCTACTTACAATGCACTTGAGAGCTGGTCGGCTCCTCTTTCGCCTATATATTAGCATGCGCTGGTACCCATATGAGCTTCTCGGTATTGTTCTTCGATAACTGGTTGAGGCTGCGGATGCAGTTAACCTTTGCTTTGCATCCTGTGCCCTCGGCGCTTTTAAGACAGCTTAATCATCAGTAGCTATGGACATTCTTTTACATCTGTAAATCGTCTCCGATAGCATTTGTACACACATCATAGTAGCTAATGTAGAAACAGAAGCTTGACGCTGACAGACTCTGAGTCTGTTGGCCCCGTATATTCCACACCCCGCTTTGGCTTTGCTGCTTTAGCCCCATGTGTGAAATAGCCAGTTACATTAGGCTTTGGAACTTTTCCTTATCAAATCTTCCCGGATCGGAATAAATCCAGAATGTAAAGAGCAACCGAAAGAGTGGAATCACTCCAGTTCTACATGAGCCAAAAAATTTCGTTTTCAAGAATCAGCTGGAAAGGTTCTTGCTTTAATTTTCCGACACAAAGGTTGAATAAAGCTGCTATTTTTTTTGGCTGAAGGTAGAACTTTCACGGTAGTATAATATAGTGAGTTGTTATTTAAGTTAGATGAGAACATTTTAGAAAACTATCCAAAATGTATCCTTTTTGCAAGATAACGCCCCTGGTGACAAGTCAATTATTCTCCGGATTTATCACCACCAGACCGTAATTTATTCACAAAGCTCAAGAAGTATTTGCAAGGTAAGCAATTGTTGACAAACAACGAATCAATATGTGCTATTGCAGAGTGAATTGAATACCAAGATTATTTTTAAAGTGCTTAGAATTGCTTTATGAACCTTTTGCTAAATGGGTAAGTCTTGGAGGAGATTATGTTTGGATAGATAAAATTCTTCTTAAGAAAATAAATGCGTTTTCTATTGTACGCTAAGTACTTTTCAATCTATACAAAATGAAGGATGAGCAATGCGAATCTAGCAGTACTGGTGAAGAGAAAAAGTGTGTATGTAGCTTTATATTGTACGAAACATAGAATGTGGCAGTTTCAGTGATCTTTGGAGTTTTGGGTTGGAGATTTATGATGAAAATTGCACCTCCTATGTGTACACGCATTCCTTTAGATACCACACATTACTATTACATCCTCGTAACAACTTTTCGACCTTACGAGGGTCGATCAATAAATACCAGTGTTAGGAATGAGCCGCAAGTTTTTCATTTTTTTTTTTAATTTTTCAACGTAATTTCCTTTTAGATCGATGCACTTTTCCCAACGGTTCTATCATTTCTTTTACCCCTCCAAAAATACGATTTGTCAAACTCCTCAAAATAAGCTTCTATCTCGCGATAACGCCTTAGTTTGAGCTGATTTTTCCCCCGAGGCATGTTTTCATGTTGGGTAACAGAAAGAAGTCACAAGGAGCCAGGTCGGGCGACTACGGTGGGTGCGGCAGCAATTCGTAGCGCAGTTGGTCGCGACAATTCAGGATAAATGTGCCGGTGCGTTATCGTGATGACACGGCACTTTTTTCTTAGGCAAATTGGGACGTTTCTCCTGACAATTTGTTATCGAATCGATCCAATAATTAATTGTAGACCAGGGATCGATCTTCCTTTCTGCTAAAATTCCATGGGGATTATTCCCTTTAAATCCAAAAAAAAAATCGTGGCCATGATCTTTCCAGCCGTTGGGACCGCGTTTGTCTTCTTCCAAGCAGAGTTACCCAGAAAAAAATTCATTGTTTCGGCTGTCGCTTGTTCTCTGGCGCTTTATCAACGGTGACAACTCCTGAGAATTTCGCTTGAAGACGTCCGAACACTGCTTTGATGTTGACATCCGCATCCGCTTGTTGTCAACCGTAAGCAAACGCGGCACCCATCGGGCCGACACCTTTCTCATACCTACCATATCATGTAAAATATTTGTTAACGTTCCGTACAATACGCCTACGGCCTCTGTTACTTCGCGCACTTTAGTTCGGCGATCAGCGAGAATCATATGGACTTTTCAACGATTTGCTCGCCAACATTGCACTTATTCCATTTAGAGACACAAAACACGTGTAATACGACTGGCCGCAAAATAAAAACTGACCAATGGGTTGGTAAAAATTTAGTATGATGTCATTTGACAGATGTCATTACACCTGCCCTGACCAATGAATCAGTATAAAATTTGGTATGGTGTCATTTGACAGGTGACATTACACGACGGTAATGCCAACTTCGCTCGACAACGCCACCTGTCTGCAAACACGGGTACTTATTGATCGACCCTCGTATTTATAGAGATACCTCTGTTGAACCAGGCCGAATTGATCATAATGAAGTGAAAAAGATGCTGGAGACAGTGAGTCTCCGTCGCGACGACAAGGCGACATCGCATTTAGACTGTAGTGATCATAAGTTAGACTTATTACTTATTATTGTGCTACAATGTTTTTCTGCTTAGTATGCTTCCCACGTTATTTATTTTAAACTTAAGTCTATGTCATCCTGCATGCTTCAGATTAAATAATATTCAGTGGCATTATAACATATGTTCAGTAATACACATTTGCTTTCATAACACGTGCTGTAAATGCAACAAAACGCATCTAGATATTTTAATGACTTCCACGATTGCAACACACCAATTTTCAATAACAAATGGGTATTACTGTCGAATAGAAATAGATATTATGACTCTACAGTGTGGAACGGCCACATTAAATAAATTCAGTTATCTCAATTATTGTACGCGTCAATTTTATATTAAAAATGGCATCCTGAAATGTGAACACTTTACCCCCTCGAGTGACAATTACAACCCCGAAATTTTTAATGAGGAAGTAGGGACTTGTGATACCTCATCCGAAAGATCTCATTATTTCCTACTCAATAATGCTTTGATTTAAAAATTTATTGCAAAAATTAACAGTGCAAAAAAAAAGGAAATTTATCTGATTAACGAATTTCGCTAAAACAGACTAAAAAATCAATAACGAATCGCGTTTTATTCTAGATAATGGGAAAGTGAGCACAAACAATAGTTGTATTTTTGGACGGTATCAATTAAAAATGAGACATAAAAAGTAATCAACCTTCTGCAAAGTTGGCAATGTTAGTGTTCTTTAAAACGCCTTAGAAACTTGATGTGTGATTGTAACCGCATGACAGTAGTTGTCAGCTGTTAAATGCAATTCAGAAACATGGTTTATTTAACAGAAATGCATAAAATGAGAATTCTTTAGATCATTGGTGACGGAGACGAAATATTATCACAGATCAAGGTTTCTCGCCTATTTCAAGAAACAAATCCCGATTTGCCGCCCATATCCCATGAGACGATTAATAAAAATTAAAAGCAATTCAAGCTCGAATTTGCAAGGCAGATTAAAAAAAAAGCGTTTTAACGCACTCAGCATTGATACCACATTAGATATAATGCTTGAGTTTTTGGAAAACCCACATACTTCGGGTCGACAAGCAGCCACAACATTGAATGTTATCCATTCATGGATTATTTGAATATTAAATCAAAATTAAATGCTTCCCTATAAATTGGTACAAACTCAGGAGCTCATGAAAGACGATTTTGATACAGGAACGTCTTTTTGCAAATAAATGATGAAAATGTTATCCAACTAGAATATGTTCTGTTTTCTGACGAGTGCAGTTTTACACTTCACGGCCATGCTAATCAAAAATGTCGCTACTGGTCTAAAGAAAATCTACACTGGACGAGAGAACATACGCAATACCCTTAAAAGGTTAACGTTTGGGCAGGAATAGTTGTAAACCATTTCATTGGTCCCTTTTTCGTTCATTGCAATTTAAATGGATTATTCAGCGCTGCTCCAACAAACTTATATCCTGATCGAGCAAACCCACAAGTCTCATCGAATGTGATATGGTTCCAGCAGGACGGAGCACCAGCACATTGTTTCCAAATCGGTGGATAGGGAGGCGAGGATCTTTAGAACGGCCATCATAGTATACAAAACTAAACCATGCGATCTAATTAAATATATAATATAATAAAATTCAATATATAATATAATAAAAGCCCTGGTTCTCTAAATCCTGTGACAAGACCAGACTTGAAAAGGTGACAGTTCACAAAACGCTTCTACACAATCCCTGTCAAGAAAACCGCCAAGCATTTAACGACGCAAGAAACCGCTATGTCCGCATTCTTTCTAAGGCAAAAAACGCGTTTAATAACCACATCAAAAACAAAGTCTGCTCAAGCTCCAACGGCAGCAAACCCTTCTGGACTCTTGCTAAATCTATTGGAAATAATTTCTGCAAGAGCACGTTCCCACCTCTTGTTTCAGGGGATGAAATTGTTTCTACCGCCCTGGGCAAGGCAGAACTTTTTGCCTCGTTGTTCGCCGGCAAATATACTCTCAACCCACCTCCAAATGTTCAACAACCAACAGTCTACAATGTCGCGCATAAAATGACGGTTATAATTTTCAAAACTGAAAAGGTACGAAAGATGCTCTCTTCTCTTAATACCAGGATAGCCTCTGGCCTTGACGAGATCCCAGCAATTGTTCTCAAAAAATGTGCACCAGAACTTGCTCCTGTCCTGAATCGTCTGTTTCAGACATCTTACAATAGATGCATTTTGCCGTAGTAACTGGAAAACTGCTCGAGCACAAACCGTCCCCAAGAAGGGATCTAAAGCGCCTTCTAGCAACTACAGGCCTATTTATCTCCTTTCAGTCGTCTCAAAGTGATGGAAAAGTATATAAACACCGAATTACTAAAATTTCTTGAAAAACACAGTCTAATCCACGACAGGCAGTATGGATTCCGTCAGCGCAGATCAACCGCCGACATCCTTTCCTTTGTCACCCATTCTTGGAACAAGTCTATGGAACTACACAGTGAATCCCAGATTGTCGCTCTAGACATATCCAAAGCACTAGACCAGATCTGGCACGCAGCGCCGCTTAATAAACTTCCGGCATATGGCCCACCACCAAAACTCTGTACCTGGACAGCAAATTTCCTCTCCACCCGGAGCATTTGTGTTGTCGTGGATGGCCATTTATCTAAACTGTTAACTCCAATTAATGCAGGAGTTCCTCACGGTTCAGCTTTAGCCCCTACTTTGTTTCTTCTCCACATCAATGACCTTCTCTCTATCACATCCAATCCAGTTCACAGTTACGCGGACGACAGCACCCTCCACTCAAATATACAATATTCTAAGCCTGGCTCTTTAGCCCAATTAGTTGATGATCGCAGACTCATGAAGGGTTCTGTCTCCGTGGATCTCCAAAAAATATTAGACTGGGGAAGTAGAAACCTTGTACAATTCAACCCACCAAATCTCAGCCTTGCTTTCTATCTCATAAGAGATACGCCAGCCCTAGACCCGTCACAATAAACAACCAAGTTATTTAAAGTAATGAGTCCTTTTCACTTGTTGGCATTTCTGTGGATCGAAATCTCAATTGGCACCAGCATGTCACATCAATTGCAGAAGCGGCTGCTAAGAAATTAGGTTTCCTCTTCCGGGCTCACGAATACTTTTCACCAGCTAATCTTTATACTCATATCTTTCACAAATAAGGTCAAAGCTCGAATACTTCTCCCACATCTGGGGTGCCGCTGCTGCTTCTACACTCGCTATCCTGGACTCCATTCAGAAGAAAGTTATACGTCTCATGGATGACCCTACCCTCACCCAAAGGCTGCCATCCCTTGCGCACCGACGTGCCGTTGGCGACCTCTCTTCTATAGATATCGGCACGGGCAGTGCTCAGAGGAGCTTTCTTCCATAGTTCCTCCACCTGCTGCCCCCAACAGATCTACCAGGGGAACATAGCGAATGCACCCTTTTACTGTCCAGGTCACCAGGCATAGAACATCTTGTTATGCCCGCTCTTTTAACCCGAGGACCTCCAAGTTGTGGAATTCTTTGTCGGCACATGTTTTTCCTTCTTCTCCGAACTTTCAAACCTTCAAGTCCAGAATTAACAAGTTTCCTCTTTCCTCCTTGTCGACAGCCAGGGTACGATAGTGTTTAGGCTGTAAGCCCTCGCGGTGTGTTGTTGAAATATATATTTTTAAAAAATCCTAAATCTAATTATTAATGTTGACTTCTGGTCTCGCTAGTAACTATAGAATGGAAATAAAATACAAAGATGGTTTTAGAACAGAAGAGTTGGAGGGAGAGATATTATTCTATAAATTAATTTTCAAAGCAAAGAAAGCAAGCTCGCGACATAGTAAATAGTGATAACTCCCGTGATGGTGGCCGTTACCTTTTCGCGACGTAGCTGAATCAGTTATCGATACCACGCCGCAACGTTTCCGCCATCCCCATGTTTGGTGGTTGCTACGTGACTGGCGACAGAACACTTAGAAGTTCCAGCGACCAATTGTGCTAGTTGGGAGATCATTGGATCATACGTATGGAGTGTTACGATGTAAGAAACGGGAAGCTGGATTTTAAAAAAGCGAGAACACAGAGAATATTTTTTTTAAATTATGGCCATAGAGGAACAAAACACTGACAACCTATCGGTGTAGAAAGGCGAATAAAAGTGTGCTAGACTAAGTGAGGGACGAAAGATGCTTCCTAAAACAAATCAAGAGGATGAAGAAAAATTTAATTGGACATATTCTGTGACATATTAACTTTCTGGCTACATTGTTTGAAAGGGGCATACTTGGGAAAAAGAGGAGAGCTGGATGAAGTGAAACAAATTTGTAAGCCTAGCCCAATTGATGAAGTAAGGTAGCTACAATAAAACTATAGCACCTGCTGAAGATGGTTGCGACGACAAGGCGACATTACCTGTCGACTGTGATGATTCTATAAAATGCACGACATATACAAATAACTAATTCTCGAGACGCAGATACTTATTTTCCTTCATAATAAACCCGGCATCAAAATTCCTTTGGAATATAAGCATGAATATGTAAATCCTTATAAAAAAATTACACACGCAATTGTATTCACAACAGCCTATTAGGTACGGCACGCTTTAATATGCTTAACATAAATTACATTCATAATTGTTATTATTATTTACGATGCGCCTATGCACAAAAGGAACGCAAGGTCGTGTTAAATGTCATTATTAAGCAACTTAAAGTTGATACTAGAAGTAATATTATATCATTAAATTGTTATGTTTTACAAGAAACTAAGTTTACACTTGCTTGTTATGAAAAACATGTATGCCTAAAATAACCCAGAGACTTGATACACTTAAAATCAAATCCACAATCAATCGCGAGATAGTATTTTGACTTTTAAAACATCATGTATAACCAGGACAAACTTATTACAAATTTTAATTATTACAATTACGTATACATATATACGGCATGTCCGGTAAGGATAGGTCAATATTTAACCAGCGTATAGGGGTAGTCAAAATAATACTAGTAGTTCATATAATCATTTTTCCTAAAGTCCCACCTAACAACGATATCGGGCTCCAAATGCGTACCTGGAGATTTAAATTTTCGATTCTACTTCTTAAGCAACCCAGTATAACACTAAGTGAGTGGTGGACGTGCCGTCACCTAGTTGCGGAACCAAGTAGTATGTTGTCACGCCAGCTCCAAATAACACAAAGTGTTAAAAAAATAGAGACTGTATACAACTAACAATTTAGAAAATTGTCAGCCGTGGCCCATTTCTACCCCAATATAGGGACAAAGTATGTAAGGCTAGATGTATTCTCGCAACAGTTAGAACCGTAGACCGGTTTCGCTCTCATTACAGCTCTTCAGTACGGCATACTAATTGTAGCAAAAATGCACCAAAAGTAATACGGCTATAGTATAGCCAGCCTTTCAACACTAAGTGAGTGGTGGACGTGCCGACACCTAGTTGAGGAACCAAGTAGTATGTTGTCACGCCAGCTGCAAATAACACAAAGTGTTAAAAAAGAGAGACTGTATACAACTAACAATTTCGAAAATTTTCAGCACTGGCCCATTTCTACCCCAATATGGGGACAAATTATGTAAGGCTAGATGTATTCTCGCAACAATTAGAACCGTAGACCGGTTTCGCTCTCATTAGAGCTCTTCAGTACGGCATACTAATTGTAGCAAAAATGCACCAAAAGTAATACGGCTATAGTATAGCAAGCCTTTCAACACTAAGTGAGTGGTGGACGTGCCGCCACCTAGTTGCGAAACCAAGTAGTATGTTGTAATATTTATTTATATATTTCAACAACATACCACGAGGGCTTACAGCCTAAATACTATCGTACCGTGGGTGTCAACAAGGAGGAAAGAGGCAACTTGTTAATTCTGGACTTGAAGGTTTGGAGGTTCGGAGGAGAAGGAAAAACATGTGCCGGCAAGGAATGCCACAACTTGGAAGTCCTCGGGACAAAAGAGCGGGCACAACAAGATGTTCTATGCCTGGTGACCTGGACAGTAAAAGGGTGCATTCTCTCTGTTGCCCTGGTAGATATGTTGGGGACAGCAGGTGGAGGAACTATGGAAGAAAGCTACTCTGAGCAGGGCCCGTGCAGATATCTATAAAATAAAGAGGGGTCACCAACGGCACGTCGGTGGGCAAGGGATGGCAGCCTTTGTGTGAGGGTAGAGTGACCGATGAGACGTGGAGCTCTCTTCTGAATGGAGTAGAGGATAGAGGGTGTAGAAGCCGCAGCGGCACCCCAGATGTGGGAGCAGTATTCCAGATTTGGCCTTATTTGTGAAGTATATAAGGTATAGAGATTAGCTGGTGAAAAGTATTTGCGAGCCTGGAAGAGGAAACCTAATTTCTTAGCAGCCACTTCTGCAATTGATGTGACATGTTGGTGCCAATTGAGAATTTGATCCACAAAAATGCCAACAAGTGACAAGGACTAATTTTCAATCATATTGCTGATAATCCTTCTAACAGCGTACGGAAGCTCGCGGCTCAACTAGACACAACACAATGGGTTGTAAGACACAATAGAGACTGTGTACAACCAACTAGCAATTTTGCATATTATCAGCCCTGCCCCATTTCTTCCCCAATATAGGGACAATATATGTCAGGCTAGAATTGTTAGTTAGTGCACACAGTCTCTATTTTATAACATTTTGTGTTAATTGGAGTTGTCGTGACAACATACTACTTGGTTCCACACCGAGATGGCGACCCTGTCGTGCATTTCACAATGTTCTAGGTGACTGGCTACCATAGACGTATTACGTTATGGGTGTGTTCTCGCTGTGATTAGTATAGTGCACTGATGAGCTCTAATTAGAGCGAAACCGGTCTGCGGTTCTAATTATGGTGAGAATACATCTAGACTTATATACATTGTCCCTATATTAGGGAAGAAATGGGCCAGGCCTGACAATTTACAAAACTGTTGGTTGTGCACAGTCTCTATTTTAGAGCTTTTTGTGTTAATTGGAGCGGTCGTGATAACATACTACCTGGTTTCGCACCGAGATGGCGACCATTGCTTGCGATAGTTTGTTAATACAGATTATACCAAAATTTTCAGTATCTTGTATGAGAATAGATCAGTTACAGTCACAATCTAGTGATTAGCCAATTGTTATAGGAAAACGTACAAAATGAATTGGCTATTTAAAATGTATATTCCGGGGCGGCTCCTCCATAAGAGCGCCGTGCGCGCGCACTGCCACCTGCCGGAGCTAAATAATATTTTTGCTATGCTATGTTTTAATAAATTTTTATTTTTTTACCTCCTGCATTCTACAAATACAAACAAAATTAGTATATCGAGGATCCCAGAGTCGGCAGCCATTAATACAGAATCAGAAGAAGTATAGTGTATTAATGGTTGCCGACGTTATATACATCCATATACACTGATTCCTGCGTCGGTGTGTATTCTTCGGCGCTCTAACTAAATGGGAAACTTCAATGCGAAACGATCGACTATCTTCGTCAAAAACGACCGAATAAGCAATCCCGTTGTGCGATTTAAAATTCCACACTTGCAACACAGCATAATAAGACCCAGCAATGAATCTTGTAGGGCGGCCCTTTGATGTTGTGAGAATAGAATATTTGACCTTACCCACATCGCTCCAGCTTAACGGACCAGGGTGGGACTCGGCAGACAGTTATGCTGTTGTCGAATCACAGGCGTACTCGCTCATTTTATCGCCCGGACCGTATTATCTTTCTTAAAGCAATGTTATTATTGATTTGTATGCAGCAAAATATTACGTAATTGACACAACGATAATTAAATATAGTCTAGAATATAGTGTTAGTAGAAGGAATATAACTACGATAGATTAGATCCTCGTGAATAGCATGTCGAATGATCGACTTAATGCGCTAGCAATGTTGGCAATAAACAGGGACTTTGTATTTGAAATACCGAACTTTGATGAAAGAGTTCTGGAACAGTTTGTGGCTATCAAAAACAGACGTATGGATTTTTCGTTTGAGGAATAAGTATACGTCTGTTATGTTATAACTTATAAACTAAAGTGAATGCTGAGTGTTGACAGAATTGTGATTTGTGTTAGTAATTATCAAAGGAAAGGACTTTTTAACTATTATAACCTATAATTAACTAGAGGAAAACTTGGTAAGTAGTTAATAATTATTAAATTTAATAAGTAGGTTTTTTTATAATACATTTTCGGGAAAAAAAGAGGCGAGCCCTTCATTTTTTTTCTTGCGCACCCCCAATGCATTAAGGCACGAGCCGCTACTGTGTATATTACAAATACTACCTTACAACAAATAAATGTATCTACTGTATCTACTTGACAAAGAATTGCTACAAACTGTGCATCAAATGCAAACTTATTTTTATTATTTCGTTTCAAATAAGAGTTATTAGGTTCAATATCTCTTGCCAGTTTGTGTAAAGATAGTAATCTTAATACGGCATAAACACTCACTTTCAAGTTACTTTTAATGCATTTTTTTATTTAAAAGAAGATCTGATTTGCACGCGGAAATAACTGTACCAAAACCATTGTCGCTCTCTGATTGTGCCTCGTTTACATGACAAGTGACTTAATGAGTATCTAAATACCTATCTGACAGTGTTTCAAACAACACAGGCGTATTTAATTAACCTGATTAACTTCAGACTACCATATACTTTCCTATGTTTTTTTTTTTGACAAATTACTTGTCAAAAACTATGATTATTTGAATTTTAGCCTTGTGCCTTGACCCTGGTAATAATCTAAATTGCAGCCTCTGTTAAAAAAGGTAGAAAACAATGTGTGAAACTTAGAAAAGTTGGGATATGTGAACAAATGAACAAGCACCTTGAAATTACGTTACATGCTTTATTTTAAATATGAGCATGTAGCGGGAACCTTGATGTAACAAACGAAAAGGATGTAAAAGTATATTTTATTGTTAATTATCAATATATCACTGTTAAGTATGCCAGTCACTTTTACCTTCGCTATTCTTAATAAAATAAAAGTACGCAACAAAGATAAAAGGGAAAGTATAATAATTTATAATTAAAACATATGAGGAAGAACTAAACAAATAGCTTACGCAACTTTTGAAATAATTATAAAATCTACCAGTTATGACAATAAATAAAATGAAAAATTGTCTTGTTACCATGTATTATTTAAGCCACTAAATTTCACTATTGTACTACTATAGTTTTTTCCGTGACGTTGTTGTCAAATGATAATTTCCATCCGACGAAACTGGTGAATTTAGGCTCAACATGCCTTAGTAAAATGTTACCCGTCTGCGTTTTACAGGGTGTTTAAATAAGTTTTCTTAAAACTATTTTTTCAAATATCTTGAAAGCGGCTCAACACATCATTATGAAATGTGGGATGGTCTTATTAGACATCATGCGTAATACGATGACGGTATCAATTTCACCACTTCCGCTTGGTGGCGCCACCGACAGCAACACTGGTTCATTAACATGATCATAATTTTTTGTCCACCTGTATGCACATTTTCGAACAAAAATAAAGAAAGCCCATTTAGTTTCACACAAAAAAGGTATACTTTTTTAAAGCCGAAAAAGTTGACCGTTTTCAAAATAAACGTAGTTTTTCAATGAAAACCAACATTCTGTATATATTTTGTTGCTAAGGATGTTATGGTAAGCAACAAGGACAAAAAATTATGACCATTTTAATCAACCAGTGTTGCTGTCGGTGGCGCCACCAAGCGGCAGTGGTGAAATTGACACCGTCATCGTATTACGCATTGTGACTAATAATACCATGCGACATTTCATAATAAGTTGAACCACTTTCAAGATATTTGAAAAAATAATTTTAAGAAAAATTATTTAAACACCCTGTAAAACGAAACCGAGTAACATCTTACTAAGGCATGTTGACGCCAATCGCTGTGTCACCCCTTAACTAATGTTATACATACATACATACATACATACATATATATACATACATATATATATATATATATATATATATATATATATATATATATATATATATATATATATATATATATATATATACAGGTATAACAAAATAGTGGGCCAACCCGCTAACCACGGATTCCCGAGACGAAAATTTTATGACTTTTCTCATAACATTTTTCTTCTAGGGGCCCCGTTTTCGAAATACAGAGTGATGAAATTGAACTTAAAAAAGAATTTTTCATTTCTAATTTTTATGTTTTTGAAGTTATCTCCATGAAACTTTGCAAGTAGTCTTATTTTAGAACTAAACGCCATCTGTATAGATGAGGAGAGAAAAATCTAATCCCAGTGGGGGTAGGGGGGTAGGGGTTGGAACAAGTATTGACCCTCTTAAACTTTTTTGTGCCAACGCCAATGGTTTTAAAACAAATGACTGTTGTTAGACAAAATAATTTTATAACTTTTGTTTCTCTAGTTGAATTTTGATAAAACGACTAGTTTTCGAGTTATTTTAAGTTGTATGGTCGGACCCAAACAGGCGAGAAAGAACCTACGAAACGTTATCTCCATGAAATATAACATGTAGTCTTATACCACGACTAGACGACATCTGCGTGAATAAGAAAAATCAAACCCATACATTTTTTTATTCGGGTGCCGGTGGTCTAATAGAAACTAATATCGCAGGTTATTTGCGTTCTTGAACGCCGGTGACACGTCTCAACAAATTAAAAAAATTTGGATTTATTTTTTATTCATTTGCAATCAGAATAGAGAATCTATTACACAGAAATTGTAGCTCATTCCATTGCCTTAAATATTACATCTAACAATAACTCATAAACTAGTCGTTTTATCCAAATACAACTAGAGAAACAAAACTTATAAAATTACTTTGTACAACAGCCATTTGTTTTGAAACCATTGGCGTGCGCTCAAAAAAGTTTAGAGGGTCAATACTTGTTCCACCCCACCCCCCCTGTACCCCCCTTGGGATTTGATTTTTCTCTCATCATCTACACAGATGGCGTCTAGTTCTAAAATAAGCTACGTGCTAAATTTCATGGAGATAACTTCAAAAACATAAAGATTAGAAATGAAAAAATATTTTTTAAGTTCAATTTCAACACTCTGTATTTCGAAAACGGGGCCCCCAGAAGAAAAATGTTATAAGAAAAGTCATAAAATTTTCGTCTCGGGAATCCATGGTTAGCGGGTTGGCCCACTATTTTGTAACACCCTGTATATATATATATATATATATATATATATATATATATATATATATATATATATATATATATATATATATATATATATATATATATATATATATTATATATATAGAGAGAGAGAGAGAGAGAGAGGATGTCCCAAAAGTCGTAAATCAAACGTCACACGAAGATAGGCTAGCTCGAGCCCTTTCAGAAGAACCGTATATGATCTTATCAAAAAGTTTACGGTTTTCAAGATATTGAAAATTTTATGAAAAAAATATTAAAATTGTCAAATTTTAAGGTATTTTGCGCCCCACATGCGGTAAGAAACATTTCCGGAATCTGATTATTGTGCATGTTAATCCTCAATAATGGCGGTATTGACTCAGTCTGAAATATTTTGTTATTATTTAGAAAATGTGAAGAAAAATTTTTTTACTTTTCTTCCCCATTTTTTTTTAAATTTGGAATAAACCTCCGTACTGAATAAAAAATTTAGCAAAATTTACCGGCTCATAATTTCAAAAACTTCCCTGTTTTATGGAGATTCTAAAATGGTATAAAGCATTATCAATATCTCTTAAAAGTAATTCACTGTCGACGATTGAAAGTAAATTTGGAAGTGAAATCAGGTAGCTAACAAATAGAAATAAACAGATTGTGACATTTACAAAAATTATTCTATTCATAACAGATGCTCTATTTGACGGCCATTATGTCTTATACATAAACGATATCGTCTTAGGAACGATCCTCTTAGTCTTCTTAGACTGCTTCGTGAAATTTCTTGAGCTGCTGTTCTGATTATTTGAGGTCCACCTGCCCGGGTATGTCTGATTCAAATATTGCCTTACTGCTAAGGTAGAGTGGGCTGGGCATCCATCATTTTGAAGCCACATTGTTTTCCGAAGTTCTAATAGGGTGTCTTCCAGCAGTTCTGGCGAATTGTTTTGTAAAAACGCCAAATAACTTTGCCCATTTAACGTAGGGCGCAGTTCCACTGGTCCCAAAAGTGTTCCGTTAAAAATAGCGAGCGAGAGATTTATATTAAATTGATGCTGGGACCGATCCTCTCTGAACTCATGTGGATCTTCAATTTTCCAACTATGAAAGTTATGGAGGTTCAAGTAACAAATCATTTGTACATACTGACTCGCCACTCCATAAAACTTTATCGAAGAAATTGGGATATTGTATGATTTTTCGCTTGCGCCTTGGGTATTCACGCAGTTCCAACATTTGGACCGTCTGAATATGGTGCCCATACCTTTTTAAAATTCTATGAGAAGTAGACGTTGAGACACCAGTTCGTCTCTATACTTTCCACGTCGAGGTACCAGGTTATTCGATAACAGCATCCAGGACAGCATCCTCGTCTGCAGTTCCCGGTCGTCCAGTTCGATCAACAGGATCGATGCCAGGCATTCTAACAGCGCTGTTATCGAAGAACCTGGCACCTCGACGCGGAAAGTACAGAGACGAACTGGTGTCTTAACGTCTACTGCTCATAGAATTTTAAAAAGGTATGGGTACCATATTCAGACGGTCCAAATGTTGGAACTGCGTGAATACGCAAGGCGTAAGCGATTTTGCAAAATTATGTTAATAAAAACTCTGGACGCAGCAAGTGCGTTATGGTAGTGAATTTTCATAAAAATGTTTTTTATAAAAAATATGTCTTTTTTTAAAGAAAAGCAGGCATCAAATTTGGTTACCAGTATAACCTCTATAGTGGGAACAATGTACCACATTTTATCAAAATAACTTTGTTGTTGGAAAAAGGGCAAATATTTTTCGAAAACTAACTTAAAATATCCCCGAAAAACTGGCCCGATTTTCCTGGCCAACGAACTTCCTTAAGGTATTTAGCCCCTACCAAGATATAATTATTTACAAAAAGCTTTTCGACAAAACTTACAAAAAAAATTGTAAACAACTTTTTTGCGAAAGTCCAAAAACATTTTTTTTACAATAACTTATTAAACATTAGGTACTAATTACCAAAATTTTACAAAAATTTCACAAACAATGATTTCTACATAAACAAATAAAGTTCGCTACCATAACGCACTTGCTGCGTCCAGAATTTTTTTCTTACAAACATGCATTATATTTCGATGGAAAATGCAATAACATAAGGCGTGTTTGATTAAAAAAAAAGAAAATTTGTATCACCAACGACTTATGGGCCACCTGTGATTGTAGAATTTTTTTTAATATGTAGCTCAAGACACCCTATAATTAATGTATACAAAATTTTTTCATATCTTGTATAATAACGGATATATTGAGCTTTATTGATTTTTTACGAAAATTCGACAAAAATTATATACCATTAAACGATAAACTCTATAGCTAAGGTTACTGCCAATCATCAGAGAAAGGGTCTATTTGAAATGAATTTTCTGGAAATATTTTAGTAAAATGGAGGACAATGACTGTTGAAACTAAGACTTAAGGGTTTGTAAAACATCCTTCTTGAGACATTTTATTTCCATAGCCCGTATTAGATTCAAGTTATTTGCCTAAATGTTGCCAATTTTGACATTTTAAATCGCAACTTTGACGTTTTGAGGAAAACCCTAATTTATTTTTCTTCAATTGCCTATAACTTTTTTGTCTTTTAAGCTACAGTGCTAAATATTGGTGGGTAACTTACGTATAAGAACGTAAACTCGTGTACCAAATTTGGTTGCCCTTGCTTTGTTAATTCCGGAGATATAAATTTTTTTCGAAAGAAAATACAAAATTTTCTGAAAACCTTGGCAGATTTTCTTGGCTAACGAACTCATCCAAGCCATTTGCAAAAGGAATTTATTCACCAAATTTAATCAAAATCGGTCAATTATTTTTTGAGTTATCGGTGTGATACATATATATATATATATATATATATATATATATATATATATATATATATATATATATATATATATATATATATATATATATATATATATATATATATATATATATATATATATATATATAAACATATAAAAATTGAAACTGACCCCGGATATGTTTTCTGGGGGGCCTAATTAGCGCTCATTTGAAGAAATTTTTTTCAAAATTCAAAAGTCGGGATCTCCTCATTAGTGAATTTTTTTTAAGAAAATTCACTAAAAATCATACAAGATCCCAATTTCTTCGGAAAAGTTTTATAAAGTGGCGAGACAGCATGTACAAATGATTTGTTACGTGAACCTCCATAACTTTCGTAGTTGGAAAATTGAAGATCCACATGAGTTCAGAGAGGATTGGTCCCAGCATCAATTTAATATAAATCTCTGGGCCGGTATTTTTAACGGAACACTTTGGGGACCAGTGGAACTGCGCCCTACGTTAAATCACCAAAGATATTTGGCGTTTTTACAAAAGAATTTGTCAGAACTACTGGAAGACATCCCATTAGAACTTCGGAGAACAATGTGGCTTCAAAATGATGGATGCCCAGCCCACTCTGCCTTAGAAGTAAGGCAATACTTGAATCAGACATACCCGGGCAGGTGGACCTCAAATAATCAGAACAGCAGCTCAAGAAATTTCACGAAGCAGTCTAAGAAGACTAAGAGGATCGTTCCTAAAACGATATCGTTTATGTATAAGACAGAATGGCCGTCCAATAGAGCATCTGTTATGAATAGGATAATTTAGGTAAATGTCACACAATCTGTTTATTTTTATTTGTTAGCTACCTCATTTCACTTCCAAATTTACTTTCAATCGTCGACAGTGAATTACTTTTAAGAGATATTGATAATGCTTTATACCATTTTAGAATCTCCATAAAACAGGGAAGTTTTTGAAATTATGAGCCAGTAAATTTAACTAACTTTTTTTTTCAGTACGGAGGTTTATTCGAAGGTTAAAAAAAAATGGGGAAGAAAAGTCCGATTTTTTATTTTTTTCTTCGGATTTTCTCAATAATAATACAACATTTTTCAGATTGGTTCGACAACGCTATTATCGAGGATTTACAGGCACAAAAATCACATTCCGGAAATGTTTTTTTTGCATGTGGGGGGGGGGGGCAAGAAAGGGCTTGAGCTAGCCTATCTTCGTGTGACATTTGATTTACGGCTTTTGGGACACATATATATATATATATATATATATATATATATATATATATATATATATATATATATATATATATATATATATATATATATATATATATATATATATATATATATATATATATTAACTAAAGCAAAGTATAAACATCAACAAACACAAACTGAGTCATTATAATAGCAACGAAATACGATAAGCACGGAATTTAGATTAAGTAAACAAACTTAATCCCTATAAAAAAACAATGCGTTTAACAATATTTACTCAAAATTAAGCTGAGATAGAAACATGAGAAAATTTAGCCAGCACATATAATGTGGAAGCGTATTTATTTTGAGGGTACGATGATTGCTGATGCTGTTCAAACATTTCTAACCTTTCGACTATTTTCAGAATAGTAATCGATTACATGGCAACACCGGATGGGGGAATATCAAATATCAAGGCTGATGCGGATGTCAACTGACGATTTACGTCACCGATAGGTTGTCGTGACGTAATGGATGTAACTGGGGTTAGCTCCACGAGAAAAACCGCCTACTTGAATTTACACAATGCCTTTTGATTATGGTTTATGGGGATGCGCATTGATTCTACATCCGTTGAGCAAGATAATCTTTTACACTCTCGACTCATCGAAGCTGTCGTGTAACAACAAACCACAAAAAATGTACAGGGTGAGCGAAACTCGATGTCTCAGCTTTATTATGAGAAAAATAAACAACAATGGAAAAAATCTGAAAAGAGGTTCTTGAATGGGATTGAGTAAGGTCCATTTGAAGCCAAACTATCATAGTTGTCCAAACTTGGAAGCTGAAGTTATGACGTCATCGACTTTTTTCCAGAAACATATTTGCATATTAAAAAAAAGCTATTTTGTCTAAACAAATTTGGTATTTTTAAACTTTTCTTAATCATACTTACACTGACGTGTAATTTCACACTGGTATTTTTAATAATTTGTGGTTCGTTCCTACAATATCGCAGTATGTGGTTTGTCCATGGAAACAGGAAACAACAAGGCTCAGATAGATATGAATATACTCTGGTGAATTTACAAGTGTGTGCCCTATAGAGTTTAGCCCATGTGGCCGCTACATTATTTTTCAAATCAATAATATTGCATTTGCCAATACAAAGTTAAAATTAACACCAACCGATGTTGTGGCATTGTTTTTGAGCAACTTGAACGTCTGCACGTTCCGCCCTTTGGAGGAGACGTAAAGCCGTCGGTCCCATATCAATGCGATGTTGGACACGTTAAAAATCCCTAACCCCTTATAGACAGGCAGGGGTTCAGCAAAATGTCTAGGAGCGTGAAGTGAAACTGCTTCTCGGCGTCACAGAAATAGACCGACTGTTAAGAAACAAAAAAAAAAAAAACACACACACACACATAATACAAAGTGGAACACTTTACAGAACACAACAAGCCACCTATTCTATTAAAAGGTCAATAGATCTGATAATGATTCGGTGAGTATTATTATATTTAAAGAAATGATATTTTTAAAACTGAAAAAACGCATCTTATGGTGACATATAACCTATAACGTTTTATTTGTCATCAAATAACTGACAAAATATTATACAGCGACAAAATAGTGGGAAAACGCTGCGAATAACTGACCAACAGTGAGCGCTTTTTGCAAAACAACGCACCTGCTCACAAATCGTTGACTGAGCTGCAACCAATTCATAAAATTGTATTTGAATTAATTGACCATCCACTCTATTCTCCGGATCTTGCTTCACCTAAGTACTATTTATTCCTAAAGCTCAAAAAACATTAGAAGGGTAAACGATTTTCGACACACAAGTCATGATGTCCCGTTGAGAAGAGTTCTGAAGACCAAGAGGAATTTAAAGTGTTTAGAAGTTCTACTGATCGCCTCAGATACACGGCCCGTGTTATGGCAAGCCTGGCACGTGGTGTGCCGTTCCACACACCGTGTAGCTAGTTACACAGGCCGTCCAGCCGGGGGGTGATTCGCGGACCGGGATATCACGAGCATAGGATCCACCAATGTGTCGGTAAATTGGTATACTCTCAAAGGATCTAAAGGAAACTCAGCGTATGGCTAGGAAGACAGTAGTATAGTGAATTTTTTCAGTGGTAAACGTATTTTTAATACTGAACTGACTAGTCTGCGGACTAAAAAAATATATACACGCCGTGTAGCATTCCTGACTCGTGCAATCACGGTTCATAAACAAAAAGTCTGGACGCAGAAAGTGCGTTATGGTAGTGAATTTTCATTAAAATGTTTTAAATGGCAAATATGTGTTTTTTTTTAAGCAAGCAGGCTTCAAATTTGGTTACCAGTATAACCTATATAGTAGAAACAATGTGCCATGTTTCATCAAAATAACTTAATTGTTTAAAAATGTATAAAAATTTCCGAAAGTAAACTAAAAATGTTCCCGAAAAAGAGGTTTCTTGGTCAACCTTATAGGTTAATAGCAAATTGAGCTATTCAAATGTGAGGCATTTAATGAAAATTCGCTACTATAACGCACTTGCTGCGTCCCGAATTCCTTTTCTTACAAACATGCATTATATTTCGATGGAAAATGCACAAATGCAATAACATAAGGCGTGTCCGATTAAAAGAAAAAGAAAATTTGTATCATCAACAACTTATGGGCCACCTGTGATTGTAGAAATAATTTTTTTAAGATGTAGCTCAAGACACCCTATAACTAATGTATGCAAATTTTTTTTCGTATCTTGTATAATAACGGACATATTGAACTTTATTGATTTTTTACGAAAATTCGACAAAAATTATATACCATTAAACGATAAACTCTATAGTTAACGCTACTGCCAAAGCATCAGAGAATGGATCTATTTGAAATGAATTTCTGGGAATATTTTAGTAAAATAAAGGACAATGACAGTTGAAGCTAAGACTTCAGGGTTTGTAAAACATTCTTCTTGTGACATTTTCTTTCCACAGCCCGTAGTAGTTTCAAGTTCTTTGCCTAAATGTTGCCATTTTGACGTTTTAAATCGTGACTGACGTTTTGAGGAAAATCCCAATTTATTTTTCTTTAAGTGCCTATAACTTTTTGTCTTTTAACTTACAGAGCTAAGTTTTGGTACATAATTTACCTATAATGATATAAACCCGCGTACCAAATTTGGTCGCCCTTTCTTTGTTACTTCCGGAAATATAAATTTCTTTCGAAAGAAAACACAAGATTTTCCTGGAAAACCTGTGCCGATTTTCCTGGCTAACGAACTTATCGAAGCCAGTTGCAAAATGAAAGATTCACCAAACTTAACCAAAATCGGCCTATTATTTTTTGAAACTGATATGTGTTCTAGGGGGTCTAATTATCACTCATTTGAAGACATTTTTTCAAAATTCAAAAGTCGGGATCTCCTCAATAGTGATTTTTTAAAAAGAAAATTCACTAAAAAGCTACAAGCTCGTGGAATGGTAATCCACGGACCATCTATCCGGGCCTTACAGTGGCTAATTGAAATCACATTATATTTATGTGTCCACGGCATTAAAACTCGCAACTGAAATTAACAATATCTATTATACAAACAAATGATAGAAGCTTCTGCTGAATAAACCTTTTGGTGAATTTCCGTAGGAAAAATTCATTATCAGAGAGTCTGCGACTTTTGAATTTTGAATATATTTCTTCAAATAAGCGTGTACGTAGAACCTATATCCGCGGTCAGTATCAGTTTTTCTTATGTGTACATACATACAGGGTGGTGTATTTCTCCGGTAATGCTTAATACATCAGTTATTACACAAGATATGAAAAACAAAATATGTAAGTACGTTAATTGTACCCTGTCTCAGGCGCATCTTATAAAATTATTTTGAAAGGTGGCCCATAAGTTGTTGGTGACACAAGTGTTGTTTTTTAATAGAACACCCCTTATATTGTTGCATTTTGGCATTTTCCATCGAAGTATAATGCGTGCTTATAAACACAGAACTTGGATATTGTTCACCGTTTTTGAGTTATTTCAATTGCCTTGCAACTTTTCACGTTTTTGACACATATCAATATTGCATTCCAATTCCCATTCAAAAAGGTTTTTGTTTATATAATTCATCGAAAAAATCGAGATGCTATGTACAGAGCGCTCTCAAATAATAGCTCAATTTTTTCAAAATAATAAAAGTGTGTGCCAATAGACGTTATCATCTGAGGTCATCCATAATTACGCACACACAATTTTTTCAAATGGAACAGCATCTGTTTTATGTTTCAGAAGTGAAGGGCAACTGCTTTAAGTTTTAATAATACTTCCTATACCTAAAGACTCTACACTAAGTGAGTGGTGAGCGTGTCGCCACCTAGTTGCGGAATCAAGTAGTATGTTGTCACGCCAAGCTTCAAATAACACAAAGTGTTAAAAACTAGAGACTGTATACAACTATTCATTGATTGTTATTGCCCTTACTTGGTGAAACTTGTCCATACTACATACAGACTTGAAGACTACTTCTCTGGCTTCACAGTGAAGCCAGAGAAGTAGTCTCTAAGTCTGTATGTTGTATACAACTAACTAACAATTAGTAGATTGTCAGCCCTGGCCCATTTCTTCCCTAATATAGGGACAAAGTATGTAAGGCTAGATGCATTCTCACAACAATTAGAACCGTAGACCGGTTTCGCTCTCATTAGAGCGTGCAATTAGTATGCCTTATTGACGAGCTCTAATGAGAGCGAAACCGGTATACGGTTCTAATTGTTGTGAGAATGCATCTAGCCTTACTAAAGACTCTAATTTTTAAAATATTTAGATTTTTATAATCGCATACCATAATTCATGTAAGCTCATTACAGGACAACACTGGACTTTGTCAAAGAAACGGGCATCCTAGAGGAGTAAGGTGAATTCTAGGGGCACAATAGGCCAGAGAGGCCGCGGTGCCACGACTCAAAAGTGTACCACCCCTGTATAATAATATAAAGGGGTTTAATTTTCTTTTTCAGTTCTTTATTTAATTCTAATAACCGATCAGAATATGGGATTATTTAGCTATTTTTTGAGCAAATATATTAAAATATTTAAATTCACTTTGGCATAAAAAAGGTAATAAATAATTAATTTAAGGAGATTATGTATTTTTTGTTTACATTTTCATAATATATAGGCAAGTAGTTGATAAATGGTTTTTACAAACGTCAAATGAAACTGCAGTGACAGGCTTAAATAACGTTTTTATTTCTGACAGCTGGTGACATGAAATATGAACATTTTCCGCTTTTATTTACAATTAGTGAATTTTCTTTAAAAAAAATTCAATAATGAGGAGATCCCGACTTTTGAATTTTGAAAAAAATTTCTTCAAATGAGCGCTATTTAGGACCCCTGGAACCCAAATCCGAGGTCGGTTTCAGACTTCTGAGGTTTTCCCGGAAAATTTTGTGTTTCCTTTCGAAAAAAATCGAAAAAAAAATTTTTCTCCAAAATTAACAAAGTAAGGGCAACCATTTCATAAGCGGGTTTATATCAGTATAGGTAACTTACCTACGAAAATTTAGCTGTGTAGGTTAAAGGACAAAAAAGTTACAGGCATTTAAAGAAAAATAAATTTGGGTTTTCCTCAAAACGTCAAAGTCGCGATTCAAAATGTCAACATTGGTAATATTTAGGCAATGATCCTGAAATTAATATTAGCTATGGAAAGAAAATGTCTCAAGAAGAATGCTTTACAAAGCCTGATCTCTTTCAATCGTCATTGTCCTTCATTTTACTAAAATATTCCCAGAAAATTCATTTAAAATAGACCCTGATGCTTTGGCAGTAGTGTTGGCTATAGAGTTTATCGTTTAATGGTATATCATTTTTGTCAAATTTTCGTAAAAAATCATTAAAGTTCAATATATCTGTTATTATGCAAGTTACGAAAAAAAATGGTATACATTAATTATAGGGTGTCTTGAGCTACATCTTAAAAAATATTTCCACAATTACAGGATAACCCATAAGTCGTTGGCGATTCAAATTTTTTTTTTATTTTTTTTTAATCGAACACGCCCTATGTTATTGCATTTTTGCATTTTCCATCGAAATATAATACATCTTTGTAAGAAAAGCAATTCTAGACGCAATAAGTGCGTTATGGAAGCGAATTTTCATTAAATGCTTTAAATTTGAATAGCTTAATTTGCTATTAACCTATAAGGTTGACCGCGAAACCAGTTTTTTCGGGAACAATTTAAGTATACTTTCGAAAATTTTTGTACATTTTCAAACAATGAAGTTATTTTGATGAAACATGTCACATTGTTTCTACTATATAGATTGATGCCTGCTTTCTTAAAAAAAACATGTTTGCTATTAAAAACATTTTTATGAAAATTCACTACCATAACGCACTTGCTGCGCCCAGAAGTTTTTTAATTACAGATTAGGTATATTATTTTAAAATCTCATGTATTTTATCAGAAAATTTTCCAATAGAAAATATCTAGTCAGCTTTTTCCGGAAATTTATCTCAGTGTTTTCGGCAAGTTTTTGTAAATTTGTGAAATGCTATTAATTATCAATTTCAAAGTTATTGTAAAGAATGGGTTTGCGAATTCACGTATAAAAGTTGTTTTCGAATTTTTGGGAAAAAAATTTTGTTCGCAAATTTTTGTGTAATTTTTTCGTAAAAAAATGTGTCTATAACTTTCATGTTAGATTATTTAAGCAATCTTGGTATAAAACAAAATGGAGAATTTTTGTGCAAAAAAAGTGAATATTTTCATGTAATTTTTTTTATTTCTAATAAAAAGCTTTTTGGAACTTAGTGAAGGTTGGAACCTGTGATAAGCACTGATAAGCACACTTGGAGAACCCAAATCACCACAACACATTTAAAAAAAAAGATGATCGTTTCACTAACCAAGCTGGCGTCATCAGAGGATGAATAATTCTGAATATTAAAATGTGTTGTGGTGATTTGGGTTTTCCAAGTATGCTTAGCTTTCTGTAAATAATTATATCTTGGCAGGTATAGCTTTTGTGTACACTTCTTGGAGAGGTTCGTTGGTCAGGAAAGTCTGACCAGTTTTTTTGGGAAATTGCTGTACTTTTTTAAACAATAAATTGCTTTTGATGGAATATGGTAGATGTTTTCTACTATAAATGCCATACTTTCTACTGAATTTGATGCCTTTCATAAAAAAAAAACATATATCACATAAAAAACATTTCTATGCAAATTCGCCACCATAACGCACTTGCTGCATCCCGACTTTTTAAAAAAATTATTGCAGTTTCTATTGTAGGCTAAGTAGGAGTAGTAATAAGTAGAATTTGGAGAACTCAATTCATCACAATATAGTTTTTAGACCTCATGACGTTTCACTAACAAAGTTAGCGTCATCAGAGGGATGAATAAACTCAGTCTGAATACTGTATTGTGATGAACTGGGTTCTCCAAATTGCAGTTATCGGTGCTTATCACAGGTTACAATCTTCACTCATTGAGGCTAAGTAGTTTTTAATACCTCCTCGTTCGCCATCATATAATTCTATAAACCATAAAAAGCTCAACGATTAATGTTTCAGACCATCGATTAATTAAAAAAAAGTGCTTTTTAAAACGGTATTTTCCCTGGAACAGCAGGAGTAAGTGAGACAAGAGGAAAAGTTTGCGTATTGATCGCCTGCATGTATGCGAAGGTTTTAGCTCTATGGTCTTGGCGCCCCTGTAACTGCATTGTCTCCTGCTGCTGACTCCAAACATGACGCGGGGTTGTTCATTATTAAAAGGGGTAAATAACCGAAGGTGGTGAACTATGTTGCCATTTTACCAAACATTCTGGTTGTTGGATAAATTGAGTAAAACATTTTAGGACGAAAATGGTTTTAAACTATGACAAATCAACAGTTACATAACGAAGCATTGGAATACTGTTTACCACATAATTTTTGTAGCTTAGTATGGGATCTTAATTTTGAGATTTAACATAATCTAGGACAAACAGTGAATATTGTGTAATTAATTAACCAATTTTGTTGTCTTTAATTATTAATTGACTCTCTTAATGTGATTTAAATTCCAAAACAATGTTAAAGGTTATCATATATTGAAAAAAACTTATCACAACAGTGATTGGGTTAACAATTTGCAAAATAAGAAAATATTCTACCAACACTAATTAGTATTCTATGTTTTGTCAACACCATCATTTTTTACGCTATAATATAACACAACTCACTCATTCTGTAGATAATAGCAATTTAATTTTGACTAGCAATTATTTAAGTATACAGTATTAATGTCTTTGGGAATTAGGGATACTGCATATATTAAACTTTATTTGTAAACATAAACTGATAACTGAGAACTAAAAAAATTCGGGACGTAGCAAGTGCGTTATAGTAGTCAATTTTCATAAGAATTGTACACTATTAGTAAGACATATTATTAAAACTAATTATTTAGATTTAAATGGACCTTGGAGATCGATTTTAGAGTCCCAGTTAGCGATTATTTTTTAAAAATTATGTTTTATATAGAGGTAAAAAATTAAAATTTGGTCTTAGGTATAATGTGTGAGAACTGCCTTTAAAAAAGCTGTGTTACAAATTTCATTAAAGTTGCAAAAGTTTTTCAGAAGAAAAATAATTATTTACAAAGGGAATGTATCTGTCAAATTATAGATATGGCAGGTATTTTTCCTTATTAATTGTTTGTATGGTTTTGTTTTAGCCAACCCATTCAGTTTTTGAAAATAATAAACAACAAAAAAGGTTTTTTACAACAAATTTGTAGTTATCCGCGAAGCCCATATTATTTTTCTTTAATATTTTTTTTCGTTAATTTAGTACCCACGTGTGTTTACATAGGTGTTACTATGGTTCAAGGTTGAAGATTCTGGCTTAATGGGAAATTTATTGAGTTATCTGATTTGAAATATTTTTACGAAAATTTTCTACCATAACATAAAAACCTTTTTTGTTGTTTATTGTTGCAAAAACTGGATGGGTTGGCTAAAACAAAACCATCCAAGCAATCAATAAGGAAAAATACCTGCCATATTTATAATTTGGCAGGTACATCCCTTTGTAAATAATTGATTTCTTTCTGAAAAACCTTTGTAACTTTAATAAAATTTGTAACACCATTTTTTGAAGTCACTTGCAGTACTTACATAATATAGGTATCTAAGACCAAATTTTAATTTTTAAGCTCCATATAATTTTATTTTTTCAAATAATCGCTAACTGGGACTCTAAAACCGATCTCCAAGGTCCATTTAAATTTAAAGAATTAGTTTGAATAATCTGTCTTACTAATAGTGTACAATTCTTATTAAAATTCAATACTATAACGCACTTGCTGCGTCCCGAATTTTTTTATTTATAGTATACATTCGCATGCTAAAATTTAGCGCTTTCGGACGCAAACTTTGTCCCGATATTAGGAAAGAAATGGTTCAAGGCTGACAATTTACACAATTGATAGGTGACTACATTGTACACAACTCTATCTATAAAATTTTGTGTAAACTAGAGCTATCGTGACAACATACTACTGTCCCAGACATATCTCTCACAACGTTCTCCAGACTGACATCTTGCTACAACTTCCATTGTTTAGATTTTTATCTACGATTTATTTAAATAGCATAGCAGTACATATAACGTCCGATTTATTTAAATAGCATAGCAGTACAGATAACGTCATTTGTCTTTGTACAACATTGTAGATATTGCATTACAGAATCTGAAGTGATGTCAAGGGTTATTGTATTATTAATTTCGAATAACTTTATCTTCCTTTGACTAAACGACTTGAAAATTGGTACACAACAACGTCGGTCTATGTTATTTTAAGTTGTAAATATTCGTTTCAAGTACTTAAGACGATTTGAGAGAGGTCCTAATTCGCGCTCATTTGAAGAAAATTTCCGAAAGTCTCACCATCGATACCTCTCTATTAGTGAATTTTCTTAATGAAAATTCACTTAAAACGCCAGGAGGCAACCGAAACGCTTTACAAGCAACAATATCGGATTTTTTTAGTTACAGTTGTTTGGGGGTAAAAATTGATTTACCCCAAAGCAGCCCCAGACATAGATACGTTCACAATTTTTATATTCTTCCTATGCCTATAATTTTCCCTTTAAGACCAAACCTTAATTTTTAAATTCCATCCAAAAACGTTTGTTATAGGAAATTTTACATCCAGCTGTGTCAAACTCTCTCTCATCCTTTTCTTCCTCACATCGGTGTGATATAAAATACTGGAGTTTGGTGCGGGCGTTAAGTATGTAATTTTTTTAATTAAGCCTTGAACTGTGACAAAAGCTATTTTAGTTTTCAGACACCAAAGTAATGAGTCTTTTTCACTTGTTGGCATTTCTGTGGATCGAAATCTCAATTGGCATCAACAAGTCACATCAATTGCAGAAGCGGCTGCTATGAAATTAGGTTTCCTCTTCCGGGCTCGCAAATACTTTTCACCAGCTAATCTCTATACCTTATATACTTCACAAATAAGGCCAAACCTAGAATACTGCTCCCACATCTGGGGTGCCGCTGCCGCTTATACACTCGCTATCCTTGACTCCATTCAGAGAGAGCTATACGTCTCATCGGTGACCCTACCCTCACCCAAAGGCTGCCATACCTTGCTCACCGACGTGCCGTTGGTGACCTCTTTCTCTTTTAGAGATATCTGCACGGGCACTGCTCAGAGGAGCTTTCCTCCATAGTTCTCCCACCTGCTGCCCCCAACAGATCTACCAAGGAAATAGAGCGAATGCACCCTTTTACTATCCAGGTCACCAGACATAGAACATCTTGTCATGCCCGCTCTTTTATCCCGAGGACTTCCAAGTTGTGGAATTCCTTGCCGGCACATGTTTTTCCTTCTCCTCCGAACGTCCAAAGCTTCACGTCCAGAATTAACAAGTTGCCTCTTTCCTCCTTGTCGACACCCACGGTATGATAGTATTTAGGCTGTAAGCCCTCGTGGTGTGTTGTTGAAATGTAAAAAAAACATGTTTTTAAACAACGGAATTCACAGGCTTTATTTTATACTGCTGGAAAACTTTCCATTAGTTTAAGGCTTAACCGGCATTTGTGAAGCGGTAATAAAAGCTCCAAGTGTAATGCCCATTAGTAAAACACTTTCCCTCTATTTCCATTGGCAACATTGCATTTCGTACTGCTGCTTTCTACACTTCTATGCTGTGCTATTCATTGTCCGCCCTTTGTGTGGGTTGTTGCTTAATGCTCCTGCAAATCTGATAGGATGCAGGATGCGGGAGAAGCTCTCATTATACGCGACATGACGCGCTGAGTTTACTTGCAGGATTAAAAAATGACACCAAGACTAAATGAGTTTAAGTAGCAGACATTGAAAAAATTCAATGCCAAGTGCACGCAGATGCACACTTAAATAATTTATGGAGATCAAGACTGGTAATTTGTTGAGACGATTTAATCAGCAAATTGGCGTTTATTCAGTACGGCTTAAGAAACTTAAATACCTACGCGAATTCCCAGAATATGATAAGTGACTGCAGTATACGATACAATCAATTATACACTAGACAAGCCAATTATTTGAATTATTTAAACACAAAATGTTCATAATTCATGCACATAATTATTTACAATAAAACAGATATGCTAAACACGGTTAGAAAAGACGAATTATCATATACTACTGGCTATCTGAAATTAATTTTGTGGGGATCAACACACCAGTAAACAGAACATTTAATTGTAAAGTAGTATAGAGTGCCGCCTAAAGTATCAAATAAATTAAAGAAACGTCTGGACGCAGCAAGTCCGTTATGGTAGTGAATTTTCGTAAAAATGTTTTTAATGGCAAATATGTCTTGTTTTTAAAGGAACGACATTTTGTTGGCAGTATAACCTATATATTAGTAACAATCTACCATATTTCATTAAAATAGCTTTGTTGTTTCAGAAAGTACAAACATTTTCCGAAAATAAACTTTAAAAGTTCCAGAAAAAAAACGCGCTCATTTGAAGAAATCTTTTTAAAATTCATAAGTCGCTGTCTTCTCGATAACGATTTTTTTTACGAAAATTTGCTCAAATTTAGACTATTAAACCATAAACTCTATAGCTGAAACTACTGCCGTAGCATCAGAAAGAGGGTCTATTCGAAATGAATTTTCTGAAAATATTTTAGTAAAATGAAGGACAATGATGGTTGAAGCTGAATCTTAAGGCTTTGTAAAACACACTTCTTACGACATATCGTCCAAAAAATCCGTATTTGTTCCAAATTCGTTGTCTGAAAATTTTTATTTTTATTTTTTCTGCTACTTCTTGACGTTTTTGCGTCAAGAAAACTTAACTTTTGGATGCAATAATCAATTGGTTTTGATAAGCACACAAAATATTTTGTTCTTGTGCTTTCCTCTGATCACCAGTGGCACCCAAATGTTTTATATTAAAATGCCTATAACTTTTTTTCCTTTCAACTTAGAGATCTGAATTGGCATGTAGGGTAAGTTGGATAGTAGAAACGTATATGTCAAATTTGGTTGTTATACCTCTGTTATTTTCGGAGATACGAAAATATTTCGAAGGAAAATCCAAAATTTTCCCCGAAAAACTTATCCGATTTTCCTGGATAACGAACTTATCCAAGCCACGTACAAAGGAAAGGTAAATACCAAATTTCATTAAAATCAGCGCATTATTTTTTGAGTTATCGATTAAAATCAGCGCATTATTTTTTGAGTTATCGATACGATACATATATATATATATATATATATATATATATATATATATATATATATATATATATATATATATATATATATATATATATATATATATATATATATATATATATATATATATATATATATAAACACATATCTCCCCATTAGTGAATTTTTCGTTTGGAAGTCCTCTATTGTATGCTATTTATACCTGTAACCAACTCAACCACATCACGTATTAGCAAACTGACTCGTACCAAGTGTCAGCCGCACCTAGTTTGAAATTGAAATCGGCGAAATCCACTTTACTTATATTTAGCAGGAACGATGACCGGGCAAAAGTCTGGGATTGCTGCTGTATCATCATCATCATCAATCAGCCCTCTGCGTCCACTGCTGGACATAGGCCTGCCCTAGTTGAGTCCATTCTTTTCTGTCTTGGGCGCTACGAATCCAGTTTTTTGTAATTTTTGTAATGTCGCCTGTCCAGCGAGTTGGTGGTCTTCCTCTGTCTCTTTTATCGGATCTGGGTCTCCATTCAAGCAATCGTTTTGTCCACCTGTCATCTTGCATGCGAGCCACATGTCCCGTCCACTTTTGAGTCTTGCCACATGTACGACCATATCAGTCACTCCTGTTCTTCTGCGTAATTCTTCATTTCTAATGTGATCACGTAACGAAACGCCAAGCATCGACCTCTCCATTTTGCGCTGTGCTACTTTTAGTTTCATAGCAGAAGCGTTGGTAAAGGTTGGTGTTTCGGCGCCGTAGGTCATAAACGATAGAACACATTGGTTGAAAACTTTTCTTTTCAAGCATATTGGAAGGTCGCCTCTGAAAACGTCTCCAAGTTTGCCGTAAGCCGCCCAGGAGAGCATAACTCTTCTGTTTATCTCGCATGATTGCTTGGCTTTGGATATGCTTATCTCGTGGCCCAAATATGTGTATTTATCCACCCAGAGTTTTCAATAATTAGGTTGTTACTAGGGATGAGGTTTGTCATAAATTTTGTTTTTCCGATGTTCATTTTTAGCAACCTTTAGCTTAATGTATGTGGTATTTAGTTTTAGAATCAAAGAGATAACTCGTGTTGATATTTTGTTTAGTGACACGATGCTTGATTTGTGTCGCTTGTGTATGAGAAATCCTGTTTCTCCCTAGGAGCTCTCTTCTTCACCCACGCTATAGAATATGTGCCCAGACTTAAGGTCTATGAGATCTTCGCCTCGTCTTTTTACTTTACTTAGTCCGACAATGTCCCATTTTATACGTTCCAATTGGCCTTCTAGTTCCATTAATCTTTTATCTATTGACAGTGATTGGGTATTGTAGGTTGCAATATGCAGTATTTTGTTGTTGGTACGTTTGGTACTCATTGCCATATGACTTGTTGTCAGTGCGAGATTTTGAAAATACTTTTCTACTCGCCTGGGGTTGTTCAGTTTTTACATCTGGCATGATCAAAGGTGGTATTTAGCCATAAAACACCACGCTGGCTAGACGTCTTGGTGAGTTTGGAACTTCAGCCGCCCATTCTGGGTCAGACGCTGTTCGTAGCCGCCCATTCTGGGTCAGACGCTACTGTACCTGTTGGTCCGCGGGAGGTATTTCATTTCCCTCCTACCACTCGTATTTGAGAGGCATTCCTCTATCCGCCACCTGAAGACGCGTCCATTTCGTTCTTCTAATGTTTCACCTGATACCTCCATTTGCAATTAATACTAATCACTCCATAATACTTTTCCAACTGCAAACCTTTCTCAACTACCCATATTTTTGCCGAAATTGTAAATTTTGTACGAGACCAAAAATGTCACCAATTATATTTCTTGTTGGAAAAGGACATTACTATGCGGTATAAAGTTGAATAGAATAAACCAAGATGGATATATTAAGTGATTTATTCGTTGTTATATCTAGAACGGTCGACGTTTCTAAGCAACAGATTTGATTCTTTTATTGATTTGATTAAATTGATATAATAGATTATATACTTTGGAGTAAATTGTTTATTAAAATCAGCTACTTAAATTTAACATATGTGTTTGTGCGTGCATGTGCGTGTGCGCGTGTGCGCGCGTGTGTGTGTGCGCGCTGAGAAGGGGATGGAAATGGAAGGTTATCCAACAGCCACAGACTAAATTTAATACAAATGAGTATATGCTAGTCCAATGGTATTCTTAGAAGATAAAGTAGGTAGCGTTATGTAGTACAAAGCTTTTGAAAGTTCGCTACGATAACGCACTTGCTGCGTTCCGACTTTTTAAACTATTTTGCGCAACTATTTTGCGCAACTATGTTGCGCAACTATGTTTGACTGGCTACAGTGAAATTCCGCACTGACATCAATTCCAATAAGTTATTGTTTGTAGCTACGATTTTGTTTGTCTATGGAAACGTCAAAGCTAACTCACTATTAATACAGTGCTTTTTGCTCTGTGACTGGTCAAGACCTACCAAATCACCGACTATTTTCTAGAATTACATTTTTTATTATTTTGACTTTGTAAAATATTGTTGATAAAAAGTTCAAACAAAGTAAGTGCGTTATAGTTGCGAATGTACTTCAAACTCTAATTACTGAATTTCCTATTATTACAGAAACTTAAGTTTTGGCGTCTACGTAAATTTTTATTAACGCCAGGTGTATAACAAACTGCATCAGAATAGCTGTATTATTTTCGGAGATACAAATTTTGGCTTAGAAAACTTGACATTTTATGCAAAAAACTGGTCCGATTAGACTTGTTACCGAACTAGTCCAAGAGATTTAGACACATACTTGCCAAGTTTGAACAAAACCTTTCTTAAGTTATCGCTTGCATATACGTGACACGTGAAGTTGAAAATTTATGCAACACGATCAAACTCACTTGAGGAGCTTCGTCGGCGAATTGTTGAAGAATGTCGCAAGACAACGCCCAAAATGCTTCGAGATGTTCGTTCGGAAGTGGAGCAAAGATTTGACAATTGTATGAAAGTGGAAGGAACACAATTTGAACATTTAATTAAATAACATTAATTCATTCATTGATAGTCTGCCTTATTTTTAATTGATGATTTAATTGCCATAGCCAAACCAAAATTTAAAACGTCGTATGTTGTGAGCAGAATTGAGAAAACTTTAAAATGGGGTGTAGGCTGCCATTTAAAATTAAGGATATTTGCGCCGCTACCAAAGGCGTCGGTTCCAAGACGATAAAACTTACGACATCATGTGTCCTCTGAAAAGAAAGTCGATGTATTTCGCCTTTTTTTTCTTTTTCTTTTAAATTCGGATAATTTCCAGGTGGAAAGTTTTAATTGGCACACCCTGTATATAAAATTACCTTACTCCAAATATGGCTTCTAGAGGTTTTAATTCGCGCTCATTTAAAAAATGTTTCCGAAAGTATGTCGATCGTGAACTCTTTCTATCAGTAAATTTGTTTAATGGAAATGTCGCTAAAAAGCTTGCAGCGCATACATCAGTAATGAATTACTTACACTTTTTAGTCTAATATTTAACAAACACTCGGATTTAAATTCATTATCAAAGCACGTTAAGAAGCATTCACTTAATTAAACCTTGTCATAACCACCTGTTACATATCACACAATCTTCTGCTCTTTACTTTTAGCGCTGACCTGACAATCTACCCTGCCAAGACGAATTACCATGCTCGACCTGGAGATCATCATGAGAACTTCGGAGCCGGCAATATCTATTTGTAACGTTCAAAATGTCTGATTATATGGTACTCATGATTTATGAGTCCAATTAAAACCAGACAGATAACTCGAATAATTAATTACCATTATCATACTTAGTAATTAATCTGCACTTCAGACGTCTTCCTGAGATGCCAAGATGATGTTCCTCAATACGACTTCTCTTCATATAAGCAGATTATTTGTAAGACTTAAACTTGACGTTTTCAAGCGCGCTAGCAAAAAAAACCGTAAACCAAAGAGATTATGTGATCCTCGTGATCTACCTCCTGTTAATTTTACTGTATATTAATTACGAAAAAAAGGGTGACTTGAAAGACAACTTTTGGGGTTAATCGATGCAAAGTGGCTATTTTGATAAGCGGCCACAAGATAAAATATCGCGGTCAGTTACAATATATATATATATATATATATATATATATATATATATATATATATATATATAGAGTGGCGCATTGAAAACGAAACAGACCGATTTGCGTCCAGTGAAATTTTTTTTAAAGAAACGCTGAAACAAGTCAATTTTAATATTGAGGGGGACATGTTTTGAAATAAAACTTAACTTTGTCACATTAACCCCTTAAGGGTGGTGATAACAACCCTTATATTTTAAATAGGGAACATGGGTCGAGTGTTACATCATTTGAAAGCTCTTTCTTTTCTGAAATCAGCACACTAATTTTTTTGGAAATTTTATCAACTCGTTTAAAAATTATTCACAGTTGGAATTGCAATAACGTATTTCATTAATTGTGATAAGAAATGAACTAATTAGTCAATTTTTCGTAAAAAGAAACTAAAAAAAAACCAAACGTTAAAAAATGTTTAGTTAAGTAAGTGTTCAAATTGTTGACCACCAGCTTCCATACAAAAGTACAAATTTTGTTCAAAACGAGCTCTGACATTCTGGAGCATTTGTGGGGTTATTAGACGGCATTCTTTAACAAAGCGTCATCGTAATTCTTCCAGAGACTCCGGTTCTGTAGCGTAAATTCTACTCTTTAAATGGCCCCATAGAAAGAAGTCTAAAAGAGTTGAATCCGGTGATCTAGGGGGCCACTCAATAGCACCTCTACGCCCAATCTATTGCTCTGGAAACTCTCTGTTCAAAAACTCCCTAACACGTTGTGAAAAATGCGGAGGAGCTCCATCTTGTTGAAACACTAATTGATTTTCTTGATAGCGATCATCATTTTTAACAATGTCAATTATTAGAGGGTAAACGATATCTTCTAGTAACTCCAAATACGTTTCGCCACTCAAATTGCCATCAAGAAAACTTGGTCCGATTAAACGGTCTCCAAAAATGCCAGTCCAGAGATTCGATTTCATTGGAGTTTGAGTATGGACTTCGTGAAAATTTCTTGGATTATTATCTGCCCAATAACGACAATTATGACGATTGACTGTAGAGTTTAATAAGAACGTTCACTCGTCTGAAAAACAGATATTGAACAGAATGTTCCCGTTATCAACTATTCGTGCAGTCATAACTTCACAAAACTCCAGCCGCCGATCAAAATCATCTTGATTCAGCTGTTGTACAAGATAAATTTTATACGGGTGAAATTTATGATGCTTCAAGATTCGCTGAATAGTTTGAAACAGTGGCCAATTTTCTCGTGCTCTAAGTTGGATCTGCAGCAATTTGTCCTAAAACTTCAATCTCAGTAGTCTCATTTCTAACCGGTAATTCACGTTAAGGATCCCGTTTTTTGTTGGCTACTGAACCACTTTGTCGAAACTTTGCAACTGGCTCCAAAATGTATTTTCTGTTAACATGCCTGTTCGGATGTCGTTCATTAAACAAATTTGCGGTACGGTTGGCACAGTCATCGACTTTGAAAAAAAAAGTAATTATTTCAACTCTTTGTTTCTACAAAATCACTATTGTAAAATTAATTTTTGGTAGTACTATTAAGTATCAAACCGACCCATAAACTGAAATAATAAACCGCATTTCTCTCATTCCGATAATAAATGTTCTGATAGTCAATTTTTTGTTTACAAACCAACAAAACATTGACTATCAGCACATTTCTTATCGGAATGAGTGAAATGCGTTTTTGCATCTTCAACTGTGAATAATTTTTAAACGAGTTGATAAAACTCCCAAAAAAATTAGTATGCTGAATTCAAAAAAGAAAGAGCTTTCAAATGATGTAATACTCGACCCATGTTCCCAATTTAAAATATAAGGGTTTTTATCACCACCCTTAAGGGGTTGATGTTGCGCCACCTTATATATATATATATATATATATATATATATATATATATATATATATATATATATATATATATATATATATATATATATATACACACATCAGATCAGTAACTAAAAAAATGTGTTGATTTTGACGAAATTTGGTAGGTACCTTCTCCTGTGGCTAGAGTTTTCTTAGGTTTTCTTTCGCAAACATCTTGTATCTCCGTAAATATCAAAACAATGCTAACCAAATTTGGTATGCTGGTTTCTATTCTTAAAAGTATAGTATACACCAAAATCTAGATATCTAAGTTAAAACAAAATAAAGTTATAAACATTTTTATTGTTGGGTGCCACTAGAGGTCTAACGAGGACACAAGAGCAAAATACTCTTGTGTGGTAAACAAAATCGATTAGATATTACCAGGATTAACTTTTCTGGATTAATTGACGAAAAAAGTCAACAAGTACGAAGAAAATTACTCTAAAATGGTATAGTTTTTCTTCTAAAAAATGGCATATTCGCCAATTCCACTCGATTCATGATAAGCAAGTACATAACTAGATTTGATTGGTTCCAGTTTAGCAATTCCAATTAAATGTCGCCGCTAACCTTACTGACACTTGTAACTACGTTTTCGACTTTTATGTTCCCTTTCAAATTCAGATTCGGAAAGTGCTTAAAATGTATTATCGGGTACCTAATTAATATAATTGGGCGTTATATTATTGACTCGTTTCGCAGCCATTATTATATAAACAATTACTAAATGATTATTTGTAAATTAATAACTCTACTGCTTTTTTTTTTTTAATGTTTTTGCTTTCTTATTCAATTTTAGCGTTATCTGATCAGATTATGTAATTCCAATAAACCTTTTAGCGAATTTTTGTAGCAAAAATTACTAATAAAACTTCTAATTAAACTTTAATAACAGATCAGATTGTTTGTTGTTGCCTTAACTTGGTGAACCCACTCTATACTAAATGCAGACATAAAGGCGTTTTCTGTGGTTTCACAAGTGCACGCTTTTCTCTCTGCAATCGGTTGCGTTGTTTATGGCATCATCAGGCGAAAAAAAATGTTTTCTATGAAGTCACAGAAAAAATCTCTTTGTTTGTATTTGGATCAGATTGTATAATATTTAATTTATTCTATTAGCGAATTTTCATTTACAACTTCTTCCTGTAATAGCGAGTTTCTTGAATGAAAAAGAGGTATCTAATTTTCTTGAAAGAAAAATTTGTTTTGAGATTAGATGTAACATTTTTTTAAGCAAAATTCGTAAAAATGTACAGAGGCCAGTTTAAATGTTCGTTGTTTTGTTGCCCCTAAATCTCACTGGAGATCACTTCTAGGTGTATATATATATATATATATATATATATATATATATATATATATATATATATATATATATATATATATATATATATATATATATATATATATATATATATATATATATATTACATATACGTGTAGAGTATTCCTAAGAGAATTCCCTACCATAACGCATTTGCCCAGATTTAAAAAAAAACTGTGTAGATTCCGCGGCTGCGAACTACAAATAGCGAAAGATAACCTAAGGATATTTGCATTTTTCCTGTTTACTACTTGACGTTCAGTATATCCATGGCTTCTGGCTCCTTTAAGTCTACTATGTTTTGCTTCTTTATAGTTTTTAGCTTACATTATGCAGTGCTGAGTTCATTATAATATACCTTACAGGCATTATATCCATACATGGTAATTAAAATGTAAAAACAAGAGCATCAAGTATGAAGAGCATACGCCTGCAAATTTATAGTGAAACTGTAAGAAAATCGACTCTAGATTGAAAAGATTTTAAAAAGTGTGTGTAGCTACTCTAACTTGGTGAAAACGTTCCTTACTAAATAAAGCCGTAGAAGCATCGTCTGACTTCGCAGTATCTTATTATTTCCCCCGCAATCGGTTTCTCGTTTACAGCAACGTCGGGGGAAACCTTTTGCAAAAAAGATGTAATAATCCATTGTGGTGTAGCCAGAGAGGAAAGCCCCAAAAATATTTTTACAAAATGTTTCTAAAAAGTCATTAAAAAGACTTGAAGCAGCAAGTGCACTATGGTAACGAATCGTCGTAAATATGACTTTGCATTTGTTCTATATAACTTCCTATCCAGAATAGAATATATGAACCATACCCTCTCAGTTAAAAAATCTGGCCCCTCAACCGCACTGGCCTCGCATCATATTCATATAAGATACAAAGTAGGCTAAGACAATGCCGAAATAGTAGCTCCAGTCTACAACTTCAAAATCAGAATTATCCGCGAAGCGATAGAGTCCAAAAACGTCCTGATTATTTAAACAAGGTAGATGATGCTCTTCTAGTTGGAAACCTATTATATCCTCATTACAAACACACAAAACGGCCAATAAATCAATAGCCAATTCAAACACCCAGTTACCTGACTCAACAAATACCTCTATCCTGCTTAATCCGCTAAGTGCGGTTACTAACTACGTGACTTAGTAAACATTACCGACCGATATAATAATATAAATAATTGCGACGCCAAGTTGTAACCAGCACAAGGCGCCAAACGGTCATATATATATATATATATATATATATATATATATATATATATATATATATATATATATATATATATATATATATATATATATATATATATATATCTTGGGTCTGGAGTTGAACATAGCGAAACCTTAGAGACGATATCCAGTGAGATTTATGGAGTAGGCAGACTAGGGCTCCGTAATCGAACTACAACCACCCAGCCTACCCTTACCCGTCGCTCTAAGGAGTAGTTAGATTGAGGCCTTAGAGCTCATTTCCTTTCATAGTTTGTTAACCTCTTGAAAATGGCTCCAAAACAGGAATCTTAAGGTCGAGTTTTGATAAATTACGTGGTTTAAGCCGAGAACCAAGTATTTCTCACGTAAAGATATATAAACATTGTAGATTAATTGTAGATTGTTTAATTAGTCGTATAGGCCTCTCAGCACTGCGACCCCAATTGGTCTTCTGTGAGTGACTCTTTTCCCTAATAGTTTCCCACAAAGCTCAGACTTTTTATGATAGATAATATTTTAAATTTAAAGGTTAACATTTTAAGTGACTTTTTAACTAATATTCAATTTTTATATGTATATATATATATAGATATATATATATATATATATATATATATATATATATATATATATATATATATATATATATATATATATATATATATATATATATACAGTGCACGGCGTATCGAGCGTCCATTAGAAGTATCTACAAAACTATACCGATTTTTAATCTGAAAATTTGGTCACTTGGGTTTTCTGGATAGCTGAATTTAACAAAAATATACACGTCATCATACCACTTCCGGTTATACCGGAAGTGGTTACTAACTTTGTTTTTTCAAATGAAACATGACATTTTTGAGTAGAGTTTTGGATTTATCGTAAAATTTTAGGTTGACTTTTGATAACATACCATATGTAAAAAATCAGCCGTTTTGGAGTTATATCGATTTTTTTAAAACTTAAAAAAAAATTATGTATGTATATTGAGTGGTATATCTCCGGCAAATATGATGTCAGCGATTTGCAATTTCGTCTGTGGTTTTTCAAGATACAAGAGTATCGTGAAAATAGGCAAATGCGTTGATAGCATATACAGGGTGGAAGAAATTCACATACCAACTTGGACAATTTCGGACCCCTATAACTTGCTTACTTCAAATGGAACACCCTGTATATTTTTATCTTATTGCTTAGAGATTTGCATTATCTTTCGATTTATATCAGCATGTCCTATACCTAAATGCAACAGTTATCCAGATATTGGAACATTTGCATAATGATAATGTTATAAGGTGCACAATATTTCAGTAGAGTGCCTTGACGGAAATGTTATTCTTAGCAACGCCATTACTTCATGACAGTTGTTTATAACAATCAACAAATATGTCGCGTTTGGGGTTTTCTAATGAAGATTTTCTAAATTTATTAGTTACATACGGCGAATGCAATCGCATTATGAGTAGAACCTGCCGAGTTTTCGCTGAAAGGTATCAAGATCGCCCCAGACCGAATAAACATACCATCAAACGTCTGCTTAATAATTGTATAAAGTTTGGTTCCTTTCAACCAATTGTTAGCAGGCAAAACCGTTATACCGAAGACGATGAAGCCATGGTACTAGGATACTTCCATTCGTATCCTGAAAATTCCCTACAAGAGGCTGAAAGGGATCTTAGAATATCAACCAGGTCTATCCACAGAATCTTAAGAAAGTATAATTGGCGACCTTTTAAGCTCCATTTGGTTCAGAATTTGAAAACTGAAGATTTATTGTGTCGTGTGAATTACTGTGAGTGGTTGCTGACAAGAATTCAAGAAGACGATAACTTTGTCAAAAGTATAATATGGACTGATGAAACAAAGTTTACAAAAAACGGCGTGTTTAACCGCCATAACAGTCATTACTGGGCTGCAGAAAATCCGCATATCTGCAGAGAAAGAAATTACCAAAACCGGTGGAGCTTTAATGTGTTCTGTGCCGTCAAAGACTCTCGTATTTTGTGTGTGTATTTTTATAACGAAAACTTAACAGGGGATCGATATGTGTGGTTGTTAAAAAACGTAGTAAGAGATGCTTTAGAAACTTTAGAAATTAGGGAAAGATCAAACGCTTTTTATCAAATGGACGGTGCTCCACCACATACTACTCATCAAGTCAGTGCGACATTAGAAGAAATGTTCAGTGGGAAGTGGATTGCGAACAATGGGCCCTACAAATTTCCACCACGCTCCCCTGACTTAACTCCATTAGATTTTTTCATATGGGGCTTTATTAAAAATAAAGTTTATAAAGACCCTATAACCACAAAGGAGAATATGCAAGAAAGAGTACGTGCCGCCTTCAATGAAATAAGCAGAGAAAGTATAAAACGTGCTACGAGCAATGAAATTTTAAGGCGAATTAATTGCTGTTTGCTAAAAAATGGAGCTACTTTTGAACATCTTTCTTGAACACCCATTGTTTATATACATGTTACTTATTAGATTGTTCCTTATCATTCCAGTTGCCACATTTTTTCTCACTTTCATTGGTTTAGTTGTGTAGTACTTAATAAATTGTTTATCTAGTTGCCTAAACAGATTATTATTATGGTATTCTCATTTATAATTTTGTTCTATGGGGTGTCCAACAATTAATAATTATTGAAGTTCATGAAGAATAACATTTCCGTCAAGGCACTCTACTGAAATATTGTGCACCCTTAGCCTTATAACATTATCATTATACAAATGTTCCAGTATCTGGATAACTGTTGCATTTAGGTATAGGACATGCTGATATAAATCGAAAGATAATGCAAATATCTAAGCAATAAGATAAAAATATACAGGGTGTTCCATTTGAAGTAAGCCAGTTATAGGGGTCCGAAATTGTCCAAGTTGGTATGTGAATTTCCTCCACCCTGTATATGCTATCAACGCATTTGCCTATTTTCACGATACTCTTGTATCTTGAAAAACCACAGACGAAATTGCAAATCGCTGACATCATATTTGCCGGAGATATACCACTCAATATACATACATAATTTTTTTTTAAGTTTTAAAAAAATCGATATAACTCCAAAACGGCTGATTTTTTACATATGGTATGTTATCAAAAGTCAACCTAAAATTTTACGATAAATCCAAAACTCTACTCAAAAATGTCATGTTTCATTTGAAAAAACAAAGTTAGTAACCACTTCCGGTATAACCGGAAGTGGTATGATGACGTGTATATTTTTGTTAAATTCAGCTATCCAGAAAACCCAAGTGACCAAATTTTCAGATTAAAAATCGGTATAGTTTTGTAGATACTTCTAATGGACGCTCGATACGCCGTGCACTGTATATATATATACACATATATATATCCAACCGTAAACTCGATGAAACTCGGCAAGTGCCTTTCCTTTATTAATGGCTTGGATGAGTTCCTTAGTCAGGAAAATCGGATAAGGTTTTCCGGGAAAATTTTGAGTTTTGTTCCAAAAAAATCTTTTTCTCCGAAAATTACAAAGCTATTTTAATGAAATTTGGTGGATATGTTGCCTTGTAAAAGACCTTAGCACACACTACAATTCAAATTTCTAGAAAATTTGGAAAATTGAGTTATTTAAATTTTTAGTTTTCTTTTGAAAAAAAAATGTTTTCTCCGAAAATTACAAAGTTATTTTGATGAAATTTGGTGCATATGTTGGTAAGACCCTACTACACACCAAAATTCAACTTTCTAAGTTCGTAGAAGCTTGAGTTATTCAAATTTGAAGCATTCAATAAAAATTCACTACCCTAACGCACTTGCTGCATCCCGAATTTTTTTTCTTGCGCACCCCCAATGCATTAAGGCACGAGTCGCTATTGTACAAACTGCTAAATATATGTAACTTTTGATGATTTCCTGTCTGAACACTATGTAAGAGGTGAAGCTGGTTGCAGAAATAAAAACAACAATTTGTGAAGCCAGAGAAAAAGTTTTTACGTCTATATTTCAAACGTTTGTGCTTTAAGAACCCGCACATGAGGGTCACTTGAAAAAGACAAGACAGTGGCAAGAGAAACCAAGGAGGCTTCTCCAGGTGAGCAAAGATTTTGCATCCAAACTAAGCATTCATAATTCAATTCTTCCACAAACAGCAATTAGTTCAATTTAATTAACAAGCCGTGCCCATTTATTCTAACATTAAACATTTAGCTGGTATGCTACACAACAGAACTGCAATTATACAAAAGAGAAATTTATTCTTTAGTGGAACAAAGGTTTAAAGGACGTACGAAGTATTAAATTTTACAACTGTTTTCCCAATTATGTCATAAAATTTAAGCAATATCAACTAAGAGTATTATAATGATTCAGAAGATGATATCATCGGCATATGCCACAAGAACCTGTATGTATATACAGACAGGTGTAGTAAAAGTAATGAAAAGTAAACAGAATCAAGGTTACAAGTGTACCGTTTTATTGATCACAACCTGGACCATCTATTGTGTACTTGTCTCTGTTGGATAGCTTGTTCTTCGATGATATATTGGTCCATTTGAGATGCTGGTATTCCTACACATTTTTTATGCATTTTAGAGCCATGTTTGTAAATGATTACTTTAGTAATAATTATTATAGTACACATAATATTTTAATAAAGTGTAAAAAACTCAATTATAAATGCCAAAAATCAGAAAATTTGAAGAAACGCAATGTCACTAAGTGAGTGGTGAACGTGTCGCCACCTAGTTCGGAACCAAGTACTATGTTGTCACGCCCGCTCCAAATAACACAGAGTATTAAAAATAGAGACGGTATACAACTACCTAACAATTTAAAAAATTGTTAGCCCTGGCCCATTTCTACCCCAATATAGGGACAAAGTATGTAAGACTAGATGCATTCTCGCAACAATTAGAACCGTAGACCGGTTTCGCTCTCATTAGAGCTCTTCAGTGCGGCATACTAATTGTAGCAAAAATGCACCAAAAATAACACGGCCGTGTTATTTTTGGTGCATTTTTGCTACAATTAGTATGCCGTACTGAAGAGCTCTAATGAACCTCGGTGGTTCAGAGGTAAGAACGTGTGCCTTTGAACCGAAGGGTACTGGGTTCGATCCCGGGGTACTCCTTTCACTTTTTCAGTACAAACTGTAAAATAACATCAACCGAGGTTCTGGCATTGTATTTGAGCAAGTTGAATGTCTGCACGTTCCGCCCTTCGGAGGGGGCGTAAAGCCGTCGGTCCCGTGTCCATGCGATGTTGGGCACGTTAAAGATCCCTACCCTCCTTACAGAAAGACAGGGATTCGGCAAAATTTCCAGGATAGTGAGGTGAAACTGCTCCCTGGCGTCGGTGATTGGCCATAGTCGCGGAAATAGGCCGACGTTAAAGAAAAAAAAAAAGAAAAAAAAAATGAAGAGCTCTAATGAGAGCGAAACCGGTCTACGGTTCTAATTGTTGCGAGAATGCATCTAGTCTTACAAACGCAATGTCAACTCATTTTCAAGTTTCCTCCTAAATAAATTCGAAATAGTGGGTTCACTAAAAGGTAAATTATTTCTTGTTTATATTATTCTTGCCTGTTTCTAAGTAGAAAAGAGAAACAGTGAACAAAAAAATTCAATATTTATTCTTGGTCAGTTGGATGAAGACCAGTTCCAATTTAGACAGGGCGAGGAACTAGACAAACAGTGCTGGCTGTTGTTAAACTGGTTAAATGTGACTTAAAAAGAATAGAGAACCTTTTACTGTTTTGTAAACCAGAAAAATAGCATTCAGTATGGTGGATTTGTAAACCCATATATCCTCTAAGTAAAGATTGGAACCACTTTTTTTAGATCTTTTTTATCTGATTACAATGATATATCACACGATACGATCACATCTTACTTGCTGTCAAAATTTGGGAAAAATAGTTTTGGCGAAGGGTGATTTGGTTTCTGCTCGCTTCGCTCGGGCAGAAATTCTCCACACTCGTCTGAAATGGCCGCGTTCACCCCTAGGTCGTCCATACAATTAACTAAATCCGATCATATCAAAAAATTTTACAAAAATCAATCCGAGCAGTTCATTTGTCGGGTGCTAACTGTATACCAAATTTGAAGACGATACCTAAATTCATTCGAAAGTTATCGCGCCTATTAACAGACAGACATACAGACAGACCGATAGACAAAACATTTTCGTTTCCAAATCATGTTTTCTTTATGTTTTGGCACTTTTTACACCGCTTTAGCAAAATAAAAATTTCGAAATTTCTGTTACCGATACCATATTCCTCCCAGATTGACGATATGGAAATAATAATCAACATTAATAAGGATTTTCTTCATTCATAAGGACAAAAATGAAATACATTAAACGCATACCTGTCGTACTACTAGATTTTCGTCAACTTCGATAATTCTACTACCATATGGATCTATTTTTGTGTGGTTTTGCCGCCTTTCCGGATAGTTATTTTAATAATTTTCACTGGTAACTCTAGCGTTTCAATTATTTTGGTAATACATTTTTTCATGTATCTCGTCTTCATTTGTAAAAGTTATGGTTTTCAAATAAACGTCACGGAAACAATGTACAGAAATCTATAAACATCAAAGTTTGGCTGAACTGCCAATATTTAGATCGTTAAACAAACTGATTGGCGTCCGTTCCAAAGCACTCTTCGCAGAAACGATTTGTTCCCAAAATTTGATAGCCGGCAAGATGTGATCGTATCGTGTGATATATTATTGTAATCATAAAAAAGACTTTAAAAAATGCAAAAATCCAATATGGCGCCCATTAGAAAAATCAAAGTTAAGTATTGTAACTCTTGATCCAAAACGCCTTGGAAAATATGATGACAGATTTACATTGGCCATAAAAAAAGTGTCCCTTAAAATGTCATAGTTAAAAAAAGTCCAATTCTTTCGATATTCGCTTGAAAACAACAACAAAAAACGAATATTTTTTTTTCGAATAATTAGAAAACGAAACATGACACCTCAAATTTTCTTACAGATAATTGATCACCATAGAGACGAGCAGCTTTGTCCCAATTTAACCATCTTCGTATCTCTTACGGTTTAAAAGATCCCAATCCTCACCATTATGACTTCGAACTTTCCTTATATATATATATATATATATATATATATATATATATATATAATATATATATATATATATATTTCACTATAAAGTGAATTAGAAAACATAGTTTCACTAATGATAGAACTATACAGTAATCAACGTAATAAGATCCTAACGAATAAGAAATTGAAGCTAAAATAAGGAAAGGTGTGCCTCAAGAATGCCACTTCTCACCACATTCTCTCAAGTTATTCATAGAAGACAACAAATACATATTATGCTAAAGGAAAACATAGCAGGGATCAAACTAAATGGACAACTATTCCATGGCATAAGGTGTGCAGATGACATAGCGCATAGAACAAAGAGAAATAGTCACGCATCTTGGAAATGTTATTATGGATAGTTTTGATAAAATAAAGAAAAGCAGGTAACTATTAAAACAGAAACTCCAGACTTAGTAAAACACCTTGCACTTGTTCTTTACAAACTGCATATGCTTCAGAATATATGTTTAAAAGTCGCCAATGTTGACGTTTCATTGTGAGCTAATAAAGATTTGCTTCTTGCCTTGTGATTGGTCAAGACCTACCGACTCGCCAACTGTTTTAGAAAATTTAATTAATTATCGTTTTAACCTTGTCAAATATTGTTTATAAAAAATCAAACGCAGTAAATGCGTTATGGTTATGAATTTATTTCAACTTTACTAACTCGATTTCCTATTATCATAGAAACTTCAATTATTTTGGTATGTGAATTGGTTTCTATTAAGGTCATACGTGTACTAAATTTCACCAAAATAGATGTTATTTTCGGAAATATCAATATTTTTCGAAGAAGAAAAAACTGACCCAAATGGTCCGGTTAACAAAATCGTCGAAGATATTTACAAAACACACTTACGAAGTTTGATCAAAATTCTCACTGAAAAGGTGCAAATGCCGCATAACAGAGCTATGAGGATAATATGGGGTTGTAGCAGATATATATATATATATATATATATATATATATATATATATATATATATATATATATATATATATATATAGTATGTACAAGGGTTGATTGGATTCAGGCTCTGGTATGGCTGAGAGCGGGAGATTTAACATAATGTAAAACTTTGACATAAAAACAGTATGGGAGTAGTCCAGAATATTTCAAAAATTATCAACTAACAGAAGTATTATACATCAGTGCAATACACGTAAGTTATTTAACAAGAAATTTAAATATGAAAGAATAAAAATACGTTATTTTACAGAGAAGTCAACCCATATAATCAACTTCCACAAGAAAAGGAGGCTGTAGGCGTAACAAAATTTAATAGAGGTGAAACTCGTATCAGTAATAAACAGAGTGTGTCCTAAATCCGTGCAGAAAATCCAGGGGCGTAATCTATGTGTAAAATGGTATTTCTTGCCGATATTTTCTTCAAAACATTTTGGTACCTAAACAGTTTGAAGATGTTCCCATTGCAATAAGACTACGGATATGGTGTATGTATGATAGGGCATTTTAGGTTTACCGCTCGTGAATTTTTAATTCAACATTTTGCAAGGTAGTGGATTGGACGAGACACTAAACACCCACGTCAACCCTAGCCATCAAAGTCACCGGATCTGAATCCCACAGAATTAGAAAGTTTAACATTGTAATTCCTAAAGTTATTAAATTATGAGTTGTCTTTTATCATTTTTGGAAACTATATACCTTGAAAACGACGGCCTGGGGACCCTGTGTTTATTCCACTAAATAACCTTAATTTTACCCATAAATTAGGAAACACGCTGTATATACACATAACAGTTTTAAAATGTAACATTTTTAGTGAATTATTATTCAAAGAAATTCACTAATAGAGAGGTATCGATGGTGAGACTTTTATGTATATATATATATATATATATATATATATATATATATATATATATATATATATATATATATATATATATATATATATATATATATATATATATATATATATATATATATAATCTGATAATTCAAAAAATAGTCAACCGATTTCGACTCGGCAAGTGCCTTTCTTTTATTAATGGCTTGGATGAGTTCGTTAGCCAGGAAAATCGGACGGGGTTTTCCGGGAAAATTATGAGTTTTCCTTCCAAAAAATTTTTTTCTCCGAAAATTACAAAGCTGTTTTAATGAAATTTAATGGATATATTGCCTTAGGAGGGGCCTTATAACGTACCAAAATTCAACTTTCTAAGCTTATAGAAAATTGAGTTATTCAAATTTTGAATTTTCTTTCGAAAAAGATTTTTTTCTCCGAAAATTACACAGTTATTTTAATGAAATTTGGTGGATATCTTTCCGTAGGAAAGACCTTACTAGATACCAAAATTAAACTTTCTAAGTTTATAGAAAATCGAGTTATTCAAATTTGAAGCATTAAATAAACATTCACTACCAGAACGCACTTGCTGCGTCCCGAACTTTTTAGAATTTGTGAACTATTGCAGCTTATGTTAAATTCATTAATGTTATTACGCCACATGCCTGAAGATACATACTATTTATTTTAACTCACAGTACCTACATTAACTCGCCCAAAATACACACATGACCAGAAAATTTAACACGACCAGGACAACAAATTCATATGCAAATACATATGGTTGTTAAACCAGTCTCGAGTGTAAGAAAATAATGTCTATAAGTTTAATAAAAAATAAGTTTCATGTTTCAGACCAGTTAATGAAAAATGACAACAAAAAGAGAGAAAAGCGAATCCGCTTAGAAGATACTAACGAGACTGAATACACCATGTTAATGTTTTCGTAGTCATTAGGTTGTATCTTCTAATGAAGTCATCAAGAAATCATTAAGTGGTGTACACTGAGGCACGTTGAGAGTTTCTTTTTTGTTATTATTAGCTTTTATTAAGCGCAATCAGGGAATGAAATGTGTAAAATGACAAGATAAATATAACTTGATATTTCTCATAATGAAGTCTCTTGAGTTTTTTAAATGGCATCATAACAAAGTAGTTTATAAAGTAAATGAGGTAATGAAGTTGAAGTCGTTAGTTTTTGATGTCGATCGGTTAACAACATTAGTGTTTCAATTGAAATGTGATGTATAAAACGCATGACAAATATTATATTATGTAATTAATACAAGCATGTTTTTGTTTACTTATGTAGCTTAAAATTAGAATAACAGATTATTTTCTTACATGATTAAAACGGAATTTTCTACGGCTTGTTCTACCAGACAATGTATTTATTATTAGCCCTACGCGTTTCGATTCACCTGAACCATTATTTTCAGGTGTTAAAGATCTAGAATATTAAAAGATCGTTGTCAGCAACTATGTTTCTGGTACTTCTTATGTGCGAGCATTAGAGAACAGCTACACAGAGTGCAGAGGTCCAACAAAAGCTAATGTCAAACATCAAAAACTTAGCCCGAACCGCCATGCAAACTGAACTGACAGTGCCAGGAGTTTAAACAGCTGTTTTTTTTTTGTGTTTTGTTTCTTTAACGTCGGCCTATTTCCGCGACTATGGCCAATCACCGACGCCAGGGAGCAGTTTCACCTCACTATCCTGGAAATTTTGCCGAACCCCTGTCTTTCTGTAAGGAGGGTAGGGATCTTTAACGTGCCCAACATCGCATGGACACGGGACCGACGGCTTAACGCCCCCTCCGAAGGGCGGAACGTGCAGACATTCAACTTGCTCAAATACAATGCCAGAACCTCGGTTGATGTTAATTTTACAGTTTGTACTGGAAAAGTGAAAGGAGTACGCCGGGATCGAACCCGGTACCCTTCGGTTCAAAGGCACACGTTCTTACCTCTGAACCACCGAGGTCCTGGGGTTTAAACAGCATTTACATTGAAAACGGGACTAAGTCCCTCAAAGATAACACTCGGAAGGAGTCAAATACAAGTTAAAAGTCAAATTAATCAACTAATTAAAAGTCTGGACGCAGCAAGTGAGTTATGGTAGATAATTATTTTTTTTAAATATTTGCACTACCAAATGTCTTTCTTTGATGAAAACAGGCATTAAACTTGGTTGCCTATATAGTAGAAACAATGTACCATATTTCATCGAAATAACTTTATTGCTTGAAAATATATAAACATTTTTCAAAAGTCTGGATGCAGCAAGTGTGTTATGAAAGTGAATTTCCATAAAAATGTTTTTAATAGCAAAGGCGAGCAGGCATCAATCTGACTACCGGTATAGCCTATGTAGTAGAAACAATAAACTATATTTTATCATAACTAATTATGGTTTGACAATATACAAGACTTTTCCGAAAATAAACTTAAATGTTGGTTTCCTAACCAACAAAGCTTACGTTAATAGCAAATTGAGTTATTGAAATTTGAAGGATTTAATGAAAATTCGGTAAATTTGCAGATTAGCTCCCGAACGCTTTTCAAAAAATTGTTTTCAGAAACATTACTAGGACCCCACCTGGATGCACAAACCACAAGACAAATTTCTTGTTCACACCCCCCAAGGAAGTTACGGGACTGGGAGTGAATAGTGGTGCTGGGCGGGGTAGGTAGTAAAAAGGGAATATGAGCAGAAAATACGAAGAAAACTGCTTGGAAGCTGTCTATTGGAAGCCATATCCCCATTAAACGCTGCTTATCCCGCACAGCACCCCTATTTCCATAGGTAACCTAAATACCTTGGGGGGTATGAACAAGAAATTTTTCTTGTGGTTTATGCAACGAGGGTGGTTCAATTCACACGAGGGGGGAGGAAATCATTACGACGAAGCGGACCCCCCCGGTTTGACTTGTGGCAGGGGCGGGGGGGTGTCGGTGGCTGCTTCACCGTGGGGTTTTTCCTTCCCCATTGCGTGCATACAACCACCCTCGCTGCATAAACCATAAGAAAAATGTATTGTTCCTACCCGCCAAGGAAGTTATGGCACCTGGGGGGATGGGGATGCTGTGCGGGGTAGGCAGGTTTAAGGGGGATATGGCTTCAAGATGTGAAAAAGACAGCTTTCAAGCCCGTTTTATTCGAATTTTCTACCTACCCCTCCCAGCACCCCTACTCACTACTGTTCCGGTAACTTCCTTGGGGGGTGTGAACAAGAAATTTTTCTTGGGGTGTGTGGATCCAGAGGGGCCCTAGGCAAGTTTCTGAAAACAGTTTTTTGAAAGGCGTTCGGGAGCTAAACTGAAAATTTACCGAAAAATCGATACCAAAACGCACTTACTGCGTCCAGATTTTTTTCTTACAAACGCATCATATTTCGATAAAAAAATGCAAAAATGCATTAACGAATTTGTTCTACGAAAATTTGCTTAATTATAGACCGTTAAACCATAAACTTCAGTAAACATACAGCGAAAGCATCAACTTTACTAAACCGACAGCCAAAGCATCAGAGAAAGGGTCTATTTGAAATGAATTTTCTGTAAATATTTTAGTAAAACGAAGGGCAATGACGGTTGAATCTGAAACTTAAGGGTTTGCAGAACACTCTTCTTGCAACATTTTCTTTTCACAATCCGTATTTGTTTCACATTCTTTGCCTAAACATTGCCAATTTTGACGTTTAAAATTGCGAGTTTGACGTTTTTAGGAAAACTCCAAAATTTGTTTCTTTAACTCCCCATAACTTTGTCTTTAAAGCTGGAGACCTAAATTTTGGTACAGAGTTCAGTCTTTATAATACAAATACGCGTACCATTTGGTTGCCCTTACTTTGTTCTTTCCGGAGATATGAATTTTTTTAGAAAGAAAGCACAAAATTTTTCGGGAAAAGCTGGTCCGATTTTCCTGGATAACGGACTTATCCAAGCCACTTGCGAAAGGAAGCTACTCTCCAAATTTGATCACGATTCGTCCATTATTTTTTGTGTTATCGGTCGGATATATATATATATATATATATATATATATATATATATATATATATATATATATATATATATATATATATAACCACAGATCTCCTCATTAGCGAATTAAAAAAAAAATTCGCTAAAAGCAAAACGACAAACACAACATAAAAGGCAAGTAGGCTCCACAGGTGAGGTTCAGAGATAATATTTTCTTACATTTCTGTAGAAATAAGTTATCGACTTCAATTGCAGTTAGTCAAATTACTAGCAAAATGATCATACAGATAATAATATATAAAATGTGTGTAAAGCTGTCGAAAAAAAAACAAGCTATTTATATATGCGAAATTAATAAAGAATATTAAATGTGACGATTATATTGAGGAAATCTTTTAGATTATATTGACCACATCACCACAACACAGCTTTTTAAAGACCGTACGATCGTTTCACTCACAATGTTAGCGTCACCAGAGGATGAAAAATTCACGAATCTTTAAAAAACTTTATTTGGGAAGCATGTAAAAATAAAATCTCAAAAAATTTTAAAGAAAATAATTCCACTAAAAACAAAAATTCTAATCAAATGAAAATAGTTAAACGATTGCGAGAGAAGGTTTGTTTTTATGTTAAAGCAGAGTAAGGTAATAAGGTTGTGATCTTGGACAAAAAAGATTATAATTTTTCATCTTCTGATGATGCTAACTTTGTTAGTGAAACGATCGTCAGGTATTTAAAAAGATGTGTTGTGGTGATTTGGGTTCTCCAAGTGTATTCATCAGTGCTCATCACAGTTTCCAATCTTCACTTAATATACAACTTTACACAGAAGTATGTTATTATAACTTAATTTTTCTAGATTACAAAGTGAAGTCTAGAATTGCGTAGTGGTTTCGGTTTCAATTCTAAAAGGACTTGTTAGGATGCTTTTATAATTTTACAACTTTTATTTATTTATTTTTATTTATTTATTTAATTCAATTACAACCCAACAGAAAACAAGCCATACAATAGCGTACTTAACTAATAGTTACAGAAGAAAATAGAAAGAGAATCACTACCCTAAACTACATGGAGGAAAACAGATGGATATTGCACATTATATGTGCCGACACCTCAGATGCGCTATCACATATAATGTCAGCACCACTGACAATGCAAACTTGATTAGAAAACTTGCACATCTGATACATCGGCGATTTGAGCATTATGTCTGTCCTGGCCGTGGACAAACTAAAAAAGTTACTGTTCCTCGCCCACACAGTCGGCACCCTCAAATTGATCTGTGATAGCAACTCAGGCGAATCAATCCTATTCCATAACAATTTCAGTAGAAACCAACCACAGAGCAAACCCTTCTGGCCTCCAGAGAAGTCACGTTAAATCTGTAAAGAAACTGCTGATACGGTGTGCCCCGCGATGGATAGACACCATCCAAGCTGTAAGAGATATGCTTGATGTATCTTTTCTGAACCCTTTCGATGGCGCTTTATAGCATTGGTATAAAGGGGACCAAACTTGACTAGCGTATTCAAGCCTAGCTCTCACTAATGTGTTATAGAATATTTTTATGCACTCGGTTCCACTGAAATCCCTACAGACTCTAATGACAAAACCTAGAGACCTCACAGCTTCTGAAACTTATGCCTGAATATGAAGGTCAAAACAAAGTTTTCGGTCAAAAACAACACCCAAAACTCTCCTGCTATCACTCCTATGTAAAACACTCCCCTATAAAGTATAATTAGAATTGATATTAGTTACCCTCCTAAAATAGGCCACTACAGTACATTTACTTATATTGAGTTGTAGCATATTTTCATGACATCAATTCTGAAGAGCAACTAAATCATCCTGCAACACAAGACAGTCCCTCAGTAAGTCTAACCGACGAAATTTTTTTAACTCTTCAGCATACAGTAAACACTCAGATACGATCACAGAGGTCGTTAATGAAAATAATAAATAGTAGAGGACCCAGGTTCGAACCTGGTGGTACGCCTGACACAGGAGTATAATTTTTGGATTTAATTCCCATATATTCTACATAATGTACACGGTTGGTCAAATATGAGCAGAAAAGTTGATCTTTTGTCTAATTAGACCAACTGTGTCTGATGTCGTCAACAACTCAAAATCTCCCCAGTTTGTATACAATGGTCCAAAAGCGCAACATTTAAACTTTCAGGATTTTTTTAAAATCAAGTATGATGTGCTTAGATGATAACAAATGTCAAATAGACACATCCCAGATATTTTAAATGCAGCGTCATATAGTTAAACAACGCTTTTTAGTTCTTAAAACTTACTTTAAATATGGAGAAAGTTCTTTGCGGAAACAGTTCGCAAATGTCCCGTAATTATTTTCTGCACCAGGTCCTTCAACACTTCAGCGAGTGATCACGATATCCGTGAAAACTGATTAAGTTGTTGATAAAAAAGACATCGATCCGCAGTCGGCCAGGACGGTCTATCAAAAATATTGTCCCAGTGGCAGAAAGTGTTGCCGAGAATCGAAATACTTCGACCCACCGCGGTTTACAAGAATTAGAAATTTCAAAACCATTCTAATTTACAAATAGGATCTTGGTCTCGTCTCCAACCTTATATAGACTAGTTAACTCAAAACTCAAAAACTCAAACCGGGAGATCATGCGCACCGCTTTGACTTTGTCAACTGGATGTTGTGCGGACATTGATTTCTCGAAGAAAATCATATTTAGCGATGAGGCGCGCTTCCACTTGGACGGGTATGTGAACATACAGAACGTCGTTTATGAGCTGCTGATAATTATCAGCTAGTTCATGAAAAAAAAAAAAAAAAAACTGCACCTAAAAAAAGTCACTGCTTGGTGTGAGTTTGGGACATATTTCTTCTAGAACGAAGCCGGTAATACAGTTAAAGTCAACGCGACTAACAACACATAAGGTATTTTCTGTAGCATGCATTGGTCGGTATGGACATGCAGATTCTGATAAGAAAAAAACGACATCTCGTTCCATATATTGTGCCAATATGAAGGCCTAGCGAGGTTGAAGTTTCAGTCACTTGCGACGATAAGGCTGAAACCTGTCAAAGCTGAGGAACCCGATATAGGTAATAGGGCTGAACAGGAACTTTGGCGGTTTGCGTGGAAGTGTCACAATAGACCTTAAAGGTCTACTGAAAAAGGTCATATGGCCAGTTCTCCTCACATAATCTTCTAACGTCGTTGCAGTCCTATTTTCCAAGACGAGACACACACCTCACGAACAGGTATCATTAGACAACCGTCTGAGTCCCTGGCAAGACTCCGCCATATACCTCGGGGTTTTCCTCGACAAACGTTTAAGCCCCCATGTCCAACATGCCTGACGAAAAACCTCGATGTTCATCTCGCAGCTGCTCCCACTTATTAATAGATATTCCAAATTGTCCATGAACAATAAACTGCTCATGTACAAAGTCACAATCCGGCCAGCCTTGACCTATGCGTCCCCTGCATGTGCCACCGCGGCCGCAACACACATCAAGATCCTTCAAACCATCCAGAATAAAATTCTGAGAATGGTTACCAGAGCGCCATGGTTTGTCAGAAACAGTGAGATTCACTCTGATCTGGAAATACCTTCGATACTTGAATTTATAACTCAACTATCCCCACTCAGTTCGTAAAAGGCGCTTCTCACCCAGATGCTCTTCTCCGTAGTGCCACCGACTACGATGAGCAACTTCCGCATAGGCATAAGCGTCCAAAGCTTATACTTACCCGATAACGCCCCCGCGGCAAAACAGAATGGAAACATTCAAACCCAAACGTCATTGTGTGAAATCTTTCCGACGGAGGTATGGACTAAGGTCCGGTACTCCAGGGAGCGGAGTTTTAGTGAGTTTGAGTCTCACAGTACCTCGATATGCTACGCATTATGATATTTGTGAATGAGGTCTGCATGATGCATTTCTCCCTCCTGTATCAAAAAAAGTGGGATATTGTCTTCTTTCTTTGTTTTAACGCCGGTCTATTTCCGCGACTATAGCCAATCACCGACGCCAGCGAGCAGTTACACCTCACCATCCTGGAAGTTTTACCGAACCCCTTTATTTCTGGACGGAGCGTAGGGATCTTTAACGCGCCCAACATCGCATTGACACGGAATCGACGGCTTTACGCTCCCTCCGAAGGGTGGAACGTGGATACATTTAATTTGCTCAAATACAATGCCAGAACCTCGGTTGATGTTAATGTTACAGTACGTAGTCAAAAGGTGAAAGGGGAACGGGGGGATCGAACCCGGTACCCTTCGGTTCAGAGGCACACGTTCTTACCACTGAACCACCGAAGCTCTGGGATATTATATGGAGTGCCTTATAAAAAGAGTTTTATTTGGATAATTAACTGGTTAGGTAGTAACCATCTAAGTCACAGACAAATTCTAAGCGCAGCAAGTGCGTTATGGTAGCGAACTTTCATTAAAATATTTTAAACTACGAAAAATAACAAAATAATCAATTTCCAAAATATACCAATTTGTTTGAAGAAAACGCTCTTTTCCGGAAAAACCGGTTTGATCGAGTTGGCTAACGAAACTAGCCAAGCCATTAACAAGGGTAAATTAAAAAAATTGGCAGGTACCTGTAAATAGGTTAAAAAAGTTCATTAGCCGGCGCGATCTAACCAGTTTTTCTGTGAAAATTTAACATTTTCTTATGAAAAATTATTGTATCTTCAAAAATAACAGTTATTGTACTAAAATTCTAAACAGTAGTTGCCTGTATACGTTATAGAAAATAGTATATAACAAATTTTAAGTTTCCAGCTTTATAGAAGACTTATTTATAGCCATTTACTTTTTTTTCTTTTTCGGATTAAAGGTTTTGTATGATAACAAGTGCAATTACAAAACAAAATGTATCTACGAAAATTCGCTAAAAAATGTTCTAAAATGTAGCTGAAAAGTTTTTCCTCGAAAATTTCCAAAAACATTTCACGAGAGTTCCCAAAAAAAATCTACGAAAATGGCTTAAAAGAATTCACTGTAAGAGTTTATTAAAAAAAAGTTAAAAACAAACATTCAGATTATGTATTCAATTTGCAATCTTACAACGTATTTTAAGAACTGAGAAGAGACCAAATTCGTCTCCTCATTCGTCTCTCATATGGTTAAAACACCTTAAGGTAAATTTACAGTTTAGTCGACAGATGCCTCTTTCAGAAACATGCTTCGACGCCCCCTCCCCCCCCTCTATGCATAAACGACAACAAAAATATCATGCAAACAAACTCCCAGCGAGTTACGGCACCAGGAGTGGCTGGTGAAGGTGGGGAAGAATAAAAAGGAAATATAAGCCGAAAATTGAAAAAAAAAACAGCTTAGTCGCCCCTCGAAAGCTGCCTTTTTCACATTTTAAAGCCATAACTCCTTTAAACCCTGTCGAGCCCTCACAGCACTCTAGTCGCCCCAGGTCCTGTAACTGTCTTGGGAGTTGTTCCCAAGAAATTTTTCTTGTGGTTTGTGCATTGAGGGTGGTTGTAGGCATGCAGGAGCGAAGGGAAAACTGCCATGTCGTAGTATCGGCTCTAAGCCTTCCACCCCCGTCAAAACACGACTGGACGCAATCTGAGAAATAGTAAGTAGCTGCTGAGGAAGGGTGTACCGAGAAAGGAACATGCATATGGCAGGAGAAGAAAATTGTGAAAAAAAATCGTGTTTAACTTACCGCACCAAGTTTAAATGCAAATAACTCAGCAAAGACAAGGAAGCAAAACGTAAAAATAGTGTCAGCGTGCATGTAAGAGGCCAAACTTTATCTATCAGCAGATGAATTACCTAAAGCTGTCCGTGGACTTAACTGCAAATTCAACTATCTTAATACTGACAACATTTTACTTTTTAATAATATTTATAAAGAATCGAAATAATATAAAAACGGACCAATGGCTTATAAACTTTCAACGTCTAACAAATGGATTCAGTAGGTACATTATTAATTAGTTGTTACACCATTAACAAAAATTAAATTATTGCAAAAACTAGATTAATGCAAAAAAACTTATCTACGAGCATTGTTTCACACATTATTATTGCAAAAACATTGCCAGTACATAAAATTCTACCAGTGTTTGTTTAGCTGTTGTTTCGTTATCAATAATTATAGAATAGAATACAAATACTTTGCGCACAGATGAACTATATACCTATTCAAAAATATTGATTGACTTTATTAACATGGTATACAGAGCTTAATCCCCATAATCTATTTGTGACAAGATGTATTACCTTTAAAGAATTGAAGTGTTTATTAGGGAAGTCTAATAAGTATTTACTATTATTGTTGTTTTGATTTAATAAACATTACACAGTCAATATTGGTACCTTTGACGAGCAATAGAAATAATAAACAATAACAAAAAAAAATCAATATAAATTGAGAAGGGGTAGCTGAATCAATAAACAGCGCTTGTTTCGGCGTTTTGAGTCATTGGAAAAACAGAGCAGACATTGAAACAAATGAATGGGATGATTTAGAACATACCATATTGATTTTGAGCGACGTCGAGAGGTCCAGTACAGATGTCAGAATCTTCTATTATCTTGGAAAGGCACTACTCAATACACAATCACAGTGTATGTCTTATCATATATTGAAAGCTAAAAGCGGCACAATACGATCATTATTTGAATAAATCAGGGTCGTGATAAGGCGACAGCTACCAGTAGCTATCACTGTCGATGCGGATACAGGCAGGGGGCGCACTAAATCACATCCCTATAGGGACAATAGGGAGGTAGGTACGGTAGCGTGCGGATGCGGATACGCCGGCTTCCACAGCTAAATCGCGAACACCAAAGCACGAGGTGTTTCTTCGACTACCGACGGAGCCACACTCTCTGTGTTCTGCATGTATGTCCTGTATTATTCTACGGTGTGTTTGTGTTTACTATTTAGATTTAGAGAGTCGGCGTGTTTTGACTGCGAAGCGCTGCTGTCAGATCGCTAAAGTGATAAGTTATTTAGGGAAAGTTCTATGGATAGATACATCTCTCGCCCAAAGAAATTATTTGTTACCTTTTATCACTTTCAGTAATTAATTAATAAATTAGAATAAGGGTAAATTTGCAGTTTAACTCACGGACGATTTTTAAATTTTTCTCTTCAGAAACGTGCCTAGAACCCCTCCTGGACTCACAACCCACAAGAAAAATTTCTTGTTCTCACCCCCCAAGGAAGTTACGGGACCAGGAGTGAAGAGGGGTGCTGGGCGGGGTAGGAAGTAAGGAGGAAATATGAGCAGAAAATGCGAAGAAAGCGGCTTGAAAGCTGTCTTTTTCACATCCTGACGCCAATTCCCCCCTAAACCCTGCCTACCCTGCACATCACCCCTATTCACGCCAGGTCCCGTAACCTCCTTAGGGGGTATGAACAAGAAATTTTTCTCGTGGTTTATGCAACGGGGGTGGTTGTACGCACGCGTGGGGGGAAGGAAACCCCTACAGCGAAGCACCCGGAAACACACCCCAAACCCCCCTCCTCCGAGAAAAGGGCAACCCTTAAGTAGGCGGGTCCCGTCATTTCATGCTGCATTGGGTCCTCCCTGGCCTGACGTTTCCGACCAACAGGGCTGCCTGACCTGACCTTCCTGACCTGCCCTGTAGGTCAGGTCAGGTCAAAGTCAGGTCAGGGAGTCCTGTTGGTCAGAAACGTCAGGCCAGGGAGGACCCTAGAGCCATAAGCACTGTCCGGCAATGCTGCATGAAATGACGGGGCCCGTCTACTTAAGGATCGCCCGAAATTTACACAAAAGAACAACAAATTTACACAAACTTACCTTAACATCTCAGGAAAATGATGTAGGTCCGGCCCTTGTGTAGACAACCTGACCTGACCTTGTAATTTGACGGCCTCGACATGGCAATTTCCTCGCCACAAAAACAACATAGGAAACAAATAACGCGTCACCGACCAAGATAAGGGTCCACACATGCAGCTTATAAGCCACTATAATATCACTGGTCATCAACAGAACAAGGTAAACAGCACACAATTTCAGAAAAAATGTTCGTAATACAGGAATGCATGAGAAAGCGTCCAAAGCGTACTGGTACTAGCGCCGTACTGAAAGGGATGTGTAAACTGTCAGTTATAATGACAATTTCCCATATTCTGATTCCAGAATATTCTAGGGATTCCCAAACACAATGGACACCTTATGTCAAATGTAATGTTTAGGAGGTAATGAGACGGCACGTGACAGGACCGTACTAGGAAATTGTTAAAAAACTGTGTAATGTGTAAACAACTTTAAATGCGAATAACTCGGGAAATAAGGGAGAACAAAGGGTAACATTTGCGTCAGCGTGCATTTAAGACACCAAACTTTATCTATCAGCAGTCGATATTTTTCAAATCGTCCGTGAGTTAAACTGCAAATTCACCAGAATAAGTTATTATTTTGCACAGATTTGAAATCAGATGATATATTTCACATCTTACGTGTTACTAATACTAATACTAATCAAAATGACAAAAAGCTTACTTGCGGATTTTCAAAATTTCCGGTAATTATTTTATTAAGCAATTTCAGTTGTTTTGTTGATTATCAAGGTCAGTTTTAAATAAACTGACTGATAAAGCTTGCCATCTTACATACACATACAGACTTGGAGACTACTTCACTGGCTTCACTGTTGGTTTTCGTTTTTGTAGGTGAAGGACGTAGCCAGCGCGTGAGCTAACTGGAGCAAGTGGCCCTTCGAATTCTGGATGTTCTAGGATGTTCTTCAACGTTTCTGTGACTATAGTTTCGCTGCTTCACAGCATTCTCAGAAACGTTGAAGAACATCCAGAATTCGAAGGGCCACTTGCTCCAGTTAGCACACGCGCTGGCTACATCCTTCACCTACAAAAACGAAAACCAACAGTGAATCCAGAGAAGTAGTATCCAAGTCCGTATGTAGTATGGACAAGTTTCACCAAGTAAGGGCAACAACAATCAATGAATCTTACATACATGTTGATAATATTTAGCTTGTGGTTATTTACCACGGGTAAGTTTTAGTGCTAGTTGGTCGGATAAACGGACAGTTGGTAAGCAGGTTCTCCTTCGCCTGAGGCTGTGCGGGGGTGAATTGTGAGGTGGTTTTCTCGTTCCATAACCGGATGCGTTTAGCGGGAGAAATGTAAGGCTGGCACCTTTTGTTATTTTGTATTGTTTTTTTTTGTTGTGAAACACGCTTAGAACCATCTCTGTATGCATAAGCCACGAGAGAAATGTTGTGCTTTCAACCACGAAGAATGTTACGGGACCTGGAGCGAATATGATTAATGTGCGAAGAAAAAAGATTTAAAGGAACTATAACTGCAAAATGTGTTATTAAAAAAAATTGTAGACTTTTTCTCGCATTTTGAATGTACTTATATTTCCTTTTAATCTACTCCCCGTTCAGCACCACTATTAGCTCCGGGTCGTATAGCTTTCCTGGGGGGGTTGAAACTACCCCATTTATTTTGTAGTTTATGCACACAGGGATGGGTCTAAGCGTGTTTTTGTGAAAAATAAACTCCGAAAGCTGACCGTGGAGTAACATGCAAAATTACCGCAATTTCTAACTCAAAACTCAGCTACCTTTTTTTTTCTAAAAATATGTACCATGATATTATAATGAATTTTGGTACACACGCTGCCTATATAAAGGCTATTATATATGCCAAATTTCAAGTTTCCGGCGTTAGGAAAAGTCAAGTTATTAGCAGTTGAAAAGAAATGTGTTATTTGAAAATAACAAAGTTCTTTTAATTAAATTTAGTATACATGTTGCCTTTGTAATAAATATAATACGTAGTACAAATATTAAGTTTGTAGTTTTAGAAAATATAAAGTTTTCGGCATTTAAAAATCCGTAAGATTTGAAGCACACAACCAGGATTGAAGGATATATATATATATATATATATATATATATATATATATATATATATATATATATATATATATATATATATATATATATATATATATATATGTATGTATGTATGTATGTATATAACTAAGAAATATATTAAAGTATGACTAGTCGTCTAAGCAAATTTCGTTGTTTGCAACCGATTTTAACTGTTAGTGGTCTGTGCAAATGAATTCCAGTAAGTGATAGGCAACAGCTACAAGTGGTAAATTGTCTGCGCAGATTGAATACAACGCTTGAAGAAGAAGAAGAAGAAGAAGAAGAATAAGAAGAAGGACGAGAGGGGGGATAGAAGAAGAAGAATATTGGTGGTTGTGAGAAACTGGCAGGAGAAGAATAGGTGTGAGATGGGAAGGAGGAAGCAGATAAAGAAGATGGAGAAGAATAATTGAAAGAACAATAGAAAGAAGAATTGGGAGGAGGATGAGGAGAAGGAGAATGAGAAGAAGGAGGACGAGACGAAGAAGAATCACAAGAAGAGGGAGAAAAAGAAAAAACTATTGTAAACTGTCTAAGACTCTAAATAAGCAGTTTTTAGTTAAATCATACATAAATACACATTCTAAATCATAATTAACACGTTATTCTCAAAAATACGATATCCATCTAAAATACGCACATGGGTTGAAATTTAACAATACTTCTTCGCGTATCGTAACCGATGGTTGCGAGAAACGTCATCAAATCAGTTTAGTCGCCGTCGATAACGAATCTACTTTTATGTTGTTGCTTAAGGTCTGAATGCTTATAAAAACCGTGTTCTTTTACTGCAGATCTATTGCCCTTTCTTCGGTTGCGATTCTCCAACAAGCGGAACGTTCACGGTCCGATAACTTATGACTCAAGTAAAATTACTAAGGTGTCATTAAGTGGAGAAATGCTCATGTTAATATCTTGGTATAATTTTTATCATTTTTGTTGTTCTAATGGACAATGGAAAATTGGAGTTTTAAATTTTATTTCAATATAATAAATGAAATGGCACTACAATTCACTAACATAGAAAATCGACGATTTTTTTAGAGTTTTAGCCATTATTTAGTACCGGATGTATCAATTCAAATGCCTACTGACTGCGCTGAAACCAGCAAAGTGCTTTAATTTGTTTATTTTTGTTACCACCGATTCAAAACTGTGGTTAGCCACTTACACTTTACACCTCATTATCTGTCAAAAATCCTTCCACCTCAAGTAGTCTTCCTCAGATTTCGACGCAGTATGTGTCACTTGATGCCGAATAAGATGGATACTTTAGTAGTTCGACCCAGCTATCTTGATGGATTGTCCTAATGAAAAAGTATTTCTTTCCTTAACTTTCCGCGATGTTTTTTTTGCTTCTCGCAACTTAAATTGAATACAAATCACAAATATCATATAAAAGAGCTATCGTTATTATCAGAGCGTAAGATTAGTGGGTTCAGCCTTGAATTTTTGTATTCAGTGTGTAAAAGCCAAATGAAATAAATTCATTATTTCGGTTAATGTACATTCTTATAAAAAATCCAAAAACACGTCAAATTTAAATTATAAATTGACATTTTTCAACGTGAAAATGCGATCCCTACCTTTAACCCCCTTCGAATGACAGGTACAACCCCCAATTTTTTAAGGGAAGTATATCGTTTGAAAGGTCTGTTCATTCTCTATTCAAAAATGTTATCGTTTTCAAGTTTATTGCAACAATTAAAATAGAATAAAAAATCATGTGGTTACCGAAATTCGCTACAATACAATAAAAAACTAAAACGTATTGCAAAATGTAATAAAATGTAAAACACTAAAAAGAACTATGAATGTCAATGAAGCAGATGTTCAAAATGTTCACCTCGAACTTCTTGGCAACACCCTAATCTTAAATAAAACTGTCTTCTAGCATTATTTAACCTATCGTGATCGACCTAATCGCAAGCGTTATTCGTTCTTTTAAGTCATTTAGATCAAAAGGTTTAGTTTTGTACACAATGCTCTTTACATATTCCCATAAAAAGAAATCTAATAAGGTAATATCAGGTGATCGCGCTGGACATTCTATCGATCCTCGCCTCGCTATCTACCGATTGGGAAATATTGCATCGAGGTACTGCCAGACATTGAGTTGGTAATGTGATGGTGCTCCATCCTGCTGAAACCATATCGTATTCACTGGAACTTGAGGGTTTCCTGGATCAGGATCTAAATTTGCCAAAGTTGAAATGACATCATTTTGAAGTAGTGTCAAATAATTATCGCCATTCAAATTACGCTTAATGAAAAAGGGACCAATGATATGGTTTCCAAAAAATAACACAGCTATTTTGATGAAATTGGTTGGTATGTTGCCCTCGTAAATATCTTACTACGTACCAAAACTCAACTAGGTTTATAGAAAATTGAATTACGTAAATTTGAAGCATTTAATGAAAATTCGCTACCATAACGTACTTGCTGCGTCCCGTATTTTTTTTGGCTAATTTACCATCACCTAGTCAAGGCAAAAGGAGAGTTTTAACTTAACAATAGTACCTAACTTCTTTAAAATTTATATAATAAAATGTTCGGGACACAGCAAGTGCGTTATGGTAGTGAATATTTATAGGAATAATATATTCTAGTGATTTAGCCTTATATTAAAAGTTATAAAACATTACGTTATTTACTTAGGAACAGTAAAAAATAAGGTAAAGAAAGGCAAGCAAAAACATGATCTCTATCATAAATATTTATACAGTAATTTGAATACAAAACTCAAACAAAAAATTGATAAACAGGAAATATACTCAAAAAAATATATACTAGAAAGCTGAACATAATTTTTTTGGTGGTTCATGCATTGAGGGTGATTGTATGCAGGCATAAGGGGAAGAAGAACCCCCAGGTCGAAGAGGGTTTCTGCCCCGTCACCCAAAAACACGGGGGTTCTCCTTCCCCTTGTGCATGCATACAACTACCTGCAAAGCATAATACACAAGAGAATAAGTATTCTTCTTTATTTTACCATTGTTGCTTGGTAAACTTATTAGCGCATATATCCAACTCCAAATGGCATTTCGTTTTTATTCTCAGTTTTTTGTTTTAAAACATGTTTTTTATTCCATGTATAAAAAACGCGTTTAAAACCAAAAGAACGATAAGTACACTTGGAGAAACCAAATCACCACAACACATATTTCAGAGACCTTACGATCGTTTCGTTAACCATGTCAACATCTTCAGAGGAAGAAAAATTCTAAAATTAAACTACTAGCTACCGTGTATTTATATCGCGTCTAGGTAAACGAACTAGTCGACTAGACCTGCTTTAATCTTCTGGTCGACAAATTTATGAGCCCTTATCTAATATACGGATACTAGGCATAACAGGAACGCTACCGAGTTATTTAAGGAATCTGCACGTTCCCTTTCGATCTAGAAATTTACTATGTGGATATTGGAGCAAGCCGACAACCACATCTGGCGAGACAAACACAATAACCTCCGCTCATCTTTTTTATATAGAAAACTAAACCCGGGTGTTTGACTCACATTGTTAACTCTAACAAAAGATAAATAATTCAACTAAAATACCACATAAAAAATATGTTTATATTGATTTTAATTCTTCGTAAACAGTAATTATATTGACTTCATAGATACACAAAAAACGAAAGGGTCTTTAAGTCGAGACAAACGTGAAGATTAGTATAGTGTTACAAAGCACTTCAATAGACGTAGGTGCGGTGTTGCCACATCTCCAGAATTTCCCCAACATCTGGGAATTTTTGCACAATCTGGCAACACCGCCTCCCCACCCCCCTGGGGGTGCCTGGGGTGACCCCCCTCAGGCGAAGTCTCAACCCTCTAGGACCAGAAATAACGAAGTTACCAACTTGTGCCCCGTCGGAACGGATAACTGAGGTCTGCACATTCCGAACACCCTGTATATACACCCTGTATACGCAGAGAACCCTTACACCCTGTATACGCAGAGAGATCTTATAGTTAGAGAAACACCTCTTGTGTAACATAGGAGTGGTGACCACATTTGGATCATCCTGTATACACATCCCCCTGTATACACACGGGACCGATCTGTATTCACAGAACCTTCTAGTAAAAGAAGGTCCTGGAACGTTCTGGAATGGAACGCTCTAGAAAGGAGGGGAAGGTACGGCGAGTATATAAAAGCGAAAGCAAGCCAGCCCGAGTTAGTTCAGTTCAGTAAGAGAATGTGGTAGTGACTTGAAGAAGCAGTGTAAAGTGTTAAGAGAGTAGTGACTGTAGTACCAGATTAGTGACTTTTGTTGAGAGTAGTAATTGTAAGGCCAGTAAATGAAGTGTTTTGTGAGAGAGAGACATTCTAGAAATTTTATTGTATCCATATTTAGAGTGTAAATAAAGTTGTTTTGTTAAAATTAAAAGTCTCACTTATCCAGAACCCGGAGAAAACGCAACAATTTGGTGTCAGAAGTGGGATAAGTGAGTGAAGAAGTGGACAACTAAGCTAGCTGTAAATGGTAAACACCAGATCGACTGACTACGACGAGATGGCTGAAATCAAAGAGTTGATGGACTTACTGAAAAAACAACGCGAAGAAGATAAAGAAGACGGCGCGAAGAAGAAGAGAGAAGACGACAAGAGGAAGAACAGAGGCGCCTTGAAGATAAAGAAGAACTCAAGAAGCAACGTGAAGAAGACGAACAACGGCGACAAGAAGATGAAAGAAGGCGACGCGAAGAAGAAGAGAGAAGACGACAAGAGGAGGAACAGAGGCGTCTTGAAGACAAAGAAGACATCCGAAGTATGTTCCATGATATGAGAGTCGATGTAAAAGAAGAAATTGAACAGATTAACGAACAAATAGAAAATTTGGACAGGAAAGTAGATAATGTAACAGAGGATTTGAATAAACGATGGGAAGAAGTTGAAGGATTGAAAGAACAAATGAAGATGATTATGAAAGGCACAGAAATGAGACATAGAGAACTGACAGAACAGGTGATGGGCCAGACTGATAGAATTCAACCAAGAGGAGTTACTGGAATGTCCCCAGTTCAAAATCGGCCGGAAGAAGATATGCCAATCGTGCAGCAGCGTCATGGAACCTTGAAGCCGCCGACTTTTGACGGAGAAACATCGTGGCCCATGTACAGGAGGCAGTTTGAGGCGGCAGCTCTCAGCAATGGGTGGAGCGAACAACAGGCAGCAACTGCTCTAATTCTCTCGCTTCGAGGTAAAGCCCTAGAAATCCTCCAGAACATCCCGGAGTCGAAACAGCAAAACTACTTAACAGTGATACAGGCCCTAGATTTGAGATATGGTAACAAGTACATGAGCCAGGTCTACCAGACACAACTAAAGTCAAGGGTCCAGAAGCCAAATGAGACGCTGCAAGAATTTAGTGCCGAAGTGGAGAAACTTGTGCGACTGGCATATCCCCAAGCCCCAGAAGAATTTGTCAACCAGATCACCGTCCAGACCTTCATCGATGGGGTACTTGACAACGAGATGCAACAATCTTTGAGGCTCGGAAGGTTTAAAACACTTACAGACTGCGTCATTTATGGTTTGGAATTTGAAGCAGCCAAAAATGCATCTCAACCTCGCCGAAACAGGCTGCGCGAAGTGAAGGAGATAGAGGACCATGCAGACACGACAGAGGAACTAAGGCGAGAAATCAAGTTGATGAAGGAAGCCATAAGCAAGCTCACTGCAACGGTTGGAGCACGTAGGACGAAAGCAGATTGGTCAGACATAGAATGCTACAAGTGTGGTAGGAAAGGACACATAAGTAGGCAGTGCTTACAAACCCAACAGGTGGCTCGCAGAAGACAAGAATATACCAACAGGGAGCGCCATCAGGGAAAAACGACCTGACGCCAGTGTAGGTGGGCGACACGTGGCATGCGAGACCCAAGGCCTCAAGGTCAGGGTCTCCACTATCCGACGCTACCGCGAGAGCCTCGTTATACCTGGCAGCATAGACGGAAGACAATGCAGTTTCACCATCGATACTGGTGCTACTAGATCCGTTGTACGTCCAGACATGTTGCCAAACAGGTCGGCACTCACGACCAACAAACAGCCTGTGTTGGAGACGGCTAAAGGAGATAGGATACCTGTGCATGGAGAGGCCACTGTTTTCATTAGGCTGGGCAGTACTGAGCTACAGGTAAGGGCTGTCGTCGCAGAAATCGTCGACGAATTTATTCTGGGCCTGGATTTAATGGAAGATTTCGATGTCCTGTCAGTAGACTTCCAGAATAAGATCTTGAAAATCGGTAACGAAGAGTTGTATTTATCTCCAACAGCAGGCGAAGCTAATCCCAGGGTGAGACTTATTGTCGACGAGGATACACGGATTCCTGGTAACAGTGAGAAGATTGTCAGAGCCAGACTAGAGAAGAAACTTGATGGTATGTCTGCTCTCATAGCGGAGCCCCTAAAAGATAGACATGATGGTGCCCTCGTCGCGAGATGCTTAGTAGACCCGAAGAGGACAATACCCATAAGAGTGGCTAACGTGCAAACTAACAGGGTCACATTGAAGAAAGGTGAGGTTATCGCCACTTGCGAGCCCATTGACCGAGTGACGTTGTCAAGAAAGGTGACACCCACGGCATTAGACAGAAGACTGCCAGTAGAAATGGTAGAGCGGTTCAAGAATTCTTGGGGCCAATTGAACGACATGGAGATGGAAATGGCCCTGAAGTTCGTATTGGAGGAGGCCGATATTTTCGCTCAAGATAAAATCACAGGTCGTACGAGTCTAGTGCAACACAGAATTAATACTGGCGACGCAAGACCAATTAGACAGCCGCCGAGAAGACTGCCTTTTGCCAAGCAATCAGAAATCAAGGCGATGGTTAACGAAATGCTGGAAGATGGTGTGATTGAGGAGTCTAATAGTCCTTGGTCGTCCCCAGTAGTTTTGGTCACCAAGAAAGACGGCACTATGAGATTTTGCGTGGACTATAGGAAGCTGAATGATGTCACCAAGAAAGACAGTTATCCCCTGCCCCGGATCGACGACACTTTGAACACTTTGGCCGGATCAAAGTGGTTCTCTACATTAGACCTGAAAAGTGGCTACTGGCAAGTAGAACTCCATAAAGACGATAAGGAGAAGACTGCTTTTTCAACCGGGAATGGGTTGTACCAATTCAAGGTCATGCCATTCGGCTTATGTAATGCTCCTGCCACCTTCGAGCGACTAATGGAGTTAGTGCTGAGAGGACTTACATGGGAAACATGCCTGGTGTATCTCGACGATGTCATGGTGATTGGAAGGACTTTCGATGAACACCTGTCGAATCTGAAGCAGGTTTTCTCCAGGCTGAGAGGTGCCAATCTGCAACTCAATCCCAAGAAATGCGTCCTCTTCCAGAAGAAAGTGAGTTTCCTCGGACATGTCGTTTCTGAGAAAGGGATAGAAACTGATCCAGAGAAAATAAAGGCAGTAAGAGACTGGCCTGTGCCGAAGAACAAACATGAGGTCAGAAGTTTTCTGGGACTTTGCAGCTACTACCGACGCTTTGTGAAGTACTTCAGCAGCATTGCGAAACCTCTGCATAGCCTGACTGAAAATAAGGTTGAGTTCATCTGGTCACCAGATTGCCAAGAGTCTTTTAGAGAACTCAAACATCGTCTTCTCACTGCTCCTATACTGGCTTATCCTCGGGACGAAGGACTGTTCATACTGGACACCGATGCTTCCCAGTATGGCATTGGGGCAGTACTCTCACAGCTCCAAGCCGGAGAAGAAGTTGTGATAGGCTACTTCAGCAAAACGTTCGGAAAAGCAGAAAGAAATTACTGTGTAACCCGGAAAGAACTGCTGGCAGTTGTAAGATCCATCGAACATTTCCACAGCTTCCTGTACGGAAGAACATTCCGCGTGAGGTCAGATCACTCTGCTCTGCAATGGCTTCTGAACTTTAGAAATCCCGAAGGACAGATAGCACGATGGATAGAGAAACTGCAGAGCTACGACTTCCGGATTGAACATCGAAGAGGAAGAAGTCACGCCAATGCAGACAGCCTGTCAAGAAGACCATGTTCAGTGCATGAATGTAAATTTTGCGAGCGACAAGAGAACAAAGAGATCGACAAAGTAACTCATCAGATCAAACAACTGGTGGCAGGACAGGAGAATAACATCGATCTAGACGTAAATCTTGAATACATCAGAGACGCACAGAAGACAGATCCAGACTTGAAAAATATTAGAGAATGGCTACAAAAGGGGAAAAGACCTGAGTGGCACGATGTGTCCCGGTTTGGGGCGGAGGTTAAAGGCTACTGGCTACAATGGGACTCATTGTGTCTAAAGAATGACATGATCACTCGAAAATGGGAAACTGCCGATGGTAGAGACTGTATATACCAGACCGTTGTGCCAAGTGAGTGCATAAGCAGTGTTCTTCAAGAGTTACACAATAGTAGAAGTGGAGGCCACTTTGGGGTCAACAGGACTCTTGCCAGAGTGAGAGACCGCTTCTATTGGATAAACTGCCGAAGAAGCGTGGAAGAATGGTGCAAAAGGTGTGACCAATGTGCTTCAAAGAAAGGACCAAAGACCCGATCCAGAGGAAAAATGATGCAGTACATCTCAGGTACACCGTGGGAGAGAGTTGCCGTAGACATCGCAGGACCTTTTCCCATCACAGAGTCTGGGAACAGATACATAATGGTGGCGATGGACTACTTCTCGAAATGACCTGAAGTTGCGCCGATCCCCAACCAAGAGGCAACGACCGTAGCAGAAGCCCTGATGGAAAATGTCATATCACGGCATGGCGTACCCTTGGAGATTCACACCGACCAGGGCCGGAATTTCGAATCAGAGGTCTGGAAGAGCCTAATGGACTTGCTAGGCATAAAGAAAACGAGAACAACGCCACTCCACCCTCAATCAGACGGCACGGTAGAACGGCATAACAGGACCATCAATCAGTATCTTGCTATCTTTGTCGACGAGAATCAGAGAACCTGGGACAAGTTGATACCTCTGTTCCTCCTAGCTTACAGAAGCTCTCAGCATGAATCTACCGGCTACACTCCATCCATGATGTTGACCGGCAGAGAGATGCGGTTACCAATCGACATGACGAGACCACCACCGAACGAGGACATAGCGGACCTAGCTACGTTACCTGAGTATGCCGCCGACCTAGAAGGAAAACTGCGCACTATACACAGATGTGTCAGAGATAGGCTCCTCTTAAGCAGTGACCGGATGAAGATGCGCTTGGATCGCAGAGCAACACTCCATACATTCAAGGAAGGTGATGCAGTGTGGCTGTACCAACCAACAAGGAGAAAGGGCCTCAGTCCCAAACTTCAGAAACCATGGGAAGGGCCATACTTGGTGACTAAGAAAATTAACGACCTAGTCTACCGAATCCAGCTGTCTCCAAGAACTAAACCCAAAGTTGTTCACATAGAGAGGTTGAGTCCCTATCGGGGCAACGAACCCCCAAGTTGGCGGCCGGTAAATACTGTTCGGGACGAACAGTCTTAAGGAGGGGGGCAGTGTTACAAAGCACTTCAATAGACGTAGGTGCGGTGTTGCTACATCTCCAGAATTTCCCCAACATCTGGGAATTTTTGCACAATCTGGCAACACCGCCTCCCCACCCCCACCCCTGGGGGTGCCTGGGGTGACCCCCCTCAGGCGAAGTCTCAACCCTCTAGGACCAGAAATAACGAAGTTACCAACTTGTGCCCCGTCGGAACGGATAACTGAGGTCTGCACATTCCGAACACCCTGTATATACACCCTGTATACGCAGAGAACCCTTACACCCTGTATACGCAGAGAGATCTTATAGTTAGAGAAACACCTCTTGTGTAACATAGGAGTGGTGACCACATTTGGATCATCCTGTATACACATCCCCCTGTATACACACGGGACCGATCTGTATTCACAGAACCTTCTAGTAAAAGAAGGTCCTGAAACGTTCTGGAATGGAACGCTCTAGAAAGGAGGGGAAGGTACGGCGAGTATATAAAAGCGAAAGCAAGCCAGCCCGAGTTAGTTCAGTTCAGTAAGAGAATGTGATAGTGACTTGAAGAAGCAGTGTAAAGTGTTACGAGAGTAGTGACTGTAGTACCAGATTAGTGACTTTTGTTGAGAGTAGTAATTGTAAGGCCAGTAAATGAAGTGTTTTGTGAGAGAGAGACATTCTAGAAATTTTATTGTATCCATATTTAGAGTGTAAATAAAGTTGTTTTGTTAAAATTAAAAGTCTCACTTATCCAGAACCCGGAGAAAACGCAACAATATGTATAGACTGGCAGACTTATTGACAGTAATTTATTATTCTACCAGACAAATTAGGAGTGTTTAAATGCAAAGTGAAAATAAAGGGCTTGAAATTAAAGGTGCCACACGATTGAATGAAGTTTTGTTCTTAATCGACCTTGATATAAAAATACTTTCTAATGAATCAAGCATAGTTTGATGTCTAACGTTTTTGACAAGTTTCAAATTTTCTTTGTCAATGTGGTGATTATTATCCCATGTATGTTGTGCCACACATGATTTGTCCACCGTACCATATCGTAAATGTGCGAGATGTTCACGAAATCTGGTGGCTATGTTTCTCCTAGTTTGACCCACGTATTTAAGATTGCAATCTTTGCAAGTAATCTCACAAATACCGGTCATTTAACTGACTTTGTCTTTATCTTTCGTATTACCCAACAAATTTTTTTAAATTACTTTTCGTTTACCTAGATGCGATATAAATACACGGTAGCTAGTAGTTTAATTTTAGAATTTTTCTTCCTCTGAAGATGTTGACATGGTCAACAAAACGATCGTAAGGTCTCTGAAATATGTGTTGTGGTGAGTTTTCACAGGTTCCAGTTTTCACATAGTAACCAAAAGAACGGTTTCAAATTTTAAAAAACAGTATGTTTTGTTTGAATTTAAAAAAAACATGTTGTTTGCCAACCCTGCTTTGACAGTTATACCAATACACACAAATCATTAAAATGTCAGAATATGATAACAATAAGGTACCTATAAATAGATAATCGGTTGAGCATAAAGATAGGCCCGGTAGGTTTTATATCTTTAAAATTAATGCACCCACCAATAATTAACCTACTTTAAGTTTGCCTTCAGCAAACCAATGTTTGTTTACATTTGATAAATATTTAAAGCGCCACTGAAATACTTTTTCTTCTCTACATTTTCTAATTTGCTTGAATAATGCTAAAGACACTAAATTGTCGCAGCACAGAGATATTGATAATATATTTAAATATTTTTAATTTACTTTCACGTTCATTAAGGATGCGTTAATGGTTAATTTATATGCATAGCTATTCATTGGGCTAGATAGCGAAAGCGAAATTAACGATTCGTTGAATCTAAGCGCCTCTATGTCCATATTTAACATTTATAGACGCCCTGAATCTATAATCCTTATGTAGAACATTGATTTTTAATATGTATACGAATATATAAGAAAAGAAAAAACAGAATGTTGAAAGTAACATAAATATTAAACTTTCGTTTCAATGCTATTTTTGCAATGTTTAACAATAACTATTTGTCACACATGTGAAAGACTCATAAAAATTTCGGGACGCAGGAGGCGCGTTATAGTAGTGAATTTTTATTAGAATTGCACACTATTAGTACGGCATATTACTAAAATTAATACTTTAAATTTTAAAAAACCTTGAAGATCGGGTTTAGAGGTCTGAATACCGACTAATTTGAAGAATTTTTCAAAAGTAATACCATCGATATCTCTATTATCATAAAAAATATTCAAATCTTGTGTTTTAGCTCCTTTGGAGAAAAACCGTTAAATGCCCAAAACTCGATTTTCCATAAAGCTAGAAAATTAAAATTTGTTATGTGTAGGTACTGTAAGTCTCTTTAAAATAAAGTTGTATTAAGAATTTCATCAAAGTTACAAAAGCTTTCCAGAAAAAAAACTTAATTAGAGTTCGGTATATTAATGTATCATATTATTTCTAAACGTCTTAGCGACTGGGTTTGACATGGTTAAAGGAAATTAAAGGCTTTTACTACCAGATAAACTGATTTATTCTAAAAACCCTACGCGTTTCAACACATTATCGTGCCACCTTCAGGGGTTTAGTTTAATTTTATCAAACGAACAAAATGGAGTCCCATGGATCTCTAGATATTTAACTAAACTAAAAAAATAAGCGTCTTTTGCATTCATCCTCTGATTTCTTTTAGTCTTGTGATGTTCCTACCTTCCTGTTTTACGCAGCTTCTGTTTGGTGTCCTGGGGACAATAGATGAAAAGCCAAACCTTGGCAACATTTAATACAGCATCTTTCTGTAATTGAGACAGGAAATTTGGCTGAATCCCTGAAGATAATGTTCTGAAACGCGTAGGGTTTTTAGAATAAATCAGTTTGTCTGGTAGTAAAAGCCTTTAATTTCCTTTAACCATATTAATGTATCTGCCAAATTACAAAGGTATCAGGTATTTTTCCCATTAATCGTCTAAGATGATTAGATTTAAACAGACCTTGAAGACCGGCTTCAGAGGTCCTAATACGCGCTCATTTGTAGAATTTTTTCAAAAGTGATACCATCGGTATCTCTATTATTTAATAGATTCAAATCTTGTGTTCTAGCCCCTTTTGAGAAAAAACGTTAAATGCCCAAAACTCGATTTTCTATAAAGCTAGAAAATTAAAATTTGTTACATCTAGGTACTGTCTTTTTAAAATAAACTTGTATTACAAATTTCATTAAAGTTAGAAAAGTTTCGCAGAAGAAAACTTACTTATAATTCAAAAATGAATGTATCTGCGAAATTATAAAGGTATCGGATATTCTTCATTATCAATCACCTAAGATGATTAAATTTAAACAGACCTTAAAGACCGGTTTTAGAGGTCCTAATGCGCGCTCATTTGCAGAATTTTTTCAAAAGTGATACCATCGTTATCTCTATTATCATTTAAAAGAATCAAATCTTGCGTTCTGGCTCCTTTTGAGAAAAAAAGTTAAACGGCCAACACTCGATTTTCTATAAAGCTAGAAAATTAAAATTTGTTATATCTAAGTATCTTGAAAATAAACTTGTATTACAAATTTCATTAAAGTTACAAAACCTTTGCAGAAGAAAACTTAATTATAATTAGAACATAAATGTATCTGCCAAATTATAAAGGTAGCGGGTATTTTTCCTTATCAATCACCTAAGATGATTAAATTTAAACAGACCTTGAAGACCGGGTTTAAAGGTCCTAATGCGCGCTCCGTTGCAGAATTTTTTCAAAAGTGATACCATCGGTATCTCTAGATCAACCCAGGCTTCAGGGGCCACTGCAAAATTCAGGAGAACGTGAAGGAGCCCATGCTTGAAATGAGGTCAGACTTCGCGAGCCCGCGAATGTGCAGGGAAAACAACTTCACAGTGGAAATCCCTGATCGCGAGGCATGGCGGGAGGAGACGCCGGGCATACCACGGGACGCGCTCGTCTGGTTCACGGACGGATCTGGCGGGGAGCGTGGGACGGGGGCAGGTGTTTACTCGGAAGGACCGAGGGTAAGTCATAGTATTTCCCTCGGAGCCCATGCAACGGCGTTTCAGGCCGAGATGTAAGCCATCCTGCACTGTGTGCGGGAGAACAAGAGGAGGGGCTACACCAACAAGCGGATCCTCATAGCCACAGACAGCCAGGCAGCCCTTAAGGCACTAAGTAGCCCACGGGTAAATTCCTGGCTGGTGAGTGAGTGCCGAGACGAGACGAGCGACCTGGCTGGGCAGAATGAGGTGACCCTCATCTGGGTGCCGGGTCACTCGGGGGTCAAAGGCAATGAAGAAGCTGACAGTCTCGCGAAGAGAGGGTCAGCAGAACAATTTATGGGACCAGAACCGGCTCTGGGCGTGTCAAAGAGCACTGCCAGGGGAGCCATTAAGTCCTGGGTCAGAAACCAACACAAGGTGTACTGGGCGGACTGTCCAGGGCTCAGACATGGGAAGTCAATAATTGACGGACCCAGTTCAAAGAGAGCTGTGGAGCTGCTAAACCTTAGCAGAGGACAGCTCAGAAACACAACAGGTCTCTTGACGGGACACATGGCCGTCAAGAAACACCTAGATAAAATGGGGCGGTTCGAAGGGGACCTCGCATGCAGACTCTGCGGCGAGGGGGAGGAATCAGCCCAGCACATCTTGTGCGAGTGTATAGCTCTGGACCGGAAAAGACAACTGATCTACGGTCACTCTAGACCGGAGACAGAGCAATATAAAACTTCACCCTACCAATCGCTGTGCAGACTAGTTCAAGGCACAGTGATTTTGGAATGGGTGGAGTAAGACTAGGGGTATGCACAGTCAACCAACGGTTGCGGTACTATCGGGGCGGCAAGGCCGCGGACGAGCCCTGAGGGAACAAAAATAAATAAAATCGGTATCTCTATTATCATAAAAAAGATTAAAATCTTGTGTTCTAGCTTCGTTTGAGAAAAAACGTTAAATGCCCAAAACTCGATTTTCCATAAAGCTGGAAAATTTAAATTTGTTATATCTAGGTACTGTAAGTCTCTTTAAAATAAACTTGTATTACAAATGTCATTGAAGTTACAAAAGCTTTCCAGAAGAAAACTTAATTAGTGTTCGGTATATGAATGTATCTACCAAATTATAAAGGTAGCGGGTATTTTTCCTTATCAATCGCCTAAGATGATTAAATTTAAACAGACCTTAAAGACCGGTTTTAAAGGTCCTAATGCGCGCTCATTTGTGGAAGTTTTTCAAAAGTGATACTATCGGTATCTCTATTATCATTTAAAAGATCAAATCTTGTGTTCTAGCCCCTTTTGAGAAAAAACGTTAAATTCCCAAAACTCGATTTTCTATAAAGCTAGAAAAATAAAATTTGTCATATCTAGGTACTGTAAGTCTCTTGACAATAAGCTTGTATTAAAAATTTCACTAAAGTTACAAAAGTTTTGCAGAAGAAAACTTAATTATAATTCGAAAATGAATGTATCTCCCAAATTATAAAGGTAGCGGGTATTTTTCCTTATCAATCACCTAGGATGATTAAATTTAAACAGACCTTGACAACCGGTTTTAGAGGTCCTAATGCGCGCTCATTTGCAGATTTTTTTCAAAAGTGATACCATCGTTATTTCTATTATCATTTAAAAGATTCAAATCTTGTGTTCTAGCTCCTTTTGAGAAAAAACGTTAAATACCCAAAACGAGATTTTCTATAAAGCTAGAAAATTAAAATTTGTTATATCTAAGTCTCTTGAAAATAAACTTGTATTACAAATTTCATTAAAGTTGCAAAAGCTTTGCAGAAGAAAACTTGATTATAATTCGAAAATGAATGTATCTCCCAAATTATAAAGGTAGCGGGTATTTTTCCTTATCAATCACCTAGGATGATTAAATTTAAACAGACCTTGAAAACCGGTTTTAGAGGTCCTAATGCGCGCTCATTTGCAGATTTTTTTCAAAAGTGATACCATCGGTATCTCTATTATCATTTAAAAGATTCAAATCTTGTGTTCTAGCTTCTTTTGAGAAAAAACGTTAAACGGTCAAAACTCGATTTTCTATAAAGCTAGAAAATTAAAATTTGTTATATGTAGGTACTGTCTCTTTAAAATAAACTTGTATTACAAATTTCATTGAAGTTACAAAAGCGTTGCAGAAGAAAATTGAATTATAATACGAAAATAAATGTATCTGCCAAATTATAAAGGTAGCAGGTATTTTCCCATCAATCGTCAAAGATGATTAAATTTAAACAGACCTTGGAGATCGGTTTTAAAGGTCCTAATGCGCGCTTCTTTATAGAATTTTTTCAAAAGTGATACCATTGGTATCGCTATTATCATTTCAAAGATTCAAATATTGTGTTCTAGCTCCTTTTGAGAAAAAACGTTTAATGCCAAAAATTCGATTTTCTATAAAGCTAGAAAATTTAAATTGGTTATATTTAGGTACTGTTTTTAGTGAATTAAAAAAATTCACTAATGAGGAGATCCCGACTTTTGATTTTTTTTTAAATTTCTTCAAATGAGCGCTAATTAGGCCCCCCAGAACACATATCCGGGGTCAGTTTCAATTTTTATAAGTATATATATTATATATATATATATATATATATATATATATATATATATATATATATATATATATATATATATATATATATATATATATATATATATATATATATATATCACACCGATAACTCAAAAAATAATGGGCCGATTTTGATTAAATTTGGTAAACAAATTCCTTTTGCAAATGGCTTGGATAAGTTCGTTAGCCAGGAAAATCTGCCCAGGTTTTCACGGAAAATTTGTGTTTTCTTTCAAAAAAAAAATTATATCTCCGAAATTAACAAAGTAAGGGCAACCAAATTTGGTACTCGGGTTTACATCCTTATAGGTAAGTTACCTACCAAAATTTAGCTATGTAGGTCAAAAGACAAAAAAGTTATAGTCATTTAAAGAAAAATTAATTGGGGTTTTCCTCAAAACGTCAAAGTTGCGATTTAAAACGTCAAAATTGGCAACATTTAGGCAAAAAGCTTGATTCTAATACGGGCTATGAAAATCAAATGTCTCAAGAAGGATGTTTTACAAACCCTGACGTTTTAACCGTCATTATCCTTCATTTTACTAAAATGTTTCCAGAAAATTCATTTCAAATAGACCCTTTCTCTGATGCTTGGTAGTACCTATAGGGTTTATCGTTTAATGGTATATAATTTATGTCGAATTTTCGTAAAAAATCAATATTATACAAGATATTAAAAAAATCTTTATACATTAATTATATGGTGTCTTGAGCTACATCTTAAAAAAAAATTTCTACAATCACAGAGTGGCCCATAAGTCGTTGGTGATAGAAATTTTCTTTTTTTAAATCAAACACGCCTTATTTTATTGCATTTTTGCATTTTCCATCGAAATATAATGCATGTTTGTAAGAAAAGAAATTCTGGATGCAGCAAGTGCGTTATGGTAGCGAATTTTGATCAAATGCTTCATATTTGAATAGCTCAATTTGCTATTAACCTATAAGGTTGACCAAGAAACGAGTTTTTCCGGGAACACTTTAAGTTTACTTCTGGAAATTTTTGTAAATTGTCACACAATAACGTTATTTTTATGAAACATGGCACATTGTTTTTACTATATAGGTTATACTGGTAACCAAAATTTATGCCTGCTTTCTTAAATAAAAAGAAAACACACATATTTACAATAATTTTTTTAAAATGAAAATTCACTACTATAACGCACTTGCTGCATCCAGAGTTTCTTTAAATAAACTTGTATTACAAATTTCATTAAAGTTACAAAAGCTTTCCAGAAGAAAACTGAATTATAACTCGAAAATGAATGTATCGGCCAAATTTTAAAGGTAGCAGGTATTTTTTCTTATCAATCGCCTAAGATGAATGTAAACAGATCTTGAAGATCGGTTTTAGAGTTCCTAATACCCGTTCATTTAAAGAATATATTCGAAAGTGTTATGATCGATATATCTCTGTTATCATATATATATATATATATATATATATATATATATATATATATATATATATATATATATATATATATATATATATATATATATATATATAAATCGAAACTGACCCCGGATATGGTTTCTAGGGGCCCAAGTTCGCGCTCATTTGAAAAATGTTTTGCAAAGTCTCACCATCGATATCTCTCTATTAGTGATTTTTTTTTAATTCAGTAAAAGATAAGACACACGAAACTACCTCAGACAATTATTTTAATGTCCATAATTACCTGTGACTAAGTTGGTTTTTCACATCTCTGTATTTAATCAACAACTTACAATTATTATAAACAAACATAAGCCAGGACTAGATGGAACAAAAAACACCGATAAAGTAGAATTACTTTCGCACAATGAAATTAATCGTAGTAGGGTTTGATCCAATTACAGAATTAACTACTTCTGCTTTACACAATCAGAAACAGAATTGGATTGTGTTGTGAAACCGCAGCAATATAAATATCGTAAGAGGATTTCAATTAACACCCACAATAGAGTTTCAGTCGAGCAGAGGCAACAAAAATTAACAAATGAAAATCGCGCAAGAGATCGATGACTGGAATGATTTTGATTAGGAAGCGCCTGATACAGAGTTCTTTTTTTAAGTCTGGAGGCGATAAGTGCGTATGGTAGCGAATTTTCATAAAAATGTTTTTAATGGTAATGTCAAATATGTCGTTTTAGTGAATTATTTTTTTTAATTCCTTAATAATTGCGACCTTTGAATTTAGAAGAAATTTCTTCAGATCAGCGCGAACTAAGCGCTCTAAAAGACATATCTGGGGTCAGTATAGATTTTTAGATAAAAGTCACAAAAAGTACAGCAAACAAATAAAGTGTGTATACATACATACATACATACATACATACATATACATATATATATATATATATATATATATATATATATATATATATATATATATATATATATATATATATATATGTGAAGCACACTTATGATATAAAATTCATTATTCAGCAAAAAATTGTTTTAGTGGAAAACACTGAGATACGTGAAGTTTAATTTCTCGATCATTATCTTATAATCATAGTTAAAAAAATAAACTCCCACCAATTTACCCCCACCACTTTATACATTTTTTTTCATATAGCAACTCTACATTTTTTCATCACAATTCGATGGATCACATTTTGTGAATGCGAAGATACCCCATATGTATGGTCCAATAATACAGTTTTCAATACAGGGTGGAAATTTAATACCGGAATATTAAAACTAAACAATTTACCCTGAAATTCAAATTTCGAAAATAAACTTAATAAAAACGTCCCTTTCTTATAATAAATGTTCAAAATGTTCTCCATTCACTTGCACACAACGAAATAATCTGGTCTGGAATTCTTCACTGACTCTAAAATAACAACAGAAATTAGGAACATAACGTCTGACGTGTTAAACAGAGTTAGGAAAGATGATGGATGAAAATGAAAGTTTTCTAATAAACAAACCCTATTACTCAAGTTTTAGCGAAAAAAATGTCAATTTTTACCCAAAAACAATCCGAACCGTTCGTTTATCGGGTGCTAACTGTATACCAAATTTGAAGACAATATCCCAATTCATTCTTAAGTTATCGTGGCTACTAACAGACAGCCATACAGACAAACAACATTTTTGTCCTCAAACCATGTTTTCTATATGTTTTGACACGTTTACGACGTTTAAGCGAAAAAAAAATATTTAAATGTTTACTGCATTTTGAAGTAACCAATAAATAAACTTGCGGCGCTTTCCGTGGTTTAGTAGCTTTAACTCTTGTGTCAACTGATCTTATAGGCATTCACAGCCAGACACTTTCTCAAAATTCGCCAAGTGTGGTTGAATCATGCCTAAAATTTCTGCCAGCGGCGTGGAATTGACATTTTTGGATTTTTAGCCACACTTTCAAGAAACGTGTCAATATTCTCTGCTGATCGTCTTGGACAAGTACACACAGATCCGCTTTCTTCGAATTTATGCACGATTCTGCGAATTGTATTTGCTGTTGAGCGATTATGAGGACAAAAATATTCACAAATTTTTCGGAGTCTCTATTACAGAAGACGAAGACTTATAATAAAGCACGCTCTTCTGTCGTGTATCGCCATAATTAAAATTGTACTAGTTGACAGATCACCCTGATCTATCAAAACTTTCGAGCAGTGTTGCCATATGGCTAATGAAACCTAAAAACATCCGATAATTCATATTGAAAAAACATATACATTTAATTTAAGGGGTTTTGTTAAATCATAAAGTGTGACAGTGGTTTATGAAATGTTTAGTAAATTGTCCAACTATGACATTGAATAAACTGTAACCTTATATGGTTTAAGAGAACGGGGTTGACAAACTTAAACCGCACATAATAAAATCTATATATGTGTCTGTATGCGTAGACTAAGACGCGACGTCGCCATGGCCCACTTAATGCCTCGGACTAATAGCAAGTTGTTTGGTTTACTAATCAATATCCACTGTCTACATACATTGATGAAAGTAACTTGAGTTGACGCATATGAAAAGGATATGCAAGTCTATACCATGTACGACAACATAAGTTAACAAAGATACATGTGGTAGTAGATGGAATATTATTGGTGATATTTACCTAAAATTAAAAAAAAAATCGATCAGGAAGGAAACTTGGAAGATTGAATGGCATTACTATGCGAAACTTAATAGCTAACAAAAGAGGAGTAAGAAACACAAGTAGATAAAATAGATGAAGAAAATTTTCGTAAAAATTTGTAAAAAAGATGTATTTTTTCAATGAAAAGAGCCATAAAATTTGGCTACCCATATAGTATAAACAATGCACAATATTTCATCAAAATAACTTTATTGTTTGAAAAGGTAGGAAATTTTTCCGAAAACGAACTTAAAATGTTTCCGAAAAAACTGGTCCGATTTTGCTGGCCAACGAACCTCTTCAAGTTATTTACCCACCTACCAAAATATAATTATTTACAAAAACCTTTTCGACGACAGCTAAAAAAAGTCTGGACGCAGCAAATGCGTTATCGTAGCCAATTTTCGTAAAAATGCTTTCAATGGCAAATATGTCTTGTTTTTAAAAGAAGGACATTTGCTTGGCAGTATAACCTATATATTAGTAACAATCTACCGTATTTCATTAAAATAGCTTTGTTGTTTCAGAAAGTACAAACATTTTCTGAAAATAAACTTTAAAAGTTCCAGAAAAAACTGGTCCGATTTTCCTCGCCTACAAACATCTTTAAGCTGTTTACACAACTGCCAGGATATAATTATTCACAAACAGCTTTAGGACCAAAATTGAAAAAAAATTATGAACATTTGCAAAAATTTCTTTTACAGAAAATCACCATCTTTTTTTACAGAAAGTGCATTCACTAATGTTACACTAAATTATATTTTTCACAAAAATTCGACAACTTTTTTTTTACAATAACTTACTAAACATTTATTATTAATTACCAACATATCACAAAAATCTTCCAAAAAGAAGTTCCACGGAAACACTAAAAACATTTCTACGAAAACTTTTAAAATTCAGCCACTATTTGCGCGTGCCCGTATACGGCAGCTCGATTTTTTCGACAAAAAGCTCTCGGAATACGTCATTTCCACGGGGCTCCGCTATCTATTGATAAAAACGCCGTTTCACAATTTGTGATATGTGTTTGAAATATGTTCCAAAAACGTGAAAAGTTGCAAAATAATTGAAATAACTCAAAAACGATGAACGATATCAATTTTTTTTCTTACAAACATACATTATAATTCGCTGCAATAAAATAAGAGCGTGTTCTGTTAAAAAAAGAAAGTGTGTATCACCAACGACTTATGGGCCAGCCTGTGATTGTAAAAATAAGTTTATAAGATGCAGCTCGAGATAGCCTATAATTAAGGTATATAATTTTTTGTCATATCTTGTATAATAACGGATATATTGAGCTTTGCCGTAGAAAAGCGTCACCCTGTATATGTGCAAACAGACAAAAACTTAAACTGACCCCGTATATGGGTTTTGGGGGTTCTAGTTCGCGTTCATTTGAAGACATATTTTAAAAATTCATCACCATAACGATTTTTTTCTACGAAAATTTGCTAAAATATAGACTATTAAACCATAAAATCTATAGCTGAAACTACTGACGAAGCATCAGAAAGAGTGCCTATTTGAAATGGATTTTATGAAAATATTTTAGTAAAATGAAGGACAATGATGGCTGAAGCTGAATCTTAATGCTTTGTAAAACCCACTTCTTACGACATATTGTCTAAAAAATCCGTATTTGTTCCAAATTCGTTGTCTGAAAATTGCAAATTTTGACGTTTTAAATCGGGACTTTGACGTTTGAAGAACAAAATTTTTCACATTTTCAAAATATTATTTCTGCCACTTCTTGACGTTTTTGCGTCAAGAAAACTTAAACTAATCACACAAAATATTTTGTTCTTGTGCTTTCGTCCGATCACCAGTGGCACACAATTTTTTTTTAATGCCTATAACTTTTTTTCCTTTCAACTCAGTGATTTGGCATGTAGAGTAAGTTGGATTAGAAACGTATACGCCAAATTTTGTTGTCATAGCTCTGTTATTTTCGGAGATACGAAAATTTACCAAAGGAAAATCCAAAATTTTCCCGGAAAAACTCATCCGATTTTCCTGGCTAACGAACTTATCCAAGCCACTTACAAAAGGAAGGTACATACCAAATTTCCTTAAAATAGGGCCATTCTTTTTTGAGTTATCGATACGATATATATATATATATATATATATATATATATATATATATATATATATATATATATATATATATATATATATATATATATATATATATATATATATATATATATATATCATTATCGAACTTTTCATTTCACGAAAAATTCGCTAAAAATTATGAAAATTTGCAAACAATTTTTTCAAGAAAACCCGAAAACATTTTTTTTATCATAACTTATTAAACATTTATCATTAATTCCCAAAATGTCACAAAAATATGTTTTAAAAAATGATTTCTACGGAAGCACAAAGAAATGTCTGCGCAAACTGGTTAAATATGTTTTGACACAAAATTTTGCTAAAAGAATACATAAAATTCTAATTATATATCTAATCTGTAATTAAAATTGAAAATAAAAAATAATGTCTGCACGAAAATCCATTAAAACCTTATTTTCGACGAATTTCGTTTAAAAAATGTTCCATCAATTGAAAGTTTTTCATACAAAAATTCGCAAGAAATGTTTCTTCAAACAAAATTTCTCAAATTAATTTAAAAGAAAATTCACTATTAAAAGAATATTTTATACAAGAAAATTCGCTAATAAAAATAAATTAAATAAGTTAAAAAATATTTAAAATCTGATCTAAATACAGAAGTAGATACTTTTTCTGTGGCTTCACAGAGAAAATATGTTGCCAGTCGATGCTGTAAAAATTAAATCCAGTTGCAGAGAAGAAAACAAACTCTTCTGAAGTCACAAATCTCTAAGTCTGTGTTAACTGTGGAACGGTTTTATCAACTAAGGGCAACAACAGCTGCTTTTAAAGTCTTAAAAGTCTTTATTTTCAATAGTGATTTTTTTCAAGAAAAAGTCGCTAAAAAGATTTTTTCATGAATGAATTATTTGAGGTTGATGACTTGATTACCAAGAAAATTAATATCCAGCCCCTCCATAATTAACCCAGACTTAAATTCCATGAGAAAATGTCATATGTTTATTAAAATTTGTATTTCTGTACTCATAAGCTTCTGAAACGATACATTACTCGACTTTTGATAAAAAAGTGTCAATTTTCCCAAATCAACCCCCTATATCTAAGTTTCCTTCTGAAGACATTTTACTTACAAACAATGCAGGCTATTCGCTTATGGACAGCAGCTACCTGTGTACGAAAATTGATGTCAATACCCCAATTACAAAAGAATTGGATGTTTCACCCCTACATGATCAACCCCTACTTAAATTTCATGAGAAAATGTAATATTGTCATTTACGTTTTCAAAAAATCTTATCAAACGATATATCTTAAGCCAATATGGTTCAGCAACCTACTTACTTTCCTCGCATCCCAACACACAGCTCAAATCCCTTGGATATCCTTCTTACTACAAAACCTGAATGCTATAAGATATCAGTCACCAGCCTCCTTGGTCGCTCAGACCACGGCATGGTCACTGCTTCCTGCTCAATGCAACCGGGGGCCACACAATCATCACACGCACGTAACGTTTGGTACTACAACTCCGCGAACTGGGACGAAATGCGGGATTACTTTTCCTCATTTCCATGGGCGTCTGTCTGCTTCTCTCATCCTGACCCCTCTGATATCTCACAAAATGTCACCGATATTATCCAAGCTAGCATGGAATTATTTATTCCACGTACACAGAAAACCTCTTCAGCCACTCAAAAGCCCCGGTTCTCTAAATCCTGTCACAAGGCCAGACTTGAAAAGGTCAAAGCTCATAAAACGCTTCTACACAAAACCAGTCAAGAAAACCGTCAAGCATTTAACGACGCAAGAAACGGCTATGTCTGCATTCTTTCTGAGGCAAAAAACTCATTTAATAACCACATCAAAAACAAAGTCCTCTCAAGCTCCAACGGCAGCAAACCCTTCTGGACTGTTGCTAAATCTATTGGGAATAATTTCTGCAAGAGCACGTTCCCACCTCTTGTTTGGGCACGTTCCCACCTCTTCTTTCAGGGGATGAAATTGTTTCTACCGCCCTGGGCAAGGCTGAACTTTTTGCGTTGTTCGCCGGCAATTCTACTCTCAACCCACCTCCAAATGTTCAACCACCAACAGTCCGCAATGTCGCGCATAAAATGACGTAGATCATTTTCAAACTAAAAAGGTACGAAAGATTATCTCTTCTCTTAATACCAGGAAAGCCTCTGGCCTTAACGAGATCCCAGCAATTGTTCTCAAAAAATGCGTACCAGAACTTGCTCCTGTCCTGACTCGTCTGTTTGAGACATCTTAGAGAGGCATATCCCCTAGGAACTGGAAAACTGCTTGAGTACAGCCCGTCCCCAAGAAAGGATCCAAAGTGTTTCCTAGCAACTACAGACCTATTTCTCTCCTTTTAGTCGTCTCTAAAGTGTTGGAAAAGTATATAAGCACCGAATTACTAAAATTTCTTGAAAAACAGTCTAATCCACGACAGGCAGTATGGATTCCGTCAGCGCAGATCAACTGCCGACCTCCTTTCCTTTCTCACCCATTCCCAGATTGTCGCTCTAGACATATCCAAAGCATTCGAACAGGTCTGGCACGCAGCGCTGCTTAACAAACTTCCGGTCTATGGCCTACCACCAAAACTCTAGACCTGGACAGCAAATCTCCTCTCCAACCGAAGCATATCTGTTATCGTGGATGGCCATTCCCCTAAACTGTATCCAATTAATGTAGGAGTCCCTCAAGGTTCAGTTTTAGCCCCTACTTTGTTTCCAAACCTTCAACTACAGAATTAACAAGTTGCCTTTTTCCTCCTTGTTGACACCCACGGTACGATAGTATTTAGGCTGTGAGCACTCGTGGTGTGTTGTTGAAATAAAAAAATGTACTCAATTTTTATTGTTAAAGTGCACATTTCAATTAATTTTCTCCCCATATCTTACCCTTCCCCTAAAACGATTTCGCTGGACAGCTGCCCGTATACAAAATTTGAAGGAGATATCTCAATCCCTTCGAAAGTTATAGCGGGATCTAACAGACAGACCGATTTACAGGCCGACAGAAAACTTTTCCTTCGTAAAACAGGTTTTTACGTGTTTTGAGATTATTTATGACGTTTGACATTAGAAAAAAGACTGTTTCAAATTTCCGTTTCCGTTGCCATACTTCCACCCGTTTAAAACGATGTGGATGTAAAAGAAATCAATCATATCATTCTATGCACACCTTGTAAAGGCATCTCAAAATTGGATGCAAAAGTAAGCTGCACCTAATAAATAATTATCATGGGGTAAGTTGTTATAACCCAAACTTTAAAGCATTAAAAACACCTTCCTTGAAAAAAAATGTGAATGTGTTTGCAGCACAAATAGACAAACAACTTTCGATTTGAATCATCAATTACTGGCCGACTTTTTGTCGCATGTGCTTTGAGAATATAATCAGAAAATAACAGATTACATCGTAATAAGTACCAAGTTGTGTATTTGCACGTGATGGCACGTACCTTTTTGATTAAAGCCACGCGGCAGAAGCTTTATTCAGGCACTGGCAAAGCTGTCCTTTATAATAAATAGAAAAAGCAATTTACCATCTTCACCGTGACGCAGTTTCGTCATCATCTCCATTATTAGATGAAATAGCGAGTTCGTGATGAAATGTCAGCGTTATGGTGATCTTTTGTAATGCCATCTGTGTTTATAAAAGTTTTTCGACACGACAAATGACTGGAAAATCAGTATGAACAAAGCTGAATATTTATATCAACGAATTATTTTATATAATAAAATATATAATTTTAAAGGTGTCATACGTCATTTTAAGTATTTAATTATTTATTTATTGAAATCAACGCCCAACAGGAAATCCCAATTATAGGGCTTTCACTGAGCAACATGCGGTACCGCAGAGACAACAAGGAAAATTTTTTAAAATAAATACACCTTATCCTAAACTAATAACTACGACGGCGTTCTGAGGTCACGTTAAAAAATTATTTTCTAATAATTCTGAGATAAAAAAGTCAGAAGTCTGAGATAAAAGTCAGGATTCTGTGATAAAAAAGTCCGAATTCTGACATAGAAACTCAGAAATCTGAGATAAAAGTCAGAATTCTGAGATAAAAAAGTCAGAATTCTGACAAAAACTCAGATTTCTGACAGTAAAAGTCGGAATTCTGACTTAAAAACTCAGAATTCGGAGATAAAAAGTCAGAATTATTCGTGAGCTATACGACAACGTCCAGGTGGTGCCACTTGCGAAACGTTTACCTATTGACTATTGATGTGAAATTAGGTAGGTAGCTCTGCCTGTGCCGGTTTTATAGTTAGTTGATGGTGTTTACAAACTAAAAGGAAATAAAATTCGTTCATTGACTATTATTCTCGTTGCCTTAATAGAATAATGCATAGTGCATAGGTGCATATATTATGATTTTACTAATTATGTACGTAAATAAGTCGTCGTATAAATATACAAATACATTATTGTTTTAATCGACATTATACCACGGAAACTTTAGCTGAATTAAAGTCAAGTCAGCCTTAGAAGCATATAAATAAATATATTTGTGTTATTTTATATTTAACGTCGGCCTATTTCCGCGACTATGGCCAATGACCGACGCCAGGGAGCAGTTTCACCTCGCTATCCTGGAAATTTTGCCGAACCCTGCCGTTCTTCAAGGATATGAGGAATATTTAACATGCCCAACATCGCATGGACACCGGACCGACGGCTTTACGGCCCCCTCCAAAGGGCGTAACATTCAACTTGCTCAAATACAATGCCACAACCTCGGTTGATGTAAATGTTACAGTGCGTACTGAAAAAAGTGAAAGGAGAACCCTGGGATCGAACCCAGTACCCTTCAGTTTAGAGGCACACGTTCTTACGACTGAACTACCGAGGCTCCTACAAATAAATAATCATGAGATGAACGTACGTTTGTTGTTGTTTGATTATTTGTTTTTGTTGCTCGATAAACCTCATCACCATCACAATCGAAATGCGATACCATCTGTCGCAATCGAGAATCTCCGTCTGTAACTGCCCATGTTAATGCAGTGTAGCTTTCACCTCAATATTGTGCCATATATCCAGAAGTTTTACTCTTGATCTACCTCTTCCTTGTTGTCTAGGTATGTATCTTTCAAATAAAACTACCAGAAAGATGTTTTTAAATATGTCCTATATATATATATATATATATATATATATATATATATATATATATATATATATATATATATATATATATATATATATATATATATATATATATTGCCTTTTCCTATCAATTTCTTTCAGCAACCAGTCACCTCTTCTAGCGCACTTTTTTATTCGTGTTTCTATCGGTGTACCTTATTGTCTTTGTCATTTTGTTCAATGTCCACATTTTAAAAGCTTCTATTGCCTTAGTGTCCTGCTTAGTCAACGTCCGCCCCATCATTGTAACACTCCATACGTATGACTTGATAAACCTCTACCTTCGGATCCAAATTAAACTCAATTTTCAATAGAAATAAAAAGTATATTTTTAGAAAATTTATAACATTAACTCTGCGTTAGACGTAACATTGTCCAAAAACAAATATCAAGATTCACTCAACAATTTTCCATAGTTTTTTAATATATATATATATATATATATATATATATATATATATATATATATATATATATATATATATATATATATATATATATAATGTACATTCTTGAAATGACTTTGTTTCTTGTGTTTTAAATTCTAATTTTAATAATAAAAACAATGAGAAGGCAATTAATTCAGCAATAACAAATAACGTGACTTTCTAAAATAGTTTTATTATTTAAGGTTCACGTTATAAGCATACGGTTTTTTACATAATTTTCTGGGTGAATGATTCAGTTAGTTGATTACAATTTAATAGTCTAATTAGGTTACATATTTTATTGTTACCTCGAAAAAATACACAATTTCTAAGAAATATAAATAAAGTTATTTTTGTTTGTTTTCTGATTACATTGCAGCACCTGCACGTTTGGGGAGTCAGATTTGGTCGGAATGTATTTGACAAAAGTTGGGGATATACTGGCAGTAGCTAGAGTATTAATAATTGTAAAAAAATGTCGACTAACAGAATTTTTTACCTAGAAAATAATGTAAAAAACTTAGAACCTTAGATAATAAAACTATTTTAGAAAGTCACTTTATTTGTTATTGCTGAATTAATTGCTGTCGTATTATTTTTATTATTAAAATTGGACAATTTAAAACACAAGAAAGTCATTTCAAGAATGATTATATATATATATATATATATATATATATATATATATATATATATATATATATATATATATATATATATATAGATATATATATAAAGTTTCAGCTTCAACCGTCATTGTCCCTCATTTTGCTGAAATATTTACAGAAAATTCATTTAAAATAGACCCTTTCTCTGATGTTTTGGTTGTAGGTTTAGTTAAGTTTATGGTTTAACGGTCTATAATTCTCAGCTAATTTTTGTAGAAAAGATTCGTTAATGAGGAGACCGCGACTTTTCTTCAAATTAGCGCAAACTAGGCCCCCTAGAAACCAGATCCGAATTTACTTTCAATTTTGTACATTTTCAAACAAATAGTAATTTTGATAAACTGGTAAAATAAATAAATAAATAAAATGGTACATTGTTTCTACTATATAGGTTACACCAGTAAGCAGGGTGATGCCCGCTTGCATTAGAGAGATATACTTGATATTAAAAACATTTTTTTATGAAAATTCACTTCCATAACGCACTTGCTGCGTTTAGAATGTTTTGTTACATGGTTCTTCTCCTGTACACTCCCCTCAGTATACCTATCGCTACCTGTTTCTCAGATTTCTGTGTCTTAAACGGGGGGGGGGGGGGGGTCGTGCTCGACCGGGAGAGTTTCCTTCCCCTCTCGCATGCCTACAACCACCCTCGTTGCATAAACTAATAAACTACAAGACAAATTTCCTGTAAGCAACCCTCGAGGCGAATAGGGGTGCTGCGCGCCGTAGGCGGGGTTTGAGGGGGGATATGGCTTCAAAATGTGCAAAAGGCAGCTTTTCAAGGTCCGATTAAGCTGTTTTCTTCGCATTTTCTGCTCACATTTCCTTTTTACTACCAACATCGCCCAGCAACCCTATTAACTCCTGGTCCCGTAACGTCCTTGGGGGTGTGAACAATACATTTTTCTTATGGTTTGTATACCCGGGAGGTTATCTGCAAATTTACCCATTTTCATGTGGTTTAAGCAGGTGTCTGAAATTTTTTTGTCCGTGAGCTCATCTGTAAAATTACCATGATATTTGTTTTAGAAACTACAAAATTAAAAGTTAAGTGGAGTAAAATCTGATGTAAGTCAGCTGTATACAGTTTATATTATAACCACTAAGGCTGTGTCTGTAAGTTAAATGTCTGTATACCATGCGATGTTAGGCACGTTAAACTTTCCTTGTAAAAAGAAAAGGTCCAGTAAAAATTGCAGGTGGTGCGTTGAAACTGCACCCTCGCCTCAGTAAATCTTAGGTTAGTCTCATGAAGTACACGAAGGTTAACAAAAACACTCAAAGAAAAACCGGTGCATATTTTGGTTGTTTTTAAACATTTTAATTTTTGATCGACTCACCACCTCCACAGAGAAAGAAACATTCAGTGGGCTGCATAATATTACAAACCAATCGGTTAACTATTTTTAGATTCAACAACAACCTTGATGGTTGCGTAGGTAGTTGAGATAATAATTACTTTCATTACCTGTTTTTCTTTTTGTTCGTGTATGTTTTAATCCTTTATATCGACACTTTTATGGCTGTTGATAAATTGTAAACCCGCGTCGATATAAATAGAACTGCCGGGGATAAATCGCCGCTTTCCTGCAATTACGGATTACACAAAGTTTCTTATTATTCTATAAACCGAGCTCTAATCTCTCCGCGGCACAATGAAACCATTTGTCACGATCTCGGCCTCAGGCTAACGATCAACCATCAACGGCAAAGAAGACGCAGATTATTGCAGTAAACAAACACAGTGACGCCTATGAACGAGCGGGATCGTCTTTATGGTGGAATTTCTGTGTCGAGGAAACCTTGCGAAACTTCGAAGTAATGAGTGGTGACATCCCAGCACGAAATAGACATTTAAAAGAAGACAAAGGGAAGTGATTATTAAAGGCCGAAGCACGACTGTTGATGGGTACAGTTTTATATGAATACGAGGGAATATCCTTCTGTACCTACCGTCTCTAACCTATTTATAGCTATAATAATCATATTTCAAAGCTAGGTACGCACTGATATTCCTGTCAAGGTATGACATTTCCTAAGGCCCGGATAGACGGCGCGTGGATTGCTATTTCACGAGTCAAGGCTGCTACACGCCGGGTCGATCATCTAGATTTCTGACGTTTATTTATAAGAAGACTCACTACACTAGTGACTTGCTGGCAATACGCCGAGTCTGCTCAGTTCCTTTTTGAGGTTGTACTCGTACAACTATACCGACACCATGCTGGATCCTAAGCTGGTGGAATTCTGCTCCGCGAGCCAAAAATTTGGTGGAAACATTGGGCAAACTGTGCTATCGTCTGATGTAGTTAAACGTGGGAATCGTAAATTCAGATGAGCAAGAATTTCTGCCTTATATGAACGTGATCCTCTTATAACAGTGCTATTACTTAGGAAAATGTTGAAAACCTCCACGATCTTGTGCTGCATGATCGACGCATTAGAAGCAGACATGCAGGGGAAAAGAGACTTGTCATAACATAAACTATACAACATCCCATCAAAACAACTTGATATGCAAAATTATCTGCAAGATTGGTTCTACGAATGAACAAACGGCCATAAGATGTACCGTGTTTTGATTTGTCGGCGGTTCTTAGACAGATTCAAAGCAGACGGAAGGCCGTTTTGCAACTGCTAATGAATCATGGGTTCATCACTATGACTCTGAGACCAAATGCCAACGTATGGAATGAAGTTTGGTGCTCGCAGACGCGATGTAGTGGAATCAGAACTACTTGAGTTCTTAACCTTGGGCTCCTAGTCACAATTAACAGCAGCAGTCTCAACCAGAGCCTTTGCTCGCAGTTAACATAAAGATCTCTTCACCTAACATTTGGAAGCATCTACCTCGAGGGTTATCCTGCAGTAGCGGTCCGTCTGCTAGCGCCAGCGTCAACAATTTGCATCTCCAAAAATCATGAAGTTGGTTTCATTAAATTTATAAAGCATGTTGCTTTTATAAAGGTTTTGTTACATGCCCAATCAAATTTTATAGGTTAAAAGAAAATACACTTATTAAAACCTTAACAAAAATTTAAAAAAAAGCGCTACCATACCGCGCATGTTGCGTCCGAACGTTTGCTACTGGTTTGTCCGTTTTATGAAATGAAGATAGACTTTTTGGAATCTGTTTTTTCTTTAATAAAAAAAATGTATCAAGGAATCAACATTAGCAAACACTAAATCAAATAAACGGACCTACAAGTAAAAATACCTGTGCAAGACAAGTCTATATCTGAAGGGTTCCACAAGAAAAATCTACAACACTCAAGGAGGCACAAATGTATCTTGTTTCATTCATCTTGAATAGCACTTCTATAAGCTCAGTAATGTCATATAGACTAAATTGTATTTTATGAACTTATAGTTTACTAAAAATCAAATATTTCGCTGTATCAAGGTGTTTTTTTTTTGTCGTTACATAATTTGTATTTGTTAAGTAATTCTATATGCAGTCAGACATTATAGCATAAATGGATAAACCTGGAACAAGCTTGTTTAGTATCTGCAGTTGCTACTTACTGTTTTGATTTCGCTTTAAATTTTTGACTCCAGTCTCCATTTTTTTGGAAACAGTTACAGGAGTAGGTTTTTCATATTTTCTACAATGTATACTAAGTGCATGCAGCTTCTTCAATTTTTTGGGCGTGAGTGGTATAATTTTTTAGATATTGTCTAGTTGTAGTAATTTTAAGTTATGAGAGTGCAGTCCTGGATGTCAAAAGAGTGTGACAAAACTACAATGTACTGTGCGCATGTCTCACCTTTCGAAGAGTGGTTTCTAAAAGTGGGACCTGCGGAAATTAAGACCAGGACTCAGCCTATTCGTCAGCTTCGAAGAGCTCCACTTAATTTCCAAATGTTTGCACTGAGTGTAACAACAATAACCTATATTCGACCACACGTTTTAGTATTACACGTGTCGCCTATATTAATGTACATAAATAGTATATCGTTATATTACTTTAGACATATACCTAAGTTAAATGTTTCCAAGTGATTTTTTATCACACCACACAGTCCTCTTTAATACGCAACCGCAGTAACTACAATACACGAACCAGACACACACTAACATATATTTTATAACTTCTTAGGTGTTACTCGCAAACGCTATACGTCATCTATATCGAGCAATTTCATTTGAGCTAATTTAGAGTGAACTCTATATTTTTGTTCACGATTAGTTTTTGGTGATTTTTTTTTGTGGATATCCAATAAGAAAAGTTGAAGTTTAATTATTTACCAACATATAATAATAATCATAAATCGCCTTTATATATCAAAAATATTCAATTCACATCTAATATTTTGTACTACAGATTTAGACTTTATTTACTCTTAAGCCTCACCCAAACACCTTTAAATCCACAAACTATAATTCAGGCTGCTGCCCAAACGTCACAGAAATGGTATATTTTAAATTATTGTTATGCAAATATTCTAGTTAAATGAAGAACAACAGCTATTGAAGCAGAAATTTAAGTAAGGCTAGATCCATTCTCGCAACAATTAGAACCGTAGACCGGTTTCGCTCTCATTAGAGCTCTTCAGTGCGGCATACTAATTGCAGCAAAAATACACCTATAAAGTAATACGGCTATAGTAGCCAGCCTTTCAACACTCAGTGAGTGGTGGACATGCCGCCACCTAGTTGCGGAACCAAGTAGTATGTTGTCACGCCAGCTTCAAATAACACAAAGTGCTAAAAAAATAGAGACTGTATACAACCAAGAAACAATTTAGTAAATTGTCAGCCCTGGCCCATTTCTACCCTAATATAGGGACAAAGTATGTAAAGCTAGATGCATTCTCGCAACAATTAGAACCGTAGACATACTACTTAGTTAATACTTGGTTCCACAAGTAGGTGGCGGCATGTACCACTCAATGAGTGTTGAAAGGCTGGCTACTATAGCCGTATTACTTTATAGGTGTATTTTCGCTGCAATTAGTATGCCGTACTGAAGAGCTCTAATGAGACCGAAACCGGTCTACGGTCCTAATTGTTGCGGGAATGCATCTAGCCTTACATACTTTGTCTCTATATTAGGGTAGAAATGGGCCAGGGCTGACAATTTACTAAATTGTTAGTTGGTTGTATACAGTCTCTATTTTTTAGCACTTTGTGTTATTTGGAGCTGGCGTGACAACATAATACTTGGTTCCGCAACTAGGTGGCGGCATGTCCACCACTCACTGAGTGTTGAAAGGCTGGCTACTATAGCCGTAGGTGTATTTTCGCTGCAATTATTATGCCGTACTGAAAAGCTCTAATATGAGCGAAACCGGTCTACAAACACTGCACCTTCCTATAATGATATGGATGTAGACCTTTACGTTTCAAAATTTGCCAAACCGTCACTCGTGGTACTCCAAGTTGCCTGATAATTTGATGTACACTGGTAGTTGGATCTCTAGTAATGGCATCGAGTACTTGGTTGTCTACATCAACCGGCAAATTTACTCATCTGTCGAAAAGATAGTCACGTAATCCACATTCTCGAAACTGTCTGTGTAAGAAAATATTAGTTTTTATGAGGTTTTAGAATTTAAATCTTATATTTGTACGGCTTGTAACTTCAGAAAGAATAAACATCGAACCACCACTTTTGTGTTTTAGTGAATTTTCTTTTTAAAAAAATCACTAACGAGGAGATCCCGACTTTTGAATTTTGAAAAAATACAAATGAGCACTAATTTGGCCCCCGAGAACACATATCCGGAGTCAGTTTCAATTTATATATATGTATATGTATATGTATATGTATATGTATATGTATATGTATATGCATATGCATATGCATATGTATATGTATATGTATATGTATATGTATATGGATATGTGTATATGTGTATATGTGTATCACACCGATAACTCAAAAAATAATGAGCCGATTTTGATCAAAATTGGTCAGTACCTTCCTTTTGCAAGTGGCTTGGATAAGCTCGTTAGCCAGGAAAATCTGCCCAGTCCAAATAGATAGATTAAACAATGATTTGTTTTAATTAGACAGTCGGATTCCCCCCGTCAGTCTCAGTTCTGAGCTGGCCGTAAATGTATGGAATTTCGACCACGAAATTATTGTTTAATTACGTTTGTGCTGATGTACCACATTTTATTTGTTTTTGTTTCTTGATAGCTCGAAGGACCTAATTATGTTGTGTTAAATTAAACGCTGAATTTAGTAACAACTTAACGTTTAAGAATAAACTGTAAACTTATACAAAATTACTAATATTATGGTATGCTTTAGAGTTCATGAGAACTCTACGAAGTGATTAGTGATTATGCTACCACAAGCGTGGTGCTTGTGTTGAGTCTGAAGAAGAACTGCTTTGAATCAATATTGAATATTTCTACTCTATCTACCTGATATAGGGTAGCAGACGTACTGCCAATTGTAGGTAAGAAATGACCCTTGTTGGGTTATTCCTAATCATGTTTAAAATTACATTGTACAGATGGTAGATATCATAACAAAGACGGTTACTAAGAAATATGTAAATTTTAGAGATCTAATCCTCCAGACGAGACGCCTTAACAATTATAATGCATGTTTGTAAGAAAATAAATTCGGGACTCAGCAAGTGCGTTATGGTAGCGAATTTTTATTGAATGGCTCAAATTTGAAAGCTCAATTTGCCATTAACCTATACGGTTCGTTGGCCAGGAGACTAGTTTTTTCAGGAACATTCAAGAACAAGTTTATTTTCGAAAAATGTTTGTACATTTTCAAACAATAAAGTTATTTTGATGAAATATTACATTGTTTATACTATATGTTATACTGGTAACCAAATTTGATGCCTGGTTTCCTAAAAAAACACATATTTGCTATTTAAAATATTTTTATGAAAATTCATAACGCACTTGCTGCGTCCAGACTTTTTTGTCTTAGAATTAAGCCTACTATATGCGCACAAAATCTGTATATAACGATACGGGAGACCCATAAACAAGTTTTTTCAAATAAATTAAATGTTTAGCTTTTATTTCATGATTTTTAAATTACTATGCATAACAAAAAGTAATCATTAAAAACTATCAACATAAATTATTTGAGGTTTCCAATAATCAGTAAGAAAATAAATTAGCCAGTAGGTAAATATGCTAAATGACGGTCTTATATAACCAGGCAATATGAGCCTGCAATTTATTGTGTGCTAAGATAAAAACAGAAAACACCAGTAATTATAAAAAATATAATTTCTTAAGCGAAGCCCGCAGATCTTTTTACTAGTGATGACAGGTGAATCATAACGTTTTGCTTTCTAATTATTATTGCAATCCAGGAAGAGGTGCCAGCAAGTCAATTAACAGTAATTTACAATAAACGATGTTATTATGTCGTGATGCGTTATAAAAGTGAAAAGTGTTTATAGCCTCCGTCGCGTTTCAAGACACCTTACTTGAAAGAAAAAATAAAATTCGCTAATAACAAAAAAATATATTTCACGGATAGTTTAACATATCTGACTACCATAACGTAATCAAGATTTATAAAACTCCGACCCAGCATAGGTGTTATGGTAGCGAATTTTCATTAGAACAATAATTTATAAAAGTTGGAAGAAATAATAATAATAAAACGTTTGTTGTTAAGAGGTAAATATAAATTAATGACAGTATTAGGTCATTTAATCTATCAATTTTAAGTTATATTGCTTATTTGTCGATAATAGACAATAATAGAAGAGATTTCCTAATCGTAATATACCACATCGTCAAACGTCCGCCAATGTTGAACATACAGCTCTGGAAACGGATTATTTTTTCCTGAAAAATGCTGGAGCGCGTTCATGCAGTGATGGCACGAATTGGAGAGCGCCTTGTAGACAGTATTGAAAGTGAGCCTCAAACCAGCACCAGACGCCTATCCAGGCACTTTCATATACCACTGCCGACGGTCCATAGAATTATTTGACGCAATCTGCTGCATCCCTCTCATCTTCAAAAAGTGCAAAAACTGCTACCGCAGGATTCCGACGCAAGACTTTTTTTGTAATTTCATCTTACATCAGAACATTGATTTTCCTCAAGCCCATTTCACGGATGAAGCTTACTTCACAAGGAGCGAGGAGAATGTGCACAACTGCCAGGAATATTCGGATATAAATCCACATGCTACAGTAACCAACCACTTCCAAAAGGAACTTAAAATAAATGTGTGGCCAGGTATGGTTGAAGGACATTTGGTTGGGCCGATTATTTTACTAAACTGCTTAAACGTCACAATATATACGCCTTTCTTGCAAAATGTTCTTCCTGAGCTACTGGAGGAGCTGCCCTTACAACTGTGCAGCGAAATGTGGTTTATGCCAGATGGGGAGCCTCCACATTTTACTCAAAATGTTTGTGGATTTTTTAACCAACAGCTTCCAAATCCATGGATAGGTCGTGGAATTAAATGCCCCCAACATTGGCCAGCACGATAACCAGACTTGAATAAATGTGACTTTTTTCTTGGGGGCGGGGGTGGGAGGCTTTAAAAAAATCTGTGTATTTGACACTAGTTCAAACTGAGAAAAATTTGTGGAGTCGCATCAATAATAAGTGAACCATTATTAAAAATGACATCCAACTACTTAACAGAGTCGATTTTCATTTTCGCTGGAGGGTGCAGTGTGTAGTTATGTGCGAGAGTAAATGGATGTCGTTTTGAACAATATCTTTAGTGCTTTTTTATTGTTTTTTAACTTTAACTTTTAATTATATAATTTAATGGATGACCCACCCCTCATTTGCCCCCTTTTGAGTTTATATCCACAATTATTTGTCGAATAATGACGTTGATAAAAGAAAACCATCTACCAAATTTGGTTGTTGTACGTTGTGGCATTGCTGCAATACAGCTGTTTTTTGTAATTATGAAAGAATCTTTAAAGGTCAATATCTCACCAACCATGGGCGTCAGAGAAAATTTTTATATAAAAAATCGGCATGTTTTAAGGTCGCCTACACGCGTAGATTCTGTGCCCATTGCGTCGCGAATCGCCTATATATATATATATATATATATATATATATATATATATATATATATATATATATATATATATATATATATATATATATATATATATATATATATATATATATATATATATATATACAGGCTGTCCCACCGAAAGGGGCAAGTAGCTTTTGGGTGTCTCTGTGTCTAGTAAATGGAAATTTCTTTCAGCCATCTGTTACAGAATTTTAAGGAGCATATTCCGAAAATAATTTAACATACACAGGCTGTCCCATAATTCAGTGGCAACACAAACTTGTATTTTTTTTAATGGAACACCCCATATATTATTACATATTTCGATTTGCGATGAAATTCTGACTCAAATATTATAGAGGTCTTATAGCTTTAATCTCAACGGTTTTTGTGTAAATGTCAATAAACTGTCAAAATGAGGTTATGTTTGGCGTATTTTTGCTACACCGGCAGTCGAACTGCAATGAATTTGTCTGAAGGAATGTTTTAGGTAGATGGTCTTCTATGTAGAATACACTCCAAGGTGTCAAAAAAATAATACATTGTACAGGGTGATCACTTTTCATGAATAATTAATTTACTGCATTTTTTCAAATGGGACACCCTGTATATTATTACATATTTGAATTCTCCATAAAATTCCGCGTACAACGGTATAAAATTATAGAGCAGTTCAATTACCGGATTTAGAAATATTTAAAAAATGTGACGAATTTCACAGACAAATAGATTCATTGAATAACGTAACTTCACAATGATAATTTATGAAATCTGCAATTAATTTATTAGTCAAAGGGGAATTCGATTATAAGGTCAAAAGTAAGAAGCCATAATTATGCTCTTCAAGATAATGTCACAAAGATGCAAATAGTCGGGAGAATTTAATACTACTGTTATGTTATGATATAATGTATACTTGCCGTATTTGCAATAAAACAACTCTTATTTTTTCTACTGGTTTTTATTCGCAGAATAAATAAAATTACAGGTGCTCGAATATGTTTCCTTCATATCTGATACAAAGCTGAAGCCTTTTGACGAAACTTTGCCTGGCTTCTATTAACATAGGCACAGTTATGCTACCAAAGGCATCAATGATTCTTCTCCGCATATCCTCACTTGTCGTAACTGGTTCTTTGTAGACCATGTCTTTCGCATACCCCCAAAGGAAAAAATCTAAGGGTGTAAGATCTGGTGATCTTGGGGGCCAGATGATCTGTCCACCTCGGCCTATCCACCTTCTTGGAAAGCGCTGATTCAGATAGTTCCTTACAGAAATAGACGAGTGGCTTGGAGCACCGTCATGTTGAATCCACAGTTGCTGCCTCGAATATAGATCTACATCGTCGAGGAGTGATCCTAATTCGTTCCTGAGAAATAGTTCATATCTCTCACCGGTCAACGTGCCATCCAAGAAATATGGTCCAATGACATAATCCCCAATTATCCCTCCCCAAACATTCAGTGACCATCGGTTTTGATTGTCGATTTTCCTCAACCAATGTGGATTTCTGACATTATAATAATGCATATTGTGTCTATTGCCGATGCCTGTACTTCTGAAAGTCGCCTCGTCAGTGAATAGAATGTTTGTCACAAACTCATTATCCATATGTATTCGGTTTAACATCGTACGGCAGAAGAACAATCGTGTTTCGAAATCGTGCTCGGTTAAATTCTGATGTGTATTCATATGATATGGGTGATATTTATATTTCCTTGCAATTCTATTGATTGTTGTTTTGGGTATGCCTGTTTCATTTTCCAGCTCTCTTGTGGATGTGTGAGGATTTTCCTCTAGTGATAACAATATATTCAACTGCGTACCTTCGTCAGTAACAGCAATAACTGGTCTTCGATTTTTAGGATACGAGTTAACACTTCCCTTACTTATGAACTCTCTCTTCACTCGTTCAAAAGCCTGCCGCTTTGGTTGCCGTCTATGTGGGAATTGTTGATGATAAATCCTTGCAGCAAGAAGAGAATTTTTGTCAGCTTTTCCCAAACAGAATACCATGTCAACTTTTTCACTTACAGATAAATTCATGTTTGAAACTCCAAAAAATCACCTGAACTGTACACTTAAAATTATCACTTAACGCTACGAAAAAGAACAGAAAACTGAGAATAAACGAACTGACGTAACAAAAGTGAACAAGAAAAACTAGAAATACACAGAGATGAACCAAAAACTATTTGAAAATATCATAAAACAATTATTACACAAGCGATGAATGATAACATTCAATGACAGGTATGAAATGACATCAGCCTTCTTTAACAGACAATTCAATTTTCCTATTCTCTACTCTGCGGATATACCTTTCCCTATAACTAACATATGAATTTGTACGGCACCGAAGTGAGAATTTTCCGCAAACTATTGCAAATACCCAAGAAAATGTCGCATCAACTGCTTGTTCATGTATTTTGACTATCACACAGCCAGTTCAATGCATTGTAGAAGCGTTTATTGGAAGTTTTAACTGAACGGATCGGTAATTACGACATGTAACTCGACGAATTTAATCAAAGATATTTTTTACTAACTTTCGACTGAGAATTTAGACAGATTTTCATTAATGTGCATCATTTCACTGTAAACTAGATTGGAGATGATAATCTATAAAATTTTCTTCCGTTAATACATAATGCAATTGACAAATTTAGAAAAATCTCGATTTTTTTTTTAAATATTTTTAAATCCGGTAATTGAACTGCTCTATAATTTTATACCGTTGTACGCGGAATTTTATGGAGAATTCAAATATGTAATAATATACAGGGTGTCCCATTTGAAAAAATGCAGTAAATTAATTATTCATGAAAAGTGATCACCCTGTACAATGTATTATTTTTTTGACACCTTGGAGTGTATTCTACATAGAAGACCATCTACCTAAAACATTCCTTCAGACAAATTCATTGCAGTTCGACTGCCGGTGTAGCAAAAATACGCCAAACATAACCTCATTTTGACAGTTTATTGACATTTACACAAAAACCGTTGAGATTAAAGCTATAAGACCTCTATAATATTTGAGTCAGAATTTCATCGCAAATCGAAATATGTAATAATATATGGGGTGTTCCATTAAAAAAAATACAAGTTTGTGTTGCCACTGAATTATGGGACAGCCTGTGTATGTTAAATTATTTTCGGAATATGCTCCTTAAAATTCTGTAACAGATGGCTGAAAGAAATTTCCATTTACTAGACACAGAGACACCCAAAAGCTACTTGCCCCTTTCGGTGGGACACCCTGTATATACAGTGAGGACCTAAAGTCCGTCCCCCCTCTAATTTCTGAACAGTCCGGTATATTGTGATGAAATTTGGAACTATAATATATGAGCAAGGTCTGAATTTTTTGACATATCAATGACAGCTTCAAATGTCAAGGTGAGAGCTGTGCGCGCTTTCGGAATATTTTTTTAAATAGAAATGGGGGTCGAGTGATACCTCATTTTGAAGGTCTTTTTTAGCTCAGAACATTCTCCAGTTTTGAAAACATTTGGTTCAGTATTTTCCAAATGAGAATCAATAATATCGGTTTCTGCGTTATGACTACCCTTGTTTATAACACACTTTTTTTACCTATTAGATGTCATCATTGATTGTTCCTGTCGTACTGTTTTCCCAGTAAAGTACACATAGATAATTTTAAATTATTTATGTTTCAAAATAAAAAACAATTTAACAGTAAACAAATAACAACTAATTAACCCTAACTAAGAAAATTGAAAAACAATTCAAATAAAATGTAAAGACACAAACTGTTGAAGTGGTTACTTCAACAGATGTTGAAAATGACCACCATCGACCTCCTGACAAATAAATATTCCACGGGTAAATTCTTCTCTGACATTATGAAGCATCTGTGGCGTTATTCTTGAACAAACATCTGTAATTCGTTGTCTAAGTTCATCTAATGAGCCGGGAGCCGTTTAATAAACCTCAGATTTCATTTATCCCCAAAGAAAAAAAACTAGGGGCGTGAGGTCTGGGGATCGAGCTGGCCATTCCGTAGGACCTCAACGACCAATCCACCTATTTTCATAACTGTCATCCAGGTAATTTCTGACTTGTCTAAAATAGTGAGGTTGGGCTCCGTCTTGTTGAAATATAACCTTTTGAAACTCATGTGGGTTTTGGGAAACAACATCATCAATAAGTGGAGTAATTGTATTTTGCAACATATCCAGATGTCTGGGGCCATTAAGATTTTCTTCCTGAAAAATGGGACATATGATGTGATTACCCAAAATGCCCGCCCCAACATTTATTTTCTAGGGGAACTGTGTGTGTACCTCCCGGAAAACATGGGGGTTTTCCTCACTCGAGTACCTACAGTTTTGGGTATTAACTTTTCCATGTAAAAAATACTCTCGTCACTGAAACAGATATTCTGCAAGTAGTAATGATTCCCTACGATTCTTCCTGACATAATTTTGCAAAATTTGAGTCGTCTATCAGGATCGTCTTCTGTTATTTCGTGTATAATTTTCATTTTATATGGGTGAAACTTATGGCTTTTCAAAATTCTTTTGACAGAAGTACGCGAAATATTACATGCCTTAGCCACCTGCTTTATTGGCTGTAGGGGATTAACAATCATTTCAGCTAAGACTTGGACTTCTACATCTTCCACAATTTTAGGCCTCCCAGACCTTGGAGCGTCTTTCACGGTACCCATTTCTTGAAATTTTGAAATTATTTTCGCACAAATTTTCTGCATATTTGGCGTTCCGGATAGCGTACATTGAACATACGAACAGCATCATGGTACCTTCGCTTAGCTTCGCCAAAAATAATAACCCCTTCAAATTTATCTTGTAAAGAACGAACCATTTTAAACAATTTCGAACTAATACTTTCTGTCAATACTAAATCGAGATATTAAAAAAACAGTATGACAGGAACAATCAATAATGACATGTAATAGGTAGAAAAGTGTAGAAAATAGAGAAACCACAGATGAGCTGAATAACCTCTGCGGTTCTCCAAAGAACATGTAAATGTGTGCATAATTTGCTACTGATGAATAGTAGTAATCTTTTTTAGAAAAAGTGTGTTATATTAAACAATGGTAGTCATAAAGTAGAAACCAATATTATTGATTCTTATTTGGAAAATACTGAACCAAATGTTTTCAAAATTGGAGAATGTTCTGACCATAAAAATACCTTTAAAATGAAGTATCACTCGACCCCCATTTCCATGTAAAAAAAAATTCCGAAAGCGCGCGCAGCTGTCACCTTGGCATTTAAAGCTGTCATTGATATGTCAAAAAAATGCAGACCTTTTTCACAATATACCGGACGGTTCAGAAATTAGAGGGGGGGACTTTAGGTCCTCACTGTATATATATATATATATATATATATATATATATATATATATATATATATATATATATATATATATATCGTTCTCTCGCTCTATTCACTAAAAATGTGATATTATATCTTCCGGATTGGCTGGCTTTACGAATTCATACAACACTAACCTGCTCTACAGCGTTCTTGACGTTAGTCATCGAAGACCTAACAGGTATGGTCATCCAACATTTATAATGAGGAACAGGGAAATACATATTCAGAATACTTTAAAGCTTCACATGTCCGGTCTTGTTTGTATGTATGCTGCTAATAAAACCTACAGCGATAAGAATTAATTTATCAAAGTCCAAGCGCATAAAAGGAATAAATTCACTCTGGCAGATAAGTATGTATCTATTTAGAAGCTCGGCAAGTGTATCAAAAGGTACAAAGAGAACGCATTTATTCGAATTAACTGTGACAATACTGGACTAGCTGGAGCATGAAGCAACGATGGCTTTTGATTATGTGAAACACTCGTGGTTTGAAATAGTTTTTTTCCTATTCTGCTCCATGCCGAGGTCACTGACTGGCCAGATACATGCCAGATACCGTCTAAATTCATTGCAATGGTGCATACAAAAACCATTACACTTGCATGCCGGTTATATTGGTTTATTTATGGTTTGTTTTTATTCGTTTGATTCAGAGGTACCTGACCAGTGCAGTATAAACAGTTTCTTCATAAACTTTTGAAATTACGTAATTCTAATGGCGCTTGAGTAACATAATAGTTGAAAAGTTTAGATACGGGGGTATATTGACATGTAGCTAGCTTGGAAAGTTGCCAGTGAGTATAATTGCTATGGTAGCAACTATGTTTTATAAACAAGCTATCAAAATTTCACATCCAAAACTTGAATGGTGACAAAACTGTAAATTTTTAAACGCATTTCTGAGAACAAGCTAGATTTTGATTAAAAAAAGTGTTGGGATCAGTTACTAATTTTTTATTTTTGAAATCGTTATCGAGAAAAGGAAGTTTTGCTGATATGGTAGAAATCTTAGGTGATCAATAGCGTGGCCAGGTCAGGTCAAGTCCTGTTCAAGCAGCAGCCTCCATCTCCTGGCAACAGGAAAAACCGCCAACGGAAAATCCCATTCGATGACGAATCAATGTCTTGCGAGTCTGACTCCGAGGCTAGCCAAGACCCGGAGCAGGTCACAAGCTTTGCTCCCAAATCCACCCTTCCGCCTCCGATATTCCTCCACAATAAGGAAAAATGGTTCTCAGGCCACTTTACTCGTGAGAACATTAGCTGTGTCAAGGCTAAGAATCTTACAGATTCCGTAAGAATTCACTTGACTTCAGACAGGCTACCAAAATCATGGATAGCCTGCAACACCAGTACCATTCCAACCAGCTCCAGGAGGGCAAACAATTAAAAATTGTTCTCAGAGGGGTCTGCGAATCCATCCCTATGGACGAGGTTGAAAAAGACTTCACCGCCCAGGGTTTCCATCCCGATGGTGTCCACCGAATGCTTCGCAGAGACAAGGACAACCAAAACATCCCCATGTCCCTCATAATGACAAATCTTCCCAAGTCCGAAAGGTCAATCTTCGGCATCAAAACTGTGTGCAGCCTCATCGTTAAGGTGGAGTCGCTACACAAAAAGTCCCTATCGAACCAGTGCCATCGCTGCCGAAGGTTTGGTCACTGCCAAAAGTCTTGTAGGGGTGCCTCCCGCTGCGTAAATTGCAGCGGCCCCCATTTGACTGTGGAGTGGAAAAAACCCTAGAGGTCGATCCAACCTGTTGCAATTGCGACAAGGGTAACACCGCCAAGAGGAAGCCACAAATTTCCTGCCACTGGACCTTCCCGTCCCTCACAACCCACAACAGTCCCGAAACCGGCAACCTCCAAGCCGAATCCAGTTCCCCCTGCAAAAGCATCTTCCACTGCAAATGCAGCTCCCTCCATAGACCTCTCCAACGCACTGTCCCTCATTACCTCGATCAATTTCACACAGCTGAAATTGGTCGCGGGGAAAGTCCTGAACGTTCTCCCAACCTCCCTTGATCTGCTGACGCTGATCACATCCGCCAGCCCCCTAATCCCTGAAATCGTGTCAATCTTCCAGTAGTAAATGTCTTCTCGAAGAAAGCCACAATCCCTGTAAGTTGCACCCTGGAATGCAATAGGACTAGCCTGCAAAAGAAATGAGCTCCAAGAATTCGCCCAACGCTTAAAACTGAGCGTTATTCTAGTTCAGGAAACCAACGTGCGTTTCCCAACCATTCCGAAACTTCCCAATTATACATTGTACCGCAATGACCGCACAACTTCCAGAGGTAGCGGCACGGTAGTGCATGTTGAAACAAATATTGAGCACCGCCCTCTCAGTACGCCAGCCCTGTAGAGCATCGAGGCTACACAAATCGTAGTCAACACTTCCTCTGCAGGCCCAATAAAGCTCATTTATACCTATAATCCTCCACAAAAGAGAATTCTAGACGCCTACCTAGACCTCTTACTTAATACCAACCAATCCATAATGATGGCTGGCGATTTAAATTCCAAACACCCTAACTGGCATTCTCGTGATGTCAATTTAGATGGTAAAATCCTCCAATCCTATGTAGCCAAGCATGCAAACTGCATGGTTGACAAGACCTACACACTTCGACAGTGTGGGTCGCCCCGACGTACTCGATATAGCAATCATGTCGAACACCACCCTTCTTCATGAAATAACAACCCTAAACGACCTCTCCTCGGACCATAACCCAGTCATTTTGCAGCTCGGATATGACAATGACGAACTCGACTTCCCAAGGAAAAAGGTATTGTAGTCAGTTTTCACAGAACACCTTAAAAACACCCCTGGCAATATTCCGGTTATCCACAGCATCCCCGAACTCGAGGGTGCAGTGGATAATCCACAGTCCAAGATCCAATGTTCTGTCGAACATGCCGTACCCCGCCCCAAGCAATCTGTCCCCATTTCCGTCCAGTATCAAAGAAATGATACTAGAAAAAACCGCGTGCGTAGACTAGCTCAACGCACCGGAAACCCCACCGACAAAGAGACGTAAACACACTCATCAAACGAGTACGATCCGCCCTACAATAACTTCGCAACAACCTTCCCAAGACAATTCCATCTGGCAAATGGCCAAAGCCCTCCGCTCCAAAAAACGTCCGATATCCCCACTTCATGGCCGAAACGGCAGCGGTATCGTATACAGGGATGCACACAAAGCAAGTCCATTTGCGGATCATCTGGAGTTGCAATTCCGCCCGAATTGTACTACGTTGAATTGCCGCACGCCGCAAGAATGCCCCGTTGTCAGGAGTGCGCTTCTCGCCCGCTACTTGCGAAGAAATTTCCCAAATAATCAAAATACTAAAAAATAGGAAAGCTCCGGGATACGATGGAATCTCCAACGAAGCCATAAATAATCTCCCCCGCAAAGCAGTGGTATTTATAGTTACGATTATGAATGCCATGCTGCGATTTCAACATTTTCCTTCCATGTGGAAACTTTCCGACATCATCAATATCCCAAAACCTAGCAGAGATCCACTGTTCTCTCAGAACTACAGGCCCATTAGCCTACTCCCAGTCATTGGCAAAATCGCCGAAAACTAATTCAGAAAAGGCTAGCTTCATTTACCTCTGCGAACCATATCCTTCCTGACGAGCAATTCAGTTTCAGACACCAGCACTCCACCACAGACCAACTCCTACGTGTGTTGGAAAACATCACCAAAGGATTCAACAAAAACAAGTCAACTGGCGCAATATTTCTCGACATTGCTCAAGCATTCGACAGAGTTTGGCATGCGGGCCCCCAAAGAAACTTATATTATGTAATTATCATCTCCCTCTGATTCCGCTTATCTGGTCATACCTGCAACAGAGGAAGTTCCAGGTCAAACCGCTGGGAACCAGATCTAGAGCCTACTCAGTCACGGCTGGTCTCCGCAGGGTTCTGCTATCTCCCCTCTGCTGTACAATATATTTGTCGCAGGCATACCGACACCGCTCCTAAACAGCAGCTCCACACAGCCAAAGATAATAACCAAACGCCTACAGACCGCTGTAGACAAGACAAACCCCGATAAATATTCAGGGGTCCAATTCTCCAAGAGTAGACATATACCGCACGAACACGTATCATTAGTGTAATTTCCTGGCACGACTCTGTCAAATACCTCAGGGTTTTCCTCGACAAACTCTTAACATGGCGCCCCGATGTCCAACATGCCCGACGGATAGCTTCGATGTTCATCTCGAAGTTTTTTCCACTTCTTAACAGAAATCCAAATTATCCATGAATAATAAACTGCTCATGTACAAAGTCATAAACCGGCCAGCCTTGACCTATGCACCCCCTCCATGGGCCACCGCGGGCGACACACACATCAAGACCCTTTAAATCATCCAGAATAAAATTCTGAGAATTGTTACCGGAGCGCCCGGATTTGTCGGAAACAGTCAGATTCACTATGATCTGAAAATGCCCTCGATACTTGAGTTTATAACTCACCTATCCACCACCCAGTTCGCAAAAGCCACTTATCACCCAAATGCTCTTCTCCGTGGTGCCACCGACTACGATGAGCAACTTCCACATAGGCATAAGCGTCCATAGCTTATATTTACCCGATAACGCCCCCGCGGCAAAAACAGAAGAGAAACATGCAAATCCAAACGTCATTGTGTGAAATATTTTCGACGGAGGTATGAACTAAGGTCCGGTACTCCAGGGAGCGGACTTTAGTGGGCAAGAGTCCCACAGTACCTCCATATCCAAACACTACGGTGTTGTGAATGAAGTAGCATGATACATTCTCCACTTGGTATCCAAAAAAGCAGCCGTCGCGTCGTCCGCACCGCTCGACCATCGCACGCTAGGTGTGCTTGTGCTAGGCATCTACAGATTACATACAAAGCCAATGCAACGTAAGATGTAACTAGATGGTGCCACGCCACAGTTCGGTAAAGTTTTGTTCGTTCGTTTTTGTGGGTGCTCATGCTACAGTTTGGTATAAACGCCTTAAAAGTAAGTTTACGCATTTTACCTATTGCCTATATATTTTTTTGTGGTTTCATTGTGGACAACAAGTGTGTTTTAGTTAATTACCTAAACATTTGCTTATGATAATATAATTTGAGTGGTGTCTACATAAGACTTTTATATTTTTTCCGCATTAAACGAAAATGAGTGATTCTGATACAACAAACAATGCCCCTTCAGCATCAGCTTATGTTACTCCAAAAAAGAAAATAGACGGGTGTGCTGTTTTATGGATGCTTGGAACAAAAAATATTTATTATTCGAATTAGTTTCAAATCATAATTATAAAGCACATTGCAAATTGTGTCAAAAAGATTTCAGCATATCTCATGGTGGCAAAACGACATAGAAAAGCACCGAAATCGCAATGAGCATCGGAAAAAAGAAAGAAGTTCCCGTACGACAACTTCTCTAAAAGCATTTCCAACTACTGATCAGATGCGCACTCAAGAAGAAAAAATTATAGCTGCCGAAGAAACTAAAACTTACCATTCCCTCAAACACAGTTTCTTATATAATATTCTTGATTGTAAAGCTCAACTTGATAGTACAGTCATTCAAAAACTGCTAAGAAACTAACACTCGGAAGAACAAAGGCCAGTGCTATTGCGCATAATGTTTTAGATCCAGCGTCTACTCAAGAGGCCATTGAAGTCCTTTAAAATGGAACGTTTGATAGTATTGCTACATATGCTTCCAATCACGGTGCAACAAAGATGTTTCCGCTGGTGGTAAGATTTTATAACCCAACCACAAATTTAAAAACATGCGTGTTTGATTTTTACGAAGACGCAGACGAAACTGGATTAGCTATTTATAACAATTTAGTAACACGGCTAAAGGAGCGCAATATTGATAATAAATTTCTTAGTAGTTTTTATGCAGACAACGCCAACGTAAATTTTGGGTGCCGTAATTCAGTTTTTCAGTTGCTACACAACGATAATAACATTACACAAGTTAGATGTCCTGCGCATATTTTACACAACAGTATAAAATATGCTTTAGGGTTAAGTAAATTTGATTTGGAGAATTTTATTATGAAGCTGCATAGCCATTTCTCAAATGTCAAAGATGAGCACCGCTCTGCAAAACGAATTTATCTGACCACTCAAGGAAAGATTGATTCTGTCCATAAAATGATCTTAGAAGTTGAATGAATTGGGCTGAAGCGTAGACCAGAAACATTGCATATCTTCCGTGAATGTGCGGTTACATTGATTATCAATAAAAAGCCTTTGCCAGAATGGATTTCTAAATGCTTGAACGCTGATTAGAAGAATGATCGTTTGACAATATCGAAGGAAATGCGCCACCGTTCTAAAGAAGATTCACAAAACTCTTTGCCCATCACTATAATCCGAAGACTAAAGAGCAATCGAAGGAGTGGAAACATTCCAGTAAAGCTTACTCATTTATTGTGAGAGCTTTATAGAAATTTGACTTCTGTTTCCCAAAACATCTAAATTTCTCTGCTTCTTTGAACTCACTGGGCCTTTAGATTCCTCTTTAATCTGCTTCCAAATTTTTGAAGAAAATAATACATTGAGGTTTTGCTTCAACAGTTAGTTTAATGTTTGTAAAACAAAAGATTAATTTTATAGCAAGATCAGTACTAGTAATGGTCGTTTCTGATTAAGTAAAAGCTTCTTCACTAAGCTTAATTTTACCTCCATTGAACATACTATCCATTTTTACATAAACTTATTATTAAAGTGGTTTATACTAGTACTGTGATGTCCGAAATTAATTTAGAGTATAGTCGCGCTAAGGTAAATACACTGGAAACTACGTATTCTTTACGCCGAATTCCCAAGTTACTTCATGAGACTATCTTCGCATCTCTTCACCGACGTCACGGCCAATGAGAGACAAATGTCTTCTAAATAGAAAAGACTACAATAATAAGTTAGGACTGCAGCTCTTGAGGAAGCAGTTCTCAATATTATTGACGAAAAGCCGGGCACTAGTGCTAACTCACTTTATATGTGTCATTGAGGATTTTAAAGCAAAAAGTTATACCCATTGCATATCCATTCGCACTTTTGCCTCGCGAATTTATACCTCAAATGCTCTGTTGGCGGCCGTTTTCTAGAAAGCTTACACGAAATACTCAATTTGTGGTAAACGTATTATTCACTGATAAAGCGAGTTTTTCAAGGGCAGTTACAATAAACTTCCATAACAAATACTTATTGGTCAAAGACAACCCACATGCTACTGTAGAAGGTAACTACCAATTACATTTTTCCGTAAAGTATGGATTGGAACCGTTGGAGGTTTTTTAATGAAACCGCACTTTTTACCATTAAGGCTGAATGGTGACTCATTGGACCATTTTCTAAAATAAGTGCTGCCAGAAATATTTGAATATGTTCCCATTAAGTTAAAAAGAAGATGTTAGTTTATGCACAACGGTACTTCGCCGATTTCAGCATAGCCACTTTACAGTACGTGTTCGTTGTGTATCCCGATCACTGGATAGGGCGAGCACCACCTTAATCTTGGCCTCCCTGGTTTCCAGAGTTGAACCATTTGGATTTTTGCATTTGGTGCATGCATGACGAAGCTCCTGCCCTTTTTAGCATTGCCGCTTGTCAGTACTTATGCGTTGTGTATCCTGATCACTGGATAGGGCGAAGACGGCCTCAATTTTGGCCTCCCTAGTCTCCAGATTTTAATCATTTGGATTTTTGCATTTGGTGTATGCATGACGGAGCACCTAATCTTTTTAGCATAGCCGCTTATCAGTACTTATGCGTTGTTTACCGCGATCACTGAATAGGGCGAGGAGGACCTCAAACTTGGCCTCCCTGGTCTCCAGATTTGAATCATTTAGATTTTTGCATGTGCATCCTGTCCTTGCTTTATTCTGGCTCTGTTGTGGATGTGGGAGACCTGCGCAATCCAATCATCGCATCGTGCGAAACCACCAGAACTACGCCTGCGTTATGAGGCGGAGATTGAAGTAATGTATCATTTTCGGAGGTGATCATTTTCAACAACTTTTATAATTTCAGATTGTTTCATTTATTATATTCATTAAACAACATTTAACTCTTTACAGGCTATTTTTGTAAATTCATATTTTCTGAAAATCCAGTTCTGCGCAAGACCACCTGAATATATGATTTTTATTTTTTAAGCGAACATCTTGCGTCGGACGAACGAAAATCGAGAGACCAGATAAATTTGAATAGAAGTGAATATGAATTTTTTTTACAAAAAGCAGTAGCTTAAAAATTTTTTCAGTGCAAATTGCTCACGCACGGCACTGATATCTAGTATTTTATTAAAATTATTATACAAAAACGACTTTTTTTACCTTGTAGTCCAAACGTTAATACGTTTTGGACATATATCATATGAGGTATTTTCTGTTAAAATGACCTTAGCCATCGCCCCCTGAACTGTTTTGCATCATTTTAGAAACATTTTATGCACTCACTCTTTACGTCTATCTTTAAAGAATATAATTATGGGTTGACTTCCAGTCTCTATAAAGGCAACCTTCTCCTCGATTATTTATCACCGTCAGATGAACGTCAACGTGAAAACAGAAATGGGTTATTTCGTAATTTTTGTAAACCCATTTCACAATATTTTCTTTAATATTCCGCAGGCAATTTCTTCATCAAACTATAATCTTCCTTCTTTAACTCCAATACACTGAAGCTACGCGTTAGATCTCAACATATATAGATATTGATCTTGAGCTTCACAGAGCCCTTACTTACATCTTAAACCTGAAGGCGTTCAGTCTTTACATGACACTAAAATATGCTAGGCAGACGATAATCTTCGAAAGTCTTGTTCTCTTTTTAACAAAATACGACCATGTCGTTTAATTAAGAACAATGTTACCAACGAGAGATGCTGGTTCGTCTTCAAGGAGAGGCACTTCCAGAGCAAAACTTTCCCATCTTGGTGTTCTAATCAAAGTTGAAATATAACTACCAGAGTCCGGCAATAAATACCTAATATCTGTGTAATTACTGCCACACAAGCGCTTTGGTTGCAGGTGCAAATGGGTGTTTTTACGACCGAACGGTCGCCAGTATCTTTTCTCAGTTCGCTCTGTTGCCAGTTTCTCTGCAATATACATAAATTTTGGACAGACTTAAAAAAAAACAAGCGTGAAATGATCGGCGAAATGTACGTTCTTTATCAAGAAATTAAAACGGAGAAGAGGCGGGAAAGACAATACCCATTTGAGTTTTTCAATCTTTAATCTTTATACTGCACTCTGATTACTGAAAAGTGCATCAATAGTGATAACCTAGAGAATAAAATCTTGCTCAACTCATCTATAGGCGAAACGATACCAGCAAGGTTTTGAGAAACTGAAAATTTTTACTTTATCTTCACTTCACTTCACTTGTATCTATGTTTATATACATACATATACAGGCTGGTCCACAGAAAGAGGTCGAAATACAAAGACTGTGGAAAATTAAGACCAAGATTGTACTAATTCTAATTGCGACAACAAGCGTCACGTCTAACGCTAGGTACCTGCGAAACAATTAACGAAAGCCCTGCGAAGCTCGCACTCAGTATGATTCCATGTGGAAACTTGCCGACATTATCAACATACCGAAACCCAGTAAAGATCAGCTGTTCCATCAGAACTACAGGCCCATTAGCCTACTACCAGTCATCGGCAAAATCGCCGAAAAACTAATTCAGAAAAGGCTAGCTTCATTCAGCTCAGAAAATCATATCCTCCCGGAGGAGCAATTCGATTTCCAGCACTCCACAACAGACCAAGTCCTTCGTGTGGTGGAAAACATCACCGAAGGATTTAATAAAAACAAGTCTACTGGTGCAATATTTCTTGACATTGCTCAAGCCTTCGATAGGGTTTGGCATGCGGGCCTCCTAAACAAACTTCTATCATTTAATTATCCTCTTCCTCTGATACTGCTAATCAGAGGAAGTACCAGGTCAACCATCTGGGAGCCAGATCTAGAACGTACCCAGCCACGGCTGGTCTCCCGCGGGGTTCTGCTATCTCCCCTCTGCTGTACAATTTATTTGTCGCAGACATTCCGACAGCGCCCCTAAACGTGACAAACGCACTGTACGCAGACGACACTACCAGCCTCAGCAGCTCCAGTCAGCCGAGGATAATAACCGAAATACTTCAGACCGCCGTAGTCGAGCTGCAATCATGGTATAGGAAATCCCTTCTAGCCATAAACCCTGATAAATGTTCAGCAGTCCTATTTTCCAAGAGGAGACACACACCTCACGCACAAGTTTCATTAGACAACCGTCTAATTCCCTGGCAAGAGTCCGCCAAATACCTCGGGGTTTTCCTCGACAAACACTAACATGACGCCCCCATGTCGATCACGCCCGAAAAAAAGCCTCGATGTTCATCTCGAAGCTGTTGCCAGTTCTTAATAGAAATTCCAAATTGTCCATGAACAATAAGTTGCTCATGTACAAAGTCATTATCCGGACAGCCTTGACCTATGCATCACCTGCATGGGCCACCGCGGCCGCAACACACATCAAGACCCTTCAAAACATCCAGAACAAAATTCTGAGAATGGCTACCGAAGCGCCATGGTTTGTCCGAAACAGTCAGATTCACTCTGATCTGGTAATGCCTTCGATACTTGAGTTCATAACTCAACTATCCACAACTCAGTTCACAAAAGCCGCTGCTCTTGTCTGTAGTGCCACCGACTACGATGAGCAACTTCCACATAAGCATAAGCGTCCAAAGCTTATACTTACCCGCTAACGTCCCCGCGGCAAAAACAGAATGGAAACATTCATACCCAAAAAGTCATTGTGTATATTCTATCCGACGGAGGTATGGACTAAGGTCCGGTACTCCTAGGGAGTGAGTTTTAGTGAGTATGTGTACTAAGAGTACGAGTCTCACAGTACCTCGATATCTCACGGCACTACGGTGTCGTGAATGAGGTCTGCATGAGGCATAGGCAGAATGCAACGGTGCTGAGTACTAGGCACATAGTAACCAAAGTACGATCACAGAAACAACCTACTAGCAAGAAACACCTTAGGTGTACCGTGAACATTTCTCACAACTGCAACGATAGCAGGCTATGTGAAAATCAACAAATAATATTAATAATAAATATTTGAAATTTAACTTACCCTGTATATACACATCCAGGGGTTTTAATTATGTTATTTAATAAGATGGTATCCGATGATGAATTAAATTCCACTAAAGTGGTATATTGTACAACTCTCAGTACAAATATTTAATAAGGAATCTTGACGATATCCAGCACAACCGCTGTAGGTAATTGCAACCTATATATTCAAGACATTTAATTCACCTTCTGACTTTCAAACAAAGTAATTTTTAAAAACTCTGTCCTTTCAGAGAACAAATTTGCAAATCAGCAAATCAGCATATAAGAAACATGTGGATAAGATAAGACTGATAAGAACTGGCAATTGGAAATATTTTAGCATAAAGTCTCAAGGTATTTATCTGCTATTTACTTATAGTTCGTTCCTAAATTTTATTATTTTGAATATACTTATAGTCCGTGTCAACTTTTATATAATAAATTAATAAAATTCGAATTATAATTTACAAAAATTTGCAGGTGATATTTAGAACCGTCACAATCTTAAGCACTAGAATGTTAGCAAATGCTGCATAAACCCTACAGCGATAACAAAGAACTTTAAAAGGAAATAAATTCCATGCATACAAGATTAGGCTGCTACAAAATCTATACAAGGTCTATTTTGATCGCTGTCTACAACTTTATAAAACAGTAACGCTATAGATTACCAGAGTTTTTTGTACATCTGCTTTTCTGATTACTACTCCACTTTCCTTAATGGTACTATAAACCTCCCTAATTTCCGCTATTAGTCGATTCCAAACCAAGAATAATCCGCGAAGTACACACGCAGCTCCCACAGAAACGGAATTTTTGGGCTGTGATTTTTGGTAACCGTCTCATAATGCCTAATGAATAAAAATTTAGCGATTGCTTTAAGCAATTCCTTTTCAGAAAAATCAATTGCTGGACTAGCAAATGCTCTAAGTAAAAGCAATTGCTAAATCTTCACATGAATAACAGTTTTAGTAAAAGCTGCCTTTCCTACATCTCTGTAGCAATTGCTTACTCAACCAGAGGTCTCGACCTGTAAAATCAATTTACTCTTTTTCAGTTTCCAGACATTTCTTGTGGTGCCGAATTTGTAGTAGAGGTGACGTTAATGCAACAACGTGGGTATTTTTTTCAGTGGATCCACTATCTTTTGGTCAAAAATAAAAAAGCTATACTATTTGTTTTTTTTTTCTAATTTACTCCTAATTTTATACTGAAGGACAGGAAACCTTGTTTTTAACTGCCCGAACGTCATTCAATTCTTACACGTTCTTGGCATAAAATGTTATTATAATTTTGCTGCTCTTGGTTTGCAGGATTTATCCAGGGAGTCATAATCCAAGGCGATAAAGAGTAACCATCTTCTCCTAATAATACACATTATGTGCTATTTCTAAATATGTTGCATATGTTAGAGATTTTGAAAATTCTTCTATCGTGCACAGAGCCTGGCTATTGGCAATCTACACTAGTAAACATTTCTTCTGCATTACAAGTTGCCTGAACGTCAGTGCTCGGGTATCCTTTTTGGTTTATATATTCATCACTAAATTGAGATTTTCAAACAGAAGGCTAGGAACACTTGGCGAAATTGAATGGCCTCCGAGATCGCCGCACTTTTAGTGGGGACATATAGAAAACAAAATATATGCATTCAGTTCACAAAACTGTAGGATTTACGTCAGCGCATTGTTACTGTATGTTATGTGATAAAGCCCGATATGCTCAAGAACGTGAGATTCGATTTGAACAAAATTGTATTTTTGGACCAACGCTGGTAGGTCCTATTTTAACACATTCTCAAGTAATGTTTCAGCTGTAACATACTTTCAACACTAAGTGAGTGGTGGACGTGCCGCCACCTAGTTTCGGAACCAAGTAGTATGTTGTCACGCCAGCTCCAAATAACACAAAGTGTTAACAATTAGTATGCCGTACTGAAGAGCTCTAATGAGAGCGAAACCGGTCTACAGTTCTAATTGTTGCGAGAATGCATCTATTCTTACATACTTTGTCCCTATATTGGGGTAGAAATGGGCCAGGACAGACAATTTTATAAATTGTTAGTTAGTTGTATACAGTCTCTATTTTTTTAACACTTTGTGTGATTTGGAGCTGGCGTGACAACATACTACTTGGTTCCGCAACTAGGTGGCGGCACGTCCACCACTCACTTAGTGTTGAAAGGCTGGCTATACTATAGCCGTATTACTTTTGGTGCATTTTTGCTACAATTAGTATGCCGTACTGAAGAGCTCTAATGAGAGCGAAACCGGTCTACGGTTCTACTTGTTGCGAGAATGCATCCAGCCTTACATACTTTTCAATAAAACCATTTTGTTTTAATTTGTTAGGTCATACTTTTTAACTTTGACTTGAAATTTTCTCCGCAAGAATTTCGAGAATTTTTAAAGCCGAGTACAGAATTGGATAGAAAAATATGTGTTTTGTCTTAATCATTCTAGGACTGACACTAACAGAAATGTCAATTTTTGGCTTCTAAACTCAAAAAGCATTTTTTCCACAATCGATCTAATATTATATCTTATGAAGTTCGTGTTTCTTGTTATTCCTAGTAGTTGTAGGCAGTATTTCCCCATGGTATGTCAACAGATAAAGATTTTTTTTCCAGAAATATTAATTTTTTATTAGGGCTTTTAATTGCTTATTTTCCTAAATGTGTATTTTTTTTGTTACCTGTCATTGGAGAGCACAGAACAATTATTTTTAACTTGCATAGATTCTAATATCGCTTCCAATTGAAAACAAGACATTATAATGGTTCTAAAAAAAGGCTAAAACGTTGAGCTGAAACATAATTTGCTGTAATAAAGTGTTGGTAAAATTTAAAAAATTATATAATTCATAGAAGATGAGTTATAGCAAGTTGAAGAAAAAGCAATATTTCAGATTTTCCGACATATCTAAATCTTAGGTTTCTAATGTGGTGAACAGAAGTTAATTAAATATCTTTAATTACGGCTTACTCAAACAAAATTTACTTAAAGAATAAAACTTCAATTTTTGTTTTGTT